>CM055125.1:304270841-304870841 GCA_029206835.1 Rana muscosa | reverse complement strand
CAACCTATTTTGGTGTTTCACCTCGGTTTGGACAGAAATTCATGAAATGTACACTTTTGTGTTGGCCTGTAGGGTGGCGCAAAGAAGTGGGATGCCAACACCACCCATTTTAGGTTCTCCTTTTGGCAACATCTCCAGCACTGCTTCTCCTGTTGAACCAAATAACCCCAGCAATTTGGAAATAGTGCCTCTTCCCTCTTGCACTGCTCCTCTTGGCCCATCAGTGTACTACCCCCCAAATGTGCCAGGTCCATCTTCCAACGCTCCTCCTGGGCCACCAATCTACCATTCTAACTATGTGCCTGTTCCCTCTTGCACTGGTTATCCTGGCCCAGCAGTGTACTACCACCCAAACATGCCAGGTCCATCTTCCAACGCTCCTCCTGGGCCACCAATCTACCATTCTAACTATGCGCCTGTTCCCTCTTGCACTGGTCATCCTGGCCCAGCAGTGTACTACCACCCAAACATGGTAGGTCCATCTTCCAACGCTCCTCCTGGGCCACCAATCTACCATTCTAACTATGCGCCTGTTCCCTCTTGCACTGGTCATCCTGGCCCAGCAGTGTACTACCACCCAAACATGCCAGGTCCATCTTCCAATGCTCCTCCTGGGCCACCAATCTACCATTCTAACTATGCGCCTGTTCCCTCTTGCACTGGTCATCAGGATGACCAGTGCAAGAGGGAACAGGCGCATAGTTAGAATGGGCCAGGGCCCAGCAGTGTACTACCACCCAAACATGCCAGGTCTATCTTCCAATGCTCCTCCTGGGCCACCAATCTACCATTCTAACTATGCGCCTGTTCGCTCTTGCACTGGTCCTCCTGGTCCAGCAGTGTACAATTCAAACAATGTGCCAAGCCTGTCCACTAGCAGCCCTCACACTGTTCAAGGTTTCCCTTCTGCATACTACAATCTACTAGGTCTCTCCTCCTATGCCCAAAATGTGCCTCCTGCAAGCCTGCCACCCACACCTCAACACCAGGGTCATCAATTTGACACCGACAATCCCTCCAAAACACCAGGCCTGGAATCACGGAGTAATTCTCCGGTTTTTGAAGAACTATGATTTTATTTTGCAGAAAAAATTTTTTTTTTGTAACGTGTCACCCTTTTTGACATGGCATAAAAAGTTTTTGGCCAGTTGATGGTCAGTTGTCAGCAAATTTGGTTGTATTATTTTCCATTCCAAAAAAAAATAAAAAAATAAAAAACTGAACTTTATTGTAATGTAATGAATTTTATTTATATTTCGTTAATTTTATTGAAATGAATACATATGCAATTGTATTAATCTGTGGGAACATTCGGGTAAGTAAAGGATAGTATAATTGTGGTGATATACTGCGCTGTCTAAAAATATATATAGTGAACCACCTCCCTTGAGGCAAAAGTGTAGTCACTTAAATCAAAGGAAATGCTGCAACTTCAAAGTGAGACACACACAAATTAGTACTTTAAGAAAAATTGCGCAGCTTTATTTTTCTTAAAGTAAAGGATAGTATCAAGAAAAATGAAGCTAAATATATTGGTCTTGCCAGGCCAAACTACCAGTAGGGGAAAACAAAAAATTGGCAAACTGATTTCGGATGTTTAGAACTCTAGCAGTGCTGCGCAAGTCCATGAATTGCATATCTTGTGCTGGGTTTGGGGGTGCAGGTTCTGTGGAGACTCTCTCATTCGCAATTAAAAAGTTATGCAGCACACAGCATGCTAGGACGACTTTTATAGCATTCTCCACATCAAGCTGAATGGCGGAAAGAAGTACATGCCATTTTGCTGTACATACTCCGAAGGCACACTCCACAACACGTCTGGCTCGGCTTAATCTATAGTTATAGATTCTCTGCTGGTGAGTAAGTCCGCCTCCACTATATGGGCGCATTAGATTTTCTGCTAAGCCAAAAGCTTCATCGGCTATCATCACCAGTGGAAGACTGGGCTCCGTAGTGCCCGGAAGTGGCCTATAAGAAGGAATACCTAGCCGTCCTTCGTGCAGTCGACGCCCTAGTGCAGACTCCCGGAATATTCGAGCATCCCCCTGACTCCCATAGGCCCCCACATTCACAAATATGAAGCGCAGATTTGCATCCGCCAATGCTAGAAGTACTACGGAAAAGTACTTTTTATAGTTAAAATATCGCGACCCGGAGTTAGGTGTTTTTTTCACTCAGACATGCTTTCCATCCAGAGCTCCTATACAGTTTGGAAACTGTGACTTTTCTCAAAATTCCTTAGACACCTGTTCCCAAGTTTCTTCTGTAGGCTCAGGCATCATATCAGGATTTAACTCCTCGCACAGAGCAAGGCAGGTCTCCCGGGTCAATTTTGCCACCGTGCATACACCCATCAGGAAATAGTGATGTAGCGAGACAAACGATTGTCCTGTGGCCAGGAACCTACAAAAATAAAATATATTATTAATAATATTTTTTAATTGGGAAAAAAGTTACAAACTTACATTTTTTATATCAAATAATTTTCCTAAAAAAAAAATTAAAAAAAATTAACAAAAATCAAGAAATTTATTTGGAGATAAAACATTGACCAATCCAAAAAAAATTGGGACATTACAAATAAATTGTCATTGAAAAAAAGGCAAAAAATATTTAAAAAAAATTATAATTTGTTTTAATACAAGTGCGAAACACATGACTGTTTGAAAAAAAAATTGTGTCAAAAAAAAAAGGACTAACATTAACTAAAATTATGACATTCCTGAGTGTCACCAGGAGACGTTCCTCAGGAGACACGCTCATCGTCATCTGGGTGTCCATTCGAATAATACGTGGTCTCAGCCTCTCAAGAAGAATGTCAAATGTGACAACTGACATTCTTGTAAAGTTGAAAAACTTTTCAGGATAGTTACGCAGCTGAATGTATGGGCTAGTGAAATATCCTGAAGATAAGGATGGGTCCATTGTCGACGAACTCTGGTCCTCTCATTCAATTCTCTCCGTCTTCTGATCCGACGCAACAAAATAAGGAGGAGTATTTCCAGCATTGCCTTCACGGCTGGATCCATAGTGAACACAGCTAGCAACAGTAGACAGCTCCCTGCTCAAGAAAGTGCTCTTTCTGCTCTGCTGTAATGGCTCCTACTGTAAAAAAAAATGCATTCTGGGAGTTTGGGAATGCATTGTGGGATTTTTGGAGTGTCCTTGGTGTTTATACAATAAAAACGCTCAGTAACGCTGACGCTATAAAACGCTCATAAACGCTAATAAACGCTAGTACAAAACGCTGATAAAAGCTATATTTTAAAGCAGCTTTTTCTGCCAGAAATCTGGCGTTCAAAACGGCCGTTTTTGAGCTTCAGTGTACATGGAGCCTAAATGGAGAAAGGCACCAGAAGAAGAATTAAAGTCACTTCAGGGAAATAAAACCTGGATAATCACAGCGCTCCCTCCTAACCGTAAACGATAGGAACTAAGTGGACTTTCAAAGTAAAGCCAGATGCAGAAGGGAAAATCCACAAATACAAAGCCAGACTATTTGCCAAGGGTTACTCCCAGAAATTCGGTGAAGATTACGATGAAACATTTGCTCCAGTTGTAAAACTCTACACCATCAGAGAGCTTCTTAGGGTTGCAGCCGGGAAACACCCACACCTATGCGAATTTGTTGCGGCTTACACCGCATCCAATTCGCATAACATTTTAAAATACATTGATTTCAATGAGGCTGGTTCACATATGTGCGATGCATTCGCACTGCGCATTGCCCAAAAAACGTGTGCGTTTTCAAGGCATTGCGATGCGAATGGTCTGCCTATTATGTTCTATGGGAACACGTCAGAACGCAACACATCTGCAAATCAGAACACAGTACGTATGAATCATGAGGGGGAACTCCACGCCAAAGTTTAAATAAAAAAACGGCATGGTTCTCCTCCAGGAGCATACCAGGCTCTTAGGTCTGGTATGGATTTTAAGGGGAACCCCCTACGCCGAAAAACGGCATGGGGTTCCCCCAAAATCCATACCAGACCCTTATCCGAGTACGCAGCCCGGACGGTCAGGAAAGGGGGCGGGGACGATCGAGCGTCCCCCCCTCCTGAACCGTACCAGGCCGCATGCCCTCAACATGGGGGGTGGGTGCTTTGGGGCAGGGGGCGCCCTGCACCCCCCCACCCCAAAGCACCCTGCCCCCATGTTGATGAGGACAAGGGCCTCTTCCCGACAACCCACCCCCTTTCCTGACCGGCCGGGCTGCGTGCTCGGATAAGGGTCTGGTATGGATTTTGGGGGGACCCCCACGCCATTTTTTCGGCGTTGGGGGTTCCCTTTAAAATCCATACCAGAGCTAAGGGCCTGGTATGCTCCTGGAGGGGAACCCATGCCGGTTTTTAATTTAAAATTTGGCGTGGACTTCCCCCTCATGATAACAGCAGCGAGATCGCGGTCAGCCACTGTACACTTCCCTCTCCTCTCCCAGGTCAGCAAATCCGCAGCCAAAACGCAAGGGAACCGCTGAACGACTGATTGCGAACTTGGCAAAGACTCCGGAGCTCAAAAACGCAACGCACAAGTGTGAATCCAGCCTAAAACTTCTTTCCTACATGAAGACATTAAGAATGATCTCTACATAGAGCAACCACCAGGGTTTGAGTAAGAAGACAACCTTTTGTTTAAACTTCAGAAGAGCATCTTAAGCAAACTGAAAGGATGTGGAATAAGAAAGTGAATGAAGTACGGTACTTACTAGAGAGGGATTCCCAAGAAGTAAAGCAGACCCCTGTCTCTACTCCAGGAATCAAGACGACAGATGGATATACATCCTTATCTATGTCGATGACATTATAACCTGTTTTGAAAAAGAAGAGGATTACAATCAGATAGTTCACAAGCTAAAAGAAAATGTTGAAATCAAAGAGCTAGGGAATATTATCTACTATCTGGGAATCCAAAATGTTGGAAGTGAAAAAAAAAAATACTTTTTATGCACCAATTATAAGAGAGAGAACAATATTTTTTATTAACAATTTAATACATAGTATATTCTAAAAAGGAAAAAAAGTCGGAACAAAAAACAACATATTAAAAAACTGCAGTATTGCTACAGTAATGACTAAAACTCTCAAAATTTTGTTGTGCATGTCAAAACATGTCACAGTTAACATGTATGATTAAACTGTATTATAGGAATAACTTAAGCTCTACATCAGGGATATGCAATTAGCGGACCTCCAGCTGTTGCCAAACTACAAGTCCCATGAGGCATAGTGAGACTCTGACAGCAGCAAGCATGACACCCAGAGGCAGAGGCATGATGGGACTTGTAGTTTTGCAACAGCTGGAGGTCCGCTAATTGCATATCCCTGCTCTACATGTTTCGCGTATTCGCTTCTTCAGAAGCTTGGGTAATTTCTTAAAAGGAGCGTTACCATATATACTCGAGAATAAGCCGAGTTTTTAAGCACAATTTTTTGTGCTGAAAATGCCCCCCTCGGCTTATACTCGAGTCACCTTTTTGCGTCTGATCTCCCGGACTTTGGGGTGCCGGTACCGGTCGGCCAAACTTGGCACACATATAGCCCCACTCTTCCTCTACAAGTGTGCAAAGTTTCTTGTCCGGGGGACCTACGGCCGGGGAGCACCGATTTTTCAAAACCGGGCACCATTTCCATAGACTCCCATGTTAAAACGGTAATTTCTCTGGTGACTTTGGGGACCCGGTACCGGCCGGGGAGCACCGATTTTTCAAAGCTGGGCACCCCTTCCATAGACTCCCATGTTAAACGTCAGTCTAGTCATGGACACAGTGAGGCATGGACACAGTGAGGCAAAGTGAGGCACACCCTAGGCTTATACTCGAGTCAATACGTTTTCACAGTTTTTGTGGTAAAATTAGGTGCCTCGGCTTATATTCGGGTCGGCTTATACTCGAGTATATACAGTAATTATATTGGAAACTAAAAGGTGTTTTGACTGTAGTATAGCCTTGGAACCTTCAAGTATGGCTTGGGATGTGCTTAATGGTATATAATTACGATCTAATAGATGGTCCTGAGTGAGATAAGTACCAGCCAGTATTAAATAAACTGGACCTAGACTTAATCTGAGACCAAAGCTCAGCGTATGAGGCTTCTGTGATAAACAGAGCAGTTGAGCTATAAAGCACAGCAAGCGCCAGAGAAGGGGGTTAGACTCCAGACCATGAAGAAAAGGTATTACCGCGCTACCAAAGAAGTAAGGGAAAGGGGATACTGCTGCAGCACTGAAGGTAGATCAAAACCCAAAAGTGAATAGCATGAAGAAGTAATGCTGCGCTGTATAGAATGGAGATGGGTGAGGTAAAAGTACCTAATAGATAATGAGGTAGCTAAAAATGGTCAGCATATATAAAACATTTGTGAATCCAGACTCTATGAGTAGGTGACAATAAAAAAGGCATCAATCCAAGGTGAATAAATATAAAGTGCTGAGTGTAACTGTGATAATTACATACACTATTATGAAAAATCCTTGAGTTAACATAAATACAATAAAATACATACAAAACCAAAGTGAATCAAATATAAAGTGCTGAGTGCAACTATGATAAAGCATGCAATGTTAACATAAGTCCTCGAAATGCATGAATGCAAAAATGCACAAGTGTTTCCAAAAAAACAGGTAAATTAGAACATGAACAAGTGCTCATGCATGGACAGCAAAGCAACTGCTGGTTCAAGTGGTATAAACCAAAAGTGCTGGTGCTTGTGCCAGATTTCCAATGTAAAAGGTGCTGAGAGAAAAGGAAGGATTCCTGTTTCCTTTTAAAATTGATGAGGGTGTCCCCTTACCTTACTGCTCTAAGGTAACAGCATGTATAAAGAACTATCTGTGCAGATGTAACAACAGGGTTCCGGAAGCTTCCAAGTGTGGCGTATTCTAATGTTGTTCAGCCTCTATCTGTGGACAGAGTCCCCCTAGGGAGTCCCGTCTGATAACAGTGACCCTCGCAGGGGGAGATAAATGCGCCAATAGTGTAGTATGGTTTTAAAAAGTTTAATGGCAATACAAGCATGTAAATCGGCATATAAAAAAACGAGCAGCGAACTCGCACACGTCACCTCCGGTACCTCTGGTAAACTCGACGTGTATTCGTCACGGTCACGTGACTTCCATGGTTACGTGAGGAAGTCACGTGACCGTGACGAATATGCGTCAGTAAGAATATATGGCAAGGCAATATACGCTTCTATTATATTGTCTTGCCATATATTCTTACTGTCATTGTTTGTATTGTCAATATTGATGACTACTTTTATACCAGGATTTCTGAGAAGTTGTCCAGATTAGTGAGACTTGAAGTGATTTGGTCAATTTCCCAGACTCCCTCTCTCTGATATTGTTAGTGGATGATTTACATATGGTCTCCATGACCACCAGGAAGTATTTAAGCTCAATACAGTCACTTAGCTCCCACGCCCTTGATAAAGTCATGTGAGGAGTGACGCAACGCGTCGGGCGGAGGAGCTTAGTGACGTTGACTTCTGGTATACGGCCGTGACCGGAAGTGTGTACTCTATCTGCCGTTTTTATGCCTGGTGCTTTTATCTTTTGTTTTTATGCCATATTTTTACAAATAAACGCCGTTATTAGGCTTTTTTATACTTACTTCACCATGGAGTCCTTTTTTGCTTTGTTCCTGAGCCATGGAGTAAGATTCTAGGAAGATACTGTTGGAAGTGGTGGAAAGGCTACAGTGATCCTTATTGAACATACACAAGAATTAGAGAATATCATCTTGAGTGCTGTAGATTGATCAAGGCTTTATCTGACCCTTGTGGGTCCATCAATAAGGTGAGAGGCTGGTGTCATCGGTGGAGGATTGTGAACATATGCCTGCTATGGTTAATTCCCTATTGATGTGAAAAGTTGGACTCCCATGCCTGTTCTTCTCCCTCTCTCCTATTCTTGTTTGCTGAATATTTTCATCTACTTTGGAGATTATTACCTTTTGTGTGAACTTTCTATTATATTTTGGGACACATCAACATTTCGGATAGTTTTTTGCATCATTATTATTTTATTATGCACAGTTATTACTAGCCTTTTTTATATTCATTGTGTTATTGGACTGTTTTTTTAGCACATTTATAGCACGTTTCACTTTAAGCATTTTTGCACTTTGATATTTAGCGCTGCTTCAATATTGCTCGTGGATAATTGATTTTAACATATTGATAATTTGTCAGTACCATTCCTATTACTTTGTAAAGGACTATTAAATACTGCTGTTTTTGTTACTTATACTATTTTGCACTGTTTTGCACGCAGTTCGCTGCACGTTTATTTATATTTGTGTAAGTCATCTAAGTTTACAATATTTTGCGATTTGCACAGTTTGTATTTGCACAGCAACATATCTACACAGGTTTTTATTGTTATTGTTTTAAACAGCGCAGCACCACTCTTTTATCAAAGGTAACCCAGATGGAGACCAACGGGTGGAGGTAGTCCCATATCTGGGAATCCAAATAGAAAGAGATAAAGATGGAAGTTATCTTCTCAACCAATCTCAGAAATCTCGGGAAATCTTGGAACAATTCCATATGCAAGATGCAAAGGAAATGAAAACTCCTATGGAACCAGGCTATCAAAAGAGCAATGAAGCAGAAAACTTGCTACCCAACAATGACTTGTATGGCAAAACAATCGGTAAGCTGCTATATGTTGCCACTGTGACAAGACCATACATAGCCACAGCAGTGGGCATACTATGCAGGAAAGTCACAGCTCCCTGTCAGCGTGACTGGAATGTAGTAAAAAGAGTGATACAGTACCTCAAAGGAACAATTCAGGTGAAATTACGGTTACCAGCAACATCAAATCCAAAACTGATCGGGTATGTTGATGCCGATTGGGCTGGGGACTGCACAGATCGTAAATAAACAAGTGGATTTATCTTCCAGTATGGGGAAGGAACCATAAGTTGGTCAAGTCGAAAGCAGGTAACTGTCGGTCTATCTTCAACTGAACCAGAGTACATTGCAGGTAAACACACGTATCAAGAAGATATGGATTCGTGGGGGGCAGGGCGGCGCCAGCGGAGACAGACATGCCCTGCTGAAGCTCCGTGACTCTCGGGACTCCACAGCCGAATAAAGCGCTCGTTCAGCTCGGTTTCCGGTGGAACCAGGTGTGGGAACAGCTGGTGAGACAAAAGAGTCTATTTCTGTTTAGAAGGGGTGCCCGCTTGAACAGGAAAACATCTAATTTCAAAGTCAGTCAGCCCAGAGCTGCATTGAAAATGGCACCTCCCCCTTCTCCTCACATAAGCACCTCACGAGCTGCTAAACAAAAACAGCAGAAACAGCAGAAGCAGCAATCCCAGGCTGCTCTTGTGGAGAATGACACAGATAATGATAATGACTATGAATATACTGACCCACTACAGGTCACCAATACAGATACCATTAACCCAAACATATTAAAGCAATTTGAAAAGATGCTTCAGAAGGCACTTAAGAAAACTTCAGACCACATCACAAGCAGTTTGTCAAAGGAAATTAGGGAATTGGGTCAGCACACTTCTGACCTAGAAGATAGAGTAGATGAAATGGAAATTGATGTACAGTCCCACCTTCATGAACTAGAGGATTTAAAATCAGAAAATCTCATCCTAAACTCGCGTTTAGCCCACGTTCACACTGGGGCTGCGGGAGTGAAGCCTGCGAGTTCAGCTGAACTTGCACGATTTCACTCCCGCTGGCAGTCCCGATTTCAGCCACGATTTCAAAGACATCTGAAACAGATGTCAATGTAAATCGCGGCTGAAATCGCAAAAAGTAGTACAGAAACTACTTTTTGTAATCGGTGCAGCGCCGCAGATGCGGCGTCGCACCGATTAGGACGCTGCCATTGCCCGCAATTTGCGGCAAATTTCGCCGATTTGACATGCGATTTGACATGTCAAATCGCACCAGTGTGAACCAGGGCTTAGAAGACTTTGAGAATAGGGCCTGTCGTTCAAACTTGCGCATTCGTGGAATTCCTGAGGCAATTATTGATCTCCAGTCCACAGTAACTGCCCTATTTCAGGAGCTGCAGCCATCAATCACTATTGACCGCCTGGAGATAGACAGAATTCATAGGGCTCTGATCCCTCTCAAAGCTACAGGACCACCTCGAGACATTATAGTGAAACTTCACTATTTCCGTACAAAAGAACAGCTTCTTGCTGCAGCCCGTATAAAAGACTCTCTTATATTCCAAGGCAATCCATATCAAATTTTTACTGACTTGTCTCCAACTACGGTTGCTAAAAGACGGGCACTGGAACCCCTCCTTTAGATCCTACAGCAAAACCAAATATTATATCAATGGGGTTTTCCATTTTCCATACGGTTTACACATCTAAGTTCAAAATATAGATGTAAATCAGCTGACAAATTGCAAAAGGTACTACCGGACCTTCACCTATTGGACAGATCATTCTCCTTGTCAGAAACTTTACACAAGCAAACTGCATCCTACAAAGCAAATGAAACTTCTAACTCCAAAAGCAATGGAAATCATCACAGTCTGTCATGTACCTGGGTGTATTTGAACCGGGATCTTCCTGGTCCCAAAGCTGCAGCCTGACCTGTTGCGCTACTGAGCAGATCCGGACTTTTGGAAATGTCCTCTCAGTGTTAAACATTACCTTGGACTCACTAGCCCCACCTGCTGCCAGCTGTGGTCAATTTTCAATCAAAGCAGCCCTTAAAAAGGAAGTGATGCTATCTCTCAGCGCCCGTTTGTGTGGAATAGCTCCCTGGGTGTTGTGACTGCTTTTGATCCTGATTTTCGTGTTGAACTTCTGCCTGAATTCCTGACTACTGTCCAGCCTGCTGATTTTGTACTTCACTGCCAGCTCGTGTATGACCTTTGCCTGCCTGACCACTCTCTGGATTTCGATCGTGTACAATTTTGCCTGATCTGTTGCCAACCTAATCTGCCTGACTACGTTTTCGCCTGAATCCTCAGCACACAAGTTCCACTTCGGACACTACCTATCACAGGTACCTTACATTACAAACGGGCCACAATGACAGTGGACCCTGCTGAGATTGTTAAGGCGATTTCACGTCAGGGACAATTGATTGGAGCTCATGAACAGCATCTTTCTTCCCTGGACGCCAAGTTAGATGAACTTTGTACTATGCTTAAATCTTGTTTGTCTGCTTCCTCTGCAACGGTCCAGACTCTGGATCCTACTCCTGCTACGATCCAACCCACCTCTTCTGTACCACCCAAACTTCCTATGCCTGACAAATTTGGTGGTGATACTGAGGACTGCAGAGGCTTTTTAAATGTTTGCCGTTTGCATTTCCGCAACAACCCTGGGACCTTTAGCACTTCTTCTGCCAAAGTGACTTTTGTAATTTCCTTGTTAAAGGGGAAGGCCCTGGCCTGGGTCTCTCCTTATCTGGAACGCAATGATCCTGTGCTGCAAGACGCTGACAAATTTCTGGCTTCTCTCCAGACTGTATTTGACAAGCCAGATAGAGCTTCTGCAGCTGAGTACTCACTCTTGGACATGCAACAAGGCACCAGGTCTGTGGCACAATATGCTATTGAGTTTCGTACCCTTGCTGCTGAGACTACTTGGGACTCAAGGGCATTACGTGCAGCCTTCCGAAAAGGTCTTGCAGATCGCATCAAAGACGAATTAGTCTATAAGGATTCCCCAGAAGACCTAGAGAAATTCATAGAGCTCTGTGTTCGTCTGGATGTCCGGTATCATGAAAGGTGCCAAGAGAGACTTAGAACTCGCAAGTTTCCTCGGCCAGTCTACCGTTTGGCCCCTAACTTCCAAGCACCACCTCAGCCAGAACCTGAAATCTCAGTTGAACCCCAGACACCTGTGGAACCCATGGATGTAAGCCGTCTCCACCTAACTGAGTCTGAGAAACAAAGGAGGCGTGCATTGGGCCTATGCCTATACTGTGGACTTAAAGGACATTTATTATCTGTCTGCCCTTCCCGTCCAGTAAAAGGCAGGGTCTAACCAGTGTTGGAGGAGCTGGCTTAGACCTTACAGGTATATCCTCCAAGACCATGAATACCATGCGTTTGCAGATGTATTTTGCAAGCAAAAGGCAGAGGTTTTACCTCCACATCGTTCTTTTGACTGTGCAATTAAATTGATTCCTGGAGCACCTCTTCCCAAAGGAAGGACCTATCCCCTGTCTTTGCCTGAACAAAAATCCATGGAGGAATACGTAAAGACAACTTGGAAAGAGGTTTTATCCGACCCTCTTCTTCTCCAGTAGGGGCAGGTTTTTTCTTTGTTGAAAAAAAAGATGGGGGTCTTCGACCATGCATAGACTATCGAGGGTTAAATCAAATCACTGTAAAAGACTCCTACCCTTTGCCTCTCATTCTTGAACTGTTTGATGTACTTAAGGGGGCTGTTATCTTCTCCAAGCTAGACCTACGAGGGGCTTATAATCTAATTCGAATTAAAGACGGGGACGAGTGGAAGATAGCATTCAACACTCGTAATGGACATTTTGAATATCTGGTTATGCCATTTGGGTTGTGTAACGCCCCTGCTGTCTTCCAACGTTTCATGAATGAAATTTTTCATGATTTCAGCAACAGTTTTGTGATCATCTACTTGGACGACATTTTAATCTTTTCCAAGACTCATCTAGAGCACATCTCGCATGTAAAGCAGGTATTGCAACGACTGAGAGAAAACCATCTTTACGCGAAGATTGAGAAATGCAGTTTCCATCAAAGCCGTATTCCTTTCCTTGGATACATTATAAGTGCTGCCGGTTTCCAAATGGACCCTCAAAAACTTTCCGCTGTCTTGCAATGGCCCCAACCGACCACTTTAAGAGGGCTCCAAAGCTTTCTAGGGTTCGCAAATTACTACAGACGCTTCATCAAAGGTTTTGCCTCCATTGCGGCCCCCCTTACTGCTATGACTAAGAAAGGTACAAATTGCAAGGTATGGTCCTCAGAAGCAGAATTGGCTTTCCAGCAATTAAAAGACATGTTCAGCAAAGCTCCAATTCTTCAGCATCCAAATCCCGATCTCCAGTACATAGTTGAGGTTGATGCCTCTGAGGTAGGAGCAGGTGCCGTGCTCTCCCAGAGACAGCCTAAGTCTGGTAGAATCCATCCAGTAGCATTTTTTTCTAGAAAGTTTTCTCCAGCGGAGATGAATTACGATGTTGGGAATCGAGAACTACTGGCCATCAAATTGGCATTGTCTGAATGGCGACATCTTCTGGAAGGGGCTCCCAAACCTTTTTCTATCCTCACTGACCATAAAAACCTACTGTACCTTCAGACTGCAAGACGTTTGAACTCACGTCAGGCTCGATGGGCTCTGTTTTTCTCCCGTTTTAATTTTGTTCTTTCTTATGTTCCTGGGCATAAAAACAAGAAAGCCGATGCTCTTTCCAGACAGTTTGCTACCTCTGAAGAAGACCAACCTACCGAGCAGTATATAATCCCACCTCACAAAATTGTCGCACAGATCTCTACGGCTCTTTCCCAACAGTTACAAGAAACCCAGAATTGTGTTCCCCAAGGCTTGAAGATACCACCAGGTCGCCTGTTCGTAGCCCCTAGCCTCAGAAAACCTGTACTCCTCTGGGCACATGATGGTGTTTTATCTGGTCATCCTGGTGTCACCATCACTCTTAAGACCTTGCAGCGTCATGTCTGGTGGCCTCATATGAAAAGGGATGTTACTGACTATGTGGCTGCCTGCCCAACTTGTGCTGCTAATAAAGTACCCCGTACATTGCCTACTGGACTGTTACAACCACTTTCAGCACCTTGTCAGCCTTGGACCCATTTGACTATGGACTTCATTACAGACTTACCCAAGTCCGAGGGCATGACTGCTATATGGGTCATAGTGGATCGCTTTTCAAAAATGTCTCATTTTGTGCCGCTCCCGGGATTACCTACAGCGGAAGCACTGTCTACTCTCTTCCTTTCCCATATTGTGAGATATCATGGCATACCTACCAATGTCGTCTCAGACCGCGGATCCCAGTTTGTTTCCCGATTCTGGAGAGCGTTCTGCAAGAAACTGGGAGTAACGCTTTCACTTTCTACCTCACATCACCCTCAAACAGATGGTCAAACCGAACGCATGAACCAGACCCTAGAAACCTATCTTCGACATTATGTCAATGCCTTACACTCCAACTGGTCTGAGTATTTGCCTTTAGCTGAGTTCGCCATTAATTCCCGTTGGCACAGTGCTCTTCATACCACACCATTCTACGCAGCCCTAGGCTATCACCCTCAGACTTTTCCCCTACTTCAGCCTTCTTCTGGTGTACCAGCAGCAGATCAGCGGGTTAAAAATATTCTGCTACATTGGAAAAAGATTCGCTTATTACTACGGAAGTCAGCAGGCAAGTATGCACTTTTTTCCAGCAAACGAAGACGCCATATACCTCCATATGTGGTGGGGGACAGAGTTTGGCTATCAACCAAATATGTGAGACTGAACCAACCTTCTACCAAATTGGGCCCTCGATTCATTGGTCCTTACAGAATTATTGCTCGAGTCGGGCCAGTCTCCTATCGGTTGAAATTACCCTCCTCTCTCCGAATTCATCCTGTGTTCCACGTTTCCCTCCTCAAAAAAGCAATTTTCAATCGCTACTCCAGAACGCAACAGCTACCTCCTCCTGTTCTTGTTGATGGACAAAATGAGTTTGAAGTCTCCAAGATTCTTGATTCTAGAAGACAGGGTCGTGGCCTTCAGTATCTGGTTCATTGGAAGGGATATCCTGTCACAGACCGTTCCTGGGTTCCAGCCAAAGATCTGCATGCCCCTTCTCTTATTCGAGACTTCCATGCCTCCTTTTCCACTAAGCCCCACTAGGCCCCCGGAGGGGTCCACTGGGGAGGGTGCCCTGTCATGTACCTGGGTGTATTTGAACCGGGATCTTCCTGGTCCCAAAGCTGCAGCCTTACCTGTTGCGCTACTGAGCAGATCTGGACTTTTGGAAATGTCCTCTCAGTGTTAAACATTACCTTGGACTCACTAGCCCCACCTGCTGCCAGCTGTGGTCAATTTTCAATCAATGCAGCCCTTAAAAAGGAAGTGATGCTATCTCTAAGCGCCCGTTTGTGTGGAATAGCTCCCTGGGTGTTGTGACTGCTTTTGATCCTGATTTTCGTGTTGAACTTCTGCCTGAATTCCTGACTACTCTCCAGCCTGCTGATTTTGTACTTCACTGCCAGCTCGTGTATGACCTTTGCCTGCCTGACCACTCTCTGGATTTCGATCGTGTACCATTTTGCCTGATCTGTTGCCAACCTAATCTGCCTGACTACTTTTTCGCCTGAATCCTCAGCACACAAGTTCCACTTCGGACACTACCTATCACAGGTACCTTACATTGTCCTACTAAACGCTTTCGCTTCAACTCGCCTGACAGGAATCCTGCAGACACTATGGACTGAGAAACAGCTTTTTCATGTTTTATTTTTAAACTTCTCTCCACGGGAGCTCTGAGATTGCTCAATTTTCCTTTTTTTTCCCCCTTTTTTTTGTGAAGGCCTATCGGCCATTATCAGCACTATTACTTATAGCAAGTTCGCTGTTATATTATTTTTTTTTCTCTTGAATCTACCCTACACCACATATATCATTTTTTTTTATATATAGACGGGTGCTAAAAGTTTTTTCTTCATTTTTTTTTTTTTTTCAATGAATGATAATAAAGTGGCTGTTGCGGTTCTGAGAGCTAGTTACTGCCCTCCCCACTACTCTGCCCTGGGTTTCTCCTCCTATCTGTTTTTTGAGGGGCTTCCTTGGATAGATTTTTGGCCTCTGGGTTTGTATTTTCTAATCGCCCAGTACGCTGTATTTTTAATTATTCTCTGCATACTTGATTTATCATTAAATGCTTCTATGATTCTTCTTCCTATCTTTTCTTTTTCCATCTTTTCTATCTTTTCTTCTAGAACTCAGCTCCTCCCCGGGGTAAGTATATGTAAATATTTTGCATATATATTGTATGTTTATATTGGTTTCCTGATATGTGAATGGCCCCCTTAAATGTCTTATCTTTGAATGTGCAAGGCCTCAACATACCTCAAAAGCGCACGAAAGCATTTCGCTCACTAGCTTCAACAAAGGCACATGTAATTTGTCTCCAACAGACCCACTTTACTAGAAATTCCTAAATATTTTGGCTCTTTGTACCCTCAGGTTTTTACAGCTTCGGCTGACACAAAGCAGCGTGGTGTACTGATAGCTTTTCATCGCACAACTCCCTTCTCACTTCAGACAGAGATCAAAGATTCTGAAGGGCGGTATCTCATACTTACTGGGCATATAACTGACTCTCCAGTTACTGTGGTGTCATACTATGCCCCAAATAAAACCCCTTCATCCTTCCTCTCTTACTTGTTACAGGTAGCTGAAACTCATAAAACTGGCACGCTACTAATTTGTGGAGATTCAAATCAAGTCCTTTATCTATTTTTAGACAAATCCCCTATTCCTAGCACACCTATCTCCCGTAAAAACACATTTAAACAATTACTCCAGCAACATCACTTATTAGATACCTGGCGAGAAGCAAACCCAGTTAAGCGACAATTTACTTTCTACTCACATCCTCACAATTCACTCTCCCGAATAGACCACATACTTATAAATGTACCTATGGCCCCTGAACTTCTCTCTTCCTCCATTATACCCTTCACATGGACCGATCATAGTGCAGTGTTAACCTCATTCACCTCTGCAATTCCAAAAGCACAAGACCACACTTGGCAGATAAATAACTTCATGCTATCTCACCCATCCCACTATGCAGATTTAGAGACAGCCTTAAAAGATTATATTTCTTTTAATAAAACCTCTGATATCTCTCCTCTGACATTGTGGGAGGCTCATAAATCAGTGCTCCGTGGAGCATGTATTCAAAAAGCCTCATACCTCAAAAAAGGAAAAACGGCTGCTCCAACATAAACTAGAGGCAGAATTTAATTCAACCCATGCACTCTTTCAGGCAAACCCTAATCCTACTACGAAATCACACCTGGATAGAGCACGTCTAGACCTTGACCTTTTTCTCTCAAACTCTGCTGTTAAAACGCTAAGTAAATATAGGCATTCATTCTATCTTAAAGCCAAGAAACCTACAACACTCCTTGCCCGGGCCCTTAAAAAATCAATACACTCCTCCAAACCGATACGTCTAAAATTGTCCCACGACACCTGCACCAGTAACCCAGTAAAAATTCTTCACACTTTCCAAAAACATCTTGCCACATTGTACAATAAAGAAGAACCCCTAAATCAGGCCTCTGCAGATTCCTTTTTTTCCCACATCACACTTCCATCTATTCCCTTGGTCAACCGGGATAGCCTTGAAAGCCCTATAACCACTGATGAAATTAACATGGCAATAAAATCTCTTAAGCTAAATAAACGTCCAGGCCCAGACGGCTTTTCAGCCATGTATTATAAGAAATTTGCACATATATTAACCCCACTATTGACCGAAGCCTTCAATTCTATACTCTCTGGGCATTCCTTCCGACCTGAAACACTGACAGCTATTATTTCCATGATCCCTAAACCAAATGCAGATGAATCAGCTCCCTCCAATTACAGACCCATCTCTCTACTTAATTTGGACATAAAGCTTTTAGCGAAAGTTTTGGCAACAAGTCTAAATAATATAATAGGATCTTTAATCCACAAGGACCAAGTAGGCTTTATCCCAAAATGTCAATCTGGAAATGCGGTACGTAGAGTGGCCTTACTTACCCATATTGCCCAAAAAAGATGGATACCTCTTTGCCTGTTATCCCTAGACATCAAAAAGGCTTTTGATACTGTATCATGGCCCTACCTCCAATTTGTCCTACAACGCTGGGGATTTGGCCCCCACTTCCTTAGTTGGATCTCGTCACTGTATAACCACCCCAAAGCCTATGTGAAATATGCAGGTTATAAATCCAACCTATTTAACATCCTTCGAGTAACCTGTCAAGGTTGTCCTCTTTCCCCAATTCTATTTGCCCTTCTCATTGAACCCTTAGCTCAATCTATCCGTTCTGATCCATTTATTAAAGGCCTTGAGATAGCTGGACATCAGCATAAAATTTGCTTATTTGCTGACAACATTTTACTTTTTATGTCCTCTCCCCATATCTCTGCTCCTAACTTAATACAGAAGTTAGACCAATTTGCCGTATTTCAGGTTTGCACGTCAATCTGCAAAAATCCTCAGTACTCAATATCTCCTTATCTTCCTCAGAATTACAACAAGCACGGGCATCCCTTCCCTTTTCCTGGTCCACTACGCGTCTACCTACCTGGGAATCAACCTCACGTCTCATATTACAGGACTCTTCTCAGCCAATTACCCACCTATATTACGCCATATCACCTCTTTGTTAACACATTGGTCTTCTCTTTCTATGTCGTGGATAGGTAAAATGGATATTATTAAAATGTCTATACTTCTCAAAATTCTGTACTTTTTTTGAGTTCTACCCATCTCTCTACCGGCATATTACTTAAGAATACTACAAAGTAGAATAACAAAATATGTTTGGGGTACATCTAAACCCCTGTAAAGGATACTAATCAAGTAAAAGATTTTAATAATAGTATGAAGAAGAAATTGGAAAAATTGGTCAGGGAAATACAGAAGAAAAAGGTCAAAAAATATTTGCGTGACTCAAATGATTTCCAAACCAATGGTATATACGCATGGCAAGTATCTAGCATTGGCAAGGAAGAAGTGATTAAAGAGGGCGGTGAATCCATCACCACTGAGGCTCAATCTACCAATAATAACAATAAAAAACCTATTGGGAAGGAAGGAGCGATTAGAAATTAAAGGGCGGCTGGTGCAACTGCAAAAAATGGTGGTCCACAAGGAAGTAGGACTGGACAACCAATTCAACATCAGCAACCAATAAGATCTAATATACAAGAAAGGGATGGTTATCAATACCAACAATATCCTTCCCCACATCCGAATAGGTCAAATAATCACTTTTATTATCAATCACCAAGAGTAGGTGGGGGCAATACTCCACAGAATAATTATTATCCCTCACGGGATCACCAACAATGGCACCAACACCCTCCCCCGTACCCCTACCCGGATCCAAGGAATGAACCACCTATGTTTAATAGGTATCAAGCCTTGGCTGATAGTGAATACTATGAAGATTACCCTAACCGGTATCCAACCTCCGCTTTTTTAGGACATCGAGGGAGGGGGAACACCAAGGAAGAACCCCCAACTCAACAAACACAAGGGAGGCGAGAAAGGAGCACCCCCATACCACTTGAACAAAGATTTGGCACCCACTCTAAGAGAAGAAGGGGATGCAGATCAGGCCAATGGAAACAACACAAAAAAGCGGATGCGAAACCATTGAACGCGGGCATATATAATCTGAGTAAGACGGATCTAGGCCCAAATGAATTAAACATACTCCAATTGGGATTAAAATGTGCCCCAAATTTTTTTTTAAATAAGTTTGATGTCTATATAGACACGCACAAATTTATTCGAACTTTAAACATGAAAAAATATTTTCTGAGCCAAACAGCGGAAGTTTCGCAAAAGGTCACTTACACTACTGAGAGAATTTGTGAAAAGGGAAGTAGGGAATGTGGGATTATGACGGTGCCAGGAAAAACATCAAATAATGTATTGTTTAAAAAAGGTAATTTTATTAATACATCCAAATATTGACACAAATATATATATAGACAGAGTTGAACATGTCATACTGTACACATAATGCACTAGATCACAAGGCTAACCCAACATGTTTCACCAATTCATTGGCTTCATCGGGGGTGAAGAGAGGTACAGTACAGTTACGAACAAATCTACAAACAAAACAAAACAAAAATCCATATTAGTAAATTGCACATCATTGCCCGGAGGGGGGGGGGGAAATTATGTGGCCAAAAGTGGAAAACGCGACCAGCAGACGAAAAGAAGAGGAACAAACGTAGGCCACCAACCTGACAATTCCCATAGGAAGGCGCATCAAAGTGCCACCGGGGTACCTGGTGGGAGTCCACCGATCATAGGTGCCTGTAGGTGGTTATTTAAAATAAAAACACAAAATTGAAATGAAAATTAAAATATATTAGCAAAGGGTGACTATTGCAACACTTAACAGTGCCGCAAATAATAGACAACCCATTGGGGGACTAACATAGTCTCCTATACCTACCAGAAATTGTATTGGTAAAAACAACAAAAGAAAATATGTAGTGGGGCGCTGTTTTAGGAGGTATATGTGAAAACCCAATCACATTAAGGAACTTCCGTGATCATCTACAAAAAAATAGAGATACTTTATTGACTGATATAATAAAATAAATAAATATTTATGTCATCCAACTAAAGAGATGAACCAAATGGCCAGATCCAAAAAGTGAATTATATAATATATAGGCTTACCTAATCAAATATAGCATGTTGAAAAATGTTCAGCGTTAAAAAAGTTGATTCATCAGAAATGGACACCTGAATGGTGTCTACTAATTATCTCTGACCAGAGACGAAGAATGGCCCTGTATGGAGCCAAAAATCCCATAGATGAGTTAAACTGAAGATCAATGATGCTGACAAGAGGCAAAGAAGCCTAAACAAAAAATAATAAGAATGTATCAGACAGTTGATCTGAAATACAACTCAAGTGGCCAGTAAGCGCAAATACAAAGTAGCAATACAAGTGTAAATAATTACCTAAAGTGATCACGTATCCAACAGCAGCGCCCCACAGCCATGGACAACATAAGCTGTCCTGGGCTGGTTTAAATAGACCACCCAGCCGCCTGACGTAAACGTCGCCCGGCGGCAGCGGACGTAGAATAGCCAACGCGCATGCGTCGCAACGCCAGAGGCCTACATTGCCCATAGTGCTTGGCACTAGAACGTCGAGGACATGGTTACGTCATGCGCACCAGGCCGGGACAGACGAGATGGAGTAACGGGGATGTGGGGATACTAAGGCGGCGCTAAAGACGAGCGTGGCTAACAAGCGGGCAAGGTGTAAATACACCAGCCCTTGGGTGTCCATACAGACACTAATCAGAGGCTCCAAGGGACCCCCGATGGCAATGAGAACCACCCAAGGGGATAATGCCAAAGAGCGGTCCACATCCTCAACCATTACCTCCACAGATGTTAAAGGGGCAACGTATTCCACAAAAGGTCACATACCATCCACGCAACGATGTGCACACCTAAAGAAGGAGGGGAAAATTATATGAATAATAATAATAATAATAATAATAATATTCCAATAATAGGAAAAAAGGAAATTATTAGAGACAAAAATAGTCTATATGCCTAGCAAATTAAATACAAACTAAGTAAAGAAAAAGTTCCATTATTCAATAATAAAATAATTACTCATAAACAATGATGGATCAATAATGAATAATAGATAAACAAATAAAATAACTCGGTGGTTCCCTGGTTATTAAAAGGGACATTGTCAATGGTCAAAATAGGGAAAAGATGGCACAGGGTGAGCAATGGGAAAATCGTAGACCAAAAGAAGAAAGAAAGAAAATTCTATAAAAAAGATTTGTAACTAATGTATTCATTGAGTCCCGGGAATTTGACTGCATCAAGAGTATGAATCCACCGGGTTTCCAATTGTAGAAGTGCTATGTCTATATTCCCTCCACGCACATGCGGAGGCACATGTTCCAAAGCATAAAAGGTAACAACATGAGCATCGTAGTCATGCTGATATCCAATGTGACGATTGAGTGCCGTAGTTGTGAGTTTCTTGTAGGTCAGCAAGACATGGTCCCTTATTCGCTTGAAAAAGGGCCGTTTGGTCTTGCCGACGTAGAAGCAACCACAACGGCATAGAGCAAGATAAACCACTCCGATGGTCTTACAGTTTATTCGATGCTTTAAGATATGAGTACGACCATTGGGTAGTGGTACAACATGAGAATTGGGCAGAAAACAGCAAACATCACACCTGCCACAGGAAAATGTTCCACCCTGATCTCGTTTGGGAGAGCACAAGGGATCAAAATGACTAGAGACCAGATGGTCTTTGAGTGAAGGAGCACGGCGGAAGGTTATCTGTGGGTAGGGTTTAATATATTTTTTAATAGTTTTGTCAGCACAAAGGATAGGCCAAAATTTTTGAAAGATACTGCGAACTTGACCGTGTTGATTAGAATATTTCGTAATCAAACGGACTGGGTTATTGGACTTAAATTTTTTATAAGAATGAATGAGGTCAGTCCTATTGAGCTTGACCGCTCTGTTAAATGATTTCTTCAAAAGTGAGCGACTGTACCCACGGGCCAACAGCCGGTCACGCAAGTCATTAGCTGCCGAATGAAAGTCAGAGTCACGAGTGCAGTTACGTCTAAGCCTGAGAAATTGGCTATAGGGGATGCTGTTAAGTAATGGTCGAGGGTGTGCACTAGAAGCATGCAACAAAGTGTTCCCTGCAGAGGGTTTGCGATAGAGGGATGAATGAAGCAAACCGTCCTGGTTGATGTGTATAGTTAGGTCCAGAAAATTAATGGATTCTTGGCTACATTCCATTGTGAAAGATAAATTAAATTCATTGATAGCCAGTCTGTTCACCAACTCCTGCAGTTCAGCCTCGGTACCAGACCAAAGTATCAAGATATCATCTATGTATCTGTACCAAGCGATGACATGAGTAAGTAAAGACTTAAACGATTCATCTGAAAATAACCATCTCTCCCACCCCCCCAGGTACAGGTTGGCATATGCAGGGGCACATTTGGTCCCCATAGCCAGACCCTGCACCTGGAGGAAGTGGGAGTTGCCAAATAGAAATATGTTACGAGTGAGTATGAACGTAAGGAGCTGAAGAACAAACCGGCTATATTGGTCAGAGAACGAACCCCTTTCTTTCAAGTGTTGCTGAATAGTTTGTATCCCTAGGGCATGCGGAATGGAATTATACAGACTTACCACATCCAAAGCAACCAACCATGTGCCCGGGGTAAATTGTTTTCCATCTATGTTTCGCAAAAGATCTATAGTGTCCTTAATGAAAGAGGATAAGGCAGTTACATGTGGCTGTAGATATTGATCAACCAGAGCACTAGCATTCTCAGTCAAGCCAAGGCATCCTACAATTGGACGCCCAGGAGGGCACGTTAAAGATTTGTGTATCTTCGGTAGTGAATAAAAGGTAGGTATTCTGGGATCCTTTACATTCAGAAAGTTCCAAGTTGATTGGTCAATAACACCATCATGGTAGGCTTTGAATATTATATTATAATATTCCTGAACATAACTCTCGACGAGGGTCCTAGAAATGGGCCGATACCATGACCTCTTGTCAAGGATGTCCAGGCACATGCGTTCATATGCCTCGACATCCATGACAACCACATTGCCGCCTTTATCTGCGGGCTTAATGACCAACCGAGGGTTGGTCTGGAGTTCCCTCAATGCCAGTCGCTGCTTATGTGACAAATTGTGTTTATGTTTGTCAGAAAAGATCATATTTTGTATTTCCAGAGTACTCTGCTGCACAAAAGCCCATATGTTTGGGTTAGTGTGGAGCAGAGGAAAATTGCGAGATTTAGGTTTGAAAGATACTGGAGGGGGGAAAGAAACACCGGGGACCAAGACCCCCGGAGTAGTCAGGGCGCCAGGGTCCTGGTCATCAGTGTGTCCCTCCTCCCATAGAAGCATCAGATCATCCATGGCCTGAAGTTCAGCCATAGATAGATCAAGAGGTGGAAAATCCATAATGTCAGAAGAAACAGGATGGTCATAAATGACTTTGAACATAAGCCTACGAGCGAAAAGATGTATGTCCTTAATTAAATCAAATCTGTCCAAATTATTAGAGGGACAGAAGGTAAGACCTAATTTGAGAACTGTAATATGATCATCTGAAAGTGGTATTGATGAGAGATTAATAACCTCCAGTCCTAAGGAGCTGGGAGAGCTAAAGTTTGTATCAGGGGTGTGGGGGACTCCAATGGCTTCCCTAAAAAAATGGGAGCCAATTTAGGATCTAAAGTTTGTGTGCTGTGAGGAAACAACGTGGAGATAGAAGATTCACTGCCTCTGCGCCGAACAGTAGACGGTGAGGCAGATGAATGAGTGAAACCAGAAGTGTTATATGAAGGCAGATTACTAGTGGTGGTGATTGACTGTGTTGGTGGCATGGGTGTAGAAGTGTGTGAGGTAAGGATTGGATTACGAACCAAAGAGGGGCGACGTGTCAAATTCGATCCAAGGGTTCCAGATGCGGAGCCAAAAAGAGTAGTACTACGGTCTCCCTTCAGTTTTTTTGGAATCATATCTTGGGAGAGTTCTCTATATAAGGTGGAAGTGCTGGAGCTTTCGGAGCTTCTGGAGGGGGTCTAGAGGTAAATCTGTCATTAGACGCTTGATTCCATTTGTAAGCGTAACCATTTTCATGTGCTGTTTTGTCTCTGAGGAATTTAGTTTCCTTAGTGTTAATAATATTCAATGCATATTCTTCCAGGCGCCAATATACCAATTGATTTTGTACTTACTCGGTGTTTAGTTTTTCTTTGGTCAAAATGGCTGAATTCTGTGGGGAAGCCTGGGACGGTCTAATGTCCAAAATTAAATTATCACAAAACAATGATAAAATATCCGATGCCGAATTGGATCGCAATTTCATGCGACTCCAACGACTATTGGAGAAAAAAGGCAGAATTTACTGGCATAAAACTTATTTCATTAAATATTCTGACAACCATATTGTCCCCTGGGGTCTTAGGATCCAAATTTTTCCTAATGTCAGAAAAATTAATGATGCATTAAAAGTCTCATGGGAATCTAATCTACAGTCTTGTTCTTTTCAAATGCTTTATATTCTATGTAGTCAATATGATCAAGAACTAGAGCTACTGGACATACAGATCACTACGTGGTTTGATGATCATGTTCTTATGCGTTTGTCTTCCAGATTCACATCTCGCCTGAAAGACTTAGGTGTGCGCCTGGAAGAATATGCATTGAATATTATTAACACTAAGGAAACTAAATTCCTCAGAGACAAAACAGCACATGAAAATGGTTACGCTTACAAATGGAATCAAGCGTCTAATGACAGATTTACCTCTAGACCCCCTCCAGAAGCTCCGAAAGCGACTCATACAGTTCCTAATGTTGCATCCCCTTCTTTTTCCTCCAGCACTTCCACCTTATATAGAGAACTCTCCCAAGATATGATTCCAAAAAAACAGAAGGGAGACCGTAGTACTACTCTTTTTGGCTCCGCATCTGGAACCCTTGGATCGAATTTGACACGTCGCCCCTCTTTGGTTCGTAATCCAATCCTTACCTCACACACTTCTACACCCATGCCACCAACACAGTCAATCACCACCACTAGTAATCTGCCTTCATATAACACTTCTGGTTTCACTCATTCATCTGCCTCACCGTCTACTGTTCGGCGCAGAGGCAGTGAATCTTCTATCTCCACGTTGTTTCCTCACAGCACACAAACTTTAGATCCTAAATTGGCTCCCATTTTTTTAGGGAAGCCATTGGAGTCCCCCACACCCCTGATACAAACTTTAGCTCTCCCAGCTCCTTAGGACTGGAGGTTATTAATCTCTCATCAATACCACTTTCAGATGATCATATTACAGTTCTCAAATTAGGTCTTACCTTCTGTCCCTCTAATAATTTGGACAGATTTGATTTAATTAAGGACATACATCTTTTCGCTCGTAGGCTTATGTTCAAAGTCATTTATGACCGTACTGTTTCTTCTGACATTATGGATTTTCCACCTCTTGATCTATCTATGGCTGAACTTCAGGCCATGGATGATCTGATGCTTCTATGGAAGGAGGGACACACTGATGACCAGGACCCTGGTGCCCTGACTACTCCGGGGGTCTTGGTCCCCGGTGTTTCTTTCCCCCCTCCAGTATCTTTCAAACCTAAATCTCGCAATTTTCCTCTGCTCCACACTAACCCAAACATATGGGCTTTTGTGCAGCAGAGTACTCTGGAAATACAAAATATGATCTTTTCTGACAAACATAAACACAATTTGTCACATAAGCAGCGACTGGCATTGAGGGAACTCCAGACCAACCCTCGGTTGGTCATTAAGCCCGCAGATAAAGGCGGCAATGTGGTTGTCATGGATGTCGAGGCATATGAACGCATGTGCCTGGACATCCTTGACAAGAGGTCATGGTATCGGCCCATTTCTAGGACCCTCGTCGAGAGTTATGTTCAGGAATATTATAATATAATATTCAAAGCCTACCATGATGGTGTTATTGACCAATCAACTTGGAACTTTCTGAATGTAAAGGATCCCAGAATACCTACCTTTTATTCACTACCGAAGATACACAAATCTTTAACATGCCCTCCTGGGCGTCCAATTGTATCTGGATGCCTTGGCTTGACTGAGAATGCTAGTGCTCTGGTTGATCAATATCTACAGCCACATGTAACTGCCTTATCCTCTTTCATTAAGGACACTATAGATCTTTTGCGAAACATAGATGGAAAACAATTTCCCCCGGGCACATGGTTGGTTGCTTTGGATGTGGTAAGTCTGTATAATTCCATTCCGCATGTCCTAGGGATACAAACTATTCAGCAACACTTGAAAGAAAGGGGTTCGTTCTCTGACCAATATAGCCGGTTTGTTCTTCAGCTCCTTACGTTCATACTCACTCGTAACATATTTCTATTTGGCAACTCCCACTTCCTCCAGGTGCAGGGTGTGGCTATGGGGACCAAATGTGCCCCTGCATATGCCAACCTGTACCTGGGGGGGGGTGGGAGAGATGGTTATTTTCAGATGAATCGTTTAAGTCTTTACTTACTCATGTCATCGCTTGGTACAGATACATAGATGATATCTTGATACTTTGGTCTGGTACCGAGGCTGAACTGCAGGAGTTGGTGAACAGACTGGCTATCAATGAATTTAATTTATCTTTCACAATGGAATGTAGCCAAGAATCCATTAATTTTCTGGACCTAACTATACACATCAACCAGGACGGTTTGCTTCATTCATCCCTCTATCGCAAACCCTCTGCAGGGAACACTTTGTTGCACGCTTCTAGTGCACACCCTCGACCATTACTTAACAGCATCCCCTATAGCCAATTTCTTAGGCTTAGACGTAACTGCACTCGTGACTCTGACTTTCATTCGGCAGCTAATGACTTGCGTGACCGGCTGTTGGCCCGTGGGTACAGTCGCTCACTTTTGAAGAAATCATTTAACAGAGCGGTCAAGCTCAATAGGACTGACCTCATTCATTCTTATAAAAAATTTAAGTCCAATAACCCAGTCCGTTTGATTACGAAATATTCTAATCAACACGGTCAAGTTCGCAGTATCTTTCAAAAATTTTGGCCTATCCTTTGTGCTGACAAAACTGTTAAAAAATATATTAAACCCTACCCACAGATAACCTTCCGCCGTGCTCCTTCACTCACAGACCATCTGGTCTCTAGTCATGTTGATCCCTTGTGCTCTCCCAAACGAGATCAGGGTGGAACATTTTCCTGTGGCAGGTGTGATGTTTGCTGTTTTCTGCCCAATTCTCATGTTGTACCACTACCCAATGGTCGTACTCATATCTTAAAGCATCGAATAAACTGTAAGACCATCGGAGTGGTTTATCTTGCTCTATGCCGTTGTGGTTGCTTCTATGTCGGCAAGACCAAACGGCCCTTTTTCAAGCGAATAAGGGACCATGTCTTGCCGACCTACAAGAAACTCACAACTACGGCACTCAATCGTCACATTGGATATCAGCATGACTACGATGCTCATGTTGTTACCTTTTTATGCTTTGGAACATGTGCCTCCGCATGTGCGTGGAGGGAATATAGACATAGCACTTCTACAATTGGAAACCCGGTGGATTCATACTCTTGATGCAGTCAAATTCCCGGGACTCAATGAATACATTAGTTACAAATCTTTTTTATAGAATTTTCTTTCTTTCTTCTTTTGGTCTACGATTTTCCCATTGCTCACCCTGTGCCATCTTTTCCCTATTTTGACCATTGACAATGTCCCTTTTAATAACCAGGGAACCACCGAGTTATTTTATTTGTTTATCTATTATTCATTATTGATCCATCATTGTTTATGAGTAATTATTTTATTATTGAATAATGGAACTTTTTCTTTACTTAGTTTGTATTTAATTTGCTAGGCATATAGACTATTTTTGTCTCTAATAATTTCCTTTTTTCCTATTATTGGAATATTATTATTATTATTATTATTATTATTCATATAATTTTCCCCTCCTTCTTTAGGTGTGCACATCGTTGCGTGGATGTTATGTGACCTTTTGTGGAATACGTTGCCCCTTTAACATCTGTGCAGGTAATGGTTGAGGATGTGGACCGCTCTTTGGCATTATCCTCTTGGGTGGTTCTCATTGCCATCAGGGGTCCCTTGGAGCCTCTGATTAGTGTCTGTATGGACACCCAAGGGCTGGTGTATTTACACCTTGCCCGCTTGTTAGCCACGCTCGTCTTTAGCGCCACCTTAGTATCCCCACATCCCCGTTACTCCATCTCGTCCGTCCCGGCCTGGTGCGCATGACGCAACCATGTCCTCGACGTTCTAGTGCCAAGCACTATGGGCAATGTAGGCCTCTGGCGTTGCGACGCATGCGCGTTGGCTATTCTACGTCCGCTGCCGCCGGGCGACGTTTACG
Organism: Rana muscosa; assembly: GCA_029206835.1. Lineage (NCBI taxonomy): Eukaryota > Metazoa > Chordata > Amphibia > Anura > Ranidae > Rana > Rana muscosa. The sequence continues at coordinate 304,842,149 of CM055125.1, read as the reverse complement.
TCAGGCGGCTGGGTGGTCTATTTAAACCAGCCCAGGACAGCTTATGTTGTCCATGGCTGTGGGGCGCTGCTGTTGGATACGTGATCACTTTAGGTAATTATTTACACTTGTATTGCTACTTTGTATTTGCGCTTACTGGCCACTTGAGTTGTATTTCAGATCAACTGTCTGATACATTCTTATTATTTTTTGTTTAGGCTTCTTTGCCTCTTGTCAGCATCATTGATCTTCAGTTTAATTAACTCATCTATGGGATTTTTGGCTCCATACAGGGCCATTCTTCGTCTCTGGTCAGAGATAATTAGTAGACACCATTCAGGTGTCCATTTCTGATGAATCAACTTTTTTAACGCTGAACATTTTTCAACATGCTATATTTGATTAGGTAAGCCTATATATTATATAATTCACTTTTTGGATCTGGCCATTTGGTTCATCTCTTTAGTTGGATGACATAAATATTTATTTATTTTATTATATCAGTCAATAAAGTATCTCTATTTTTTTGTAGATGATCACGGAAGTTCCTTAATGTGATTGGGTTTTCACATATACCTCCTAAAACAGCGCCCCACTACATATTTTCTTTTGTTGTTTTTACCAATACAATTTCTGGTAGGTATAGGAGACTATGTTAGTCCCCCAATGGGTTGTCTATTATTTGCGGCACTGTTAAGTGTTGCAATAGTCACCCTTTGCTAATATATTTTAATTTTCATTTCAATTTTGTGTTTTTATTTTAAATAACCACCTACAGGCACCTATGATCGGTGGACTCCCACCAGGTACCCCGGTGGCACTTTGATGCGCCTTCCTATGGGAATTGTCAGGTTGGTGGCCTACGTTTGTTCCTCTTCTTTTCGTCTGCTGGTCGCGTTTTCCACTTTTGGCCACATAATTTCCCCCCCCTCCGGGCAATGATGTGCAATTTACTAATATGGATTTTTGTTTTGTTTTGTTTGTAGATTTGTTTGTAACTGTACTGTACCTCTCTTCACCCCCGATGAAGCCAATGAATTGGCGAAACATGTTGGGTTAGCCTTGTGATCTAGTGCATTATGTGTACAGTATGACATGTTCAACTCTGTCTATAATATATATTTGTGTCAATATTTGGATGCATTAATAAAATTACCTTTTTTAAACAATACATTATTTGATGTTTTTCCTGGCACCGTCATAATCCCACATTCCCTACTTCCCTTTTCACAAATTTAAAAGGGATGAGGTGCCGTATCTTTCAGAGGACACACCAACCACTTACCTCTTCCATTTCTACTGAGAGAATTGATAGCGGATTGAAAAATAAATCCATATTCAATCCCCAGTATCCAAGTAACCATTTCATTGAAGTCTTCAAAAGCCTGGTGCTGAAGGATATTGAAGAACTGGCTCCTAAGAAAAGAATCAATCCTGAATATATTAAAGAGGGCATCAGATCACTTAAAAAAAGGTAGGACATCATTGTGCGCCCCGCTGATAAGGGGGGGGTGGTAGTGATGGACAAAACTTTTTACAGTCAACAATTGAGTAAATTATTGGAAGATAACGTGACGTACAAAAAACTTGGAAGTGATCAAACAGATTCTTTCTCTACCCAGTTGGATTTATTAGTGGAGTGGGGCTATGGCATTAATGCCATAAACTTTAAGGAGAGACAATATTTGGTACCCAGTGCATGTAGAATTCCCATCATCTACACGTTACCTAAAATCCACAAGAACAGTCAAAATCCTCCAGCCCGTCCTATAGTTAATGGAATAGGATCGGTAACAGCCAGATTGGGTGAATTTCTAGATAAGTTCCTCCAGCCTAGTGTAAAGGCAACCAAGGCCTACTTGAAGGACACTTCAGAACTACTGCAACTGATGGAAGATATTCAACTGAGCACCACTGCTGAAACATATTTGGTGACAGCTGATGTGTGCTCTTTGTATACCATCATCCAACATGAAGATGCAGCATTAGCGCTTAACTGGGCCTTGAGCAAAAGGGATGATATCCCGTATACACTGTGACAGCAGGAAGGTAAAGTCACCTGGTTGCATCCAGGGGGGTAGATATATTTCGCCCAGATTCAGGCTTTACGCCGACTTATACAGCTAGGTGGAGAGTTGTATAAGGCTAGTGGGCTCATGGATGACTCATACCTCTAGGGAGAGTGTGGGGCGTCGTACAGACAGGGAGTTGATGAGATCAGCTGAACCTTGTCAGCTCATTTAGGCCTCTATAAGAAATCCCAGCTTCATTAGATGTTAGCTCATGCCTGGAAGCAGACCTGTGTGGACTGTCTAGGGAGAGTGAACCCCTGTGCGGTGAGAGAAAGCCTGTGTGGCTATATATTTGCTTGGACATTTAAAACCAGGGACTTAGGGACTAGGACAGCACTAGGCTGATCCCAGTTGTTAGTTAGGAAACCTGTATGTTTAGTCAGAGGTCAAGTTGACCAGGATTTATTTTGTTTATGTTTTTTTTTGCCTTGCTGTGTTTTTGTCACTGTAAATAGAAAATAAACCGCACCTTTTTGATTTTGAAAACCACAACCTCCGTCTGCTGGGCCTGTTTTTGGGTGGGGAGCCCATCCCGGGGGTCACACACACCCGCTGCCGAGCTAACCCCCTCACAGTTGGTGGAGAACCAGTGGCAGTTTTTTTTTTAAGCCAGCATGGAGGAGATACTGAAACAGCTGGCTCTAGCAAATGCCAATCAACAGCAGACAAATGCAGGTTTGCAAAGGAGCCTTGCAGCCCAGCAGCAAGCTCATCAACAGAGCCTTGCAACTTTACAACAGAGTCTGGAGGCTCAGCAACAAGCCCAACAGCAATCTGAGGCCCGCTTCATAGACCTGTTGCAGAAGCAAGAGCAGAGACTACAACAACAGATGGAAGCAGTAATGCAGCAACGTCCGCAGACCAGTGAGGAAAGCCGTCCCACTAATACCGCGTCCTTTGGGTTGAGTCGTTTATTGACAAAAATGACTGGAGAGGATGATCCAGAGGTATTTTTGACCACATTTGAAAGGACCGCTGAAAGAGAAAAGTGGCCTGAGGAGCAGTGGGCTGGACTAGTGGCTCCTCTGTTAACTGGTGAATCGCAGAAAGCTTACTATGACCTAGAGCCTAACCAAGCAAAAGACTATGTGATGCTAAAAGCTGAAATTTTGGCAAGGCTGGGTGTCACCCTGGCTGTCCGGGCTCAGCGTGTGCATAACTGGACTTTCCAGCTTGGAAAACCCCCCAGGTCTCAAATGTATGATCTCATTCACCTGAGCAGAAAGTGGCTACAGCCAGAGACTTTGTCCGCACCAAAGATTGTGGAACGTGTTGTAATGGATCGGTTTTTGAGAGCTCTTCCTACTGCCATCCAAAAGTGGGTAAGCCATGGAGACCCAGAGACGGCCGATGGTCTTGTGGATCGTGTGGAGAGATACTTGGCTACAGAGAACCTGACGGCCTCTTCCAGAGACACTCGGACTTTCCACCCTAAGACCAGACGATCCCCAGGGGCGGATAAGAGGATTCCAAGGGGTAAGGGTGGAGAGAGTGAGAGGGTGGGAGCTCTACCCCAAGTTTGGAGAGAACAGCCTGGGAAATCAGCGGCTCAAGAGGCGGCAAGAAGGATCGTTTGCTACCGCTGCCGGCAAGCGGGACATATTGCAGCCAATTGCCCGGTTGTGGAGGAACCCATGCAGTGTGACTTTCTGACGGGCAGACGTCAGTCGCTGTGTGCGACAGTCGCATGCACTGCCATTCGAGGAACTGAGAAACATTTATGCAAAATGTGTGTTAATGGTAGAAATGTTGTGGTATTGCTGGATTCAGGTAGCCTTGTGACCCTGATAAAGGCTGAGTTAGTTAAAACAGAGGTCTCTGGGAATAGCAAGGTAGCTGTTATTTGTGTGCATGGGGACACCCGAGAGTATCCAGTGACTACAGTGTGTTTCGAGACCCCCAAAGGTACCCTCTCTCATCCAGTGGGCTTAGTATCTCAGTTACCGCATGACGCCATTGTGGGAAGGGATTTTCCGAAGTTCTGGGAACTGTGGGATGATCCTGAGCCCCCCACTGGTGCCCCTATGTACCAGGAATGTGATAGCCAGAACTCCCCTGAGAGTGGTGAGGACTCTCCGGAATTTCCCTTGTCAGTATTGGCAGGGGAGACTCAAGAAACTGGAGAGGAGCCCACCTCCTCAGACGAAAACCTACCGTCTGTGGAGTTTTCTGATCTTGAGGTTCACAGGGAAAACTTTGCCACAGAACAGTTGAAAGACCCCGCCCTAATAAAGGCACGGGAAAACGTAGTGAAAATAGATGGCGAGTTAGTGAACCCAGATAATACCGGCACTTACCCATACTTCAGCGTAGAGAAGGACCTACTGTATCGGGTGGCAAAAAGGGCAGAAGAAACCGTTGAGCAGCTTGTGGTGCCCAAACCTTACAGGAAGTTGGTGTTGGAGTTGGCCCATGGGCACATTCTTGGAGGTCATCTGGGGACAGAGAAAACCCGAGAGAGGGTATTACAGAGATTCTATTGGCCTGGGGTGATGAAGGACATAGAAAATTATTGTTCCTCCTGCCCTGTGTGTCAGAGGTCGGCCCCGATGCCACATTTCCGTAGCCCGCTGGTCCCTCTACCCATCATTGAGGTCCCGTTTGAGAGAATCGCAATGGATTTGGTAGGTCCTATAATCAAGTCCGCTAGGGGGCACCAGTACATATTGGTTATAATGGACTATGCCACCCGTTATCCAGAAGCGATCCCTCTCAGAAATACCTCGGCCAAAACCATAGCCAAAGAGCTATCTCTTGTTTTTAGCCGGGTGGGTATTTGTAAAGAACTGCTTACGGACCAAGGTACACCCTTTATGTCCCGGGTTATGAAAGAGCTGTGTAAATTGTTCAAAGTGACGCAATTGCGTACATCTGTGTATCACCCCCAAACCGATGGGCTGGTTGAAAGATTCAACAAAACCCTAAAACAAATGTTGAAGAAAGTGGTGGATAGAGATGGAAGGGATTGGGACTGTCTACTTCCTTATTTGATGTTTGCTATTAGGGAGGTGCCCCAATCCTCTACGGGATTCTCCCCCTTTGAGTTACTGTATGGGAGACACCCAAGAGGGCTGTTGGATATTGCCAAGGAAACTTGGGAAAGTGAGAGTTCTCCCCACAGGAGTGTGATTGAGCATGTCGCCCTGATGCAAGATCGAATTGCACAGGTAATGCCCATCGTGAAGGAACATTTGGCCCAAGCGCAGTTGGCACAGCAGAGAGTGTACAACCGTGGAGCCAAGACCCGTACCTTTTCCCCGGGGGATAGGATATTGGTACTTGTCCCTACGGTTGAAAGTAAATTCCTTGCCAAATGGCAAGGCCCCTACGAGATAATGGAAAAAGTGAGCGAAGTGAATTACAAGGTCAGACAACCAGGAAGGCGAAAGCCCGAACAGATCTATCACGTTAATCTGTTGAAAGCCTGGAGGGATAGAGAGTCCCTAGTCGCAGACACTTGGTCACCAGCTCAAACTGGTTGCGTGATTCCTGAGGTTGGAATCGCAGCCACCTTGTCACAACCCCAACAACAGGAGGTTAAGGAGTTTGTGCTTCGCAACAAGGAGGTATTCTCTGAGCTGCCGGGACAAACATCTGGGGTAGAGCATGACATTATTACCCCGCCCGGTGAAAGGGTGAAGTTAAAACCCTATCGGATCCCAGAGGCCCGACGGGAGGCAATACGGGAGGAAGTACAGAAAATGCTGAACTTAGGGGTGATAGAGGAGTCCCAAAGTGATTGGTCTAGTCCCATTGTGTTGGTGCCTAAACCGGATGGGAGCTGGCGATTTTGTAACGATTTTCGTCAGTTGAACAAAGTTACAAAATTTGACACCTACCCCATGCCACGTATAGATGAGTTGATCGACCGGCTGGGAACAGCCCGATACATGACGACTCTTGACCTCACAAAAGGGTATTGGCAAATCCCCCTGGCCAAGTCGGCCAAAGAGAAAACCGCATTTGTAACCCCAGACGGGGCGTTCCAATATAAAAGAATGCCGTTCGGGTTACAGAATGCGCCGGCCACATTCCAGCGGAAAATGGACCAGATGCTGAGGCCCCATCGGAAGTATGCTGCGGCTTACCTGGATGACGTAATTGTTCATAGCACAGATTGGGCCTCACATCTGCCAAAAGTGCAAGCAGTCCTGGACTCTGTTCGGGAAGCAGGGTTTACGGCTAACCCCAAGAAGTGTACCATTGGGCAGGAGGAGGCCAAATATCTTGGGTACACCATTGGGAGGGGAGTAATAAAACCCCAACTCAACAAAGTCGAGGCCATCCAGAGTTGGCCACGTCCCAACAGCAAGAAGCAGGTACGAGCCTTTCTGGGAATCGCTGGGTATTATCGGCGATTCATTCCCCACTTTGCTTCTAAGGCTGTGCCCCTAACCAACCTGACGAAGGGGAAAGGGTCGGTCATGATTAAATGGACCCCCGAGGCTGAGGCAGCATTCCAATTCTTGAAACAAGCCTTATGTAGCCAGCCAGTGTTGTACTCACCCGACTTCTCTAGAGACTTTGTCGTACAAAGTGATGCGTCAGATGTGGGGTTAGGAGCAGTATTGTCCCAGGTCTGGAACGGGGAAGAGCACCCAGTCATTTACCTCAGCAGGAAGTTGAAGTCCCATGAGGTAAATTACGCCACCGTTGAAAAGGAGTGTTTAGCGGTGAAGTGGGCTCTAGATTCCCTTCGGTACTACCTGCTAGGTAGGCACTTTGACATGGTTACGGATCACGCTCCGTTAAAGTGGATGGCTCAAAACAAGGAAACAAATAGAAGAGTGAATAGGTGGTTCCTGGCCCTCCAGGAATTCAACTTCACAGTAAAGCATCGCCCTGGCGTTCAAATGGGGAATGTGGATGCTTTGTCTCGAGTACATGAATGCCTGATTGCTGGTGTTCCAACCCCGAGGTTAAAACAAGAGGGGGGGGTATGTGACAGCAGGAAGGTAAAGTCACCTGGTTGCATCCAGGGGGGTAGATATATTTCGCCCAGATTCAGGCTTTACGCCGACTTATACAGCTAGGTGGAGAGTTGTATAAGGCTAGTGGGCTCATGGATGACTCATACCTCTAGGGAGAGTGTGGGGCGTCGTACAGACAGGGAGTTGATGAGATCAGCTGAACCTTGTCAGCTCATTTAGGCCTCTATAAGAAATCCCAGCTTCATTAGATGTTAGCTCATGCCTGGAAGCAGACCTGTGTGGACTGTCTAGGGAGAGTGAACCCCTGTGCGGTGAGAGAAAGCCTGTGTGGCTATATATTTGCTTGGACATTTAAAACCAGGGACTTAGGGACTAGGACAGCACTAGGCTGATCCCAGTTGTTAGTTAGGAAACCTGTATGTTTAGTCAGAGGTCAAGTTGACCAGGATTTATTTTGTTTATGTTTTTTTTTGCCTTGCTGTGTTTTTGTCACTGTAAATAGAAAATAAACCGCACCTTTTTGATTTTGAAAACCACAACCTCCGTCTGCTGGGCCTGTTTTTGGGTGGGGAGCCCATCCCGGGGGTCACACACACCCGCTGCCGAGCTAACCCCCTCACAACACATAAAAGGTTCTTGGGACATGCATTAGAATATTGCATGTCACACAATTACTTTTGGTGGCACGGACAATTCTATTTGCAGCAGGTTGGCGTGGCTATGGGAGCCAAATATCCTCCTAGCCTCGCCAACCTATTCATGGCTGAATGGGAGGACAGGCAGGTGTTCAGTAAACAGCTCCCACAGTTGAAGTTTTACCGCAGGTTCATTGATGACCTCCTGTTTATTTGGGAGGGAACACGTGAATCTGTTGTGGACTTCTTAGAGGGTCTAAATCATAATGTGAATAACATTAAATTGGAATATCAGATAAGTGATGAGACTGTGAATTTTCTGGATTTAACCATTGAAAAGGATAACAATAGACTGAATACTAAAGTATTCTTTAAGCCGACGGATCGGAATAGTTATCTGTCAATAGGAAGTGGACATCATCCATCATGGATTAGGAACATTCCAAATAGCCAAATGTTGAGGGTCCGTCATAACTGTACGAAGTTGTCTGATTACCAACTACAATCCCAACTATTGAAGATGAAATTTCTGCAGAAGGGATATACAGAAGGCTCTTTAAATGAAATAATCCAGGAGGTATCTGAGATACCAAGAGAACAATGCCTGAGAAAAAAATCTACAGAGGAGATACCAAAAACTGAACACCAACCGGGGTTCATTTCTAACTTCCATTGCCAGCATAAAGAGATTGAAAACATCTACAAAAAACACTGGCATATACTTGGGAGGGACAGACATCTTGGGCAAATAATAACTCAACAACCAAAATTTATATACAGGCGTGCCCCCAATTTCGGTGACCAAGTAGTAAGGAAGATTTTGGACCCCCCAGATAAGCAATTTCTAAAGATTGACTTAAAAGTTTTTTTTGCCTGTAGAAAATTCATTTGCTGTAGGACTGTTAGGGTAAGCAATAGAGGAAAAACTGAAGTCTCTAGTAGTGATGGGGAGTCCTTTGACATTAATGAATTCATCACGTGTAATTCCACACATGTGGTGTATTTAATGTGGTGTCCATGCGGATTACTGTATGTAGGAAGGACCAAAAGACTTCTGGGGGTACGAACATCTGAACATTTATCAAATATAAGAAAGGGGTTCCGTTTCCATAGTGTGTCATTACACTTTAAGGAAAAGCACAACCAGGATCCGTCTTTATTACAATTTTGTGGGATAGATGTTGTCTATCCAGCCTGGAGGCGTTCCAACAGGGTGAGAGACCTGTCCCAAAGGGAAACCCGCTGGATTTTTCTGCTCAAGTGTCTTAGCCCTAGAGGGTTAAACATTGAAGTCGACGTAAACTGTTTTATTAATAATTTCTGATCAGCTTTGTAGCAATTATAGTGATCATTTTATTTTTCCTACTTTTTTAGAATGATTTTTTCTATAATAATTGTCTACTGTACCTGTTCCAATAAGATTTGGTGTTTTTTATTATTCTTCATATTATGTATAATTAGGCTCATTTGATTAGTGAGCATCTAGTCCCATGTGGGTTGACACTGTTTGGGATTGTGCAGTAACTTGCACATTTCTATACAGTGACTTCCCCTCGCCTTTTGCGGTTGTGACATTTTTATTTAAAAGAGGGAGCTCTTACAGACAGCAGCAATTTTGCTTTACCATTGGTGCCTGTAAATATACCTGAATCCGGGGTTAATTTGAAGCACAGTTGCCATCATGTGCCGAATGGCTCTGGGATTTGGGGTGTTGCGGTGAAGGGCTCATTTACGACCCATTTGATGAGACCATCCATTGTTACATCATGTATGTGACAGCTAGGGATGAGCTTCGTGTTCGAGTCGAACATACGTTCGACTCGAACATTGGCTGTTCGATCGTTCGACGAAGATCGAACGATTTGGGCCGTTCGCGCCAAATTCGAGTGACGCGAACGGCCCACAATGCACTACGCCATCGCAGTGTCATCCAGGCGCTGTGATTGGCCAAGCATGCACTGTGACCCCGCATGCTTGGCCAATCACAGCGCCGGCAGCGAGGAGAGCAATGATTGGCCACAGGCAGGATGCCTGTGGCCAATTATTGCTGAGGGTGTTTAGTACACGCCCCACACTATAAAAGGCCGCCAGCACGGCGGCCTAGTGTAGTGTGTTCCGGAGCAGGGATAGAGTAGCATAGGCAGGGACAGTGACTGTTATTTCTTTCTTGCTTAACCTGGATTCCTTTAGTTTAGGGAAAGAGAAGGATAGGTAGGGAGAGTGTCAGTGTGTTTTGTGCTTCTGCTATAGTGTGCTTAAAAAAAAACATTTATTCTAGGGACAGAAAACTCTAGGTAGGGACAGTGTCAGTTTCTTTCACTCTGCAAGTCCTTGTTTCCAGGGACCTGGAAGGACAGTGAGTGAATTGTCCTTTTGCTATATTGTGATTAAAAAAAACATTTATTCTAGGGACAGAAAACTCTAGGTAGGGACAGTGTCAGTTTCTTTCACTCTGCAAGTCCTTGTTTCCAGGGACCTGGAAGGACAGTGAGTGAATTGTCCTTTTGCTATATTGTGATTAAAAAAAACATTTATTCTAGGGACAGAAAACTCTAGGTAGGGACAGTGTCAGTTTCTTTCACTCTGCAAGTCCTTGTTTCCAGGGACCTGGAAGGACAGTGAGTGAATTGTCCTTTTGCTATATTGTGATTAAAAAAAACATTTATTCTAGGGACAGAAAACTCTAGGTAGGGACAGTGTCAGTTTCTTTCACTCTGCAAGTCCTTGTTTCCAGGGACCTGGAAGGACAGTGAGTGAATTGTCCTTTTGCTATATTGTGATTAAAAAAAACATTTATTCTAGGGACAGAAAACTCTAGGTAGGGACAGTGTCAGTTTCTTTCACTCTGCAAGTCCTTGTTTCCAGGGACCTGGAAGGACAGTGAGTGAATTGTCCTTTTGCTATATTGTGATTAAAAAAAACATTTATTCTAGGGACAGAAAACTCTAGGTAGGGACAGTGTCAGTTTCTTTCACTCTGCAAGTCCTTGTTTCCAGGGACCTGGAAGGACAGTGAGTGAATTGTCCTTTTGCTATATTGTGATTAAAAAAAACATTTATTCTAGGGACAGAAAACTCTAGGTAGGGACAGTGTCAGTTTCTTTCACTCTGCAAGTCCTTGTTTCCAGGGACCTGGAAGGACAGTGAGTGAATTGTCCTTTTGCTATATTGTGATTAAAAAAACATTTATTCTAGGGACAGAAAACTCTAGGTAGGGACAGTGTCAGTTTCTTTCACTCTGCAAGTCCTTGTTTCCAGGGACCTGGAAGGACAGTGAGTGAATTGTCCTTTTGCTATATTGTGATTAAAAAAAACATTTATTCTAGGGACAGAAAACTCTAGGTAGGGACAGTGTCAGTTTCTTTCACTCTGCAAGTCCTTGTTTCCAGGGACCTGGAAGGACAGTGAGTGAATTGTCCTTTTGCTATATTGTGATTAAAAAAAACATTTATTCTAGGGACAGAAAACTCTAGGTAGGGACAGTGTCAGTTTCTTTCACTCTGCAAGTCCTTGTTTCCAGGGACCTGGAAGGACAGTGAGTGAATTGTCCTTTTGCTATATTGTGATTAAAAAAAACATTTATTCTAGGGACAGAAAACTCTAGGTAGGGACAGTGTCAGTTTCTTTCACTCTGCAAGTCCTTGTTTCCAGGGACCTGGAAGGACAGTGAGTGAATTGTCCTTTTGCTATATTGTGATTAAAAAAAACATTTATTCTAGGGACAGAAAACTCTAGGTAGGGACAGTGTCAGTTTCTTTCACTCTGCAAGTCCTTGTTTCCAGGGACCTGGAAGGACAGTGAGTGAATTGTCCTTTTGCTATATTGTGATTAAAAAAAACATTTATTCTAGGGACAGAAAACTCTAGGTAGGGACAGTGTCAGTTTCTTTCACTCTGCAAGTCCTTGTTTCCAGGGACCTGGAAGGACAGTGAGTGAATTGTCCTTTTGCTATATTGTGATTAAAAAAAACATTTATTCTAGGGACAGAAAACTCTAGGTAGGGACAGTGTCAGTTTCTTTCACTCTGCAAGTCCTTGTTTCCAGGGACCTGTAAGGACAGTGAGTTAATTTTCCTTGTGCTATATTGTGATTAAAAAAAACATTTTTTCTAGGGACAGAAAACTGTAGGTAGGGAGAGTGTTTTTTTTCTTTCACTCTGCAAGTCCTTGTTTCCAGGGACAGAGAAGGACACCTGAAGGTAGCCCTTATTGCTTTTTTCCCATCTCCCTGCAGGCCATCTATTAGAATGTCTGGAAGGCAAACAAGGAGAGGCAGACAGTCAGGAGGCAATAAAAGAGGGCAAGCAGGCTCTGTGTCTGGGGGCAACAGTGCTGGTCGTGGACGCGGTGCATTGTCATCAGCACATGGCCATGGGACACGCTTGTCCTTCTTTTCGGCAGCTGGACATGTTGAGCCACATCATGCCGAAGACTTGGTAGAGTGGATGACCAAGCCCTCCTCCTCCTCCTCATCCTCTCTCACCCAGGCTCAGGGTACTGGAAAAGCAGCTGCCAAAGCGTCGTCTTCCCTGGTATCAATGTCAGACAAATCATCAGTCACTCCTTCCCTAGACCCACCATGTCCTCCTCCTGAGGAGTCCCCCGAACTGTTTCAGCACAGTGTTGGGTACATGCTCCAGGAGGATGCCCAGCGTTTCGAAGGGTCTGATGATGAAACCCAGCTAGAGGAAGGCAGTAGCGTGAGAGCAGACAGAGGGGATGCTCAAGAAGGACACCAATCTGGCAGTCATGTTCCAGCAGCTGCAGCATACTGCCAGATTGGCTCCAGTGATGAGGAGGGAGGGGATGATGAGGTCAATGACTCCACGTGGGTGCCTAATAGGAGAGAGGAGGAGGAGGAGGATGAGGAGGAGGCACATCTCCAACGAGGCAGGATGCCCTTTGGTGGCCAGCGTAAGGGCAGTACACCGACGGAATCACACCGCAGAGCTCCGCCTGTGCAGGGCGCTGCCTCTGCCCGTCATTCAAAAAGTTCTTTGGTGTGGGCCTTTTTTGAGGCTAGTGCATCAGATCGCACAGCTGCTGTTTGCAACATATGTCTCAAGCGTATATCGCGTGGCCAAAACATCAGCCGCTTGGGTACCACATGCCTGACCAGACATATGTTGACCTGCCATGCAGCTCGTTGGCAAGCCTACCTCAAAGACCCACACCAAAGAACAAAGCGGACCTCTCCTTGCACCGCATCAGCTGGGATCTCCAACCCCACTATAACTTCAGTCCTCTCTGAAACATGCACTGAGAGGAATGAAGGTGTAGAATTAGGTGTGTCACAGCCAAGTACTTGCGCCCACTCTGCTAGCAGTACACCGACGTCCGATTCTAGCAGGCAAATTTCCCTGCCCCAGCTGCTGGACCGTCGAAAGAAGTTCACTCCCAGCCATCCACATGCCCAGCGGTTGAATGCTAGCTTGGCTAAATTGCTAGCGCTTCAACTGCTGCCTTTTCAGTTGGTAGACTCGGCCCCCTTCCGTGAGTTTGTGCAATGTGCGGTTCCTCAGTGGCAGGTTCCCAAACGCCACTTTTTCTCACGGAAGGCTATTCCGGCTCTCTACCGGCATGTGGAAGGCAATGTCTTGGCCTCGCTGGACAGGGCGGTCAGCGGTAAGGTGCATATTACCGCTGACTCATGGTCCAGCAGGCATGGACAGGGACGTTACCTTTCTTTCACGGCCCATTGGGTCACTCTTTTGGCAGCTGGGAAGGATTCAGGACAAGGTGCAGTAGTGTTGGAGGTTGTCCCACCGCCACGCCTCCAAAATGCTACTACTGGTTGTGACACACCTCTCTCCTCCACCCCCTCCTCTTCTTCTTCCTCCATGGCCTCTTCCTGTGGTTTGTCCTATGAACCAGCGGTGCTCCGTAGCCGTTCACGGGGCTACGCAAGTACGCAGGCAAAAAGATGCCATGCCGTGCTTGCGCTGGTGTGTTTGGGGGACAGAAGCCACACTGGGGCAGAGGTCCTGTCTGCTCTGCAGGGCCAGGCCGAGAGGTGGTTGACGCCACGCCAGCTTAAGCCAGGAATGGTGGTTTGCGACAATGGCACCAACCTCCTCTCCGCCCTCCGACAGGGACAACTGACCCATGTGCCCTGTGTGGCTCACGTCCTTAACCTGGTGGTGCAGCGGTTCTTGGGCAGGTACCCGGGCTTACAGGATGTCCTGAGGCAGGCCAGGAAAGTCTGTGTGCATTTCCGCAGATCTTATAATGCCAGTGCTCGCCTGGCTGAGCTGCAAAAGGAGTTGAACCTGCCCAAGAACCGCCTTATATGTGACATGCCCACCAGGTGGAACTCAACGTTGGCCATGCTGCAGCGGCTGCACACGCAGCAGAGGGCCATCAATGAGTACCTGTGCGACTACGGCACCAGGACAGGGTCAGGGGAGCTTGGTTTTTTTTCTCCACGCCAGTGGGGCATGATCAGGGATGCATGCACTGTCCTGGCACCATTTGAGGAGGCCACGAGGATGGTGAGCAGTGACAGTGCATGCATCAGTGACACTGTACCTCTTGTCCACCTGTTGGAGCACACGCTGCGTGGAATAATGGACAGGGCACTTGAGGCAGAACAGAGGCAGGAAGAGGAGGACTTCCTTGCCTCTCAAGGCCCCCTTTACCCAGACAGTGTTCCTTCTGTCCCACCCATCGCACAGGAAGAGGAGGAGGAGGAGGAGGAGGAGGAGGAGGATTGTGTCAGCATGGAGGTGGAGGCTGGCACTCAGCATCATCAGCAGCAGTCTTTTAGGGATGATTTACAGTCCCAAGAAACCAGTGGACTTGTACGTGGCTGGGAGGAGGTGGCTGCGGATCATGTCGTCCTTAGTGACCCAGAGGACTCCGGAGCGAATGCCTCAGCAAACCTACGCTGCATGGCCTCCCTGATCCTGCAAAGTCTGCGGAAGGATCCTCGTATTCTTCGGATCAAGGAGAGGGACCATTACTGGCTGGCCACTCTCCTTGATCCACGGTACAAGGGTAAGGTTGCGGACCTTATGTTACCGTCGCAGAGGGAGCAGAGGATGAGACAACTCCGGGAGGCCTTGCAGAAAGGTCTGTGCAACGCGTTCCCAGAGACTGGGAGGTTGCAAACTCCTGGTCCTGGACAACGAGTTGCTGAGGCTTCGGCCAGTCAAAGAAGGAGCGGTGGGGAAGGTGGCCGTCTGACCGATGCGTTCAGACAATTCTTTAGTCCGCAGCCCCAAAGTATGATTGGTTCCAGCAACCATCGCCAGCGTCTGATAAACATGGTGCAGGAATATCTAGGGGCAAGGTCAGACTTGGACACCTTCCCCACCGAAAATCCTCTGGCTTACTGGGTCTTGAGGATGGATCACTGGCCAGAGCTTGCACAGTATGCAATTGAGCTACTGGCCTGTCCTGCATCCAGCGTTCTTTCGGAACGCACATTCAGTGCTGCTGGAGGATTTGTCACGGATCACAGGGTGCGCCTGTCCACCGACTCGGTTGATCGACTGACTTTCATCAAGATGAACCAGTCTTGGATCACCACCAGCTACCACACACCTGATGCTGATATAACAGACTAATTGATTTTAAAATGTCACATCCCTTCAAGACTGATGCTGATGCTGAGTGCCTGTGCTGTTATGTTGACTGGCTATCCTCCTCCTCCGAGTCCTCAATGATACGATTGATGATGATAGCTTGGAAGATCATTTTTGTTTATGGGTGCCGCCACCAGTGCCTAACGCCCAATTTTTCAGCCCCTGTTTAACAGGGGCGTGTAATTACAATTTTTGAAGCAATACTTTGCAACAGGGCTCATTGCTGTGCTCCAAGTACAGTATCTGTGAGGAGTTGCAGTGTTGTGCCACCAGTGCCTAAGGCCCAATTTTTCAGCCCCTGTTTAACAGGGGCGTGTCATTACAATTTTTGAAGCAATACTTTGCAACAGGGCTCATTGCTGTGCTCCAAGTACAGTATCTGTGAGGGGTTGCAGTGTTGTGCCACCAGTGCCTAAGGCCCAATTTTTCAGCCCCTGTTCAACAGGGGCATGTAATTACAATTCTTGATCTAATAATTCACAGCAGGGCCCATTGCTGCACCCACCAAGAGTAACTGTCAGGGCTTACAGTGTTGTGGCACCAGCACCACCATCAAAGGCCCAATTTTTACTACCACTGTTCAACAATTATATGTAATTAAAATTCCTGATATAATAGTTGACAGCAGGGCGTTCCAGCACCAACCAAGAGTAACTGTGAGTGCTTACAGTGTTGTGCCAACACCAACAACTAAGGGGCCTATTTCTGCAGAGTATATACGGCAGGTCCCTACTTTCAAACATCCAACTTACAAACGACTCCTACTTGCAAACGCAAGAAGACAACAGGAAGTGAGAGGAAATCTACCACTAGGAAGGAAAATTCTCTCCTGTAAGAATAAATATGGGAGAAAGGTGTCTCCTCTGTACTGATGCTTTATCAGCAATCCTTGTTTCAAGAAAAACACCACATTTCAAAAACAGTTGTCATTGGGACGGAAAGTGAGGTGAAATGTTCTGAACAGGGGCACAGACAGCAAAACAAATGTTACAGGGGTGATAACCCTTACCTATGTTTTCCAAAAAGTTTAAAAATAGATTTTTGGGCTGGAGCTACACTTCAACAATGTACCTGTTCAAAATTACAAACAGATTCTACATAAGAACAAACCTACAGTCCCTGTCTTGTATGCACCGCCTGTATACGGCTGTTCAGAGTATATAGGGCCTTTTTTATTTTATGTGCGGGGTTCCCCTTAATATCCATACAAGACCCAAAGGGGCTGGTAATGGGCTGGGGTAGGGGGGGGGGTCATGGGGTAGCTATGCCATTTTTCTTAAAGAATTTCATCCATATTACCGGGACCAGACATTACATTAAAGCCGCAAGCAGTTTTAAATGGCTTTTTTTTCCTTTAGAAGTGTCATTTTGTGCAGGGACAGTTCTAAACACGGGAAACACGTGGCACTTCACAGGCATACTTTAGACACCCCCCAGGTACGATATTTAAAGGAATATTTGACTTTTTTTTTTTCACTTTATGCATCATTAAAATGACTGCTCCCGAAAAACGACCGTTTTTAAAACTTCTTTTTGCATTGATACATGTCCCCTGGTGCAGAACCCGGGTTCCCAAACCCTTTTTAGGACAATAACATGCATAATAGTTGTTATAATTAGCACTTTAGAATTCGAACGTTCGCATCCATTGTATTTAATAGGGTTCTAATGTTCGTTCGAACTTCCGGTCCGTTCGCGGGTTCTGGTGCGAACCGAACCCGGGGGTGTTCGGCTCATCACTAGTGACAGCCCTCCTTATTTTATTTCCTTATTTTGTTAGAGGAGATTTTAATAATTTTAATAAATTTAATTATTTTCCTGTATTTTTGATACAGTTAAATTCGTTTTTAGCAATCATTATGACCTGCTGAATAGATACTTCTTAAGCCCCATTAATTATTATACCAAATTATAGTGGTTCTCTTTTCAGGTATGATTTTAAATTTGAAATGGATTTGTGTTCTATTTTTTTTTTATTAGTATTAGTTTGCTGCACACCATACTCTCAACAGTGAGTCTTTAAACCATTTAAACTATTGTTTTGCATTTTTTTTTTACACACTAACAAGCGCGAGCTGTTATGTCTGTGTGTCACCGGGCATCGGCATGTCAGCACTTTGCGGTCATGGGGACACAGGAAGTGTGCAGGTGCAGGATTGAAGTTCTGGTGAGAGGCAGGTGGGAAAGCATAAAGGGAAGTTGTGAGGGAATGAGCAGCCAATCCCATGAATAAGTCCAAGTGACGAAACGTCTGGTGCATGGCTGCATTATCATTGACACTATCGTGACACGCTGAGGCTAAGAACGCTACACGGCTGTTGTGACCCCGAGCTCAGGAGGGGGTGAGAGACCTGCACCGAGCGTACACCTTGGGTCCGCCGTGACCGCAAATCACTGCAGTGCCATCTTACACTTTTTTCTGCTTGCTGTGATTGATTTAAGGCTGGTTTTATTTTCATATCATGTGAGTGCAATATTTAAAGTGTGGTTGTGTATTTTAATAAATTTGGTCGTTACTATTTTACACTATTGGAGCACCTTTTCATTTTTACATGTATGAAACATCCTGTGTTGACACACAAGCTTTCAATTGATGGTCGTTCACCCTCTAGTGGTTAACTAGCAAGTCTTTGAGCCGAACACGAGAGTGGGAGGCATATACAGCTGGTGAGTGCATTTTCAAAGGGGAGCTGATACGTGCACGGTGGGGTGGAAGATATTCTCTATTAAGAAGACTACATCTCTCTTTTTGGAATATTTATTTTTTCTTTGGAACATTATTTCACTTTATGGACTATTGTTTTTGAATTTTATCACATGTTACGTGGGGTACAATTTGATTATCACAGTTTCACTAGTGAATGCTATTATATTAGTGTAGTGATTTTTGTTTATTAGCGCTACATTTTTTCCTATTTTTCACCTGTGTGTTTTTAGGTTTAAATTCTGTTTTCATATTTACATCTAAACCCCGTTTACCTAAGCATACTCTTTGCCTCCCTAAATGTAAAGGTGGTCTGGGATTTCCTAATTTATCTACCTACTACTACGCGGCCCAACTAGCACAATTAACCAAATACCATGCAACCTTTGGAAATTCCTCTTTGGGTAACTCTAGAATCAATAGATTGCGATCCTTATTCTATCGCCAATCTTTTATGGCTGAGACCTTCTGATCATAAAAGAATCACTAACCCAGTTACCAAAAACTCATTAACTATTTGGAACAGATTTAAAATAACAAATGAGTTACAATCTCCTCACACTCCACTTTTATTTTTTATTAAAAATCCCCTTTTTGATCCTGCTTGGAAATTCCCCAAATCTTTTAAAGCCTGGACTAACTCTAAATTAATCCATCTTCATGACCTGACGTCCCAGACTACCTTTATACCATTCCCAGATTTATGTGAAAACATGGTCTTCCAAACTCTGAGCTTTTTAGATATCTGCAGATTAAAAACTTTTTTACACCCTGTATCCAAAGCAGAACCAAACTTAATAAATTATCACACTTCAAAACCAAATGTAAAAATGATCCCCATGCAAATGGACTGGTCTCTAACCTCTATGCTCAACTCATCACTAAACCTGTTTCTGACCCTCCTTCTTATGTAGCTAAATGGGAGGCAGATATCAATCTTACTCTTGAAATATCTGATTGGGGTGCAATCTGGAATAATACAAATTTTTCCTCACAAAACATAACAGCTTTGGAAACTAATTACAAATTGCTCACCCGCTGGTATTTGGTCCCTTCCAGAGTTGCAAAATTTGCCCCCAATTACTCCTCACTATGCTTTTGTGGCTGTGGTGATCTTGGCTCTTATCTACACACTTGGTGGGATTGTCCGGTAGTTCAAAAGTTCTGGAGTGATATATTTCTCATACTCTCAGCCTTGTTTGCAATATCCATCCCTCCAGTACCTTCAATAGCACTCTTAAATCTCAAACCGGCAACACTCACCTATAAACAATTTAAACTTTTATTGCAGATCACAACAGCCACGAAACAGACCATAGCTAAAGCCTGGAGAACTGACAATTTGGTATTAAATGAAACCAAGCATAGAATTAACCAAGCTATGGTCCATGCCAAAATGGAAGCCATAATTCAAGATAAAATACATTTCTTTAAAGATATTTGGCAACCATGGATAACTCAGTTTTTGCCACCAAACTTTCATGATACCTTGTTGATGCCTGGATGTTTTACACTCTCTCGCAGTAACTATCTATAAGCAAATGGCTATTGATGCATGTATCCCCAGGGATTTTTCCTGTCACTTCCTCTTCTCCTTCTCTTCTTTCTGCTCTTCCCCAACTTGTTTATATGGTTTTTTTTTGTGTTTTTATTTTTATTTTTTATTTTTCATATATATAGGTTCAACAAGTATACCTACATATGTTCCTCTCAATTTTTTTAGGCACAGATACTTGATTTTTAGGAGTTATATAGTAGCGATCATTCTGTCTCATACCTTTTGAGGCTTTAATACATTTCTTTATCCTCCTTAGGTGTTTACCTTTAAGGCTTCAATTGTAATTCTCATTCTGAGTCTACACTTTATTTAGACTAAGTGAAGTACTGTAACTCACTCTGATTATTAAGTGAAGCAATTGTCTCTTGATCCATGATATATATATGATTTCATATGCTAATTTTGAACCTATTGTAGTGATTACTGTGATTGTTGCTTTATTTATTTATTTATTTATTTTTTTGTTATTATTTCTCTGTAATTTGATAAAATTCAACAAATTTGAACAAGAAGATATGGATTCGTCAACTTTTTGTGGACATTGGGCTAGACATGTCAAAACCAATTCCTATTTTTGGAGACAAATGAGAAGAGAAACATAGGCATCTCTAGGTTACAACTGTAAACATTTTAATGAGATACAGGTGCATTATCCACTTACAAGGAAGTAAGGCACAAGTCCATCATCACTGGTGTGGCGTCCCAGCAGGATCTCTGGGACCACAGAGATGAAACCGACGCTTGGATTAGGCCGATGGTGAGGACTGGAACACGGCGCCAGGCGTGGTGACGTCACTGGTGGGTTGCAACGGCATTTCGGGAGCATGCGCACTGGTAGATGGAACTCAGGGCAAGCTCCTTTGTCAAGCTAGTAAGACTTTGGCTGATAACAGCCGTTTATATGCCTTGGAACACTGCAATCTAGTGGAAAGAATGTGACATACTTTCCAACATGAAATACCCAGAGCTAAAATGATATAGATACCAACAGACTGTTAACCGCCTATGGTTCAACAGAACTAACATGACATTACATCAACTTCAGTTCTTGAGGTAATTCCATATAAGAATAGGCAATAAAAAAAATATATAAAAAATAACATATAAAAATAAAATTTGAGCATAAAATCAATCTAAATAACACTATTGCATTAATTTCTTAGGATTAAATGGATTCATTATTACGAAATTAATAGTATGCGTCGGTGGGGGGGGGGGAAGAGGAAAAGAAAATGTATATGGAAATATACATGAAATTATGACTACTATGTATGTATGTAAATAAATTGTAAACTAATTAAAAGAATATGTTTACACTCTGTGTGTATACCACACAGAGGACAGTAGTACCTAGATACCTTTTGCAAAGCAATGATTTTTTATTATAAATTTATGCGATAATAGAATTTATATGCACTAATAGTAGTATCTAATGTAATGGTTTTTGTGATGGGGTAACGTAGTGAGGTAATTGCACCTTAACCACTTAAGCCCCGGACCATTTTGCTGGTCAAAGACCAGGCCACTTTTTGCGATTCGGCACTGCGTCACTTTAACTGACAATTGCGCAGTCGAGCGAAGTGGCTTCCAAACAAAATTGACGTCTTTTTTTTCCCCCACAAATAGAGCTTTCTTTTAGTGGTATTTGATCACCTCTGCGGTTTTTATTTTTTGCGCTATAAACAAAAATAGAGCGCCAATTTTGAAAAAAATTCAATATTTTTTACTTTTTGCTATAATAAATATCCCCCAAAAATATCTAAAAAAATTTTTTTTCCTCAGTTTAGGCCAATACGTATTCTTCAACATATTTTTGGTAAAAAAAATCGCAATAAGCGTTTATTGATTGGTTTGTGCAAAAGTTATAGCATCTACAAAATAGGGGGTAGTTTTATGGCATTTTTATTAATATTTTTTTTTTACTAGTAATGGCTGCGATCAGCGATTTTTATTCTGACTGCGACTTTATGGCGGACACATCGGACACTTTTGACACATTTTTGGGACCATTGTCATTTTTACAGCGATCAGTGCTATAAAAATGCACTGATAACTGTAAAAATTACATTGGCAGTGAAGGGGTTAACCACTAGGTTGCATCTTGGACTGTTATTATCAGCCTGTCATTTTGTAGATTTGTGAGCTACATATTTACTCTTGAAGCACTTAATGTTATTAGTAACGTGATGCACTAGATAAGATATTATTGGTCACCAACATTGCACATCATCACAGTTTTGATATTTTTGATTGTTTTTTGTTATCCCATATTTAGGAGGGACACATTAATATTATTATTATTTAAGGTGGCACGATCACACATGGCTCGATTATTTGCCATATTATATTAATTTGAAACACTTATATTACTGGTCCTAGATAGGACTAGTGAGCAGCGCCATACCCCATTTATTTACATTTTTATTGCTAGGACTCTCTCTGAGGGGCCCACTAGGGGGGGCTGCAGCTCCTATTTTTTCACTTTGCTTATTTCACTAATTTTTCCTAAGCGCGGGCATACAGCACTACATTACAAGTTTAAAGGGATGTACAGTTACGCCCATTTGCCTGCCCGTGCCATTCTGTCGACGTACATCTGCGGTTGGCAAGTGGTTAAAGGGGCTATTGGAGGGGAGGGGGCGGGGAGTTTTAGGGTAGAGATGAAAAGGGGGGGGGGATTAGATGTTTAGACATTAACAGTAACACTTACTTTTTTGTGGGAGGTTTGTCCCAATAGTAAGTATTTTATATGAAAAACATCATAAGGAAAAGGAGGGGAAAAAAAGGGTAATTATTGCGGGAAAATGTTGTAATATAGTAGACACCTCTAGTTCCTCGTTGAGTCCCCTGGCGAAAGAGTATCGAGAGAATAAATCCAATATGTTTCGCGTTCGCAGAGCCTATGGAATCGCTCAGCCTCTGAGAGGTTCTTAGGCATCTGTTCCACGATCCATACTTTTAGGCCTTCAGTAAATTTCTTATGATTTTGGGAGAAGTGGCGGGGAACGCTGTGTTAATCTTTGCCTTTCTCAACCTTTCTCCGGTGCTCACCAAATCTCTGTCGGAGGGGGTGGATAGTACAACCTACATAAAGTTAATGACAGGGGCAGCTGAGGCAAAACACCACATCATCGGATGAACAGTTATAAAATTCACTGATATTGTAGGTTTTTCCCTTGGTAGTAAATTGTTTCTTGCCATGTTGTACAAAACTACAAGTCTTGCATAGAGTTTTTTTTACATTGAAACATACCCTGTAATTGTATGAGGCATATCTGGGGTGTCAAATTGACCTGGGTGAGATACGAGCTTGCTGGGTGCGATTTTATTTTTGATATTTGGTGCTTTTCTGTATGTGATTCTGGGGAGGTTGGGGAGGATAGTTTTGAGATGTGTATCCTCAAGTAATATCGGCCAATGTTTTTTAAGAATTGTTTCAATTTTTTTGTGATCGGAATTTGGTGATAAAACAGATTGGGCAAATGTACCTTTATCTATTTTAGTGAGAACGTCTTGTGAATACTGAGTATAAGCTTGTTCGATCAAATGATTCTCATTTGCATATCTGGAGTCTGCTTTCAACTTCCCCCTCAAAGGCTGCCAATGTTGTTTTGGACTGCTAAAGTAATCTATACAGGTCTCCCCCTCTTCATCTCTCCCCCTCCACATATACTGAGTATCCACTTTAAGGACTTATTGATGGACTAATGTATTAAATCTCATACTATTTAGCAGCGCCACTACCCATTATTTTGTCTATTTTTGAAGACAACCAAGGATGTTTAAAGCTTATGCAATCCTAGGACCAAGCACATCGACGTCAAGTACCACCTACTGAGTGATAATCAAGAGCAAGGTGTTATTGACATTCAATACTGCCCATCAAAGGAGATGACTGCTGATGCACTCACCAAACCTTTGTCAAAGGAACATTATTAGTTATATCCAGAAGAAGCTGAATGAAATTTGACAAAGCACATGCTGTTGAGAAGGGGTGTTTGAAAAACAACAGCAAGCTGCTTATGTGCTGTGACTATATATGCATTATACCTGCCTATGTAGCAGGTGGTGCTGTAATGTTATAGTGTAAAGTGCATGTAATTCTATTGTATGATGATAATGAGAGGAAGTGCTTTTCTCAGTGTTCAGTTGTGTTTAGAGGCGTAGCTTGAAGCTTGTGGGCCCCGATGCAAAAGTTGACCTGGCCCCTGGGCTGTTCTTACCCTGTGCTCCTCTCCATTCAGGAAATGGCTTACAGCTTGTCCCCAGCCAATGAGAATGGAGGGGTGTGGACCATGGAAGGCAAAGTGGAAGCCAAGTACTGGAGCATGGCTGTGGGGCCCTTGGGCAAATCGGAGCTGGACTTTGTGGAAGATATGATATAATGACAGGGAGGCTGCAGGGGCCCCCTGGAGCTAGGGGTGGGGTTGCGATTGTGACCCCTGCAACCCCTTATGTTACGCCCATGGTTGTGTTCCTGTTTCCATGCTGTTAAGATATGTTCTGCTATTCTCCATGCAAGTAAAGTTGTTTCCCATATTTAAGAAGCTTCCAGCACATCATATTAATATTCAACCAACACAAACATTCCCATAGACACACTCCTAAACCTTGTGGACAGCCTTCCCAGAAGAGTTGAAGTTGTTATAGCGGCAAAGGGTGGGCCAACTCAATTGTAAACCCTACGAACTAAGACTGGGATGCCATTCAAGTTCATGTGCATGTAAAGGCAGGTGTCCCAATACTTTTGATAATATAGTGTAGTTGTGTCGCTGAAGAGTTCTACTGTTTTGATCAAGTGGGCATCCCATAATACCCCTATCCCTTTCCCTATCCAAGTTTAAACCCCTCAATAAAACATAAAAATAAAGCACTGCACTGTTCTTCTGACTCAAGTGTGTGATGAAGATGCGATTTGCCTGGCTGCACACAGGGCCGGACTGGGAATAAAAACCAGCCCTGGAAAAAAATTCACACCAGCCCCGGAAAAAAATTCATACCAGCCCCATAGCATTTTTATACCGGCCCAACAGCAAACGTCATTATTTTCTTGTTCATAAAAGGGAAAACCATGCATTTAAAGCACATTTGAAGAGTGTATTATATATAGAGAAGACAGATATGAAAGCACATAGGGCTATATATATATATATATATATATATATATATATAAAAGCAAATTCCAGTTGAAAGTGCTAAAAGTGGTCAATCACCAAGGGGGACACCAGGAACTCTGGGAACGTGGGGGGAGGGGGACTCTGTTGACCAGAGAACACCTTCCGCAGAAAGAATACACTAAGGTAAGGGGGGTGGGTTTACTAATATAGGGGGAAACCTTTATATCAGAACCTCCCCTTACATTGTTGTATTCACTCCCCCCCTTACATCAGTGACCCCCCCTCGGACTGGCCTTGTGGCGCTGTCACTGACCTCCTCTCAGGTGCACCGTGGATAAGTCCGTCAGCTCCAGCTCTGGTTTTAGCCTATAGTCTCCTCTCCACAGTCCACACATGTCTGACTTCTCCCATGACCCCCATCCCGGCAGCACTTCCTCTCTTGACTCCTTTCCAGACTCCCTCAGAGACTGCAGACATGATATAAGACAAGAGATGGTTAGAGGTTGCGGACACGATACAAGAGATGGTCAGAGAATGCAGACGTGGTACAGGAGATGGTCAGAGACTGCAGACATGATACAGGAGATGGTCAGAGACTGGAGACATGGTACAGGAGATGGTCAGAGACTGGAGACATGGTACAACAGATGGTCAGAGAATGCAGACATGATACAATAGATGGTCAGAGACTACAGACATGATACAAGAGATGGTCATAGACTGCAGACATGGTACAAGGGATGTCAGAGAATGCAGACATGGTACAGGAGATGGTCAGAGACTGCAGACATGGTGGAAGAGATGGTTAGAGACTGGAGACATGGTACAGGAGATGGTCAGAGACTGGGGACATGGTACAACAGATGGTCAGAGACTGGAGACATGGTACAACAGATGGTCAGAGACTGGAGACATGGTACAACAGATGGTCAGAGAATGCAGCCATGATACAATAGATGGTCAGAGACTACAGACATGATACAAGAGATGGTCAGAGACTGCAGACATGGTACAACAGATGGTCAGAGAATGCAGACATGATACAATAGATGCTCAAAGACTGCAGACATGGTACAAGAGATGCTCAGAGACTGGAGACATGGTACAAGAGATGCTCAGAGAATGCAGACATGGTACAGGAGATCAATGCAGCCTTACTGAGCGTATGAATGCAGCCTTACTGTCCATGAATGCAGCCTTACTAAGCGTATGAATGCAGCCTTACTGTCCATGAATGCAGCCCATGAATGCAGTCTTACTGTGTATGAATGCAGCCCATGAATGCAGCCTTGCTGTGCATGAATGCAGCCCATGAATGCAGCCTTACTGTCCATGAATGCAGCCCATGAATGCAGCCTTACTGTCCATGAATGCAGCCCATGAATTCAGCCTTACTGTCCATGAATGCAGCCCATGAAAGCAGCCTTACTGTGCATGAATGCAACCCATGAATGCAGCCTTACTGTGCATGAATGCAGCCTTACTGTGCATGAATGCAGCCCATGAATGCAGTCTTACTGTGCATGAATGCAACCCATGAACGCAGCCTTACTGTGCATGAATGCAGCCCATGAATGCAGCCTTACTGTGCATGAATGCAGCCCATAAACGCAGCCTTTCTGTGCATGAATGCAGCCCATGAATGCAGCCTTACTGTGCATGAATGCAGCCCATGAACGCAGCCTTACTGTCCATGAATGCAGCCAATGAATGCAGCCTTACTGTGCATGAATGCAGTCCATGAATGCAGCCTTACTGTCCATAAATGCAGCCTTACTGTCCTTTAAAGCAGCCCATGAATGCAGCCTTACTGTGCATGAATGCAGCCCATGAATGCAGCCTTACTGTGCATGAATGCAGCCCATGAATGCAGCCTTACTGTAATCGAATGTAGCCCATGAATGCAGCCTTACTGTGCATGAATGCAGCCCATGAATGCAGCCTTACTGTGCATGAATGCAGCCCATGAATTCAGCCTTACTGTAGCCGCTGGTGCGCCCTGTGTTAGTTTTGATAGGCAGCACTAATGCCCCCAGCACTAATGCCCATTAGCGTCATATTTTGGCGGGCATTTTAGGGTATTTAAGGACGACGCCGGGAGTCCACGATTGCCAGTTCCCTCTGGACACCTTGGTGGAAGCTAGCAATGATGGACCTTCTCGTTATTGCCTAATGTCCAATTGTGCTTCTGGTATCTTCTCCAACCATTTGTGTTTGTTGGGGACCTTGTAAGTATAATGGACATTTTTAAGGGCAGGTTCCATTCGTGTTCAAATGCCTTTAATCCTTGACCCCTCATAGGCTTTTTGTCCCCCCCCTTTTTTTTTTTTGGGGGGGTCTATGTTGGTTTCATGGGTATTTATCTATTCATTCTTTGTTCCCCCATAGGTTTTGTCCCTTTCTCCCTCACTTTGTTGTTTGAGGAGATTTTGTGGATTTTTTCTTTTTGGCAATCTAAGTTAACCCATTGGTTCTTGGACTCCCTCATGCTGTGTAAGGATTGATGGACCACCGATGAGAGTCTGGAGTAGGGGGGCTGGCTTCCTTTTTGAAAATGTGTGCACATGTAAGTTTTGTTTATGTTAAAATAGGCGCCAATGTTTAGCAATGAAATATGCAAGTTATAACGCAGACCTTGATGTTAACTAATCCACAGTCTGCAATGATGTCATGTAATGTTCATTTCACTGATTATGTATTTTGCAATTCCAGAAATGCTGCCATCCCTGAAGAAGATTATTTTGTAAACTCATACATTCGAAACGCGTTGGATTTAGCAGCCTGGTAACCTCCAAGATCCCATTCCTGGGGTTCTCTATACAGTCATTTTCATTGTGATTGTTACTATCATGCATCTTCTATGTACAATTGTTTTTAATTGTTTGCCACTCTGTGGTTTTCATGTCTTTCTATGAAATTGTAATAAATTATATATTTTTTATACTTTTTCTATATGCTATATTTTTTTGAATTAATTTTCATTGCCCTTAAAATTCCATTTTCCTTTTGATGTAAAATGATTTTGTTGTACTGTCCATGAATGCAGCCTTACTGTCCATGAATGCAGCCCATGAATGCAGCCTTACTTTAATCGAATGCAGCTCATGAATGCAGCCTTAATGTAATCAAATGCAGCCTTACTGAGCCCATCAATACATGATACTTGAGTAGCACGCAGACACCAGGCATCTCTCGCGCTGTGTGTGAGAGCTGGCTGGGTCTGTGTTCGGCTGTGCTGCCTGTAGGAAGGTCCCACCCCTCTAGACCTACTTGTGTGATAGTAGATGGAACACTGATTGAATCAGTGTTTCGCCTTTTACACGAGTCGGTCTAGGGGGGCGGGACCTTCCTACAGGCAGCACAGCCGAACACAGACCCAGCCAGCTCTCACACACAGCGCGGGAGATGCCTAGTGTGTGTGATACATAGGAGAGAGAGAGAGGGAGGGGAGCACTGCAGTCAGCTGCAGCTCAAAGCAGCCCCAGGACAGGCAGCCTACTGGGATTTTTCCCACTATCCCAGTGGGCCAGTTCGGCCCTGGCTGCACATGGTGGGGGATCCCTTTCTACTTGTGGCTCCTTAGGGGGTGTACTACATAAATAATGTGCAAAAGTTAAAAAATTATCAATACAGACATATATCCCAAACAAATGACAAACCTTTTATTCTATTTTTATTTAAAAATCTAAAGGATCTATATGCTACTGATGAAGTCAACAGTGTTAATTCCAGGATGTAAAAGTTCTGTTTGTATGACTTTTTTATAAAACAGGAGTGCTTTATTGAACATGTAAAACAATAGACAAGATACAATGCCATAACTGAGTATCACGTTGTATGACTCTTTAACAGTTAAACATTCAGTACAACAGTACAAAATCACATATACTGAGCTTTAAAGAACAGCTATTGATTGGTGAAAGGCACATGGGTTCTCTGTAAGCTGCCCCTCTTGCCTTTATTGAACAGATAAAATAAACATTGTTTTTATTGAATTTGTCGGCTGATGAAATCTGCAAAACTCTTATTGCATTTTTTTCTTGGTTGTTCTCCAGGAGAGAGAGAGAGAGAGAGGGAAAAGGGTTTCATGATAAAGGATATTGTGCAGAGAAAGATCGATTTTAGAAATCTCTTGTTGAAGGCTGTGGTGGTCCAGATTTATATATACTCGATACATTATTATTTGCACTGTGAATAGATACAGTACAAGGACATTTCCATGCTTTATCTAGTGGTGTGCCCACACTTTGCAGTCTTTATTTGGCTCAGTATTAAATTCAATTTATGGTAGGTGCTTTGCAGTAGCACCACACACTCACATTGTTGCTTCTATCCCTATTTAAAAGCATTTTTTTTTTAAATCAAATGAATGTGATAAGAGAAATATGTCAGTATAATGTAAATATGTAAACATATTGGATACAGTTGTACAACATGGCTGCATACATTTAAGCAGGCCCAATGAACACATGCAAACCTGGGTGCCACTTGCCCTTATTCTACCTCAGTGGGAGTCTACGCTCACAGAGGGGGCCAAATAGTGCAACTTTAACAGCACAGGTGCGTTACCTTGCCCAACGCTTCACCCTGCATTCTTTCCCTTCCCAGTGGAACCAGGTACAAGATCCAATGATAGGCCATTAGTAGTAAGAAGAGAAAAGTCCAATTAATTTTCAAAGTTTATGTGCATAACGTCACAGTGGACAACTTTAGGGCATATAGCTTCTCACCAATATGGCAATGGTTGTTGACATTTTCCTGGGTTGGGCCATCAAAGCCCTGTTCCCCAACACTTTTCTATCCAAAGCACCAGGGCCTCTTCAAGTATTCTGCAGCTGGGGAATACCAATAACAGGGAACACTACATTTCTGTAGGATGGCCCCACCAAGTCCCATGAGGGTCAGCTCCGAAGTCCCAATCCTGTTCTGTCAACTCCCTGCCCAAATTCCTCCCACTCTCTAACGTGACTCATTATTTATCTATGGGAAAGGTGCCATCTAGTGGTCAAAGAGGAAATTGACCCAACACTCCCATATATTGGTTTGATTTGATTTGATATAGGATTTGTACTGCACCGAATGCGCTCCCATATAAAAAATATACTGTACATACAGAACATCATGACACAATACAAGAAAATTTGCTGGCACTTTTCCTTTCATTTTGAACCCGAGATTAAAAGTTTAATAGCCGCTGCATATTGTAAGTTATTCCTATGATGTATTTAAAAGTCAAGCAATCAAATTGTAATGCTCATAGGAAAACCATAATCAACAGGCCTTTCAATGTGCATCTAGGCGGAATGCAGCCTTTTGTCAGATGACTTTAGCTCTTTGCAGAATATAGAAGGGAGCACTGGGCAACCATAGGCATTTACCAAGCAGGGCAGAAAGATGCACATGGTGAATGGCAGGAGAAAAAAAAATTAAGGCTACATGTCATATCATGAGAGAAATACGTAAGCTACCACTGTTGAAAATTCTAGTTGTCTTTCTATCACTCTGATCTTGTGGCTTGGTATTTTGTGAGTCATTGACCTAGAAAAATTATGTGGTTCAGAAATGAGGACTTCATTTGCTGCATACTTGTTTCAGGTGAGTAATTTATAATGTACTAAAGCAGGCCTATCAGTAAACGTACATGTCTGAATAGCTCCTAACAAGTCACAATATACAACAGCAACATCCTTAAAAAAGTCCATCACTTCAATTATTAAAAAATACCTTTGCATTTCAGTAAGGCTGCATTCACACCTGAGCGTTTTCAGCTCATGAAACGCTCGTAAAATGCCCCAAAAATGCCTGAAATACGCCCAACAAACAAAATCCCATTAATTTCAATGGCACTTGTTTACATCTGAGCATTTTGTCAACTGAAGCAAAATGCCTGAAAAACACCCTAAGCTCCAAAAAATAGGATTTTTTAAAACAGCTAACCTGTAAAATCCTTTTCTTGAGAGTACATCACAGGACACAGAGGCTTAGATAATTACTTAGTGGGTTAGATGGACACTGGCAACTCTAATTACAAGGCGAGTTCTTCCCCTATATAGATTGTATTAAATATAGGGGGTGTTGGCGCTGCTAGATGTGTGTAATGCTAATTCCTTCTGTTGATTTAGGGCAATGGGGTAACACCCATACGGCAGCAGATTATGCCTGTGGATGGACCCCCCTTTGTGGTGGTGCGATCAGTTACCCAAAAATGAATAGAAAAATAAATGAAAAAGATGTGTCACCAAATGATAATATAAGTCGTGATCACCTGACAGTGTAAACCAATAGTGCCCTGTGAGTACCGTGCCCCATGTGTAAACCTACTGATGCAAGTGAATGAAATAATGGAATATCCGATATAAAATATAAAGAGTGCCCCCTATTGAGATGCTCAGTGACACTTCATGTAAACCGTGATTAGATTAAACATACAGGTCAACCAGCATGCATGACCATATACACATGTATTGTGAGCTCCTCGCTTGCTCTCCCAATCCTGTGTCTGCAAATCGTGTTAGTTAATATGATATTTACTGTGGGCCATACACATATAAAAATATTAAGGTAATTAAAAATATAAAAAATGTAATAATGTTGATAAATGTCTTTCAGCAAAGAGAAATAGTCCCGGTCACTGCCCTAGGTGGGAGCTGCCTCGTGACCAGTTCCAGGGAAAATGACTGTGAAGGAAAGTTCCTATTCAGTTTTCTTCCAATATTTGAATTTAAATGACTTCCGTGATTTGTGTTCCAATAAGTAGATCCTCAGACAAGCATAAAGTGACTTTTTGTGCTCCCCTCTCATATGGGTCCCCACTCACCAGACTGAAGCACCCGAGCAGGGGTATAAGGCACCTCTGGTGTGTTCCACAGGCCGTTCCTTTGGCTCCTAGGATGTTGCTCGGCTTCCACTCCTTATCAATACCATCCAGTATGGAGAAAAGAGCCCGTTCTGTTCCTCAGGAATAAACCAGAGATACTCCCATAGCGTAAAATCTCTTTATTTAAAAATGATTTATAAAAATAAAATATAAAAATATTCCATTATTTCATTCACTTTCATCTCTCACTTGCATCAGTAGGTTTACCACCCACACATGGGGCACTGTACTCACAGGGCACTATTGGTTTACACTGTCAGGTGATCACACCTTATAGGATCATTTGGTAACAATTTATTTTTCTATTAATTTTTGGGTAACTGATCGCCCCACCACAAAGGGGGGTCCAACCACAGGCATAATCTACTGCCGTATGGGTGTTACCCCATTGCCCTAAATCAACACAAGGAATTAGCATTACACACATCTAGCAGCGCCAACACCCCCTATATTTAATACAATCCATACTACATTTGCCCTGTATAGGACAAATTACAGGGGGGGCAGCAGCATACTCATTCCATTTTGTGCAGAGAATTAATTTTCTTTCATTGCTCCCCTATATAACCCCTCCCATATAGAGAGCTCCTCAGTTTTGTAGCAAAGCAATAAGTGTCCCAATTTTTAATCCCAAAGAGGGGCGGGAGTTCTGTGTCCTGTGATGTACTCTCAAGAAAAGGATTTTACAGGTAAGCCGTTTTAAAAAATCCTATTTTCTTGATCATACATCACAGGACACAGAGGCTTAGATAATTACTTAGTGGGATGTCCCATAGCAATGCTTAAATTGAGGGGGGGTTACACAGATCAGAAACATAGACCGCCATTGGGCCAGAGGATCTATACTGCTGCCTGCAGTACACTGCGCCCGAAGGTGGCATCCTAATGCCCTCTCACATCTACCTGGTAGAATTTAGTGAATGTATGGACCGAAGACCAAGTAGCAGCCCTGCAGATCTGAGCCATGGAGGCCTGGTGAAGCACTGCCCATGAAGCACCGACTGCTCTAGTCGAGTGTGCTTTAACCTGAAAAGGAGGAATCTTCTTTTCTAAAGCATAGGCCTGAATAATGACTTGTCAAATCCAACTCGCAATAGTGGACTTCGACGCTGCCTGGCCCTTATTTGGGCCCCGTGGAAGAATAAATAGACAATCAGTCTATAAGGCTGGCATCTGTGGTTACAATTTTCTATATAACCAGAATAAAGGATCTTCCCTTTAACAGATTTTGGGGGAGCAACCACTAATTGAGGCTCTGACGAACCTGTGGAGACAGGATCATTGGAAGGTCCAAAGCCTGGATTCTTTTGTTCCAAGCAGACAGAATGCTGTCCTGCAATGGCCTTGAGTGAAACAGGGCATAAGGAACAGCCTCGAATGAGGCTTCCATTTTCCCCAATAACCTCATGCATAGACGGATGGACGGATGGAAGGTTTCCTCCTTGTTTTTATCACTCGGACCAAGTCTTTTATGGCCTTGGCCTTTGGCCTGGGCAGAAATACCCTGCTTTGGGACATGTCTATAATCATTCCCAAATATTCCAGCCTTCTTTGAGGCTGTAAGGAGGATTTTTACAGATTGAGGACCCAGCCTAGGTACTCTAAATATTCCACTGTGCTGCGCACATTGCGGTCTAGGCGTGTTATGGACTGATCTATGAGCAACAGATCGTCCAGATAGGCTGTTACTGCTATGTCCCGTGCCCTCAGCTTTGACAGAGGTGGGGCTAGTACTTTTGTAAATACCCGAGGTGCAGTAGCCAGACCGAATGGAAGGGCCACAAACTGAAAGTGGCACTGATTTACCGCAAACCTTAAACATTTTTGGTGAGCGGGAAATATTGGCACATGAAGATATGCATCTCTGATGTCTATTGATGCCAGGAATTCTCCTCCATGAAGGGTGGAGATCACTGAACAGACAGACTCCATGCGGAAGGAGCGAATGTTCAGAAACTGATTCAAGTCCTTCAGATCTAGGATAGGTCTGACATCCCCGTTTGGTTTTGGAACCGTAAAGAGGTTTGAGTAGAACCCTGAGCCCTGATCTTCTCGGGCTACTTCTGTAATGGATGTGATTAAGGTGTTGTAGCAAAATGCCTATTTTCAATGTGTAATATATATGTTATCACTGTTTGCTTAAATCGCTTAGCTTATTGAGCCTTAACTTTAGATCATAAGATGTATGCTGGCTGGTCACCTACCCCTCCCTTATTGCGAAACTGGACTGCAAAGAGTTAACAAGACTGTGCCTCCTATGAGATGACTGTCAAGAAGACATAACATCAAAGGAAGAAGATTACCATTACCATATATATATCATATATAGTTATACAGCTTGCTACCCCAATTCCTATCCCCATATATGGCAAAAAGTCACCCGAAAGCCTATGTGTGTCGCCCCATTGTCATATTTGTCATAATTGTCATAATTGTCATATTTGTCATAGCATTATATTTTACATACGACTGCCTTTTGATGACACAAACCCGCTAGACTGCTTATAAAATTAAGAAAGAGGAACAATAAACTAGAAGGGAGAATTCTGAGACTTTGTTTGTGTCAGTTTATCCACTCTTTACATTTAATTTGAACCAGGGGCAAATATAATAGTTTGGACGTTTCTCATCCGATCCAAAACATTTGGTGCCGAAACCCGGGACTCTGGGTTCTGACCCAAATGATAGCAGATCAGGAGGAGCCCGAGGCGAGCCCAGCACGACCAGGACGGAGATTGATGACCTCTGGAAAACGGTAAGATATCTTTTAATATCTTGTCTTCCGTTTATCCTGTGCTGTGCTCGGTTGATGTCTGTGTCTCCGTGTCGGCTTCCCGCGGGCAGCAAAAGCCCAGAGTCTATTGGTATAATAAGAACCTGCATTAATTATATCTGCCACCTGTATTTGTATGTCCTTTGGTGTCAGTCAATTCTATTTCTGTTGTTCGTGTTGACTGGTGAGAAACGGATTGGTTTATGAAGTCTCCCGGCCGGGAATAGAATTATTGACGTGGTTAAACTCCTCCTGGGGGGAAAATATGTATATAATTGTGCAGTAAAGCATGGGTGCGGTAAAGCACGGGTACCCAGGAGGGGGCGTCGGACACGCATTGCGTGGGAGATCCTGTGAGGATCTGGAAAAATCTATTTCACGGTCATCACCTTGTTATATGTACTGCTGACTCGTGATGGGGTGGTGAGATAAGAAGGGGTATTTGTCGCAGACGGAATAATTGGCTGACATGGCAGACTCGTGGAAGAGCCTGTGCGGTGCTGCACGGGTGACCGAGAGGGGCGTCAGGGAACGCGCTCGGCACGGGATATCCTGTGACGAATATTCTTATGAATCCCACTCACTTTTTGTCATATTGTTAAACGAGCCAGTGATGTCATGTCCTAAGTGTGTATCTGGATCACTTTTTGGTATACATGAAGAAGGCTCGGGGTTAATTAAGGTAGTAGTGGGGGGATATAAGAAAGAGACTCTTGGTCACAAACTCCTGCTACCGGAGACCCCAGATGTGTTGGTATTTAGACTAAATGTACATTATCCAGTAAAGTTTGGTGTTGGAAAGTCACTGCCAGTTATAGAAGCTGAAGCTAGGATAAGGGGATACGAAGCTAAAAGGTGCCCATTGCAACCGGAACAGCCGGAAGAGTGTGAAGAAAGAGAGAAGGAAAGAGTGAGAAGTTTAGGCATGGTGTTGGGAAATGTAAAAAACGCTTGAAAGAGGTGCATTGAATTTCATTTCATCTGTTGGAAGTGGTGCATTGAATTTCATTTTAATTTTATCTGTCAAGTCTTTTTGAGAGTAATAAGTAGTCACGTATTACTCACCTCGATCCTACCCTGCGCACACAGGGAATCCAGTCCTGAGTGGCAGTCGAGCAAAGGAGACATTCCTCACTCCGTCTCCTTTCCTCTCTCTTTCTCGAATTTTCCTCTCTCTCTCTCTCTTTCCCTCTCTCCCTCTTGCATACTAGTGACGGGTCAGAAGTATTGCCGGACCCCTTCGAGTCCAAGACAGCTTCATAACACTGTCACACAACTCTTTCTCTCTTTCTCTCTCGGTTTCCTTTAAGCTCGTTTTAAATCTTATCTCAAGCAGCTGCGCGACTGTCACTTGATACTTCCTCTTTCTTTAAAAGCACAATTTTTCCTTTGTGTCATTTCTGTCTACAAACCCGCTCATTCTCTCTCTCTCTCTCTTTTCTCTCATTTGCTCTCTCTCCCTCTCTCTCTCACTCTCTCCCCTCATTTTCTCTCTCTCTCTAACACCACCTCAACTACTCTACCCATATGTCCTCGTAAATCCTAGGCAGAGTTATATGTTGGAGTGAGCGTGGTCCAAAGAAGGACAGGTGACAGTTAGAAGTATTGTCGGTCCCTCTGAGACCAAGACAGCCTCGAAAAACCGTCATATAAATCCTGAGCCCGGACACACACCACACCCCTCCAACAGTTAGCGATGGGGCAGAAGTTGCAGAAGCCAAGAGAGGGCAAGCTCGCTCGTGATTTAGTGTTGGAACGGGAAGGGGAGGAAGCTATCAAAAGGGGAAAAAAGTTGGGAAAAGTGTGTGGAATTACTATGCATTTAGGTGGATGGTTAGAACCGTAAGAATGGCATAGTTTGCTGAGAAGCAAAAGGGGATTATTTTCAGACAACGGACTAATGAATGCAGAAAATTCTTGGTTCAAAGTTGGAAAAGCCATTCACGAAGAGGGGTGGATAGAACAAGAGATTAACCACAATGGCTGTATTGTGTATGTGTATAAGAAACCAGAAAAAGCAGAAAAAGGGTTAAGATTCACATTAGCCAGCCCGCCACCGCCCTATTATGGCACCTGGTCTGTGGAAGTTGGGTAACGGCCTTCGTCTACCGCCCCTTTGTTACAACTGGCACCTCCCTCACTGCCTCCTCCCCATGAGGAGTTGCCCCTCCCAGTTACACCTCCACAAGTGACACCTCTCATGGTGACACTCCCCCCGGCAATACCCCACCCTGTGGTGCCTCCTCCAGTGCACCCCCCTCCTCCTTCTCCAACCCTTAAACCACCCACTCCGGAACCCATTCACTTATACCCGGTAATAGACCAATCCTCCGGAGCGTATTACAAGGCCCGACCCATCACCCCATTAATGGTAAATTCTGCCAACTCCGACGAGTCTGAGGATGGCTTAATCAAAGTAGTGACCTTTAGTCCTAGGACACAAACTCACCTGTGAAACACAGTGCAGCTATCAAGGACCTAATGGATGCCCTACTTCTTCCAGCACAAGTTGCCATACTTAAGATAAAGGCACACGGCAAGCTGAACTCCCAAGAAGCACGAGGCAATCACCTGGCAGACACTGCCGCAAAGCAAGTTGCAAATGGGAGGCGAGAAGTGGTCAGCAGAGTGTACACACCCATTCTGGATGATCCAATGGATACCCCTGGAGAGACTACAGAAGAAACTATACAGATCATGATTCTACAAAACCCTCCTGTGAGCAGGACCCATCTCAAGGAGCAGCAAAAAGCAGCTGACAAAGATGAGAGAGAAGTGTGGATCAAGAAATGAGCCACAGAAACTGAAGGAATCATGGAATTAAACAAGAGACCGTGTCTGCCACGATCCATGTTCCCTGCAGTGATGCAGTGGGCCCACGGAGCCTCCCACCTGTCAAAGACATTGATGAACGCCTTGATCAACAAGTATTACCTGGCTCCAGGGATCACCCCACTTACGAACAATTTTTGTAAGTCATGCACCATCTGTGCCAAATGCAATCCAGGAAGGGCAGAAAAGGTGCCTTTGAAGTATTTGGCGAAGAGGATACAGATTGATACAGAGGATACAGATTGATCACATCCAGATGCCAAAGAGCGGCCGATATGAATATGCATTAGTCATCATTGACATGTTCTCTGGATAGCCTGAAGCTTACCCCGTCACCAACATGACAGCAAAGACTACAGCCAAGAGACTTCTAACAGAGATAGTGTGCAGATATGGTGTCCCAGAGGTGATAGAGAGTGACCAGGGGCCGGCTTTCACGCCCTCAGTGACCAAAGAAATATGGACAGCTTTAGGGGTCACACTAGCCTTCCACACCTCGTACCACCCTCAGAGCAGTGAGAAAGTGGAAAGATTAAATGGCACAATAAAGTCTAGAATGATGAAAATGTCTCAGGAAACAGGAATGAGTTGGCCAGATAGCCTACCCATTGCTTTATTCAGTGTTAGGTACACTCCAAGGGGGAACCATGGTCTGTCACCCTATGAGATATTGTTTGGCTCAGCCCCCAGATTGGGTTGCTACTTCCCACAACAGTTGCAACTCCAATCTGATGTACTAACTGATTATGTAACTGCTTAGTCACGAGAATTAACCCGTATCCATTCGCAGGTATTTTGCTTCATTCCAGATCCTGAACTAGACACAGGAACACACAAGCTGGTCCCTGGTGACTGGGTCCTGATAAAGAAGTTTGTGAGGAAGCACACCCTCAAACCCAGATATGATGGTCCTTTCCAGGTCCTCCTAACAACAGTGAAGGTGGCCGGAAAGAACTCCTGGATACACGCCTCCCACTGCAAGAAGGATCCTGTACCTGAGGAGTAGGGATGAGCTTCGAGTTCGAGTCGAACTCATGTTCGACTCGAACATTGCCTGTTCGCCCGTTCGCCGAACAGCGAACAAATTGGGGTGTTCACGGCAAATTCGAAAAATCTATGGGAGAAATCTAAAGTGCTAATTATAAAGGCTTATATGCAAGTTATTGTCCTAAAAAGTGTTTGGGGACCGGGGTCCTGCCCCAGGGGACATGTATCAATGCAAAAAGAAGTTTTAAAAACGGCCGTTTTTTCGGGAGCAGTGATTTTAATAATGCTTAAAATGAAAAAATAAAAGTGAAATATTCCTTTAAATTTCATACCTGGGGGGTGTGTATGATATGCATGTGAAGTGGCGCATGTTTCCCGTGCTTAGAACTGTCCCTGCAAAAAATGACATTTTTGAAAGAAAAAAATGCATTTAAAACTGACTCGCGGCTATTAATGAATTGTCGGCTCCCGGCAATACATACAAAAGT
This sequence comes from Rana muscosa, assembly GCA_029206835.1. Taxonomy (NCBI): domain Eukaryota; kingdom Metazoa; phylum Chordata; class Amphibia; order Anura; family Ranidae; genus Rana; species Rana muscosa. Next base: position 304,803,612 of record CM055125.1, on the reverse strand, counting down.
CATTGATAAAAAAAAAAAAAAAGCGTGGGGGTTCCCCAGAATTCAATTACCAGGCCCTTCAGGTCTGGAATGGATATTAAGGGGAACCCTGCCGCAAATTTAAAAAAAAATTGACGTGGGGTTCCCCCAAATATCCATTCCAGGCCCTTCAGATCTGGCATGGATTTTAAGGGGAACTCCACCCCAAATGTAAAAAAAAAATGGCGTGGAGTCCCCCTAAAAATCCATACCAGACCCCTTATCCGAGCACGCAACCTGGCCGGCCGCAGGGGAAAAGGGGGGGACGAGAGAGCGGCCCCCCCTCCCTCCTGAACCATACCAAGCCACATGCCCTCAACATGGGGAGGATGTCCCCATGTTGATGGGGACAAGGGCCTCATCCCCACAACCCTTGCCCGGTGGTTGTGGGGGTCTGCGGGCGGGGGGCTTATCGGAATCTGGAAGACCCCTTTAACAAAGGGGACCCCCAGATCCCGGCCCCCCCTATGTGAATTGGTAAGGGGTACATTTTACCCCTACCATTTCACGAAGAAAGCGTAAAAAAATGTTTAACCACTTCAATACCATGCACTTATGCACCTTCCCGCCCAGACCAATTTTCAGCTTTCAGTACTCTCACACTTTGAATGACAATTACTTAGTCATGCTACACTGTATCCAAACAAATTTTTTATCATTTTCTTCTCACAAATAGAGCTTTCTTTTGGTGGTATTTAATCGCCACTGGGTTTTTTATTTTTTGCGATATAAGCAAAAAAACAGCAATTTTTTTAAAAAAAACACTTTTTTTTAGTTTCTATTGTAAAATTTTGCAAATAAGTAATTTTTCTTCATAAATTTGTGCCAAAATGTATACTGCTACATATCTTTGGTAAAATGAACCCAAATTAGTGTATATTATTTGGTCTTTGTGAAAGTTATAGAGTCTACAAACTATGGTGGCAATCACTGAAAATTTATCACATCTGATCACGCCTGATGTACTGAAGGGATATCTCATTTCTTGAGACACTAACAAGCGAGGAAAGTACAAATACCCCAAAATTACCCCTTTTTGGAAAGTAGACAGTCCAAGGTATTTACTAAGAGGCGTGGTGAGTTTTTTGAAGTTGTATTTTTTTCCCACAATTCTTGGGAATTTTTTTTTTATTTTTTATTTTTTACACAAACTGGTCATATTAACAGTTTTTTTCTCTCACACAGCATATGCATAATTGCAACTACACCCCAAAATACATTCTGCTACTCCTCCTGAGTGTAGCGATACCACATGTGTGAGACTTTTACACAGCCTGGCCACATACAGAGGCCCAACATTGAAGTAGCACTTTCAGGCCTTCTACAAGCATAAATCGCACATATCCTTTCTCAACCACCTATTACACTTTTGAAGGCCCTGGAGCACCAGGACAATGGAATTTTCCACAAAATGACCCCATTTTGGAAAGCACACACCCCAACGTATAATCTATGAAGCATTATGAGTCTTTTGAACGGTTCATTTTTTTCCAGAAGGTTTTGGAAAATGTGGAGAAAAAATGAAAATGCATTTTATTTACACAAAGTTGTCCATTTATAAGATATTTCTAACGCATAGCATATACATAGCAAAAATGACACCCCAAAATGCATTCTGCTACTCCTCCTGAGTATAGCGATACCACATGTGTGAGACTTTTACACAGCCTGGCCATATACAGAGGCCCAACATTGAAGTAGCACTTTCAGGCGTTCTACAAGCATAAATCGCACATATCCTTTCTCAACCACCTATTACACTTTTGAAGGCCCTGGAGCACCAGGACAATGGAATTTTCCACAAAATGACCCAATTTTGGAAAGCACACACCCCAACGTATAATCTATGAAGCATTATGAGTCTTTTGAACGGTTCATTTTTTTCCAGAAGGTTTTGGAAAATGTGGAGAAAAAATGAAAATGCATTTTTTTTACACAAAGTTGTCCATTTATAAGATATTTCTAACGCATAGCATATACATAGCAAAAATAACACCCCAAAATGCATTCTTCTACTCCTCCTGAGTATGGCGATACCACATGTTTGAGACTTTTACACAGCCTGGCCACATACAGAGGCCCAACATCCAAGTAGCACCTCCAGGCATTCTAGCAGCATTAATTGCACATATCATTTTCTGACTACCGATCACATTTTTGAAGGCCCTTCATATATCTAACACATAGCAGGTACATACCAAATAACAAAAGATTACCTGTGGTTTTAGAAGTGCAGTGGTCCACAGAGGAGAGCATCGGTCCAGGCAACAGGCAGGGATGAGGTCAGCGACAGCAAAAGCAATCATCCAGGCAGCAGGCAGGAATACTGTCCATAGTTCGCACAGGCAGAGATACTGTCAGCACAGCCAGAGCACAGCCAAAGCACAGGTCCAGGTAGCAGGCAGAGGTGTCCTATCCTATCCTATCGATGATATCTTCGATATATTGGAGGTAGTGGAGTCGGTGATTTTGAGTTGCTTTTTGGTAGCAGACAAACGAATTAAAAAGGGCCATGTGAAACAGGTGAAACGCAACTTTTTTGTGCCAATAATGGGACTTTCTGGTTGATAAGTAGGGCTGTAGCATCTGGTCGTTTAAATCCACCCCCCCCATGTACAAATTGTAGTCGTGGACACATTCAGGCTTTACAATGGAGCCGCGTCTTCTTGGGATCTCCACCATGGTGTCATTGTGGATCGTAGAGAGGATGTGGACATCTTTCTTGTCCCTCCACTTCATGGCCAACACCTCCTCGTTCCTCATGGATGCCGGTTCTCCAGGTCGCAATTTTTTTGTCAATACATTTTGTGGGAATCCCTTCCGGTTTTTTTTGAAGGTACCGCAGGCCGGGGTTTGTTTACTGTAAAGGTGGCGAAAAAGGGGCAGGCTGGTATAATAATTATCAACATATAAATGGTAACCTTTTCCGAACAGGGGGTATGCCAACTCCCAGACAATTTTCCCACTGGTTCCAATATATGTGGGGCAATCACGGGGCTGGAGCTGGGAGTCTTTGCCTTCGTAGATCCTGAATTTGCAGACGTATCCAGTGGCTCGATCACATAATTTATTTAATTTTAACCCATACCTGGCTCTCTTGCTTGGTATGTACTGCTTGAACTGCAGTCGGCCGGTGAAATGTACGAGGGACTCGTCCACACAAATTTTTTGGTCTGGGATGAAAACGTCTTCAAATCGCTGGGAAAAGGCATTGATTAGGGGGTGTATCTTGTACAATTTGTCGTAGCTGGGATGATCTCGGGGAGGGCACTGTGAATTGTCATTGAAGTGGAGAAAGCGCATAATCATGTCGTATCTTTTCCTGGACATGACAGCGGAATATATGGGCATGTGTTGGATGGGGCGTTTGGACCAATATGAATGGACTTCGTTCTTTTTTGTAAGCCCCATATTGAACATAAGGCCCAAAAATAATTTAAATTCCTCCAATGTTAGACGCCGCCACTGGAACATGCGGGCGTAGGAAGAATTGGGGTTGGCAGCAATAAATTGGGATGCATACAGATTCGTTTGATCCACTATATTCTGCAGCAAATCTTGTGGGAAAAATAAACAAAAATAATCAAATTTAGAAAAATTTGTAGTGTCGGGCTGCACACCTGGCTGTGCGGTGAAAGGGGGGATGATAGCGGATCCTGAGTTGGCAGGCAACCATAAGGGGTTTGCCAGGGCATCGGGAAGGTAGGATTGGGGCTGGATTCTTCGGGTTGGGCGTGCATTTCCATTGCTTGTACTGGGCTCCTCTTCCTGGGGTATGGCGCTGCTGGTGGTGGGCAGTTCTCCTGATCTTGGTGCTGATCTTGGTGCTGATCTTGGTGCCGATCGCATTCTTTTGGGAGGGACGGTTTCCTCCGGGGACTCGGACTCTGAGCCACTATCCTCCACTGGCTCGTATTCCGAACCAGAATCGGATAATGGGAGCTCCCCGCTGCTCTCATCATCCGACATGGCAAGAATGGCATATGCCTCCTCAGGTGTGTAAACCCTTTGGGACATTATGGCAGTGCTTATTGGTGGGCCTGTGTAATGGTACTGCTGGTGGTAGTGGTGGCGGTCTGTGTGGTAGTACCGATGGAGTTATTAGTGGTGGGCCTGTGTGGTGGTACCGATGGCGGTATGGGTGGTGGTGGTACCAATGGCAGTACAGGTGGTGGTGGTACCGATGGCGGTACGGGTGGTGGTGGTGGTACCGGTGGCAGTACGGGTGGTGGTGGTAGCGATGGCGGTATGGGTGGTGGTGGTACCGATGGCGGTACAGGTGGTGGTGGTACCGATGGCGGTACAGGTGGTGGTGGTACGGGTGGTGATGGTACCGATGGCGGTACAGGTGGTGGTACAGGTGGTGGTGGCACTACCGACGGTGGTACGGGTGGTGGTACTGGTGGTGGTACCGATGGCGGCACTAGTGGTGATACTGGTAGCGGGCCTGTGTGGCAGTATAGATGCTGGGCCTGGTGGCGGTACTGGTGGTGGTACTGGTACCGATGGCGGTACTGGTAGCCTGTGTGGCAGTGCCAATGGAGGTGGGCCTGTGACAGATGATTGACAGATGGGCTGATTGATTGACAGATGGGCTGATTGATTGACAGATGGGCTGATTGATTGATTGACAGATGGGTTGATTGATTGACAGATGGGGTGATTGATTGACAGGTGGGGTGATTGAATGAAATTGGCTGTTTACCGTGATCGGGGTAGCGCTGTGTCTGAGGGACACATGCCGTCCCCGATCACCGCGCTGCGCGCCCCCGCGGGCGCGCGCAAGGCAATATCCTGCAGGACGTCATATGACGTCCAGTATCGATATTGCAACCACTTCCCGGACGTCAATTCGCTATTGACTGGGCGGGAAGTGGTTAAAAAAACACACAAACACCTTGAAAAAGTCCTTTATTAAAAAAAAAAAACAAAAAAAAAAAACATTCCAGCGGTGAAATCCAGTGTCCCGCGGCGATCCCGATGTCCAGCGCTGTCCTTCATTGGTTGTGCCTGAGCGGACCTGATGGGGAACTCCCTCTCAGTATTTTAAATGTATAGACCCGCCCCTTCTAAAGTTCCCCATCAGGTCCGCTCCCTCGGTATGTCGGACCCGCCTACGTCATTGGCTTGAGCGGGGAACTTCCTTCACTGTGTAATTTAAATTTACATAGTGAAGGAAGTTCCCCGCTCAAGCCAATGACGTAGGCGGGTCCGACATACCGAGGGGGCGGACCTGATGGGGAACTGCTCTCACTTTGGTAATACATGTATAGACCCGCCCCTTCTCATGTTCCGCATCTGGTCCGCTGAGCGGACCTGATGGGGAACTTTAGAAGGGGCGGGTCTATACATTTAAAATACTGAGAGGGAGTTCCCCATCAGGTCCGCTCAGGCACAACCAATGAAGGACAGCGCTGGACATCGGGATCGCCGCGGGACACTGGATTTCACCGCTGGAATGTTTTTTTTTTTTAAATAAAGGACTTTTTCAAGGTGTTTGTGTGTTTTTTTAAACATTTTTTTACGCTTTCTTCGTGAAATGGTAGGGGTACAATGTACCCCTTACCAATTCACATAGGGGGGGCCGGGATCTGGGGGTCCCCTTTGTTAAAGGGGTCTTCCAGATTCCGATAAGCCCCCCGCCCGCAGACCCCCACAACCACCGGGCAAGGGTTGTGGGGATGAGGCCCTTGTCCCCATCAACATGGGGACATCCTCCCCATGTTGAGGGCATGTGGTTTGGTACGGTTCAGGAGGGAGGGGGGGCCGCTCTCTCGTCCCCCCCTTTTCCCCTGCGGCTGGCCAGGTTGCGTGCTCGGATAAGGGGTCTGGTATGGATTTTTAGGGGGACTCCACGCCATTTTTTTTTTACATTTGGGGTGGAGTTCCCCTTAAAATCCATGCCAGATCTGAAGGGCCTGGAATGGATATTTGGGGGAACCCCACGTCAATTTTTTTTTAAATTTGCGGCGGGGTTCCCCTTAATATCAATTCCAGACCTGAAGGGCCTGGTAATTGAATTCTGGGGAACCCCCACGCTTTTTTTTTTTTTTTATCAATGACTTTTGTATGTATTGCCGGGAGCCGACAATTCATTAATAGCCGCGAGTCAGTTTTAAATGCATTTTTTTCTTTCAAAAATGACATTTTTTGCAGGGACAGTTCTAAGCACGGGAAACATGCGCCACTTCACATGCATATCATACACACCCCCCAGGTACGAAATTTAAAGGAATATTTCACTTTTATTTTTTCATTTTAAGCATTATTAAAATCACTGCTCCCGAAAAAACGGCCGTTTTTAAAACTTCTTTTTGCATTGATACATGTCCCCTGGGGCAGGACCCAGGTCCCCAAACACTTTTTAGGACAATAACTTGCATATTAGCCTTTATAATTAACACTTTAGATTTCGAACGTTCGAGTCCATTGTATTTAATAGGGTTCTAAAGTTTACACGAACATTTTGTCTGTTCGCAGGTTCTGGTGCGAACCGAACAGGGGGGTGTTCGGCTCATCCCTGCTGAGGAGGCAGAAAAAAGATAAAACCATGATCTTGCATATCCTTTTTATTGTGATGGTTGCTCAAGCACAGGAAGTAGCCATCAAACAGATAAATGGTATAACACAATTCTGGTATAATTCATCCAGCACACATGTGGCCACTTTCAAGTTTAACCATAGTCTGGGCAACAGGTTAGCTCTACCTTCCACCTCTACAGCCTACATATGTGTGTCTGACAGTTATTGGGGAAGCTCCTGGGCCTACTGGGGATCAGTGGGTTGGAACACAGGAACCAACTGGGGGTACCGTCCACAAAGCGCCTTAGATAAGAAAGCTAGAAATGGTGAATGCTTGTTAACACGCATGACATTAACACAGAAGAGGCAAGTAAGTGGGAGAAACACGGATGCAATACCTTTGTCCCTCACTATAGAAAACCCGTCTCCTGGGGACAAGGGTACCTATCTTCTGGGTTTATTATATCCTGGGGGAAGCTATAATAGCCCCTGCGCATTTGAGCTTAAGGATATGTATAACTCCTCTGAGTGGCAGCCACAGACACAAAAAACAACTAACCCACCTTTGAAGATCCCACCTTTGAAGATACTATGGCAGCAGAAACTGGGTTTTCAGATGTCAACCTGTGGCTTGAATGGATGAGATATAGTGCAGGGAAACACAATAAAACCAACTGCTATGTGTGCAGTGGAGCCAGACCCCACTTGGGCACAGTCCCCCTGAATATTCCCCTTGACCAGGAAGAGTGTTTCCTGAGTCTATTCATCAAACACCCCCACTAATCAGTCTGCCTGTGAACAATGGAAGAAGGAATATCCAATAGTAACTAAAACCCCCAAACCAGGAGAAGGTATCACCATATACCCTGGTAATTACACATGTTATCGGCGATACCAGGGAGGAGGAAGGTCTCTGGGGAATTTCTCCAGGGGGTATTGTGCTTCCTATAGCCATGTGTCCACAGATCTGGTACAAAACCAAACCCAGTCTCTGGGGATGTGTATTGGCTCTGTGGGGACATGCAAATTAGAACTAAACTGACAGGCCAGTGGACAGGGGAGTGTGCACTGACCAAGGCCATAATGCCACTGCGTATCTTCTCGGCAAACAATCCAGAGTCAGAAGTAGCTAACACACCCAGATCCAACAGGAAACGCACGAGTGCCCCAACAGAAAGCTTTGACCCCCATGTATATATAGATGCCATAGGAGTCCTAAGGGGGGTCCCAGATGAGTTCAAAGCAAGAGATCAGGTTGCTGCAGGATTTGAGTCTCTGATCCCCATTATCACAGTGAACATAAATGTAGATTGGATAAATTATATTTACTATAACCAACAGAAGTTTGTCAACTACACCAGAGATGCCCTTCAAGGTTTAGCTGAGCAACTAGAGGCCAATTCACAGATGACCTTCCAGAACCGTATGGCCTTAGACATCGTTTTAGCTGAAAAGGGGGGTGTGTGTAAGATGATACCCGAAACTAGTACATGTTGTACCTATATCCCAGATAACACTGGCCCGAATGGTAAGGTGCATGTATGCCGTTTGTTCTTAGCCAGCTGATATATAGACATATAGCCATATGGTGTATGTACATATACTATCTAATATACAGATGGTTATATCAGTGTGGATAGTGAGGGGTTAAGTATATATGGGTGTGCGCTTTGGGTGAGAGGAGGAGTGGCCTGTGGTGGGTGGAGCTGTAGACAGGTGACCACTCACGCCCACTTACACATGGATATAAAGGAGTCCAGAGAGGGGTCCAGTCACTATCACTTTTTGGCTCTGAGGAAGAGGGTGCGCCCTCGTAACGTGTCAGCCGTAGCTGTAATATCTGTCGTCTGGACTCTCTGGTCATCTGGTTCCAGCAGGAGGCAATCCCTTTTGATGGAATGGTTATGTGCCTACTATCATACTTGCTTTGTGAGTATTTGTAATCTTTTAACTTACTTTTAATAAACCTAGCCATTGGTAATGCACTAGGTCGGTGCGCCCTCTTTTTTCCTTTTACATTTTAGTCTTAAAGAATACCAATTATTCTGAGGAGGGCAGCAAGATTCCTGGTCATTTCCTTTCCTACGGAACACTCTGGTTGTGTCACTAAGAGACCAAACTTCCAAGCGCAGGAGACTGTTTGTGTGTCTCCGAATGGTAAGGTGACTCTGGCCATCAGGAAACTTGAGGACTTGTCCCAGGAATTAAAGAAAAACTCAGGACTCTCCAACCCCTGGGACCAGTACTTCACTTGGATGAAGGAGTGGCAGGGAATATTGGTACAAATAGGGATAGCCATCCTAGCCACTTTAGTAATTTTTATAGTTATTATCTGTTGTGTTCTCCCCTGCCTCAGAAAGTGTGTAGAAAAAGCTGTCGACCAATCCACTCCCACATTTATGAACCAGGAAATACCAGACAATGATTACGAAGGGCCTTGCACTCCGTTACAGTCCCTCCCTCACGATCCTATAGGGATATAGGGATAGGATAGGGAACGTCAGACTGCCCTTCTCAGCTGTGTTGAGGGGGGTAGTGAACTAGTTGCTTCCCTTCTCTATGCACAGCCTAAAAAAAGGTCCTGAGGAGAATGGGCCAGGCAAGAGTAGGACTTCTAGTGCGAGGGACAGAGGAAAATAGCCATTTTAGAGAGGACTGTAATGGATGTGACTAAGGTGTTATTTTCAATGTGTAATATATATGTTATCACTGTTTGCTTAAATTGCTTAGCTTATTGAGCCTTAACTTTAGATCATAAGATGGATGCTGGCTGGTCACCTACCCCTCCCTTATTGCGAAACTGGACTGCAAAGAGTTAACAAGACTGTGCCTCCTATGAGATGACGACTGTCAAGAAGATATAACATCAAAGGAAGAAGATTACCATTACCATATACTGTATATACCATATATAGTTATACAGCTTGCTACCCCAATTCCTATCCCCATATACGGGCAAAAAGTCACCCGAAAGCCTATGTGTGTCGCCCCATTGTCATAATTGTCATATTTGTCATAGCATTATATTTTACATACGACTGCATTTTGATGACACAAACCCGCTAGACTGCTTATGAAATTAAGAAAGAGGAACAATAAACTAGAAGGGAGAATTCTGAGACTTTGTGTGTGTCAGTTTATCCACTCCAAACGTGCACGCTTTAAACTTTACATTCAATTTGAACCAGGGGAAAATATAATAGTTTGGACATTTCTGATTCGATCCAAAACACTTCTATGATTACCCCTTGGGCCAAAAGGTGTTCTAGGGCCAAAAGCAATGGCCTCCTTTTTTCTGGATTCTTGGAAATCCTTGATCTCAAAAAACGGGGTGGCAGAAGTTCTCGGAATTCCAGCTTGTAGCCTAGAGAAACCGTGGAGATGACCCACTTGTCCTGAACCTCTTGCCGCCAGCGAATCGCAGCAGCCTTCTCCCCACTCGGTCGAGCGGGGGCGCCCCTTCATAGGTAAGTCTTGGGGTTTTGCTTGAAAACAGAAAAACAGGCGCCACTTAGTTAAAACTGTAACACTTTAATTTAAAAGGCATCAAAGCACTCACTTTTTAAAATGACTGTATGAAGGCATATTCAAGTCCAACCGACAATCGATCTCCGCTATGGTTGGTTGTCCCAGGAGCTGATAGATAATCTGTCTGTGTTGAGTGGGACTGGTTTTCTGTCCAAATAGGATGACTTCCGGGTATCGCTGCGGCTAGCCAAAGGGAGGGCTGGAACACAAGCTCAAGGTCTTTGCTGGTACGCGACGTACAGCGGAGTAACATCAGGACCGGCATGCTGGGGGAAGAAAAGACTACTGGGGGCTTCATGGGACCCCCTTATGTGTATTGTGGCAGAGCCTGTAGCGGAAGAGGTGAGTGGTGTTTTAAACAGACCGACTAAGCGTGTCCCTGGATGGCATGTAAGATTACACCAGGTATGTAACTTACTCCCTCTGGTGGCGGAAACCAGGTAAGACATGCCTACTCATAGAAGATAACATTTAAAAAATTATCTTCGCTTACCTTATCCCCGCCGCAGGAAAGCTGCTGAAAACAGCAGATCCAGCCTTCACCCATCACGGGAGGTAGTGTTTGTGCCAACCTTCAGGTTTATGGTTTCCTTCTTACAGGATCCTCTTACCTGGACCTGTAGAAGACTCTGCTAGAACTTTTCGTGCCACAATTGTATTAGTACACCAAAGCCTGGATCCCAGAGCCCAGACCTTTCGAAGAGAGACATTACAGGCAAACCTTGTTTCTTCTTTACACAAGGCTGGGGCACCATCCATCTTAGGCGTTAGTATTGGCCCAAGGTATGGATCCAGTTGTATAGCTCTTAGGCCTCCGCAGAGACCATCAAACAGAACTTTCTTCTTAGCACATGTTCAACGTTACCAACCACCTTAGACACTGGCGAAAAAAATGAGGAGCTCTCCATATGGGAGGGGTTATATAGGGGAGGAACTCGCCTTGTAATTAGGGTTGCTAGTGTCCAATCACCTGTGGTGACTATTTAACCCACTAAGTAATTATCTAAGCCTCTGTGTCCTGTGATGTATGATCAAGAAAGAACATGAGCTTCTTTAGGGCAGATTACAGGCGTTTTTCTGCCTTTTACATTGGTGACCTAAACAAAATCGTTGCAAAATTGCGGTAAAAACACAATAAAAATGTGTGACTTTGAAACGCTCAGGTGTGAATGCAGCCTTAAGTGAAACAGCGAGCAGACAGGCTTTTATTGCAGAAGAGATATGTCTTCACCAGTGCTGTAAACACAGCTGTGCATCTGCAGCCAGGGGCGTACCTAGAGCATTTGGCACCCGAGGCGGATCCTATATCTGGCCCCCCCACTGTAAAATGTAAAAACACCCCACTGTACCCCCTGCATCCTTCAATATCTCTATGTCACTACTGTGTACCCCCTCTCCACAACTACACCTCTGGAACCCTTTACATTACACAGCACCCTGCACTACTGAACCCCTTTACATTACACAGCACCCTGCATCACTGGACCCCTTTACATTACACAGCACCCTGCACCACTGGACCCCTTTACATTACACAGCACCCTGCATCACTGGACCCCTTTACATTACACAGCACCCTGCATCTCTGGACCCCTTTACATTACACAGCACCCTGCATCACTGGACCCCTTTACATTACACAGCACCCTGCATCACTGGACTCCTTTACATTACACAGCACCCTACATCTCTGGACCCCTTTACATTATACAGCACCCTGCATCACTGAACCCCTTTACATTACACAGCACCCTGCATCACTGGACCCCTTTACATTACACAGCACCCTGCATCTCTGGACCCCTTTACATTACACAGCACCCTGCACCACTGGATCCCTTACATTACACAGCACCCTGCATCACTGGATCCCTTTACAATACACAGCACCCTGCACCTCTGGACCCCTTTACATTACACAGCACCCTGCACCACTGGACCCCTTACATTACATAGCACCCTGCATCTCTGGACCCCTTTACATTACACAGTACCTTGCACCCCTTTACATTACACAGCACCCTGCACCACTGGACCCCTTTACATTACACAGCACCCTGCATCACTGGACCCCTTTACATTACACAGCACCCTGCACCTCTGGACCCCTTTATATTACACAGCACCCTGCACCTCTGGACCCCTTTTACATTACACAACACCCTGCATCTCTGGACCCCTTTACATTACACAGCACCCTGCACCTCTGGACCCCTTTACATTACACAGCACCCTGCATCTCTGGATCCCTTTACATTACACAGCACCCTGCACCACTTGACTCCTTACATTACACAACACCCTGCATCACTGGACCCCTTTACATTACACAGCACCCTGCACCTCTGGACCCCTTTACATTACACAGCACCATGCACCACTGGACCCCTTACATTACACTGCACCCTGCACCTCTGGACACCTTTACATTACACAGCACCCTGCAGCTCTAGACCCCTTTACATTACACAGCCCTTGTACCTCTGGACCCCTTTACATTACACTGCACCCTGCACCCCTTTACATTACACAGCCCCCCACAGCTCTAGACACCTGTATGTTACACAGACACCCCCCTAACAGTTCTGGACCCCTGGCATGTTACACAGACCCCCCTACAGTGCAGACCCCTCCCCTACAGTGCAGACCCATCCCTCTACAATACAGAACCCCCCTACAATACAGACCCCCCTACAATACAGACCCCCCTACAACAGTTCAGACACCCCCCCTTCAGACCCACAATTGCACCTGGCTCAGATGATCAGCGCGCCACGTGCTGCACACACAGCACTTGTGACTGCCAGCCAAGCACACAGAAGATCCGGCTCTGTATTTCACTGGCGCTCGTTCCCTCCTTCCCCTCCAGGGCAGCCCTATCCGGCTCTGTCTTCCCATGGGTGGAACTGGGAGCCGAGCACAAAGGAGCACACAGGAGATCCGGCAATGACAAGGCTGCAGATGGGCACAGATTAGCCGGCAAATAAGGACAAGGGTGCAGATGGGCACTGATTAAGCAGCAATGATGGGCAGAAGGGCACTGATTAGGCAGCAATGATGGGCAGATGGGCACTGATTAGGCAGCAATGATAGGCAGATGGGCACTGATTAGGCTGCAATGATGGACAGATGGGCACTGATTAGGCTGTAATGATGGGCAGATGGGCACTGATTAGGCTGTAATGATGGGCAAGGCTGCAGATGGGCACTGATTAGGCTGCAATGATGGGCACTGATCAGACTGCAGTGATGGACAATGGTGAGGCTGCATTTTGCTTCAAAATTATTTATTTAAAAAAAAAGTTTTTTTCCTGAAACTTCCCTCTTAAAATTAAGGTGTGTGTTATATGCCTGTGCGTGTTATACGCCGATAAATACGGTAATTCACTTATGCATAACAAAGAAGTACACTTCAAAAAGAAATATACTGTACAAAAGTGAAATCTTGAAAATTATGAAAGTCCACGTGTAAGAATCCCAAACCACCTCACAGACAAGTAGGAAGGCGGGGCGCAGGCCCGCCTGAATTTGTAGGAGGAGCCTCGCCTTTATAATCCAGCCCTGTGTCTCCCTTACTGTTGGCTTTCTTTCGTTGTGGGGGCGTTCCTTTCTGCTAAGAGGCAGTCCCATCTGTTAGAGGCGTTCCCGTTCTTTGTGACGCCCATTTGCTTCATTTCCGTGTGACTGCCGACATCACTTACTGTTTTCCCAAGGGGACGTGTGGCTGCTGAGAAGGCTCCTCTTCTCCCTGTTTGGCTAAGCAGGCTCAGGTACCGATCGGGGGGGCACCCGCAGGGCCTCCCACATTCCCACAAGGTCACCTGCTGGTGTACTGGTAGAAGGGCGGCCGCAGCCGCAGGTTCGTCCACAGGGCCATCTACCGCTGCTCTGCCATGCTAACTGCTCATATATTTAACATGGCTTGTGTGTGTATACGGGTTAGAAGTGGCTGTCGCATTCTTTTCAGATTCCCTATTGCAACATTTATACACGTCTGTACTTTCTTTATCTCTACAGGTTGATGTAACTGGGAATCTTGGCTACTGGATATAGCCGCAGGTTCGGTTGAGGGGAGGGAGGTTGGTTCCTTCCTCCTCTGTACCTGTCAGTGGCCTCTTTTCATTTAGGGGTGGGGGGGGCTGGTTGGTAGGGGGGGTATGGTCCTTTGCTTTTTGTGGGGAGGGGGTGGGTGTCATAAAAAAAACACACATATGAACATACAATGTTTTAATAGTCATAAGGGTGCTGCAGGCTGTTGGTACGTTTGTGTAAATTCAGTGTTGATTAATTTCTGTCAAACTAGATGCTAGATGCTGGTCAGCTAATTTTCCCCAAATTTAAAAAAAAATTCCTTTTATTACGAATATCGCATTTCACGCTTTTCTCTCTTTACCCTCTAGGAACTGGTGGTGTTTTGTATGTGTATATTTCAGTCAGATCTGTGTTTCTATTTCTTCCAGTGTTCGCAGTAAGTATCCGTAGTGTTTCCCAATTCTCAGGCAACTTACCATTCCACTCGCATGTCGCATTTCACATTGTTTTTCTCGTTACCCCTAGGAACTGGTCGTAGAGTGTGTGTTCAGTCAGTCTGTGCTTCAGTTACCAAGTAAGCCCAGCAAGTTCCTGCAGTGTCCTCAGGCTTTTGGTACTTTACCTTTTACGTTCGATGTGGGTTCACTTTTTTGCCGTTTTCTGGGTTATCGCATTTCACGGTTTTTAATTTTTGTTTACCCTCAGGGGCGAGTTGGAGTGTGTGTGTGCGTGCGAGCTGTTTAATCTATTTCAGTTTCAGTAAGTGCCGCACTTCCCTTTCGAACGCTGGGTTGGGATGCTTTCATGTTTTACACGTCCAGGCAACAGGTCATGTGCCATGGTGGCTTTAAAGCACACGTTTTTCCCTACGGCAGCTGTCACCTGGGGAAATCGGGCAGCGAGGTCATAAGGCGGGGTGAGGGAAGGGGAGGTGAGAGGGTTCTTCCTACACTGTCTTTTAGCATGCACATGTGCTCACGTGGTTGGTTTGACCGTTGGACCTCACTTTTTGACATATGTTGGTCCATGGGGTTATGCCATTCACCACTTGGGTTTCTGACCAGCTCGCATCCCGTCATGTCACTTAGGAAGGGGCTATTCGAGGGTTCTTACCAGGTGGCACCTGGGCACCCCACGTTAAGTTCACAGGGGTCACGCAGTACACATGCCCGGTCCTCCTCCACCAGAGGTCTTTGCTGTGTCCACTACTTCACAGGTCTGGTTTTGCTCAGTTACGTGGCCATTTTCATTTCATAAACTATTTGTTCGTATCCACAGGGAGTTTTTCACTTTCAAAGTTCCAGCATATTTCAGGTATGTATTATGTTTACCTTAACTACTTGGCGTTCAGTCTGTAGGGTGTATGTAGGTTCACTGCGTTCTTCACCATCATTTTGTTACCTATCACGTTTATGAATGTTTATAAACGGTATTTGAATTTTGTAAGGACTCTGGTGGTGTGAAGTTCCTTGGGGTCCCTGGGTGGCGCTGTTGCCTTGGGCCTGAGCTGAACACAAACTGCGAACCGTGCCTTTTTGTCCTCCCCTGGAGCTGGTACAGCGGGGCGGGGAACCCGCTGTGATGCAAAGGGAGAGGTCATAAAAGGGGCGGAGGCCCTGATTTTGGAGGAGAGAGTCGGAGGACGTGGCCGCGCCCAGGCACCTTCAGCTTGGGTGCTGGCGTTCCGGTGTTCCAGGCCTAGGCGCCCTTGGCCTAGCTGTAGCAGAGATGGAGTCCATCTCAGGCACCTTTAGCCTGGGGTGAGGTACTATGGCGGATGCCTGGGGCTCAGTACCTTCGACTGAGTTCAGCGAGGGTGGAGGAATTTGAGGGGGCCCTAACGCCTTGGGTGCCCGTGTCTGAGTTCGCGAGGACTGGTGCGCAGTAACTTCTCCGAAGAGTCCGGCGCAGCATCGCTGGTGATAGAGAGGCAGATCAATGCGAGATAATGAACCATGGGTTTTCGAAAAACATGAAAATTGTCTGGTAGTCGGGTATCTGGCCCTCCACACATCCACCCAGCCCACCTCCACCAGCAGGCAGCTCAAAACAGTGCCCCTACCCCCCAGCGGTGGCTGAACCGGTGGATGTCTATCCAATCTGGGGTCAAGGCATCCATTGAAATCCCCCATAATCATAATGGGGACATCAGGTTTGTTAACTAGATAAGACAGTAGTAATTGCAAAACCTCCCTAGAGAAGGGAGGGGGTATATACACAAAGGCAAGGATTATCATCACAGTAAACACTTTGCAATGCACAAAAACATATCTCCCATGGGAGTCTACCTCCACATCCAGTTCCTGGTAAGCCAGGGACTTGTGTACCAGTACACTCACCCCTCTAGAATAGGAGGTGTGAGTGGAGTGGTAAGATGTGCCCACCCAAGTAAACCCCAGACAACCAACCATATCTTTTGTGAGGTGGGTCTCCTGGAGGCCCACGATAGCAGGGTGGAACTTTTTTAAACACGAGTTAAGCATTGTGCGTTTCAACGGATCATGAACCCCACAAACGTTCCAAGTCACTACCGGGGTGGTGGCCATGGTGGGTGGAAAAAGCGTTCATTGCCGGGGGCCAAAGGCTCCGGCACAAGAGTTCTGGGCATCCAGGTACTAGAGTCAGACAGGAGAGGGGTCATCACCAGTGGGCAGCTCTTCAACGGGTGTGGGGGAGGGATCAGAGCAGGAAAGTTCAGCAAGCATTGTGACAGTGTGAGCAAGAGATAACTTTTAAACAATCCTGAACAGCACCTTTGAGCATGGATAGTGTACCCGCTTGGGGAGGGGGCAGGCCTTCCCCACTCATCCCCAGCGCCTAGGACTGTCAGGAAACCCGTGCCAACAGGGCACTGATAAATATGTCCCCACAACTGGGACTTCAGAAAGTCAAAACGTGGCAGACGGGGCATGCATCCCCCTCTGTGGCGCAATAGCCAGGGTAAACAAAGTGTATTCTTCCAAACGCTCTTATTAATTGCTAACAATTGAAAAAAAGTGAAATGTCCCACTATGGGTAAGGCAGACTGAACTGGCCTGCAGGTGACATACTGACCTTACGTGTGATAATCCAGGGCCTCAGTCACCCACATCGGCATCCCGGCGTCTCCTGAGGTCCTGTTCGTTGCGATCCAGCCACTCCGCCGCCTCCGCAGCGGATTCAAAGAAGGAAGCTTGACCACGGACTGTAATATGCAGCTTGGCAGGATACAACATGGCATATGTTAGTTGGAGCCTCTGCAGACGTTTCTTTATCTCAGCGAATTTAGCTCTCTTGCGTTGCACCTCAGCAGAGAAATCCTTATAATTCAGGAGCCTGGCAAGCATGGATCTGGGTGGGTTACCCGGGGGGAGGGGTCTGGGTGGTGTGCTGTGCGCTCTCTCCAACGCAAACAGCGTGGTGAATGCCTCTTTACCAAAGATTTCTTGGAGCCATGTTTCTGTAAAGGCCGTGGGGTCCCTACCCTCCACCTTCTCGGGCAGTACCCACGATACGGACATTGTTTCTCCTTAAACGGTTCTCGATGTCGTCAGTCTTTGCGTTCGCCTGCGCAGATTGCTGCAACGCAGATCTGGTATCTCTGGTAAGGGGTGGGAGCTGGTCTTCCACTTCACTAATCCTACCCTCCACAGTGTGGTCCTCTCTCTAATTTTCTGGAGGTCATGTCTAATGAGAGATACTGTCTCAGTAAGTGCCCCAAACTGTACCTTTAAACTGTCCACAGAGGCTGTCACCGAAGTAGTGCAGCGGTGTACAGCTCGCAGGATCTCACTCAATGTGGGCTGGGGTGCATCCTCTTGCAGCTCATCAAATATGTCATTGATATGGTCAGGCGAGTTTTCTAGGGGCACAGTGTCATCCAGGGCAGAAGCGCCATTTTGTTCCAAGGCTCCCTGCACAGGCGTCAGCGGTGGTGGGGGAAGAGAGCAGCTAGGGCCCTGCAGTTTTTGGGCATAGTAGAGCATGTCTCTGGGCTGCTCCTTCCCCTGCTGCTTGTGGGCTTTGAGCGACTTACCGCCCGGGTCCTGTGGTTTGTCCCCGGCTCCACGCGTCACTCTCTGAGGGAGAGGGGAGCCGGCGCCATCTTGGATATCCATGGCCGCCGCTGCTGTAGCGCTCTTCGCCCCTTTGCGGGTCATGCAGGGCTCCGCCAGAGCCGATTCGACCTCCGCCGAGGACAGTGATGCGGTGCCTTGTCCCTGGATCCAAAGCCGGTACAGGATCAGCGCGGGAAGAGGATCAATAGAGGATCGTCAGCAGGAGCTCCGTGCTGTGCGACCGCTCACATGCCTGTCCAGGCCACATCCCCTTTTAATGTAAAAATGTTTTCTGGGTGAACCTCCGCTTTAAAACTACTCACGGTTATTCACCGGACCCGACAATACAGATTAACACTTACCACTGACCGCCCTTTGGGTCTGGTATGAATATTAAGTGAAACCCCCGAACTAAAAAAAAAAAAAAAAAGTGGGGGTCCCCCCAAATTCCATATCAGGCCCTTCAGGTCTGGTATGGATATTAAGGGGAACCCCGCACCAAAAAATAAATAAATGGCGTGGGTCCCCCCAAAAATCTATGCTAGACCCTTCAGGTCTGGTATGGATTTTAATGGGAACACCGAACCAAAATTAAAAAAAATGATGTGTGGTCCCCCCAAAAATCCATACCAGACCCTTATCCGAGCACGCAACCTGGCAGGCCGCAAGAAAAGAGGAGGAACGAGAGAGCGCCCCCCGTCCTGAACCGTACCAGGCCACATGTCCCCATGTTGATGGGAACAAGCGCCTCATCCCCACAATCCTTGCCCGGTGGTTGTGGGGGTCTGCGGGCGGGGGCTTATCGTAATCTGGAAGCCCCCTTTAACAAAGGGGACCTCCAGATTCCGGGCCCCCCCTATGTGAATTAGTAATGGGGTCACAAGGAAAGTGTAAAAAATGTAAAAAAAAACACACAGACACAGTTGGGATAAGTCCTTTATTAGAAAAAAAAAGAAAACAAAAAAACATTCCAGCGATGTAATCCAGTCTGTCCAGTGTTGTTCTCTATGTCCCGCGGTGATCCGATGTCCAGCGCTGCAGTCTTCACTCCACAGGAAACCCCCATGATGTAAGTGTTTGTGTGGAGTGGAGACTGCAGCGCTGGACATCGGATCACCGTGGGACATAGAGAAAAATGCTGGACAGACTGGATTACAATCGCTGGAATGTTTTTTTGAGTTTTTATTTTTTTTATTTTTTAAGGACTTATCCCAACTGTGTCTGTGTGTTTTTTTTCAATTTTTTACACTTTCTTTGTGAAATGGTAGGGGTACAATGTACCCCGTTACCAACTCACATAGGGGGGACTGGAATCTGGGGGTCCCCTTTGTTAAAGGGGGCTTCCAGATTACGATAAGCCCCCTACCCGCAGACCCCCACAACCACCGGGCAGAGGTTGTGGGGATGAGGCCCTTGTCCCCATCAACATGGGGACATCCTCCCCATGTTGAGGGCATGTGGCCTTGTACGGTTCAGGGGGGGGCGCTCTCTCGTCCCCCCTCTTTTCCTGCACCCTGCCAGGTTGCATGCTCGGATAAGGGTCTGGTATGGATTTTTGGGGGGAACCCACACCATTTTTTTTCTATTTTGGTGCAGGTTTTTTTTTCAATTACTTTGATCTGTATTGCCAGGACCCGACAATTCATTATAGCCGCGAGTAGTTTTAGACTTTTTTTCCCTTAGAAATGACATTTTGTGCAGGGACAGTTCTAAGCACGGGAAACATGTGCTACTTTACAGGCATACTATACAAACCCCCCAGGTACGAAATTTAAAGGAATATTTCACTTTTATTGTTTCACTTTAAGCATTATTATAATCACTGCTCCCCGAAAAAACTTCAGTTTTTAAAACTTTGTTTTGCATTGATACATGTCCCCTGGGGCAGGACCCAGGTCCCCAAACACTTTTTATGAGAAAAACTTGCATATTACCCTTTAAAATTAGCACTTTAGATTTCTCCCATAGACTTTTAAAGGGTGTTCCGCGGCTTTTCAAATTTGCCGTGAACACCCCAAATTGTTCGCTGTTCGCCGAACGGGCGAACAGCCAATGTTGGAGCCGAACTCATGTTCGACTCGAACATAAAGCTCATCCCTAAGGACGACATGATCCACAGCCACCTCCTCCCAGCCACGTACAAATCCATGGGTTTCTGGGGACTGGAAAAGATCCCTTGAAGACTGCTGATGATGTTGAGTGCTAGGCTCCACCTCCATGCTGACACAATCCTCATCCTCCTCCTCCTATTCCTGTGAGATCAGCGGGCCCTCAGGAATACTGTCTGGATAAATGGGGCTTCCTCCCTCTGTTCTGCCTCAAGTGCCCTGTCCATTATTCCACGCAGCGTGTGCTCCAACAGGAAGACAAGAGGGACAGTATCACTGATGCATGCACTGTCACCATCCTCGTGGCCTCCTCAAATGGCCACAAGACAGTCCATGCATCCTTGATCAGTAGCCACTGTCGTGGCGAAAAAAAGCCAAGCTCCCCTGACCTTGTCCTGGTGCCATACTAGCACAGGTACTCATTGATGGCCCTCTACTGTGTGTTCAGCCGCTGCAGCATTGCCAACGTTGAGTTCCACCTAGTGGGCATGTCACAGATGAGGCGGTTCTTGGGCAGGTTGCATTCCTTTTGGAGGTCAGCCAGCCGAGCACTGGCATTATAAGACTGGCGAAAATGCCCACAGACTTTCCTGGCCTGCCTCAGGAGATCCTGTAAGCCCGGGTACCTGCCCAAGAACCGCTGCACCACCAAATTAAGGAGGTGAACCAAACAGGGCACATGGGTCAAGTGTCCCTGTCGGAGGGCGGAGAGGAGGTTGGTGCCATTGTCGCAAACCACCATTCCTGGCTGAAGCTGGCATGGCGTCAACCACCTCTGAGCCTGCCCCTGCAGAGCTGACAGAAACTCTGCCCCAGTGTGGCTCCTGTCCCCTTAGCATACCAACTCAAGCACCACATGGCATCTTTTTGCCTGAGTGCTTGCGTAGCCCTTAGAACGCCTACGGAGCACCACTGGTTACGAGGACAAATCTGCACAGGAAGAGGCCATAGAGGAAGAAGAGGAGGGGGTGGAGGAGAGAGGTTTAGCAGAATCACCACTACCAGCATTTTGGAGGCTTGGTGGCGGAACAAGCTCCAACAATACCCTGTCCTGCATCCTTCCCAGCTGCCATGAGAGTTACCGCCGTGAAAAAAGGTAATGTCCCTGTCCATGCCTGCTGGACAATGAGTCAGCGGTAATATGCACCTTACCACTGACCGCCATGTCCAACGAGGCCAAGACATTGCCTTCTACATGCCGGTAGAGAGCCGGAATGGCCTTCCGAGAAAAAAAAATGGTGTTTGGGAACCTGCCACTGGGGTACCGCACATTCCACAAATTCGCGAAAGGGGGCAGAGTCTACCAGCTGAAAGGGCAGCAGTGGGAGTGCTAGCAATTTAGCCAAACTAGCATTTAGACGCTGCGCATGTGGATGGCTGGGACAGAATTTCTTTTGACGGTTTAGCAACTGGGGTAGGGAAATTTGCCTGCTACAATCCGATTTAGGTGTACCGCTAGCAGATTGCCCGCAAGTGCTTGGGACACCTAATTCTACACCTTCATTCCTCTCAGTGCAGGTTTCTGAGAGGACTGAAGGGGTTGGAGATCACAGCTGATGAGGAGCAAGGAGAGGTCCGCCTTGTTCTTTGGTGTGGGTCTTTTAAGTACTGTTGCCAACGGACTGCATGGGAGGTCAACATATGTCTGGTCAAGCATGTGGTGCCCAAGCGACTGCTGTTTTGGCCACGCTTGATACGCTTCAGACACATGTTGCGAACAGCAACGGTGCGATCTGCTGCACACGTCTCAAAAAAGGCCCACACCAAAGAAATTTTCAAAATACGTGGGGAGTCAGCAGCGCCCTGCACATGCGTAGCTCTGTGGTGTGATGCAGTCAGGTGGCTGCCCTTAAGCTGGCCCCTGGAGGGCATCCTGCCTCATTGGAGATGTGCCTTCTCCTCCACCTCCTCTTTTCTATCAGGCACTCACATAGAGTCAGTGACCTCATCATCCCCTCCCTCCTCGTCACTGGGGCAAACTTGGCAGTATGCTGCAGCTGGGGGAACATGACTGACAGTTTCTTGTCCTTCTTGGGCACCCCCTCTCTCTGGGCTCACGTTACTGCCTTCATCCTCAAACTGGGTACCATCATCAGAGCCTTCAAAATGCTGTGCATCCTCCTGTGGTCGAACAGTTCGGGGAACTCTTCAGGAGACAATTGTGGGGCTAGGGAAGGAGTGACTGATGACATTGAGCCGATGGAATAGACCGCTGTGGCAGCTGCATTGCCAGGCAAAGTACTCTGAGCCTGGATGACAGAGAATGAGGAGGATGAGGTTGGCTTTGTTATCCACTCTACCAACTCTTCTGCATGTTGTGGCTCAACACAGCCAGCTGTCGAAAAAAAGGACAAGCGTGCCCCACGGCCACGTGCTGAGGATGCACCATGTCTACGACCAGCACTGTTGGCCAGTGCTGGGACAAGGCCATTTGGTGCCCAGGGCGAAGATGGAAAAATGCGCCCCCCCCATTTTTAAGAAAGAATCAATGTCGATTCAAAACAAGAATATACTTAAAACAATACAAATTCAATTAGGTTTAATGCAATAGAAACAAAGTTCACTCACACATAGGGATGAGCTTCGTGTTCGAGTCGAACATACGTTCGACTCGAACATCGGCTGTTCGATCGTTCGACGAAGATCGAACGATTTGGGCCGTTCGCGCCAAATTCGAGTGACGCGAACGGCCCACAATGCACTACGCCATCGCAGTGTCATCCAGGCGCTGTGATTGGCCAAGCATGCACTGTGACCCCGCATGCTTGGCCAATCACAGCGCCGGCAGCGAGGAGAGCAATGATTGGCCACAGGCAGGATGCCTGTGGCCAATTATTGCTGAGGGTGTTTAGTACACGCCCCACACTATAAAAGGCCGCCAGCACGGCGGCCTAGTGTAGTGTGTTCCGGAGCAGGGATAGAGCAGCATAGGCAGGGACAGTGACTGTTATTTCTTTCTTGCTTAACCTGGATTCCTTTAGTTTAGGGAAAGAGAAGGATAGGTAGGGAGAGTGTCAGTGTGTTTTGTGCTTGTGCTATAGTGTGCTTAAAAAAAACATTTATTCTAGGGACAGAAAACTGTAGGTAGGGACAGTGTCAGTTTCTTTCACTCTGCAAGTCCTTGTTTCCAGGGACCTGGAAGGACAGTGAGTGAATTGTCCTTGTGCTATATTGTGCTTAAAAAAACATTTATTCTAGGGACAGAAAACTGTAGGTAGGGAGAGTGTCAGTTTCTTTCACTCTGCAAGTCCTTGTTTCCAGGGACCTGTAAGGACAGTGAGTGAATTGTCCTTGTGCTATATTGTGATTAAAAAAAACATTTTTTCTAGGGACAGAAAACTGTAGGTAGGGAGAGTGTTTTTTTTCTTTCACTCTGCAAGTCCTTGTTTCCAGGGACCTGGAAGGACAGTGAGTGAATTGTCCTTGTGCTATATTGTGATTAAAAAAAACATTTTTTCTAGGGACAGAAAACTGTAGGTAGGGAGAGTGTTTTTTTTCTTTCACTCTGCAAGTCCTTGTTTCCAGGGACCTGTAAGGACAGTGAGTGAATTGTCCTTGTGCTATATTGTGATTAAAAAAAACATTTTTTCTAGGGACAGAAAACTGTAGGTAGGGAGAGTGTTTTTTTTCTTTCACTCTGCAAGTCCTTGTTTCCAGGGACCTGTAAGGACAGTGAGTGAATTGTCCTTGTGCTATATTGTGCTTAAAAAAAACATTTATTCTAGGGACAGAAAACTGTAGGTAGGGAGAGTGTCAGTTTATTTCACTCTGCAAGTCCTTGTTTCCAGGGACCTGTAAGGACAGTGAGTGAATTGTCCTTGTGCTATATTGTGATTAAAAAAAACATTTTTTCTAGGGACAGAAAACTGTAGGTAGGGAGAGTGTTTTTTTTCTTTCACTCTGCAAGTCCTTGTTTCCAGGGACCTGTAAGGACAGTGAGTGAATTGTCCTTGTGCTATATTGTGATTAAAAAAAACATTTTTTCTAGGGACAGAAAACTGTAGGTAGGGAGAGTGTTTTTTTTCTTTCACTCTGCAAGTCCTTGTTTCCAGGGACCTGTAAGGACAGTGAGTGAATTGTCCTTGTGCTATAGTGTGCTTAAAAAAAACATTTATTCTAGGGACAGAAAACTGTAGGTAGGGACAGTGTCAGTTTCTTTCACTCTGCAAGTCCTTGTTTCCAGGGACCTGGAAGGACAGTGAGTGAATTGTCCTTGTGCTATATTGTGATTAAAAAAAACATTTTTTCTAGGGACAGAAAACTGTAGGTAGGGAGAGTGTTTTTTTTCTTTCACTCTGCAAGTCCTTGTTTCCAGGGACCTGTAAGGACAGTGAGTGAATTGTCCTTGTGCTATATTGTGATTAAAAAAAACATTTTTTCTAGGGACAGAAAACTGTAGGTAGGGAGAGTGTTTTTTTTCTTTCACTCTGCAAGTCCTTGTTTCCAGGGACCTGTAAGGACAGTGAGTGAATTGTCCTTGTGCTATATTGTGCTTAAAAAAAAACATTTATTCTAGGGACAGAAAACTGTAGGTAGGGAGAGTGTCAGTTTATTTCACTCTGCAAGTCCTTGTTTCCAGGGACCTGGAAGGACAGTGAGTGAATTCTCCTTGTGCTATATTGTGCTTAAAAAAAACATTTATTCTAGGGACAGAAAACTGTAGGTAGGGAGAGTGTCAGTTTATTTCACTCTGCAAGTCCTTGTTTCCAGGGACCTGTAAGGACAGTGAGTGAATTGTCCTTGTGCTATATTGTGATTAAAAAAAACATTTTTTCTAGGGACAGAAAACTGTAGGTAGGGAGAGTGTTTTTTTTCTTTCACTCTGCAAGTCCTTGTTTCCAGGGACCTGTAAGGACAGTGAGTGAATTGTCCTTGTGCTATATTGTGCTTAAAAAAAACATTTATTCTAGGGACAGAAAACTGTAGGTAGGGAGAGTGTCAGTTTATTTCACTCTGCAAGTCCTTGTTTCCAGGGACCTGGAAGGACAGTGAGTGAATTCTCCTTGTGCTATATTGTGCTTAAAAAAAACATTTATTCTAGGGACAGAAAACTGTAGGTAGGGAGAGTGTCAGTTTATTTCACTCTGCAAGTCCTTGTTTCCAGGGACCTGTAAGGACAGTGAGTGAATTGTCCTTGTGCTATATTGTGATTAAAAAAAACATTTTTTCTAGGGACAGAAAACTGTAGGTAGGGAGAGTGTTTTTTTTCTTTCACTCTGCAAGTCCTTGTTTCCAGGGACCTGTAAGGACAGTGAGTGAATTGTCCTTGTGCTATATTGTGCTTAAAAAAAACATTTATTCTAGGGACAGAAAACTGTAGGTAGGGAGAGTGTCAGTTTATTTCACTCTGCAAGTCCTTGTTTCCAGGGACCTGGAAGGACAGTGAGTGAATTCTCCTTGTGCTATATTGTGCTTAAAAAAAACATTTATTCTAGGGACAGAAAACTGTAGGTAGGGAGAGTGTCAGTTTATTTCACTCTGCAAGTCCTTGTTTCCAGGGACCTGTAAGGACAGTGAGTGAATTGTCCTTGTGCTATATTGTGATTAAAAAAAACATTTTTTCTAGGGACAGAAAACTGTAGGTAGGGAGAGTGTTTTTTTTCTTTCACTCTGCAAGTCCTTGTTTCCAGGGACCTGTAAGGACAGTGAGTGAATTGTCCTTGTGCTATATTGTGCTTAAAAAAAACATTTATTCTAGGGACAGAAAACTGTAGGTAGGGAGAGTGTCAGTTTATTTCACTCTGCAAGTCCTTGTTTCCAGGGACCTGGAAGGACAGTGAGTGAATTGTCCTTGTGCTATATTGTGATTAAAAAAAACATTTTTTCTAGGGACAGAAAACTGTAGGTAGGGAGAGTGTTTTTTTTCTTTCACTCTGCAAGTCCTTGTTTCCAGGGACCTGGAAGGACAGTGAGTGAATTCTCCTTGTGCTATATTGTGCTTAAAAAAAACATTTATTCTAGGGACAGAAAACTGTAGGTAGGGAGAGTGTCAGTTTATTTCACTCTGCAAGTCCTTGTTTCCAGGGACATGGAAGGACAGTGAGTGAATTGTCCTTGTGCTATATTGTGATTAAAAAAAACATTTTTTCTAGGGACAGAAAACTGTAGGTAGGGAGAGTGTTTTTTTTCTTTCACTCTGCAAGTCCTTGTTTCCAGGGACCTGTAAGGACAGTGAGTGAATTGTCCTTGTGCTATATTGTGCTTAAAAAAAATATTTTTTCTAGGGACAGAAAACTGTAGGTAGGGAGAGTGTTTTTTTTCTTTCACTCTGCAAGTCCTTGTTTCCAGGGACCTGTAAGGACAGTGAGTGAATTGTCCTTGTGCTATATTGTGCTTAAAAAAAATATTTTTTCTAGGGACAGAAAACTGTAGGTAGGGAGAGTGTCAGTTTCTTTCACTGTGAAAGTCCTTGTTTCAAGGGACAGAGAAGGACACCTGAAGGTAGCCCTTATTGCTTTTTTCCCATCTCCCTGCAGGCCATCTATTAGAATGTCTGGAAGGCAAACAAGGAGAGGCAGACAGTCAGGAGGCAATAAAAGAGGGCAAGCAGGCTCTGTGTCTGGGGGCAACAGTGCTGGTCGTGGACGCGGTGCATTGTCATCAGCACATGGCCATGGGACACGCTTGTCCTTCTTTTCGGCAGCTGGACATGTTGAGCCACATCATGCCGAAGACTTGGTAGAGTGGATGACCAAGCCCTCCTCCTCCTCCTCATCCTCTCTCACCCAGGCTCAGGGTACTGGAAAAGCAGCTGCCAAAGCGTCGTCTTCCCTGGTATCAATGTCAGACAAATCATCAGTCACTCCTTCCCTAGACCCACCATGTCCTCCTCCTGAGGAGTCCCCCGAACTGTTTCAGCACAGTGTTGGGTACATGCTCCAGGAGGATGCCCAGCGTTTCGAAGGGTCTGATGATGAAACCCAGCTAGAGGAAGGCAGTAGCGTGAGAGCAGACAGAGGGGATGCTCAAGAAGGACACCAATCTGGCAGTCATGTTCCAGCAGCTGCAGCATACTGCCAGATTGGCTCCAGTGATGAGGAGGGAGGGGATGATGAGGTCACTGACTCCACGTGGGTGCCTAATAGGAGAGAGGAGGAGGAGGAGGATGAGGAGGAGGCACATCTCCAACGAGGCAGGATGCCCTTTGGTGGCCAGCGTAAGGGCAGTACACCGACGGAATCACACCGCAGAGCTCCGCCTGTGCAGGGCGCTGCCTCTGCCCGTCATTCAAAAAGTTCTTTGGTGTGGGCCTTTTTTGAGGCTAGTGCATCAGATCGCACAGCTGCTGTTTGCAACATATGTCTCAAGCGTATATCGCGTGGCCAAAACATCAGCCGCTTGGGTACCACATGCCTGACCAGACATATGTTGACCTGCCATGCAGCTCGTTGGCAAGCCTACCTCAAAGACCCACACCAAAGAACAAAGCGGACCTCTCCTTGCACCGCATCAGCTGGGATCTCCAACCCCACTATAACTTCAGTCCTCTCTGAAACATGCACTGAGAGGAATGAAGGTGTAGAATTAGGTGTGTCACAGCCAAGTACTTGCGCCCACTCTGCTAGCAGTACACCGACGTCCGATTCTAGCAGGCAAATTTCCCTGCCCCAGCTGCTGGACCGTCGAAAGAAGTTCACTCCCAGCCATCCACATGCCCAGCGGTTGAATGCTAGCTTGGCTAAATTGCTAGCGCTTCAACTGCTGCCTTTTCAGTTGGTAGACTCGGCCCCCTTCCGTGAGTTTGTGCAATGTGCAGTTCCTCAGTGGCAGGTTCCCAAACGCCACTTTTTCTCACGGAAGGCTATTCCGGCTCTCTACCGGCATGTGGAAGGCAATGTCTTGGCCTCGCTGGACAGGGCGGTCAGCGGTAAGGTGCATATTACCGCTGACTCATGGTCCAGCAGGCATGGACAGGGACGTTACCTTTCTTTCACGGCCCATTGGGTCACTCTTTTGGCAGCTGGGAAGGATTCAGGACAAGGTGCAGTAGTGTTGGAGGTTGTCCCACCGCCACGCCTCCAAAATGCTACTACTGGTTGTGACACACCTCTCTCCTCCACCCCCTCCTCTTCTTCTTCCTCCATGGCCTCTTCCTGTGGTTTGTCCTATGAACCAGCGGTGCTCCGTAGCCGTTCACGGGGCTACGCAAGTACGCAGGCAAAAAGATGCCATGCCGTGCTTGCGCTGGTGTGTTTGGGGGACAGAAGCCACACTGGGGCAGAGGTCCTGTCTGCTCTGCAGGGCCAGGCCGAGAGGTGGTTGACGCCACGCCAGCTTAAGCCAGGAATGGTGGTTTGCGACAATGGCACCAACCTCCTCTCCGCCCTCCGACAGGGACAACTGACCCATGTGCCCTGTGTGGCTCACGTCCTTAACCTGGTGGTGCAGCGCTTCTTGGGCAGGTACCCGGGCTTACAGGATGTCCTGAGGCAGGCCAGGAAAGTCTGTGTGCATTTCCGCAGATCTTATAATGCCAGTGCTCGCCTGGCTGAGCTGCAAAAGGAGTTGAACCTGCCCAAGAACCGCCTTATATGTGACATGCCCACCAGGTGGAACTCAACGTTGGCCATGCTGCAGCGGCTGCACATGCAGCAGAGGGCCATCAATGAGTACCTGTGCGACTACGGCACCAGGACAGGGTCAGGGGAGCTTGGTTTTTTTTCTCCACGCCAGTGGGGCATGATCAGGGATGCATGCACTGTCCTGGCACCATTTGAGGAGGCCACGAGGATGGTGAGCAGTGACAGTGCATGCATCAGTGACACTGTACCTCTTGTCCACCTGTTGGAGCACACGCTGCGCGGAATAATGGACAGGGCACTTGAGGCAGAACAGAGGCAGGAAGAGGAGGACTTCCTTGCCTCTCAAGGCCCCCTTTACCCAGACAGTGTTCCTTCTGTCCCACCCATCGCACAGGAAGAGGAGGAGGAGGAGGAGGAGGAGGATTGTGTCAGCATGGAGGTGGAGGCTGGCACTCAGCATCATCAGCAGCAGTCTTTTAGGGATGATTTACAGTCCCAAGAAACCAGTGGACTTGTACGTGGCTGGGAGGAGGTGGCTGCGGATCATGTCGTCCTTAGTGACCCAGAGGACTCCGGAGCGAATGCCTCAGCAAACCTACGCTGCATGGCCTCCCTGATCCTGCAAAGTCTGCGGAAGGATCCTCGTATTCTTCGGATCAAGGAGAGGGACCATTACTGGCTGGCCACTCTCCTTGATCCACGGTACAAGGGTAAGGTTGCGGACCTTATGTTACCGTCGCAGAGGGAGCAGAGGATGAGACAACTCCGGGAGGCCTTGCAGAAAGGTCTGTGCAACGCGTTCCCAGAGACTGGGAGGTTGCAAACTCCTGGTCCTGGACAACGAGTTGCTGAGGCTTCGGCCAGTCAAAGAAGGAGCGGTGGGGAAGGTGGCCGTCTGACCGATGCGTTCAGACAATTCTTTAGTCCGCAGCCCCAAAGTATGATCGGTTCCAGCAACCATCGCCAGCGTCTGATAAACATGGTGCAGGAATATCTAGGGGCAAGGTCAGACTTGGACACCTTCCCCACCGAAAATCCTCTGGCTTACTGGGTCTTGAGGATGGATCACTGGCCAGAGCTTGCACAGTATGCAATTGAGCTACTGGCCTGTCCTGCATCCAGCGTTCTTTCGGAACGCACATTCAGTGCTGCTGGAGGATTTGTCACGGATCACAGGGTGCGCCTGTCCACCGACTCGGTTGATCGACTGACTTTCATCAAGATGAACCAGTCTTGGATCACCACCAGCTACCACACACCTGATGCTGATATAACAGACTAATTGATTTTAACATGTCACATCCCTTCAAGACTGATGCTGATGCTGAGTGCCTGTGCTGTTATGTTGACTGGCTATCCTCCTCCTCCGAGTCCTCAATGATACGATTGATGATGATAGCTTGTAAGATCATTTTTGTTTATGGGTGCCGCCACCAGTGCCTAACGCCCAATTTTTCAGCCCCTGTTTAACAGGGGCGTGTAATTACAATTTTTGAAGCAATACTTTGCAACAGGGCTCATTGCTGTGCTCCAAGTACAGTATCTGTGAGGAGTTGCAGTGTTGTGCCACCAGTGCCTAAGGCCCAATTTTTCAGCCCCTGTTTAACAGGGTCGTGTCATTACAATTTTTGAAGCAATACTTTGCAACAGGGCTCATTGCTGTGCTCCAAGTACAGTATCTGTGAGGAGTTGCAGTGTTGTGCCACCAGTGCCTAAGGCCCAATTTTTCAGCCCCTGTTTAACAGGGGCGTGTCATTACAATTTTTGAAGCAATACTTTGCAACAGGGCTCATTGCTGTGCTCCAAGTACAGTATCTGTGAGGGGTTGCAGTGTTGTGCCACCAGTGCCTAAGGCCCAATTTTTCAGCCCCTGTTCAACAGGGGCATGTAATTACAATTCTTGATCTAATAATTCACAGCAGGGCCCATTGCTGCACCCACCAAGAGTAACTGTCAGGGCTTACAGTGTTGTGGCACCAGCACCACCATCAAAGGCCCAATTTTTACTACCACTGTTCAACAATTATATGTAATTAAAATTCCTGATATAATAGTTGACAGCAGGGCGTTCCAGCACCAACCAAGAGTAACTGTGAGTGCTTACAGTGTTGTGCCAACACCAACAACTAAGGGGCCTATTTCTGCAGAGTATATACGGCAGGTCCCTACTTTCAAACATCCAACTTACAAACGACTCCTACTTGCAAACGCAAGAAGACAACAGGAAGTGAGAGGAAATCTACCACTAGGAAGGAAAATTCTCTCCTGTAAGAATAAATATGGGAGAAAGGTGTCTCCTCTGTACTGATGCTTTATCAGCAATCCTTGTTTCAAGAAAAAGACCACATTTCAAAAAGAGTTGTCATTGGGACGGAAAGTGAGGTGAAATGTTCTGAACAGGGGCACAGACAGCAAAACAAATGTTACAGGGGTGATAACCCTTACCTATGTTTTCCAAAAAGTTTAAAAATAGATTTTTGGTCTGGAGCTACACTTCAACAATGTACCTGTTCAAAATTACAAACAGACTCTACATAAGAACAAACCTACAGTCCCTGTCTTGTATGCACCGCCTGTATAGGGCTGTTCAGAGTATATAGGGCCTTTTTTATTTTATGTGCGGGGTTCCCCTTAATATCCATACAAGACCCAAAGGGGCTGGTAATGGGCTGGGGTAGGGGGGGGGGTCATGGGGTAGCTATGCCATTTTTCTTAAAGAATTTCATCCATATTACCGGGACCAGACATTACATTAAAGCCGCAAGCAGTTTTAAATGGCTTTTTTTTCCTTTAGAAGTGTCATTTTGTGCAGGGACAGTTCTAAACACGGGAAACACGTGGCACTTCACAGGCATACTTTAGACACCCCCCAGGTACGATATTTAAAGGAATATTTGACTTTTTTTTTTTCACTTTATGCATCATTAAAATGACTGCTCCCGAAAAACGACCGTTTTTAAAACTTCTTTTTGCATTGATACATGTCCCCTGGTGCAGAACCCGGGTTCCCAAACCCTTTTTAGGACAATAACATGCATAATAGTTGTTATAATTAGCACTTTAGAATTCGAACGTTCGCATCCATTGTATTTAATAGGGTTCTAATGTTCGTTCGAACTTTCGGTCCGTTCGCGGGTTCTGGTGCGAACCGAACCCGGGGGTGTTCGGCTCATCACTACTCACACATATCACCCCACACAATATTGCCCCCCTTCACATATCACCCCACACAGTATTGCCCCTTCACATATCACCCCCATACAGTATTGCCCCTTCACATATCACCTCCACACAGTATTGCCCCTTCACATATCCCCTCCACACAGTATTGCCCCTTCACATATCACCCCCACACAGTATTGCCCCTTTACATATCGCCCCACACAGTATTGCCCCACTTCACATATCACCCCACACAGTATTGCCCCTTCACATATCACCCCCACACAGTATTGTCCCTTCACATATCCCCCCACACAGTATTGCCCCCTTTACACAACCCCTCCACACAGCACTGCCCCCATTCCCCCGCTTCCCATCCTTCACAGTTCCATATATTTTCCTCCCTTCACTCTCCTACACTACACTTCACTCTACACTACACTTATACTGACATCAGCCCTTTCTTTTATTTATCATAACTCTAACTGCTTGTCTCATCTCTCTGGCTAGCTGCTCCCTCTCTCCCCAGACCGTATCCACTCCCTCACCTGCAGCTTGTAGCTCCCATCAGTCCGGAGGAGAGGGGGAGCCTGGAGGAGGTGAAGACAGCAGAGGTGGTCACAGCGAGGTGGAGGCGGAGGCGGGGACACCAGGAGCAACCGTGATCGTGGATAGGCCCGCCCCACCGTGATTGCAGTTTGGCCAGGCCCGCTGCCATCACGGATAGGCCAGCCTCGCCGCCATCGCGGATAGGCCAGGCCCACCGCCATCACGGATAGGCCAGCCGCATGACACCACTCGTCGAGTCACAGGGCGCCAGCCGCTATGGGGCACAGGAATTAAACATTAGGGGGGACACACTGCCTGGCGCCCGCCTTTCTACAATAAATTGCTCCGCCCAGGGCATCCGCCCCTTCTGCCCACCCCTTGTACCGGCCCTGCTGTTGGCTGTAGACACAGAGCCTGCTTGCCCTCTTTTGATGGCCTGTGAGCGTCTGCCTTTCCTTTTAGTGGCCTTCCAGACATGCTGTAAAATTGGATTAGCAAAAGACCACCTGAAGTTTACTAGAAAAAGTACACCAGGAATGGCCTACAGTCAGATATAGGCTTGGCTAGAGTAGAATGCAGTGGATATATGTATGTAGGAGACTGTATACATATTTTATGCACTGCAGATCACTGAATCACCTGCCTGGCCTGCCTGCCTGAAAGTGTATTTGAATACGTACACCAGGAATGGCCTGCAGTCAGGTATAGGCTTGACTAGAGTAGAATGCAGTGGATATATATGTAGGAGACAGTATATATATTTTATGCACTGCAGATCATATAGCACTACCCTTGTAGGAGCTGCTGGTTTAAGTTTTGGGCCTGTATTCTGCCTATCAACCCCTGTAATTTGGCTTGATTCCCCCTTGGCACAACAGGACAATAATAACAATAATGTGATTGTGGACCCCTAAAGGCTATAGAGGGCCACAATGATATCACACAACAATAAATGTAATTAAATATTGTTACCTTATTGTGGTTTGCCTGCCACATAGCTGCAAAAGACAGAGTCCCACGCAAGAAGTAGTTCAACCAAGAGGTAGTTTGTTTACTTGGTAAAGAAATAGATATTACACACGTGACATTTGGCTCAAACAGATCCCTGTGAGAGTCCACTGACATACATATACAAAACAGTTCCAGGGTTAGGATCAGACCTGAAGAAGTGCACGGTGGAGGAATCTCCCACTGTAATGATATTCGCAGTGGGGTACTTCCCCACCAAGTCCAACCTAGCTCACTAAAACAGCACAATGACAATAAAGTGAATGCAAACAGTTGATCTACATGTGCAAGTTCAACAAGCTATCTGGCTCCCCCTGGTGGGCAGCTTTACTGGTGCGTGTCCCGCTGTATCGACCTAGTCGGTGAGCTGAACTGATGATTGATTCTAAAAGAATCCAGTAATCTTCGCTAGCTTTTGTTGGTGCACTTGAGTATTTGTAATCCAACTGAAAAAGGTGAAGAAAGATTAAACACTTAACATGTGTGGTGAAAAAGGCAAGTGAAATGCTGATCCTTCCCGAAAGGCTAACTCACTCCTGAATGTAGCGTGTCTCCGCTTGCGGCACTGCAGTTGCCAGCAAGTGTAAGTAAAAAGTATGAAAGTCACTTTCCTGTAACACAGTTAATTATGCTGGTGGGCAGGTGCCCTCTCACTACATGAGGCCTCGCCTCGCTGATATTCTCCGACTGGGCCCTCTTGGTTCTAAGCCTCCGGACGAGTCATGGTCCCTGGTCCTCCGATTAGCCGCTCACAAGGCATCGGTGGATAGGTGACTCTGGATGCTCGGGAGCGTAGAGCGGTCCCTCTCCCTGGTCTGATCAGCAGGGCTGTGACAGGAATTCCTCCGTCAGACGATCCGGCCTCCGTCACTTTAGGCCCAGGCTTCTCCGGCCTAAGCACCCTCGCTGTAGGCCTCTTGGAAGATGGCTTCTTAAGAGACGGAACACAAGCCCCGCCTTGTCTTAAATAGTAGGATTTTTAAAACAGCTTACCTGTAAAATCCTTTTCTTGGAGTACATCACGGGACACAGAGCAGCATAGTCATTACTATGTGGTTATATAGAATTACCTTCAGGTGCTGGCACTGGCAACTTCCAAAACAGGAAGTACCCTCCCCTATATAAGCCCCTCCCATCCGGGAGTACCTCAGTTTTGTAGCAAAGCAATACGTGTCCCCAAAAGAGGGGTGGGAGCTCTGTGTCCCGTGATGTACTCCAAGAAAAGGATTTTACAGGTAAGCTGTTTTAAAAATCCTACTTTCTTGTTCATACATCACGGGACACAGAGCAGCATAGTCATTACTATGTGGGACGTCCCAAAGCAATGCCACATGAGGGGGGGGATACACCATACATAAGCTGGGCGCCATCAGGCATGAGGATCTTTTGCGGCCTGCAACACACTGCGCCCAAAGGCGACATCCTCCTGACTTCTAACGTCCACCTGGTAGAACCTAGTAAACGTGTGTACTGAAGACCATGTTGCGGCCTTACAAATTTGCGCCAGGGAGGCCTGGTGATGCACTGCCCATGAAGTTCCAACTGCTCTCGTGGAGTGCGCCCTAACTTTGAACGGAGGTGGTCTACTTCTCAAGCCATAGGCTTGTATTATGACCTGTCGAATCCACTTGGCTAAAGTAGATCTTGATGCTGCCTGACCCTTTCTGGGGCCTTCCGGCAGAACAAACAAAGAATCCGTTCTACGAATCTGAGCAGTGGCTTTTAGATAAGCTTTAACTGCTCTTACTACATCCAAAGAATGCAATAACTTTTCCTCTACCGAGCTTGGTTTGGGGAAAAAAGAAGGAAGAACCACATCCTGGTTCAAGTGAAACCTCGATACCACCTTAGGAAGAAAGGCTGGGTGAGGACGTAATACTACTCTGTCCTTATGGATAACCAGATATGGCTCTTTACAGGACATGGCGGCTAATTCCGACACTCTTCTAGCCGAGCATATGGCTACTAAAAATATCAATTTCCTGGTGAGTAGAACCAAGGAAATGTGCCGCAAAGGTTCAAATGGCTGCTTCTGCAGAACCGACAGAACCAAATTTAGATCCCATGGGCATATGGGAGCCTTAATCGGTGGAATAATACGAGTCACACCTTGCATAAAGGATTTGACAAGTGAATGCATAGCCAGGGGCCTTTGAAATAGTATTGACAAGGCCGAAACCTGGCCCTTGATAGTACTTAAGGCAAACTTCCTGTCTACAGCCCACTGCTGGAAGTCCAGAATTCTGCCTATAACGTACTTACGTGGATGCCATTTTCTGGCCTCGCACCAAGTGATGTACGCCTTTCAAACTCTATAGTAGATCTGCCTGGATACAGGCTTCCTGGCATTGGTTATAGTTGATACCACAGAGTTAGAGAGACCTCTCTTCTTTAGGATGTGGGATTCAATAGCCAGGCCGTTAAACTTAGAGTTAGTAAGGAAGGGTGGTATATCGGTCCTTGCGAAAGCAGGTCCGGACGACGTGGAAGGGTCCAAGGACTCCCCACAGACATTTTGATGATCTCCGCGTACCAGGCCCTTCGGGGCCACGCTGGAGCCACCAGGATCACCGGCTTCTTCTCCAACCTGACTCTGCGAAGGAGTCGAGGCAACAATTGTAGCGGAGGGAATGCATATATCAGTCTGAACTGATCCCAAGGGAACACCAGAGCATCCGAGCCGCAAGCGAGGGGATCCCTTGTCCGGGAGACAAATCTGTCCACCTTTGCGTTGAATCTGGATGCTAGCAGATCTACATCCGGTGTTCCCCACCGCTGACATATTGCTCGGAAGACCTTGGGATGAAGGGACCATTCCCCTGGGCATAACTGTTGGCGACTCAGAAAGTCCGCCTTCCAATTCTCCACCCCTGGAATGAAGACAGCTGATATACATGGGACATGCTTTTCTGCCCATTCCAGGATGTGACTTACTTCCCTCTGGGCTGCACGACTCCTGGTGCCTCCCTGATGATTGATATATGCCACTGCTGTGGCATTGTCTGATTGAATTCTGACAGGGGACCCTTGGAGTCTGGATGTCCAGGCTACTAGGGCGTACCGGGCTGCTCGTATCTCTAAGAGATTGATGGGCAGGGTTTTTACTACATTTGACCATCTGCCCTGGAGAGACCATTGCTCCAGTACTGCCCCCCAGCCTATAAGGCTGGCATCTGTAGTGACCACCTTCCAAGATATCGGGCTGAAGGGTTTTCCCTTCTGGAGATTCTGGGGGATCAACCACCAGCAGAGACTCTTCCGAACGGAAGGGGACAAAGCCATCGGGAAGTCTAGAGCCTGAACTTTTCCGTTCCAGGCTGACAATATGGCCCTTTGTAAATTCCTTGAGTGGAATTGGGCGTATGGCACAGCTTCGAATGATGCTACCATCTTTCCTAGCAGCCTCATGCACAGGCGTATGGACGGCTGTCTTTTTGCACAAAACAGACGGACCAAGGC
Source organism: Rana muscosa (assembly GCA_029206835.1). Taxonomy (NCBI): domain Eukaryota; kingdom Metazoa; phylum Chordata; class Amphibia; order Anura; family Ranidae; genus Rana; species Rana muscosa. The sequence continues at coordinate 304,766,667 of CM055125.1, read as the reverse complement.
CCTCAAAGAGGATACCTTGTCTAGAGGTAAGAAAATCTTCCTCTGGTCTGAATCCAGCCGTAGCCCTAGATATACCAGGTTTTTCACTGGCTGTAGGGCTGACTTGTCCAGGTTGATGACCCAACCGTGAGACTCTAGATACTTGATTGTATCGACAATTACCACTTCTAGCTTGGCAACTGAGTGGTCCATCAACAACAGGTCGTCTAGGTATGCCATTATCGTTACACCCCGTGTTCTTAGATCGGCCAACAGTGGGGCCAGAATTTTTGTGAACACTCGTGGTGCTGTGGCCAGACCGAATGGTAAGGCTCTGAATTGAAAATGGCGCCCTTCTACTGCAAAGCGTAGGAATTTTTGATGACCTGGAAAGATGGGAACATGCAAGTAAGCATCTTTGATGTCGATCGAGGCTAACCATTCCTCCCCTTGTAGGGCAGCGGTGACCGATCGGATCGACTCCATCCGGAAAGACCGGACGTTTAGAAATTTGTTTAGACTCTTTAGGTCCAATATGGGTCTTATGTCCCCGTTTGGCTTCGGGACTGTGAAAAGGTTTGAGTAGAAACCCAACCCCCACTCTTCCATAGGAACCTCCATAATTACTCCTTGGAGCAATAGTTGTTCTAACGCCAATAGGAGAGACCGTCTTTTCAGAGGGTCTCTTGGCATGCCTGACCACATAAAATGGGACGGAGGAGACTCTTTTAACTCCAACTTGTATCCCAGAGTTACTGCGGAGAGCACCCATCTGTCTTTGATCGTCTCCCGCCAGGTCTCTGCGAACAACTGAAGTCTTCCCCCCACCCGTTTGAGTGGGGGCAACCCTTCATAGGCTTGACTTGGAGGCTGGTTTAGTACCTCTTCGGATCCAGGGCTTTTTATTACCCTGTGGCTGTCCCTGATTTTTACCTCCTGAGTTTGACCGAGGAGGCCGTCGGAACTGCTTAGTAGCAGACGTCGCAGGGATAGGAGAGGTAGTCCTCTTAAAAGATGGACCCCTAGACCTCTTTTTACTCGGTAAGAGAGTACTTTTACCACTGGAAATCTTCTGGATATACTTATCCAGGTCTTCGCCAAAAAGGCGTTCCCCATGAAATGGGAAGCTAACTAAGAGCTTCTTACAGGGAGCTTCAGCAGACCAGTTTTTGAGCCACAGAAGCCTACGCATATGTACCAAAGACAGCGTGAGGCGGGAGGCCTGATGGATAGAATCCTTGATGGCGTCAACCGCAAAGCATAATGCTCTAGGCAGATCAGCCAGAGCCTGGGCCTGCTGGTCTGGCAAATCCCTCAGGACCATTTTCATTTGATCCTTTAAAGCTTGGCAGACCCCAATAGCTGCCACTGCTGGCTGTGTAACAGCCCCTGCTGTGGAAAAAGCAGATTTGAATAAAGATTCCAATTTTTTATCCACTGGATCTTTGAACATTTGAACATTATCTACTGGACATGTCAGTGATTTGTTCACAGAAGAGATGGCTGCATCCACCGTAGGAACATTCCATCTCTGGGTGAACTTTTCCTCCATGGGATAGATCACCGGAAACCTTTTAGGCGGAACAAATAGTTTATCAGGATGTTCCCAGTCCTGGTTAGGGATGAGCTTCGTGTTCGAGTCGAACATACGTTCGACTCGAACATCGGCTGTTCGATCGTTCGACGAAGATTGAACGATTTGGGCCGTTCGCGCCAAATTCGAGTGACGCGAACGGCCCACAATGCACTACGCCATCGCAGTGTCATCCAGGCGCTGTGATTGGCCAAGCATGCACTGTGACCCCGCATGCTTGGCCAATCACAGCGCCGGCAGCGAGGAGAGCAATGATTGGCCACAGGCAGGATGCCTGTGGCCAATTATTGCTGAGGGTGTTTAGTACACGCCCCACACTATAAAAGGCTGCCAGCACGGCGGCCTAGTGTAGTGTGTTCCGGAGCAGGGAAAGAGCAGCATAGGCAGGGACAGTGACTTTTATTTCTTTCTTGCTTAACCTGGATTCCTTTAGTTTAGGGAAAGAGAAGGATAGGTAGGGAGAGTGTCAGTGTGTTTTGTGCTTGTGCTATAGTGTGCTTAAAAAAAACATTTTTTCTAGGGACAGAAAACTGTAGGTAGGGAGAGTGTCAGTTTCTTTCACTGTGCAAGTCCTTGTTTCTAGGGACTGGGAAGGACAGTGAGTGAATTCTCCTTGTGCTATAGTGTGCTTAAAAAAAACATTTTTTCTAGGGACAGAAAACTGTAGGTAGGGAGAGTGTCAGTTTCTTTCACTGTGCAAGTCCTTGTTTCTAGGGACTGGGAAGGACAGTGAGTGAATTCTCCTTGTGCTATAGTGTGCTTAAAAAAAACATTTTTTCTAGGGACAGAAAACTGTAGGTAGGGAGAGTGTCAGTTTCTTTCACTGTGCAAGTCCTTGTTTCTAGGGACTGGGAAGGACAGTGAGTGAATTCTCCTTGTGCTATAGTGTGCTTAAAAAAAACATTTTTTCTAGGGACAGAAAACTGTAGGTAGGGAGAGTGTCAGTTTCTTTCACTGTGCAAGTCCTTGTTTCTAGGGACTGGGAAGGACAGTGAGTGAATTCTCCTTGTGCTATAGTGTGCTTAAAAAAAACATTTTTTCTAGGGACAGAAAACTGTAGGTAGGGAGAGTGTCAGTTTCTTTCACTGTGCAAGTCCTTGTTTGTAGGGACTGGGAAGGACAGTGAGTGAATTCTCCTTGTGCTATAGTGTGCTTAAAAAAAACATTTTTTCTAGGGACAGAAAACTCTAGGTAGGGAGAGTGTCAGTTTCTTTCACTGTGCAAGTCCTTGTTTCTAGGGACTGGGAAGGACAGTGAGTGAATTCTCCTTGTGCTATAGTGTGCTTAAAAAAAACATTTTTTCTAGGGACAGAAAACTGTAGGTAGGGAGAGTGTCAGTTTCTTTCACTGTGCAAGTCCTTGTTTCTAGGGACTGGGAAGGACAGTGAGTGAATTCTCCTTGTGCTATAGTGTGCTTAAAAAAAACATTTTTTCTAGGGACAGAAAACTCTAGGTAGGGAGAGTGTCAGTTTCTTTCACTGTGCAAGTCCTTGTTTCTAGGGACTGGGAAGGACAGTGAGTGAATTCTCCTTGTGCTATAGTGTGCTTAAAAAAAACATTTTTTCTAGGGACAGAAAACTCTAGGTAGGGAGAGTGTCAGTTTCTTTCACTGTGCAAGTCCTTGTTTCTAGGGACTGGGAAGGACAGTGAGTGAATTCTCCTTGTGCTATAGTGTGCTTAAAAAAAAACATTTTTTCTAGGGACAGAAAACTCTAGGTAGGGAGAGTGTCAGTTTCTTTCACTGTGCAAGTCCTTGTTTCTAGGGACTGGGAAGGACAGTGAGTGAATTCTCCTTGTGCTATAGTGTGCTTAAAAAAAAAAAAATTTCTAGGGACAGAAAACTGTAGGTAGGGAGAGTGTCAGTTTCTTTCACTGTGCAAGTCCTTGTTTCTAGGGACTGGGAAGGACAGTGAGTGAATTCTCCTTGTGCTATAGTGTGCTTAAAAAAAACATTTTTTCTAGGGACAGAAAACTGTAGGTAGGGAGAGTGTCAGTTTCTTTCACTGTGCAAGTCCTTGTTTCTAGGGACTGGGAAGGACAGTGAGTGAATTCTCCTTGTGCTATAGTGTGCTTAAAAAAAACATTTTTTCTAGGGACAGAAAACTGTAGGTAGGGAGAGTGTCAGTTTCTTTCACTGTGCAAGTCCTTGTTTCTAGGGACTGGGAAGGACAGTGAGTGAATTCTCCTTGTGCTATAGTGTGCTTAAAAAAAACATTTTTCTAGGGACAGAAAACTCTAGGTAGGGAGAGTGTCAGTTTCTTTCACTGTGCAAGTCCTTGTTTCTAGGGACTGGGAAGGACAGTGAGTGAATTCTCCTTGTGCTATAGTGTGCTTAAAAAAAACATTTTTTCTAGGGACAGAAAACTCTAGGTAGGGAGAGTGTCAGTTTCTTTCACTGTGCAAGTCCTTGTTTCTAGGGACTGGGAAGGACAGTGAGTGAATTCTCCTTGTGCTATAGTGTGCTTAAAAAAAACATTTTTTCTAGGGACAGAAAACTGTAGGTAGGGAGAGTGTCAGTTTCTTTCACTGTGCAAGTCCTTGTTTCTAGGGACTGGGAAGGACAGTGAGTGAATTCTCCTTGTGCTATAGTGTGCTTAAAAAAAACATTTTTTCTAGGGACAGAAAACTGTAGGTAGGGAGAGTGTCAGTTTCTTTCACTGTGCAAGTCCTTGTTTCTAGGGACTGGGAAGGACAGTGAGTGAATTCTCCTTGTGCTATAGTGTGCTTAAAAAAAACATTTTTTCTAGGGACAGAAAACTGTAGGTAGGGAGAGTGTCAGTTTCTTTCACTGTGCAAGTCCTTGTTTCTAGGGACTGGGAAGGACAGTGAGTGAATTCTCCTTGTGCTATAGTGTGCTTAAAAAAAACATTTTTTCTAGGGACAGAAAACTGTAGGTAGGGAGAGTGTCAGTTTCTTTCACTGTGCAAGTCCTTGTTTCTAGGGACTGGGAAGGACAGTGAGTGAATTCTCCTTGTGCTATAGTGTGCTTAAAAAAAACATTTTTTTCTAGGGACAGAAAACTGTAGGTAGGGAGAGTGTCAGTTTCTTTCACTGTGCAAGTCCTTGTTTCTAGGGACTGGGAAGGACAGTGAGTGAATTCTCCTTGTGCTATAGTGTGCTTAAAAAAAACATTTTTTCTAGGGACAGAAAACTGTAGGTAGGGAGAGTGTCAGTTTCTTTCACTGTGCAAGTCCTTGTTTCTAGGGACTGGGAAGGACAGTGAGTGAATTCTCCTTGTGCTATAGTGTGCTTAAAAAAAACATTTTTTCTAGGGACAGAAAACTGTAGGTAGGGAGAGTGTCAGTTTCTTTCACTGTGCAAGTCCTTGTTTCTAGGGACTGGGAAGGACAGTGAGTGAATTCTCCTTGTGCTATAGTGTGCTTAAAAAAAACATTTTTTCTAGGGACAGAAAACTCTAGGTAGGGAGAGTGTCAGTTTCTTTCACTGTGCAAGTCCTTGTTTCTAGGGACTGGGAAGGACAGTGAGTGAATTCTCCTTGTGCTATAGTGTGCTTAAAAAAAACATTTTTTCTAGGGACAGAAAACTGTAGGTAGGGAGAGTGTCAGTTTCTTTCACTGTGCAAGTCCTTGTTTGTAGGGACTGGGAAGGACAGTGAGTGAATTCTCCTTGTGCTATAGTGTGCTTAAAAAAAACATTTTTTCTAGGGACAGAAAACTCTAGGTAGGGAGAGTGTCAGTTTCTTTCACTGTGCAAGTCCTTGTTTCTAGGGACTGGGAAGGACAGTGAGTGAATTCTCCTTGTGCTATAGTGTGCTTAAAAAAAACATTTTTTCTAGGGACAGAAAACTGTAGGTAGGGAGAGTGTCAGTTTCTTTCACTGTGCAAGTCCTTGTTTCTAGGGACTGGGAAGGACAGTGAGTGAATTCTCCTTGTGCTATAGTGTGCTTAAAAAAAACATTTTTTCTAGGGACAGAAAACTCTAGGTAGGGAGAGTGTCAGTTTCTTTCACTGTGCAAGTCCTTGTTTCTAGGGACTGGGAAGGACAGTGAGTGAATTCTCCTTGTGCTATAGTGTGCTTAAAAAAAACATTTTTTCTAGGGACAGAAAACTCTAGGTAGGGAGAGTGTCAGTTTCTTTCACTGTGCAAGTCCTTGTTTCTAGGGACTGGGAAGGACAGTGAGTGAATTCTCCTTGTGCTATAGTGTGCTTAAAAAAAAACATTTTTTCTAGGGACAGAAAACTCTAGGTAGGGAGAGTGTCAGTTTCTTTCACTGTGCAAGTCCTTGTTTCTAGGGACTGGGAAGGACAGTGAGTGAATTCTCCTTGTGCTATAGTGTGCTTAAAAAAAAAAAAATTTCTAGGGACAGAAAACTGTAGGTAGGGAGAGTGTCAGTTTCTTTCACTGTGCAAGTCCTTGTTTCTAGGGACTGGGAAGGACAGTGAGTGAATTCTCCTTGTGCTATAGTGTGCTTAAAAAAAACATTTTTTCTAGGGACAGAAAACTGTAGGTAGGGAGAGTGTCAGTTTCTTTCACTGTGCAAGTCCTTGTTTCTAGGGACTGGGAAGGACAGTGAGTGAATTCTCCTTGTGCTATAGTGTGCTTAAAAAAAACATTTTTTCTAGGGACAGAAAACTGTAGGTAGGGAGAGTGTCAGTTTCTTTCACTGTGCAAGTCCTTGTTTCTAGGGACTGGGAAGGACAGTGAGTGAATTCTCCTTGTGCTATAGTGTGCTTAAAAAAAACATTTTTCTAGGGACAGAAAACTGTAGGTAGGGAGAGTGTCAGTTTCTTTCACTGTGCAAGTCCTTGTTTCTAGGGACTGGGAAGGACAGTGAGTGAATTCTCCTTGTGCTATAGTGTGCTTAAAAAAAACATTTTTTCTAGGGACAGAAAACTCTAGGTAGGGAGAGTGTCAGTTTCTTTCACTGTGCAAGTCCTTGTTTCTAGGGACTGGGAAGGACAGTGAGTGAATTCTCCTTGTGCTATAGTGTGCTTAAAAAAAACATTTTTTCTAGGGACAGAAAACTGTAGGTAGGGAGAGTGTCAGTTTCTTTCACTGTGCAAGTCCTTGTTTCTAGGGACTGGGAAGGACAGTGAGTGAATTCTCCTTGTGCTATAGTGTGCTTAAAAAAAACATTTTTTCTAGGGACAGAAAACTGTAGGTAGGGAGAGTGTCAGTTTCTTTCACTGTGCAAGTCCTTGTTTCTAGGGACTGGGAAGGACAGTGAGTGAATTCTCCTTGTGCTATAGTGTGCTTAAAAAAAACATTTTTTCTAGGGACAGAAAACTGTAGGTAGGGAGAGTGTCAGTTTCTTTCACTGTGCAAGTCCTTGTTTCTAGGGACTGGGAAGGACAGTGAGTGAATTCTCCTTGTGCTATAGTGTGCTTAAAAAAAACATTTTTTCTAGGGACAGAAAACTGTAGGTAGGGAGAGTGTCAGTTTCTTTCACTGTGCAAGTCCTTGTTTCTAGGGACTGGGAAGGACAGTGAGTGAATTCTCCTTGTGCTATAGTGTGCTTAAAAAAAACATTTTTTTCTAGGGACAGAAAACTGTAGGTAGGGAGAGTGTCAGTTTCTTTCACTGTGCAAGTCCTTGTTTCTAGGGACTGGGAAGGACAGTGAGTGAATTCTCCTTGTGCTATAGTGTGCTTAAAAAAAACATTTTTTCTAGGGACAGAAAACTGTAGGTAGGGAGAGTGTCAGTTTCTTTCACTGTGCAAGTCCTTGTTTCTAGGGACTGGGAAGGACAGTGAGTGAATTCTCCTTGTGCTATAGTGTGCTTAAAAAAAACATTTTTTCTAGGGACAGAAAACTGTAGGTAGGGAGAGTGTCAGTTTCTTTCACTGTGCAAGTCCTTGTTTCTAGGGACTGGGAAGGACAGTGAGTGAATTCTCCTTGTGCTATAGTGTGCTTAAAAAAAACATTTTTTCTAGGGACAGAAAACTCTAGGTAGGGAGAGTGTCAGTTTCTTTCACTGTGCAAGTCCTTGTTTCTAGGGACTGGGAAGGACAGTGAGTGAATTCTCCTTGTGCTATAGTGTGCTTAAAAAAAACATTTTTTCTAGGGACAGAAAACTGTAGGTAGGGAGAGTGTCAGTTTCTTTCACTGTGCAAGTCCTTGTTTCTAGGGACTGGGAAGGACAGTGAGTGAATTCTCCTTGTGCTATAGTGTGCTTAAAAAAAACATTTTTTCTAGGGACAGAAAACTGTAGGTAGGGAGAGTGTCAGTTTCTTTCACTGTGCAAGTCCTTGTTTCTAGGGACTGGGAAGGACAGTGAGTGAATTCTCCTTGTGCTATAGTGTGCTTAAAAAAAACATTTTTTCTAGGGACAGAAAACTCTAGGTAGGGAGAGTGTCAGTTTCTTTCACTGTGCAAGTCCTTGTTTCTAGGGACTGGGAAGGACAGTGAGTGAATTCTCCTTGTGCTATAGTGTGCTTAAAAAAAACATTTTTTCTAGGGACAGAAAACTGTAGGTAGGGAGAGTGTCAGTTTCTTTCACTGTGCAAGTCCTTGTTTCTAGGGACTGGGAAGGACAGTGAGTGAATTCTCCTTGTGCTATAGTGTGCTTAAAAAAAACATTTTTTCTAGGGACAGAAAACTGTAGGTAGGGAGAGTGTCAGTTTCTTTCACTGTGCAAGTCCTTGTTTCTAGGGACTGGGAAGGACAGTGAGTGAATTCTCCTTGTGCTATAGTGTGCTTAAAAAAAACATTTTTTCTAGGGACAGAAAACTGTAGGTAGGGAGAGTGTCAGTTTCTTTCACTGTGCAAGTCCTTGTTTCTAGGGACTGGGAAGGACAGTGAGTGAATTCTCCTTGTGCTATAGTGTGCTAAAGCATTCCTCATCAACCATCTTTGAAATCCTTGTTTTTTGGACAGTCAGGGAAATTGTCGTTGTGCTATTCTGTGCAAAAGCAATCATCCTGAACCATATTTAGAAATCCTTAAGTAAAGGGACAGAGAAGGACACCTGAAGGTAGCCCTTATTGCTTTTTTCCCATCTCCCTGCAGGCCATCTATTAGAATGTCTGGAAGGCAAACAAGGAGAGGCAGACAGTCAGGAGGCAATAAAAGAGGGCAAGCAGGCTCTGTGTCTGGGGGCAACAGTGCTGGTCGTGGACGCGGTGCATTGTCATCAGCACATGGCCATGGGACACGCTTGTCCTTCTTTTCGGCAGCTGGACATGTTGAGCCACATCATGCCGAAGACTTGGTAGAGTGGATGACCAAGCCCTCCTCCTCCTCCTCATCCTCTCTCACCCAGGCTCAGGGTACTGGCAAAGCAGCTGCCAAAGCGTCCTCTTCCCTGGTATCAATGTCAGACTCATCATCAGTCACTCCTTCCCTAGACCCACCATGTCCTCCTCCTGAGGAGTCCCCCGAACTGTTTGAGCACAGTGTTGGGTACATGCTCCAGGAGGATGCCCAGCGTTTCGAAGGGTCTGATGATGAAACCCAGCTACAGGAAGGCAGTAGGGTGAGAGCAGACAGAGGGGATGCTCAAGAAGGACACCAATCTGGCAGTCATGTTCCAGCAGCTGCAGCATACTGCCAGATTGGCTCCAGTGATGAGGAGGGAGGGGATGATGAGGTCACTGACTCCACATGGGTGCCTAATAGGAGAGAGGAGGAGGAGGAGGATGAGGAGGAGGCACATCTCCAACGAGGCAGGATGCCCTTTGGTGGCCAGCGTAAGGGCAGTACACCGACGGAATCACACCGCAGAGCTCCGCCTGTGCAGGGCGCTGCCTCTGCCCGTCATTCAAAAAGTTCCTTGGTGTGGGCCTTTTTTGAGGCTAGTGCATCAGATCGCACAGCTGCTGTTTGCAACATATGTCTCAAGCGTATATCGCATGGCCAAAACATCAGCCGCTTGGGTACCACATGCCTGACCAGACATATGTTGACCTGCCATGCAGCTCGTTGGCAAGCCTACCTCAAAGACCCACACCAAAGAACAAAGCGGACCTCTCCTTGCACCGCATCAGCTGGGATCTCCAACCCCACTATAACTTCAGTCCTCTCTGAAACATGCACTGAGAGGAATGAAGGTGTAGAATTAGGTGTGTCACAGCCAAGTACTTGCGGCCACTCTGCTAGCAGTACACCAACGTCCGATTCTAGCAGGCAAATTTCCCTGCCCCAGCTGCTGGACCGTCGAAAGAAGTTCACTCCCAGCCATCCACATGCCCAGCGGTTGAATGCTAGCTTGGCTAAATTGCTAGCGCTTCAACTGCTGCCTTTTCAGTTGGTAGACTCGGCCCCCTTCCGTGAGTTTGTGCAATGTGCGGTTCCTCAGTGGCAGGTTCCCAAATGCCACTTTTTCTCACGGAAGGCTATTCCGGCTCTCTACCGGCATGTGGAAGGCAATGTCTTGGCCTCGCTGGACAGGGCGGTCAGCGGTAAGGTGCATATTACCGCTGACTCATGGTCCAGCAGGCATGGACAGGGACGTTACCTTTCTTTCACGGCCCATTGGGTCACTCTTTTGGCAGCTGGGAAGGATGCAGGACAAGGTGCAGTAGTGTTGGAGGTTGTCCCACCGCCACGCCTCCAAAATGCTACTACTGGTTGTGACACACCTCTCTCCTCCACCCCCTCCTCTTCTTCTTCCTCCATGGCCTCTTCCTGTGGTTTGTCCTATGAACCAGCGGTGCTCCGTAGCCGTTCACGGGGCTACGCAAGTACGCAGGCAAAAAGATGCCATGCCGTGCTTGCGCTGGTGTGTTTGGGGGACAGAAGCCACACTGGGGCAGAGGTCCTGTCTGCTCTGCAGGGCCAGGCCGAGAGGTGGTTGACGCCACGCCAGCTTAAGCCAGGAATGGTGGTTTGCGACAATGGCACCAACCTCCTCTCCGCCCTTCGACAGGGACAACTGACCCATGTGCCCTGTGTGGCTCACGTCCTTAACCTGGTGGTGCAGCATTTCTTGGGCAGGTACCCGGGCTTACAGGATGTCCTGAGGCAGGCCAGGAAAGTCTGTGTGCATTTCCGCAGATCTTATAATGCCAGTGCTCGCCTGGCTGAGCTGCAAAAGGAGTTGAACCTGCCCAAGAACCGCCTTATATGTGACATGCCCACCAGGTGGAACTCAACGTTGGCCATGCTGCAGCGGCTACACATGCAGCAGAGGGCCATCAATGAGTACCTGTGCGACTACGGCACCAGGACAGGGTCAGGGGAGCTTGGTTTTTTTTCTCCGCGCCAGTGGGGCATGATCAGGGATGCATGCACTGTCCTGGCACCATTTGAGGAGGCCACGAGGATGGTGAGCAGTGACAGTGCATGCATCAGTGACACTGTACCTCTTGTCCACCTGTTGGAGCACACGCTGCGTGGAATAATGGACAGGGCACTTGAGGCAGAACAGAGGCAGGAAGAGGAGGACTTCCTTGCCTCTCAAGGCCCCCTTTACCCAGACAGTGTTCCTTCTGTCCCACCCATCGCACAGGAAGAGGAGGAGGAGGAGGAGGAGGAGGATTGTGTCAGCATGGAGGTGGAGGCTGGCACTCAGCATCATCAGCAGCAGTCTTTTAGGGATGATTTACAGTCCCAAGAAACCAGTGGACTTGTACGTGGCTGGGAGGAGGTGACTGCGGATCATGTCGTCCTTAGTGACCCAGAGGACTCCGGAGCGAATGCCTCAGCAAACCTACGCTGCATGGCCTCCCTGATCCTGCAAAGTCTGCAGAAGGATCCTCGTATTCTTCGGATCAAGGAGAGGAACCATTACTGGCTGGCCACTCTCCTTGATCCACGGTACAAGGGTAAGGTTGCGGACCTTATGTTACCGTCGCAGAGGGAGCAGAGGATGAGACAACTCCGGGAGGCCTTGCAGAAAGGTCTGTGCAACGCGTTCCCAGAGACTGGGAGGTTACAAACTCCTGGTCCTGGACAACGAGTTGCTGAGGCTTCGGCCAGTCAAAGAAGGAGCGGTGGGGAAGGTGGCCGTCTGACCGATGCGTTCAGACAATTCTTTAGTCCGCAGCCCCAAAGTATGATCGGTTCCAGCAACCATCGCCAGCGTCTGATAAACATGGTGCAGGAATATCTAGGGGCAAGGTCAGACTTGGACACCTTCCCCACCGAAAATCCTCTGGCTTACTGGGTCTTGAGGATGGATCACTGGCCAGAGCTTGCACAGTATGCAATTGAGCTACTGGCCTGTCCTGCATCCAGCGTTCTTTCGGAACGCACATTCAGTGCTGCTGGAGGATTTGTCACGGATCACAGGGTGCGCCTGTCCACCGACTCGGTTGATCGACTGACTTTCATCAAGATGAACCAGTCTTGGATCACCACCAGCTACCACACACCTGATGCTGATATAACAGACTAATTGATTTTAACATGTCACATCCCTTCAAGACTGATGCTGATGCTGAGTGCCTGTGCTGTTATGTTGACTGGCTATCCTCCTCCTCCGAGTCCTCAATGATACGATTGATGATGATAGCTTGGAAGATCATTTTTGTTTATGGGTGCCGCCACCAGTGGCTAAGGCCCAATTTTTCAGCCCCTGTTTAACAGGGGCGTGTAATTACAATTTTTGAAGCAATACTTTGCAACAGGGCTCATTGCTGTGCTCCAAGTACAGTATGTGTGAGGGGTTGGAGTGTTGTGCCACCAGTGCCTAAGGCCCAATTTTTCAGCCCCTGTTTAACAGGGGCGTGTCATTACAATTTTTGAAGCAATACTTTGCAACAGGGCTCATTGCTGTGCTCCAAGTACAGTATCTGTGAGGGGTTGCAGTGTTGTGCCACCAGTGCCTAAGGCCCAATTTTTCAGCCCCTGTTCAACAGGGGCATGTAATTACAATTATTGATCTAATAATTCACAGCAGGGCCCATTCCTGCACCCACCAAGCAAGAGTAACTCTGAGGGCTTACAGTGTTGTGGCAACACCACCACCACCACCACCACCACGAAAGGCCCAATTTTTCAGCCCCTGTTCAACAGGGGCATGCAATTACAATTCTTGATCTAATAATTCACAGCAGGGCCCATTGCTGCACCCACCAAGAGTAACTGTCAGGGCTTACAGTGTTGTGGCACCAGCACCACCATCAAAGGCCCAATTTTTACTACCACTGTTCAACAATTATATGTAATTACAATTCCTGATATAATAGTTGACAGCAGGGCGTTCCAGCACCAACCAAGAGTAACTGTGAGTGCTTACAGTGTTGTGCCAACACCAACTAAGGGGCCTATTTCTGCAGATTATATACGGCAGGTCCCTACTTTCAAACATCCAACTTACAAACGACTCCTACTTGCAAACGCAAGAAGACAACAGGAAGTGAGAGGAAATCTACCCCTAGGAAGGAAAATTCTCTCCTGTAAGAATTAATATGGGAGAAAGGTGTCTCCTCTGTACTGATGCTTTATCAGCAATCCTTGTTTCAAGAAAAACACCACATTTCAAAAACAGTTGTCATTGGGACGGAAAGTGAGGTGAAATGTTCTGAACAGGGGCACAGACAGCAAAACAAATGTTACAGGGGTGATAACCCTTACCTATGTTTTCCAAAAAGTTTAAAAATAGATTTTTGGGCTGGAGCTACACTTAAACAATGTACCTGTTCAAAATTACAAACACATTCTACATAAGAACAAACATACAGTCCCTGTCTTGTATGCACCGCCTGTATACGGCTGTTCAGAGTATATAGGGCCTTTTTTATTTTATGTGCGGGGTTCCCCTTAATATCCATACAAGACCCAAAGGGGCTGGTAATGGGCTGGGGTAGGGGGGGGGGTCATGGGGTAGCTATGCCATTTTTCTTAAAGATTTTCATCCATATTACCGGGACCAGACATTACATTAAAGCCGCGAGCAGTTTTAAATGGCTTTTTTTTCCTTTAGAAGTGTCATTTTGTGCAGGGACAGTTCTAAACACGGGAAACACGTGGCACTTCACAGGCATACTTTAGACACCCCCCAGGTACGATATTTAAAGGAATATTTGACTTTTTTTTTTCACTTTATGCATCATTAAAATGACTGCTCCCGAAAAACGACCGTTTTTAAAACTTCTTTTTGCATTGATACGGGTCCCCTGGTGCAGAACCCGGGTTCCCAAACCCTTTTTAGGACAATAACATGCATAATAGTTGTTATAATTAGCACTTTAGAATTCGAACGTTCGCATTCATTGTATTTAATAGGGTTCTAATGTTCGTACGAACTTTCGGTCCGTTCGCGGGTTCTGGTGCGAACCGAACCCGGGGGTGTTCGGCTCATCACTAGTCCTGGTATATAAGTCCTTCCAATAATGGATGTATTGGAAAGGAGCAATTAACCTGGGGAGCTTTTAGCGACCCCAATGAGGAGACAGCAGTAGTTGATGGTTCAACAAGAGGCATTTTAAATGCAGATCGAACCATGTCAGTTAGGGTCTGGACCCACAATCTTTCAGTCTGTGATGCTGAAAATGGTTCATCTACTGTCGATTCCTCAAAAACAGAGCTAACCTCCTCCTGATCCCCTTCAGGTAGGTCGGTCCCTTCCTGGGACTGTTGCTCTGCCAACAGGCACTCTAATGGAGGTGATGGAGATCTGGCGCGCTTTCTTTCCTGTAGAGAAGAAGCGATCAATGCAGCCAATCTCTGCTCCAATCCCTCCAGAGTTGAGGAAAAAACCTCCTCTGTTATATATGCAGGAGCAGGTGGACTGAGGACAGCCGCAGTACCTGGCACTCCCGGGGGTTCCTTATGGGTATTAACCTCTGATTTCTCAGGGGAGGAGGGTGCAGATGACTGCTCCAGATCCTCAGAGCCCGATGGAGACCCCCTACACTTCCTGAGAGGTATATCTCGGAGTTTTTTAGGCGGCATATTCCTTAGTTCAAAGCTGAGGTATTCCAGCCGCAATACACCCCTTACTGAAATAGTCTAATGCAATTTGCTGCTATGTACATCAGTGGGTGTCTACTAATGCGTCTTTCTGGGGATGCCTGTATCAACCGCCCGCTGTAAGCCCCTATACCATGCTACCAGCTCCTTTTCATGCTCTGTGTCCATAGCAAGCAGCGTGGACTGAGTCCTTTTATCTTGCTGGGACGCCCGCACATGCGCAGAAGCGCTGGGCGCACAGAGCGCGTCATCCGCCAGGCTCCGCCCCCTTTTTTGAAGCTAAACCTTATAAAAGGAAAGCATGTGTGCGCGCGCGCGCGTGCACGTGTGCGCTCTTGGCGCCATGTAGGGAGAGGAGCCAGGGTCCCTGTTTCACCAGGACTCGGGGATGGAAGGAAACTACTTGGCAGCATGACAGAGGAATGCAGCTTCCCTGATAGAGAGCTCACTCATCTGCCTGGACTTTCACCATGGAAGGAATAGTCCCAAGAAAAAAGACGTTCCACAGCGGCCTCTAGTGGACAAACACAGGTACCGCACCTTTGTCTTTTTTTTTTTTTTTAAAACCTCCTTTATGAAAAAACATTTCCAGGTTTACAGTTTTTTTAAAACTTCCCTTATGAAAAAAAAATTCTAGGATTTCTTAGGCATATACAGCTATTAGCGGGAATACCCTTTAGGTAACAGGCAGAAAGACATATTAGGCTTGGGGGTCCCCTCAATAGAACCAAGTTCCTGAGGGGCCCCCACTTACCTTTTCCCCGCCGCAGGACTTTGTTTGGTCCACAGAAGCCCAAACTTCACCTCTCACGGCAGGCATTGTACTAGACCTTCAGGGACCGGGTTCCCAAGGATTCCACTCCCCTGGACCTGTATAGCACCCTGCACAGATAGCCTCTTGGTTTTGGGTATGACCAGAGCTCTGGATCCCAGGGTCCAGCCCTCCTAAGAGAGGCATTACAGGCAAAACCCTGCTCTTCTCTGCAAGGCCCGGGTACCGACCGTTTAGCTATGAAGCTTTTTTGGTCGGATCCGGAATAGCTTGCTAAGGCCCAGAGAACCTGTACACAAGCCCAGATGAATACATGTTAACCTTGGCCAACACCTTAGACACTGGCAAAAAACTGAGGTACTCCCGGATGGGAGGGGCTTATATAGGGGAGGGTACTTCCTGTTTTGGAAGTTGCCAGTGCCAGCACCTGAAGGTAATTCTATATAACCACATAGTAATGACTATGCTGCTCTGTGTCCCGTGATGTATGAACAAGAAAAGTTCTACCAGCAGGCTGTGCGTGGCGCCATGCACCCTAGCAGCACAGTGGCGTTGTGGGCCTTGTAGTCTATTTCTGACCCATAGCAATAGAGTCTCTGTCTCTCCGCACCACAATGTCCGTCATGCATTGTTCTTATCATAGCTGAACCAAACAAATTGCAGCAGTATGATACAAATGGACAATAAAAGGAATTAAGTTCTCATTAAGCACAAACTGAATTCCATAAGCTACGTGCAAAAGTGACACCTTGCTACATACTCCCCCCACTTGAAATCTTTGGTCCCCAAAGACAGCAGCAGTTTGTGACCTGTTACATGCTTTGTTCAGATACACAAGGAGAAAAAGGACCAGTTAGTGTGTGCAAGAAATAAGGCAATTCACATTTTCATAAGAACTAGGCAGAGGAACCCCCCACCAGGCTTTGGAAAGGAGGTTGTTCTGCCTACAGGCCACCTTAATAGGAATGGCCCAAACAGATGTGTCAGGGGGTTAGCTGGGGTTGTCCCCCACCAAATGTGTAGTGGAGGGACCAGGCATCTCAGCTGTTCTTTTTGAGGTGAGCACAGCCTCTTCAGAGCATTCACCCAATTGATTGTAAGTCAGTCTCTTGGGTGGGTGAATGGCTCTTCTCTCTCTCTGCTCCTTAGGTGCTAAGGTCTCAAGTACACTGGACTCTTGTCCCTCCACGACTTCTTCTCCTTGCTCGGACACATTTGACATGGTCTCTTCTACATCTTCCAGTGCTCCTTCTGTGAGGGGTGGGACCTCTTTAGGGTCTTCCAGTGCTCCTTATGAAAAGGGGTGAAACTTCTTCAGTAGGGATGAGCTTCGTGTTCGAGTCGAACATACGTTCGACTCGAACATCGGCTGTTCGATCGTTCGACGAAGATCGAACGATTTGGGCCGTTCGCGCCAAATTCGAGTGACGCGAACGGCCCACAATGCACTACGCCATCGCAGTGTCATCCAGGCGCTGTGATTGGCCAAGCATGCACTGTGACCCCGCATGCTTGGCCAATCACAGCGCCGGCAGCGAGGAGAGCAATGATTGGCCACAGGCAGGATGCCTGTGGCCAATTATTGCTGAGGGTGTTTAGTACACGCCCCACACTATAAAAGGCCGCCAGCACGGCGGCCTAGTGTAGTATGTTCCGGAGCAGGGATAGAGCAGCATAGGCAGGGACAGTGACTTTTATTTCTTTCTTGCTTAACCTGGATTCCTTTAGTTTAGGGAAAGAGAAGGATAGGTAGGGAGAGTGTCAGTGTGTTTTGTGCTTGTGCTATATTGTGCTTAAAAAAAACATTTTTTCTAGGGACAGAAAACTGTAGGTAGGGAGAGTGTCAGTTTCTTTCACTGTCAAAGTCCTTGTTTCCAGGGACCTGGAAGGACAGTGAGTGAATTCTCCTTGTGCTAAATTGTGCTTAAAAAAAACATTTTTTCTAGGGACAGAAAACTGTAGGTAGGGAGAGTGTGTCAGTTTCTTTCACTGTCAAAGTCCTTGTTTCCAGGGACCTGGAAGGACAGTGAGTGAATTCTCCTTGTGCTAAATTGTGCTTAAAAAAAACATTTTTTCTAGGGACAGAAAACTGTAGGTAGGGAGAGTGTGTCAGTTTCTTTCACTGTCAAAGTCCTTGTTTCCAGGGACCTGGAAGGACAGTGAGTGAATTCTCCTTGTGCTAAATTGTGCTTAAAAAAAACATTTTTTCTAGGGACAGAAAACTGTAGGTAGGGAGAGTGTGTCAGTTTCTTTCACTGTCAAAGTCCTTGTTTCCAGGGACCTGGAAGGACAGTGAGTGAATTCTCCTTGTGCTAAATTGTGCTTAAAAAAAACATTTTTTCTAGGGACAGAAAACTGTAGGTAGGGAGAGTGTGTCAGTTTCTTTCACTGTCAAAGTCCTTGTTTCCAGGGACCTGGAAGGACAGTGAGTGAATTCTCCTTGTGCTAAATTGTGCTTAAAAAAAACATTTTTTCTAGGGACAGAAAACTGTAGGTAGGGAGAGTGTGTCAGTTTCTTTCACTGTCAAAGTCCTTGTTTCCAGGGACCTGGAAGGACAGTGAGTGAATTCTCCTTGTGCTAAATTGTGCTTAAAAAAAACATTTTTTCTAGGGACAGAAAACTGTAGGTAGGGAGAGTGTGTCAGTTTCTTTCACTGTCAAAGTCCTTGTTTCCAGGGACCTGGAAGGACAGTGAGTGAATTCTCCTTGTGCTAAATTGTGCTTAAAAAAAACATTTTTTCTAGGGACAGAAAACTGTAGGTAGGGAGAGTGTGTCAGTTTCTTTCACTGTCAAAGTCCTTGTTTCCAGGGACCTGGAAGGACAGTGAGTGAATTCTCCTTGTGCTAAATTGTGCTTAAAAAAAACATTTTTTCTAGGGACAGAAAACTGTAGGTAGGGAGAGTGTGTCAGTTTCTTTCACTGTCAAAGTCCTTGTTTCCAGGGACCTGGAAGGACAGTGAGTGAATTCTCCTTGTGCTAAATTGTGCTTAAAAAAAACATTTTTTCTAGGGACAGAAAACTGTAGGTAGGGAGAGTGTGTCAGTTTCTTTCACTGTCAAAGTCCTTGTTTCCAGGGACCTGGAAGGACAGTGAGTGAATTCTCCTTGTGCTAAATTGTGCTTAAAAAAAACATTTTTTCTAGGGACAGAAAACTGTAGGTAGGGAGAGTGTGTCAGTTTCTTTCACTGTCAAAGTCCTTGTTTCCAGGGACCTGGAAGGACAGTGAGTGAATTCTCCTTGTGCTAAATTGTGCTTAAAAAAAACATTTTTTCTAGGGACAGAAAACTGTAGGTAGGGAGAGTGTGTCAGTTTCTTTCACTGTCAAAGTCCTTGTTTCCAGGGACCTGGAAGGACAGTGAGTGAATTCTCCTTGTGCTAAATTGTGCTTAAAAAAAACTTTTTTTCTAGGGACAGAAAACTGTAGGTAGGGAGAGTGTGTCAGTTTCTTTCACTGTCAAAGTCCTTGTTTCCAGGGACCTGGAAGGACAGTGAGTGAATTCTCCTTGTGCTAAATTGTGCTTAAAAAAACATTTTTTCTAGGGACAGAAAACTGTAGGTAGGGAGAGTGTGTCAGTTTCTTTCACTGTCAAAGTCCTTGTTTCCAGGGACCTGGAAGGACAGTGAGTGAATTCTCCTTGTGCTAAATTGTGCTTAAAAAAAACATTTTTTCTAGGGACAGAAAACTGTAGGTAGGGAGAGTGTGTCAGTTTCTTTCACTGTCAAAGTCCTTGTTTCCAGGGACCTGGAAGGACAGTGAGTGAATTCTCCTTGTGCTAAATTGTGCTTAAAAAAAACATTTTTTCTAGGGACAGAAAACTGTAGGTAGGGAGAGTGTGTCAGTTTCTTTCACTGTCAAAGTCCTTGTTTCCAGGGACCTGGAAGGACAGTGAGTGAATTCTCCTTGTGCTAAATTGTGCTTAAAAAAAACATTTTTTCTAGGGACAGAAAACTGTAGGTAGGGAGAGTGTGTCAGTTTCTTTCACTGTCAAAGTCCTTGTTTCCAGGGACAGAGAAGGACACCTGAAGGTAGCCCTTATTGCTTTTTTCCCATCTCCCTGCAGGCCATCTATTAGAATGTCTGGAAGGCAAACAAGGAGAGGCAGACAGTCAGGAGGCAATAAAAGAGGGCAAGCAGGCTCTGTGTCTGGGGGCAACAGTGCTGGTCGTGGACGCGGTGCATTGTCATCAGCACATGGCCATGGGACACGCTTGTCCTTCTTTTCGGCAGCTGGACATGTTGAGCCACATCATGCCGAAGACTTGGTAGAGTGGATGACCAAGCCCTCCTCCTCCTCCTCATCCTCTCTCACCCAGGCTCAGGGTACTGGAAAAGCAGCTGCCAAAGCGTCCTCTTCCCTGGTATCAATGTCAGACTCATCATCAGTCACTCCTTCCCTAGACCCACCATGTCCTCCTCCTGAGGAGTCCCCCGAACTGTTTCAGCACAGTGTTGGGTACATGCTCCAGGAGGATGCCCAGCGTTTCGAAGGGTCTGATGATGAAACCCAGCTAGAGGAAGGCAGTAGCGTGAGAGCAGACAGAGGGGATGCTCAAGAAGGACACCAATCTGGCAGTCATGTTCCAGCAGCTGCAGCATACTGCCAGATTGGCTCCAGTGATGAGGAGGGAGGTGATGATGAGGTCACTGACTCCACGTGGGTGCCTAATAGGAGAGAGGAGGAGGAGGAGGATGAGGAGGAGGCACATCTCCAACGAGGCAGGATGCCCTTTGGTGGCCAGCGTAAGGGCAGTACACCGACGGAATCACACCGCAGAGCTCCGCCTGTGCAGGGCGCTGCCTCTGCCCGTCATTCAAAAAGTTCTTTGGTGTGGGCCTTTTTTGAGGCTAGTGCATCAGATCGCACAGCTGCTGTTTGCAACATATGTCTCAAGCGTATATCGCGTGGCCAAAACATCAGCCGCTTGGGTACCACATGCCTGACCAGACATATGTTGACCTGCCATGCAGCTCGTTGGCAAGCCTACCTCAAAGACCCACACCAAAGAACAAAGCGGACCTCTCCTTGCACCGCATCAGCTGGGATCTCCAACCCCACTATAACTTCAGTCCTCTCTGAAACATGCACTGAGAGGAATGAAGGTGTAGAATTAGGTGTGTCACAGCCAAGTACTTGCGGCCACTCTGCTAGCAGTACACCGACGTCCGATTCTAGCAGGCAAATTTCCCTGCCCCAGCTGCTGGACCGTCGAAAGAAGTTCACTCCCAGCCATCCACATGCCCAGCGGTTGAATGCTAGCTTGGCTAAATTGCTAGCGCTTCAACTGCTGCCTTTTCAGTTGGTAGACTCGGCCCCCTTCCGTGAGTTTGTGCAATGTGCGGTTCCTCAGTGGCAGGTTCCCAAACGCCACTTTTTCTCACGGAAGGCTATTCCGGCTCTCTACCGGCATGTGGAAGGCAATGTCTTGGCCTCGCTGGACAGGGCGGTCAGCGGTAAGGTGCATATTACCGCTGACTCATGGTCCAGCAGGCATGGACAGGGACGTTACCTTTCTTTCACGGCCCATTGGGTCACTCTTTTGGCAGCTGGGAAGGATGCAGGACAAGGTGCAGTAGTGTTGGAGGTTGTTCCACCGCCACGCCTCCAAAATGCTACTACTGGTTGTGACACACCTCTCTCCTCCACCCCCTCCTCTTCTTCTTCCTCCATGGCCTCTTCCTGTGGTTTGTCCTATGAACCAGCGGTGCTCCGTAGCCGTTCACGGGGCTACGCAAGTACGCAGGCAAAAAGATGCCATGCCGTGCTTGCGCTGGTGTGTTTGGGGGACAGAAGCCACACTGGGGCAGAGGTCCTGTCTGCTCTGCAGGGCCAGGCCGAGAGGTGGTTGACGCCACGCCAGCTTAAGCCAGGAATGGTGGTTTGCGACAATGGCACCAACCTCCTCTCCGCCCTCCGACAGGGACAACTGACCCATGTGCCCTGTGTGGCTCACGTCCTTAACCTGGTGGTGCAGCGGTTCTTGGGCAGGTACCCGGGCTTACAGGATGTCCTGAGGCAGGCCAGGAAAGTCTGTGTGCATTTCCGCAGATCTTATAATGCCAGTGCTCGCCTGGCTGAGCTGCAAAAGGAGTTGAACCTGCCCAAGAACCGCCTTATATGTGACATGCCCACCAGGTGGAACTCAACGTTGGCCATGCTGCAGCGGCTGCACACGCAGCAGAGGGCCATCAATGAGTACCTGTGCGACTACGGCACCAGGACAGGGTCAGGGGAGCTTGGTTTTTTTTCTCCACGCCAGTGGGGCATGATCAGGGATGCATGCACTGTCCTGGCACCATTTGAGGAGGCCACGAGGATGGTGAGCAGTGACAGTGCATGCATCAGTGACACTGTACCTCTTGTCCACCTGTTGGAGCACACGCTGCGTGGAATAATGGACAGGGCACTTGAGGCAGAACAGAGGCAGGAAGAGGAGGACTTCCTTGCCTCTCAAGGCCCCCTTTACCCAGACAGTGTTCCTTCTGTCCCACCCATCGCACAGGAAGAGGAGGAGGAGGAGGAGGAGGAGGAGGATTGTGTCAGCATGGAGGTGGAGGCTGGCACTCAGCATCATCAGCAGCAGTCTTTTAGGGATGATTTACAGTCCCAAGAAACCAGTGGACTTGTACGTGGCTGGGAGGAGGTGGCTGCGGATCATGTCGTCCTTAGTGACCCAGAGGACTCCGGAGCGAATGCCTCAGCAAACCTACGCTGCATGGCCTCCCTGATCCTGCAAAGTCTGCGGAAGGATCCTCGTATTCTTCGGATCAAGGAGAGGGACCATTACTGGCTGGCCACTCTCCTTGATCCACGGTACAAGGGTAAGGTTGCGGACCTTATGTTACCGTCGCAGAGGGAGCAGAGGATGAGACAACTCCGGGAGGCCTTGCAGAAAGGTCTGTGCAACGCGTTCCCAGAGACTGGGAGGTTACAAACTCCTGGTCCTGGACAACGAGTTGCTGAGGCTTCGGCCAGTCAAAGAAGGAGCGGTGGGGAAGGTGGCCGTCTGACCGATGCGTTCAGACAATTCTTTAGTCCGCAGCCCCAAAGTATGATCGGTTCCAGCAACCATCGCCAGCGTCTGATAAACATGGTGCAGGAATATCTAGGGGCAAGGTCAGACTTGGACACCTTCCCCACCGAAAATCCTCTGGCTTACTGGGTCTTGAGGATGGATCACTGGCCAGAGCTTGCACAGTATGCAATTGAGCTACTGGCCTGTCCTGCATCCAGCGTTCTTTCGGAACGCACATTCAGTGCTGCTGGAGGATTTGTCACGGATCACAGGGTGCGCCTGTCCACCGACTCGGTTGATCGACTGACTTTCATCAAGATGAACCAGTCTTGGATCACCACCAGCTACCACACACCTGATGCTGATATAACAGACTAATTGATTTTAACATGTCACATCCCTTCAAGACTGATGCTGATGCTGAGTGCCTGTGCTGTTATGTTGACTGGCTATCCTCCTCCTCCGAGTCCTCAATGATACGATTGATGATGATAGCTTGGAAGATCATTTTTGTTTATGGGTGCCGCCACCAGTGGCTAAGGCCCAATTTTTCAGCCCCTGTTTTACAGGGGCGTGTAATTACATTTTTTTTAGCAATAATTTGCCATAGGGCTCATTGCTGTGCTCCAAGTACAGTATCTGTGAGGGGTTGGAGTGTTGTGGCACCAGTGCCTAAGGCCCAATTTTTCAGCCCCTGTTTAACAGGGGCGTGTCATTACAATTTTTGAAGCAATACTTTGCAACAGGGCTCATTGCTGTGCTCCAAGTACAGTATCTGTGAGGGGTTGTAGTGTTGTGCCACCAGTGCCTAAGGCCCAATTTTTCAGCCCCTGTTCAACAGGGGCATGCAATTACAATTCTTGATCTAATAATTCACAGCAGGGCCCATTGCTGCACCCACCAAGAGTAACTGTCAGGGCTTACAGTGTTGTGGCACCAGCACCACCATCAAAGCCCCAATTTTTACTACCACTGTTCAACAATTATATGTAATTAAAATTCCTGATATAATAGTTGACAGCAGGGCGTTCCAGCACCAACCAAGAGTAACTGAGTGCTTACAGTGTTGTGCCAACACCAACAACTAAGGGGCCTATTTCTGCAGAGTATATACGGCAGGTCCCTACTTTCAAACATCCAACTTACAAACGACTCCTACTTGCAAACGAAAGAAGACAACAGGAAGTGAGAGGAAATCTACCCCTAGAAAGGAAAATTCTCTCCTGTAAGAATAAATATGGGAGAAAGGGGTCTCATCTGTACTGATGCTTTATCAGCAATCCTTGTTT
This sequence comes from Rana muscosa, assembly GCA_029206835.1. Lineage (NCBI taxonomy): Eukaryota > Metazoa > Chordata > Amphibia > Anura > Ranidae > Rana > Rana muscosa. The sequence goes on along the minus strand of CM055125.1, from coordinate 304,743,203 downwards.
CAAGAAAAACACCACATTTCAAAAACAGTTGTCATTGGGACGGAAAGTGAGGTGAAATGTTCTGAACAGGGGCACAGACAGCAAAACAAATGTTACAGGGGTGATAACCCTTACCTATGTTTCCCAAAAAGTTTAAAAATAGATTTTTGGGCTGGAGCTACACTTCAACAATGTACCTGTTCAAAATTACAAACAGATTCTACATAAGAACAAACCTACAGTCCCTGTCTTGTATGCACCGCCTGTATACGGCTGTTCAGAGTATATAGGGCCTTTTTTATTTTATGTGCGGGGTTCCCCTTAATATCCATACAAGACCCAAAGGGGCTGGTAATGGGCTGGGGTAGGGGGGGGGGTCATGGGGTAGCTATGCCATTTTTCTTAAAGAATTTCATCCATATTACCGGGACCAGACATTACATTAAAGCCGCAAGCAGTTTTAAATGGCTTTTTTTTCCTTTAGAAGTGTCATTTTGTGCAGGGACAGTTCTAAACACGGGAAACACGTGGCACTTCACAGGCATACTTTAGACACCCCCCAGGTACGATATTTAAAGGAATATTTGACTTTTTTTTTTCACTTTATGCATCATTAAAATGACTGCTCCCGAAAAACGACCGTTTTTAAAACTTCTTTTTGCATTGATACATGTCCCCTGGTGCAGAACCCGGGTTCCCAAACCCTATTTATGACAATAACATGCATAATAGTTGTTATAATTAGCACTTTAGAATTCGAACGTTCGCATCCATTGTATTTAATAGGGTTCTAATGTTCGTTCGAACTTTCGGTCCGTTTGCAGGTTCTGGTGCGAACCGAACCCGGGGGTGTTCGGCTCATCACTATTCTTCAGGTTCTTTCAGTCTCAGGGAGACCTGATCATCCTCCAGCTCCTCAGAAAACATACTTTGAGGCACAAACTCGGGAGCCCCTGGTCTGAGAGTGCCAATGTCAATCACTGCAGGTGGGGACAATGGAGGGGTTGTGGGTTCTGATAAGTGAGATTACCACAACCAGTCTGATTCCGCCATCTCATCTTCAGTGTCTTCATCCCCCCAATCTTGAGGTACAGACTGTGACCTAGTGACAGGCCGAGATCCTTGAGAGGTTGAAGGAGTCGCCTGTGAATCTGACATTGGTGGCAGGCGAACTGCCTCCGAGAGGGGCAGCAGGTGATTCCGATGCCAAGTCTTTAGTGGGCCTAAAGTCCCTTCGGGCCTGATCTGGTATACTGGGAGCCCAGGTAACTGCTTGCAGATGACATAAGGCTGTGACTTCCAGCTATCAGCCAATTTGTGTTTGCCAGGGACACCCAGATTTCTCAACAGTACTCTATCACCTGGCTGCAGGTCCTGCACTCGAACTTTAAGATCAAAGTTCTTTTTGTTCCTCAGTCCCCTCCTGTCCGAGGTAGCTTGGGCCTTGTCATAGGCGTCCTTTAGACTCTTATGCAGCCGATCAACATATCCCCTGTGAGAGGTTGCTGAGGTGTGATCCAAAGATATGCCAAAGGCCAGGTCTACTGGTAATCGAGCCTCTCGTCCGAACATTAACAAATAAGGAGAGTATCCTGTAGCATAATTTGCAGTATTATTATAGGCATGAACAATGGCAGCTACATGTTTGCTCCAGTGTTGCTTCTTCTCTGAGCTTAAAGTGCCAAGCATGTTAAGAAGAGTTTGGTTAAACCTTTCGGGTTGAGCGTCCCCTCGGGGGTGATAAGGGGTGGTTCTGGACTTTTTGATGCCCAATAGGTCTAAAAGTCTTTTAATAATGCTACTTTCAAAGTCTCTTCCCTGATCCGAATGGATACGCTGGGGCAAACCATAGTGAACAAAGAACTTCTCTACCAGGACCTTGGCCACTGTTGATGCTTGCTGATCCTTTGTTGGGAAAGCTTGGGCATATCTTGTAAAGTGATCAGTCACCAACAGAATGTTTCCCTGTCCACTCAGATCCGGATCCAGGCAAAGAAAGTCAATGCACACCAGTTCCATGGGTCCTTGACTCTGATGATGGCCCATTCGGGCAGCTTGGGAAGGCAGAGTCTTCCTTTGAATACATATAATACAAGAGTGGCAGTAACCCTCGACTTCAGCCCGAATGCAGGGCCAGTAGAATCGATCCCTCACCAAATGGAAAGTTCTTTCGGGCCCCAAATGGTCATGGTTATCGTGAAGGGCCGTCAACACTGTCTTTCTGTGTTTTTTGGGTAAAAACAACTGCCATTTTTCTTCCAGACCATCAGAGGGGCCCCGTCGGTAGACCACCCCTTGATGCAACTGCAACCAATCCCATTCCCTATGTAGCAGATGAGCCTCCTTTGGGAAATCAGTGAGAAGCATGTCAGAGCACTGGCTCTCCAGAGCCTTCAATGCCAAATTTCCTAGAGGGTCTTCCAACTGATCCCTTCTCAGGTTCTTCTTTGACAGCTTGGGCAGGCCTTCATCTCCCACTTGGGTCACATTGCAGTAGCACTTGGGCACTCCAGCAACAGAGACTCCAATCTCTTTGGCCCAGGATCCTCCTCCAGCTTGACGTTCAGCTCCCTGGTATAAGGCTCGCACCCCTTCTGGTGTCAGCCGAGTCCACTCCTCTGGGGGGTCACTGGGGCCCTGAGGCCTTCTTGAGAGGGCGTCCGCGTCCCTGTTCCCAACTCCAGGTCGATATTTCAGACTAAAGGTGAAACCCGAGAGGGCGGCCAACCACCTATGTCCTGTGGCGTCCAGCTTGGCTGTAGTGAGGAGGTAGGTGAATGGATTGTTATCAGTCTTTACCATGAACTCTGCCCCGTAGAGGTAGTCTCTCAACTTATCCACTGCAGCCCACTTTAAGGCCAGAAACTCAAGCTTATGCGTGGGGTAGTTCCTTTCAGCGGGGACCAAACTCCTACTCACATCGGCAACAGGCCGTAAGAGACCATCATGTTCCCGGTATAGCACTCCGCCCAGCCCATCTCGACTGGCATCAACGTGCAGTTCGTATGGCTTGGTGGTGTCAGCATAGGCCAAGACTGGGGCAGTGGTTAGGCTCCTTTTCAGCTGAGTGAAAGCCTCCTCACACTTTGAAGTCCACTGGTCCTGGATGGATTTTTTGGGTCTTCTAGGCCCCACTGTGTGCTTCACAGGTTTTAATGGTTCTGGGACATCTTCCTCTCCTTCACTCCTTAGTATTTCATTGAGTGGGTGGGCTATCTTAGCAAACCCTTCTACAAATCTTCTGTAGTAAGAGCAAAATCCCAGAAATGACCGAAGCTCAGTCACATTGGTAGGCCTTGGCCAAGAGGTGGCGGCATCCAGCTTCTCAGGGTCGGTAGCTATCCCCTCAGCAGACACGATGTGACCAAGGTTAGTGGACCGAGGGCTTATAGAACTGGCACTTCTCCATGGAGAGCTTTAGGCCTTCTTCATGAAGTCTCTTCAGGACTTTCTCCAACCGCTCTTCATGCTCTTCCAGTGTTCTACCGAACACTATGATGTCGTCCAGGTACACCAGCACTTCTATCAAGTTTATATCGCCCACTGTTTTCTCCAAAAGCCTTTGAAAAGTGTCCGGGCTCCTGATAACCCTTGGGGCATGCGGTCAAACTCGAAGAACCCCATTGGGGTAATGAAGGCAGTTTTCTCTTTATCCTCTGGATGCATGGGGATCTGATAGTACCCGCTCTTCAGGTCCATCACACTGAACCACTTGGCTCCTGACAGACTCTGCAGAGCATCTTCTATCCGGGGGGGTTGTGTATTGGTCAGGAATGGTTCTTCTGTTTAGTGTTCGTAGTCAATGCACAGCCTCAATGAACCATTTTTTTTCCGTACCACCACTATTGGAGAAGCGTAGGGGCTCCTGGATTCTCTGATGATCCCCGCTATTTTGAGTTCTGCCAGTTGTTCATGTAGGTCCTCCAAGTCCCCCAGAGGAACCCATCGGACCCTTTCTCTGAATGGTTTGTCTTCCTTTAAGCGGATCTTGTGGGTGGCACTCTTCGCACACCCTACATCAAATTCGTTCTTGGAGAATGCAGTCTGCCATCGGGCGTTCTGGGCCCCAACCCTTTCTCTCCATTCTGGTGGAAAGGTGGTATCTTCTGGGTAGAATTTCTCCACTGGGATCTCACCCTTCTCTTCCTTCTTCAAATCAGATGGCGAGACTGGGGTGGCGGTGCTTACTTGGCCCAATAGCATTATGGCTGGTACCTTCACTGGTAAAGTGGTCGTGTTGCGAACGCTCACTGAAACCTTCCCATGATTCCTCTGAAAGGCCTTCAATGGAACCACTTCGGGGATTATTTCTATCCCCCCTCCTTCCTTCCGTTGGTCCATTTCAAGGACAATGAAGGGGCCTGGTTGCTTCCAAGTAAGCTTGACAGACGCCCTCAGACAAGTCACTTCCCCAGGCTGTAGTACTCTTTCTTCTCTATCCAAACGCCAGATCTTGCCTAACCCTTCTGTGGGAGCTTTCTGTTCTAACACTAGGCGCTGGTATGCTTGCTTCAGCATGGGGTGCATTCCTGCAGCTGAAGTACCCCGCTCCTGGGCCAGAGGCGTTAACAGTCTCCTGACTAGGTCAGTGTTGGTCCCTATAATGAGGGAACTTTTACCAGCCCCTGGTGAGCGAGGGCAGACCACTGCCAAGGTGTCAAAGGTCTCTGTTTCTCCAGCCACTGAGGGGTCAAAGGTTAGTTTGATTGGTAAATAACCATCATAGGGGAAGCTTTGAGTTCCAATGCCCCATATCTCCAGTTCTTCCAACTTCTGCAAAGGCAAGTGTTTAAGGTGCTGGTCATAGAAGTCCCTGTACAGGAGAGTTACTTGAGCCCCAGTATCCAGGTGGGCATTGGTGTAGATCCCCTCTACCTGGATTGAGACTAATGGGGAGGGCCCCACTAACTTGACAGGAAACTTTCTGAGTGAGGCCTGCTTGGCCAGTTCAGTGATTTGTACCCTTACTTCCCTTTTCCTGGAACTTTGGCTGGATTTCGACTCCTGTTACGTCTGGTGTGCACTGACTCTCCATCGCCGGGCAGGTTGGGTTAAGGAGCGGGAGACATTAGCTCGCTCAGAGGCAACAGCTGGAGCCCTAGGCGAGGGTCGGGACTCCCGATGTTTTCTCCTTGCGTCGTTAAATTTCATGGAGTTAGCTGGAACTGGTGGGCACCCGGTTGATTCTTTCACCGGGGCCCTCTGAAGTTTTCTGCCGGCTTGCGGTACTGGGGCTGCAGCTTTCTCCGGGCTTGGACATACTTCCCGATAATGTCTGACTCCTCCACAGTTGAAACAGATCATCATCTTCCTTCATTTCTGCACTTGGGCAACATTAGAACAGAGAGACTTCTTGGGCTCGTCAAATTTATCCAAATTAGGGTCAGACCTGAAGAAGTGCACAGTGGAGGAATCTCCCACTGTAATGATATCCGCAGTGGGGTACTTCTCCACCAAGTCCAACCCAGCTCACTAAAACAGCACAATGACAATAAAGCAAATTCAAACGGTTGATCTACACGTGCAAGTTCGTCAAGCTATCTGGCTCCCCCTGGTGGGCAGCTTTACTGGTACGTGTCCCGCTGTATCGACCTAGTCGGTGAGCTGAACTGATGATTGATTCTAAAAGAATCCAGTAATATTCGCTAGCTTTTGTTGGTGCACTTGAGTATTTGTAATCCAACAGAAAAATGTGAAGAAAGATTAAACACTTAACATGTGTGGTGAAAAAGGCAAGTGAAATGCTGATCCTTCCCGAATGGCTAACTTACTCCTGAATGTAGCGTGTCTCCACTTGTGGCACTGCAGTTGCCAGCAAGTGTAAGTAAAAAGTATGGAAGTCACTTTCCTGTAACAGATAATTATGCTGGTGTGCAGGTGTCCTCTATCCACATGAGGCCTTGCCTCGCTGATATTCTCCGACTGGGCCCTCTTGGTTCTTAGCCTCCGGACTAGTCGTGGCCCCTGGTCCGCCGCTTAGCCGCTCACAAGGCGTCGGTGGATAGGTAAAGAAAAAGAAAAAAGCTGCGCTAATATAAAAGTGAAGGTGAGAAAACAATGAATTAGCATAAAAAACTCAATGTAGGAGGTCAATAAGACCTAAAGTGCAAAAAACAGAAAAGCAAAACTTGCAGTCCATATGTGATGTATAAAAACCAAGTTTATATTTGCATATAGTCCATAACACTTAAATGGGTCTCCACTGTGCAAATGAACCAACAGCATCCAGAAAAAGTGGTGATAGAAAAGTGCTTCCACCTTAATGACACACTGCTGCTTACCAGAAGTGCATGATCTCTTATTACAGGAGATCAATCAGCGCATAAACAGATAATCCCAATAAAAGGTGTCCTCAGCAGGCAGCGCTACTTGCTTGGATGACTCATGAACAGTAATCAATCAGGATATGCCACATTAATGAAAAGAAGGCTCACATAGCATAAAATCCTTTAGACTTTTAATAAGAAATAATAAAAAGCACACTTACAGACGTAAGATGAAACAAAGCATGTAAAACGATCGAGCCGGCCAGCTCCTCGATCTGGCTGCCCGTATCTTCCGGGTCTAGCGTATGATGCGGTGATGTCAGAACGTCGCTTACCCAACGTTTCGTCTCAACAGGGACGTGGTCACGGGATAGGTGACTCTGGATGCTCGGGAGCGTAGAGCGGTCCTTCTCCCTGGTCCGATCAGCAGGACTGTGACAGGAATTCCTCCGTCAGACGATCCGGCCTCTGTCACTTTAGGCCCAGGCTTCTCTGGCCTAAACACCCTCGCTGTAGGCCTCTTGCAAGAGGGCATCCCAAGAGATGGAACACAAGCCCCGCCTTGTCTTAAATAAGTTCTCCCAGCAGGCTGTGCGTGGCGCCATGCACCCTAGCAGCACAGTGGCGTTGAGGGCCTTGTAATCTATTTCTGACCCATAGCAATAGAGTCTCTGTCTCTCCGCACCACAAGGTCCGTCATGCATTGTTCTTATCACAGCTGAACCAAACAAATTGCATCAGTATGATACAAATGGACAATAAAAGGAATTAGGTTCTCATTAAGCACAAACTGTAGTCCATAAGCTACGTGCAAAAGTGACACTTTGCTATTTAAATATATATATATATATAAAATACACACACAAGCCAGGATATATATATAGGCGGTAGGCCCTGTGTGATGCCCCGTGCGAGCCACCCGCCACGACCCCCGAATTGGAGGTAGACCCGGATTCCTGCTACGCCTCACCACCACACTACCTACATGTGAACCACCACTAGTAAGTATGCACTTAGGGGCCTGGGGGCCTACCTGTTCCCCCATACATACTTATATCCATTACTTACATTTACATATTCCCTTTATTCTAGACCAATCACGTGTACGCTCCTGATGAGTGGCGCTAAGGCTACGAAACGTGTCGAGCCAACTGGAGCCGTGGTTTCATTCCAATATGCTTACAATTACCTTCCAACCACCATACATACCTTACTTCCCAGGTCTAGTGAGGCCATAGGACCTGCAGGTTCTACTTTGCAATATGTTTTTATTCAACCCTGATGTTGGTGACCTTGGATATTTTATTATTGTCATATAATAGCAAGCACTATTAATGTCATCATATGTATTGGTTGTTATCATGTATATCGCTCTCCATAGTAGTGGTTACACTCCGAGACTCCAATGGTATCACCATATCCATTGTGATTATTACGCTTACTGTTTATCAATTACCAGCAATGCTTTTATGTTTTATATGTACTAACTATAATAAAATTCCTATTGTTCACTTTTTATTTCAATTGGAACCTTGTGCTTCATTTAAAGTCCCACCTCTGTGCTCCCCTCTTCATTTAATTAAGGGATGGAAATGTATGGCCCTACTGGGTCATGCTTTCATTTAAAGTCCCAAGGGATGGACATGCATTGCCTTACCAGGCAATGATCTCCACAAAATCCCTAACAATTGTTCACAAGGGATGGAAATGTATGGCCTTACCGGGTCATGATTTCATTCAAAGTCCCAAGGGATGGACACACATGACCTTACCAGGCAATGTCCTCCACAAAATCCCTAACAATTGCCCTCTCCTCTTTCAACATAATAGGGATGGAAGCACTCGGAATTGCTCCATTGATTACCCCTCATTACCATTCAACGTTGCAATCTAGAACCTTATGGTCTGCTTCCCCTGTGTCTAATGTCATACCCTTTTACTAATACTATTTCCTTAACATAGTAACTTTATATCCTATATATTTTTATTGTAATATAATATGGTGGTTCACCCACGGTGGTAGATATGTGGGATAGGTCCGGCCATTTCAGCGTCTGGTTAATTTCTCCATCGGGGGCCGTGACGCACCTTGCGGGCCTCCGCCCCTCCCCCATCATTGGGGGGACAAATGCACTGTCAATTCGCGTCACCGTCACGCCTCCACGCTGGACGTACAGCGTCTTGGTTGACGTCTTGCCGACCAGACTGTGGTTACAACAACGAGTTAGCACATGTGGGGAGAGTTCAAGCGCCGGGCGGCCGGATACCTTTCTCGGCTGACGGAGCCCCTCCTCCCACGCGTTGCTACCCAGCGTGACGCTGGTGGGCGGTTCCGCGGCAGCACACATAACGGCACTTCCGGGCAGTCTCGGCACTCGGGGCGCTCTGTTCAAATTACAGCACAGCTATCTCTCTCTCTCACCGATCGCCCTGCTGAACCCAGGTAACCTTGTCTCCTTTCACCCCCCCCCCCCCCATCTCATTTCCACCCTACCTCCCAGGTACAAGTTTGGGACCTTCACCTGCACTACCAATTGTTGTTCACTCTATCACGCTACTCTGGCACCATTAAGGACCTCCAGCTTCTACCTCTGTACAACCTTCACCTGCACTGGGTCTTCCTCACCACTCTATCTTCAGCCACCCCTTCCCCATTCCATTATACCCCTAACTGGTCTCCACTTCCCACAGGGTAGCCCCGGCTCCGTCCCTGCTTGGCGGCAGGCCCTTCCAACCACCATACATACCTTACTTCCCAGGTCTAGTGAGGTCATAGGACCTGCAGGTTCTACTTTGCAATATGTTTTTTATTCAACCCTGATGTTGGTAACCTTGGATATTTTATTATTGTCATATAATAGCAAGCACTATTAATGTCATCATATGTATTTGTTGTTATCATGTATATTGCTCTCCATAGTAGTGGTTACACTCCGAGACTCCAATGGTATCACCATATCCATTGTGATTATTACGCTTACTGTTTATCAATTACCAGCAATGCTTTTATGTTTTATATGTTGAATGTGAGGTAGTGTTTCGCGCTACTCAAGAGTAATAAACAGTGACTAGAGTGCCTATCAATGGCTGCAAAATAAATCTGTGTTCACTTAACACATAAAAGGTAATATAAAGAATGGGGGGGGGGGATTTTGCGCTAAAGAAAACCAGTATCACACACAAAACACGCTTCTATATCACATAAATCTAATAGTGAATAAGTACTCATATAATGTGCATATAATTACTATAGTGCAATCACCAAAGTAAAGTGCAAGTGCATATGTAAACACAATAGTGCAGAAAGTTCAATATTGCAATGGTTGCTGTTCAGGATAATTCAAATGGGTATTTAGTCAATGGTCAATTCCAAGATTCTAGATGTTCCAAAATTGCAGATGTCATCAAATGGTTCAAATGATAAACGAATTGAAGTATTGAACCTGCGGTGAATCCTACACCTGTCTCCCAATGTTCTCACCTCAATAACATGGATCACTGGCATGTAGTTTCACTGACATGGACTATGATCTTATATCTCTTTTATTCCTCTCATTTCTTCTCCACTCTTAAATAATATTTGGATAGTGTCCTCTACCAATCACGCTCTCTATGAAAGAGACAAGCGGGTGGGAGGGAAGGGGAGGGGGAGAGAGAGAGGGGGAGACCAAGCTCCAATCGATGCAGCCGGGAGAGGGACAGGAAATAAAGCCTGTGAGGCGAAACACTACCTCACATTCAACACTTGATTATTCACTTATCACATTTTTTGCCGCTACAATGGACGTTTTCACGTTTTCACGTTCATGGAGAATAGAAATGTGAACATAGAGGAGGTATTTAACACACATCAACAAACACGGAATACAGATTTAGAAAGTCTCACCAGAAAATTAGGACACTTGATGGATAAAAAGGTTAGTCTGTGGTGGGATGTTAATACCTTTGATCAGTATATCAAGGATAACATAGTCCCCAGGAGACTACGATGGGAATTACCACCAAATGATGGTCTAACAGATAAGGAATCGATGGAGGAATGGTTCGAGTTTTTTAACAATAAAAGCGTAGAGGGAGTCAAATTCCTCCTTAAGAGAAAACAAAAAAAGACTCGAACCATACAACAACAAATTGAAGAGATTAAGGAAAAACTTGAACCATATAGGGAAACTACAGATCTGATAGCCAAAGACCTGGAAGTCCAGCAGCGGAAAATTAAAAAATATCAAAGGGATGTGGGTGACTATAAAATAAATCAAGTCTTCAAATGGCAACAGAAAACAGAACCAACAGAACAAATGTTACCTAATTCTTCTTACTCCACACCTGTTAGAGAAGTACGAATACAAGACCCTACTATATCAAATGAAAGAATGACACCTAGATGGAATAATACTGAATCCACACAATTGTATTATGACTCCAATTATGGAACATGACACCAACAATACACTCCAAAAAAACAATGGAAAAAACCCTTTAAAAAACCCAAAAAGCCTTATAATAACTGGCAACAAAATAGAGGACCACCAAATTGGCAAAACCAATATGGAGGACAAAGGGACAATAGAGGGCCTTACCAGCCACAGGAATACTATGGAGATTATAATAGAACGCCGGTAAAAACATATAATAGATTTGACCCTATAAAAGACTATCAGGATCAGCCCTATTATGACCAACGTCAGTATCAACAACCACCACAGTATGATACACAGCGCCCTTTTGTAGACAGGGAGAGGAGGGATCACTCTCCCCGAAGACAAATACAAGATCCCATGCTCTCACCCAGAAGAGTTCTGAGAGAGGACAGATTAAGACCAAATCAAGGGCCAAGAGAGGAAACAGAGCAGGAAAGAGACTCAAAAAGAAAAAAGAGAGACAGAGAATGATAGGAGATAATGTTGTTAATTTAAGTGGGATAACTTTGACCACGGAGGAACTGGCTACCCTAGATAAGGGACTGAAACATGCACCAGTTAGGAACCTCAATAAATTTGATACCTATATAGGAATCAAAAAATATATACGAAAGATTAGCATCAAAAAACACATTATGAATAATCCTTTCCAGATACGAGAAACAACTACAGAGATACCAACTAAAGTAGCACATAGCAATTTACGTAACAATTCTGTATATAACCCCAAAGTATCCGATGGTCATCATATAGAGGTTTTTAAAAACCTAGTTCTACAAGATCTGGAATCTCTAGAACTAAAAAAGAAGGACCCGATACATATTCAAAAGGGAATTAAACTACTCACAGAAAGAAAAGACATTGTGATCCGCCCGGCGGACAAAGGCGGGGCAGTAGTGATACAGGCCAAAGAGCAGTATCTGAAGGAAATTGAAAATCAGTTACAACAAGAAGAAACATATATCAAACTACGGGGTAATCCATCCAATAATTCTAAAAAGGAATTACATCTTTTAATAGATCTAGGCACCAAGAAGGAGATCCTAAACAAAAAAGAAGCACGATATTTGATACCGGAAGTATGTAGGATCCCGATACTCTACACAGTCCCTAAAATACATAAGAGTAAGGATAATCCACCAGGCAGGCCAATTGTTAATGGCATAGATTCTCTGACATCTAGACTGGGCCAATATATAGACCATTTTATCCAGCCAGCAGTCCAAAGTACGCAAGCATACTTGAAGGATACTAAACATGTGTTACAATTGATTGACCAAACACCAGTATTGGAAGGAAGAACTTTACTAGCAACAGTAGATGTTGCATCGTTATATACGATTGTAAAACATCATGAGGCTTGCCATGCCACTAAATGGCTTTTAAGAACATATAGTAACCTCGCCTGCAAACAAAGAAAGTTCCTGATTAGATGTTTAGACTTTTGTCTCAAGTATAATTATTTTTGGCACGATCAGGCATATTACAAACAAAATGTGGGCATAGCTATGGGAGCCAAATTCGCCCCAAGTGTAGCCAATGCGTTTATGGCCCAGTGGGAGAAAGAGGCCATATATGCAGAGATGCCCCCAGAATTGACATTATATAAACGCTATATTGATGACCTGATACTAATATGGAATGGAAGTAGAGACAAGCTAGAACTCTTCCTCAATACATTAAACCAAAATGATAAAAACATCAAACTTGACTGGAAAATCGATGCTAAAACTGTGGACTTTCTGGATTTAACTCTCCAACTAGAAGGAGATAAGATTACCACCAAAACCTTCTTTAAATCAGTGGATGCAAATAGCTACTTATCTTTGGAAAGCTGCCACCATAAATCGTGGCTATATAACATACCCAAGGGCCAACTTATAAGATTAAAAAGAAATTGTAGCAAGAATACTGATTATAATGAACAAGCCCAACAAATAGGGAAGAGGTTTGAAGAAAAAGGTTATGATCATCTTTGGCTTGACAAGCAAATACTAGATGTCAGGGAACTAGACAGAAACAAGATGCTACAAAATAAAAATAAAAACAATCAACATCAAGAGGCACCATGTCTTATCTTAGATTTTAACATTCAACATAAAGATGTAGCCAGGTTGGTGGAGCGACACTGGCACATTTTAAAAAAAGATAAAGACCTTAATCATATCTTGCCAGATAGACCTAAAATAATATATAGGAGGGCACCGACACTCAGGGACCTAGTAGTTAAATCAATTGTAGTCCCGCCCCCCAAACCTAGTTATTCCTTCTTTAATGGAACAGGTTTTTACCCTTGTAGAAACTGCTACGCCTGTAAACATGCCAAAAAGTTCCAAGGCAAAAGGACAGAATTTAAGAGTACCAGTACAGGTAATACACACCCTATAAAGGATTTTATAGGGTGTCATACAGAAGGTGTCGTATACGTACTACAATGTAGTTGTAACCTACAGTATGTAGGTAGAACTAAGAGAGCCTTAAAAGTAAGAATTAAAGAACATGTGCAAAACATTATCAACGGATTTCCGAAACATAGTGTGTCACGACATTTTGCACAGGCCCACAATCGGGACCCTATAGATTTGTAATTTTGGGGCATAGACAAATTTAAAGGCTCTTGGAGAGGAAGCCATCTAGTGAGAAATATCAGTCAGAAAGAGTCTCGGTGGATACATACGCTTAGAACATTGACACCCAGGGGAATGAATGTAGAGTTCGATCTGAATTGTTTTTTAAGTAATTTTTAATATTTTAAATAATTTTAGCATTATATGTTTGTAATTATTATATTATATCATTCTATTTTCCATTGGATAGTATGGTTATATTTGTATAATATAGTTAGTTGCCCTGCTGAACTGGATCAGAAGTATGATGCCATCCAGTCAGCAATGAGTGCGTATGAACAAGAGGCCTTATTATATATATACACACCACCATAGGTATGAATTATAGATCCATATATTCATTTTAATTTAATATTAATTTCCACTTCATTGACGGAATTGGTGATTTATGTCATTGTAGCATTTATACTGTTTCCCAGGATGGATATTAGCCCAGTCAGCCCGCTGTGGCTGCTATGATCTGAGGTAGTAGTGTGGAATTTACATTCAGTGATTATCTAGATGAATAATTATTACTCTATTCACAGTACCATCCCACAACAAAAGATGAGGGAAATTAACATTTTCGCTCAAACATTTTTCGTTTTGTTATGTAAACATTCTTTGTTTTGTTATGCTTTCATTTGATATGGAGATTTACCGCTAGCTAGACGTAGGGAAAATGGCGGCGCCCATATAGTTTATTGTGGTATACAAGAAAATGGCGACTGCAAGACTTCCGGTCCAATACACTATTTGAGTGATGCCCTAACAACCAATCAGGCTCCCCTGAAGAAGTCACGAGGTGCGTGACGTAACGCCGTAGGGAGGATAGCGGCATCATACGGACAGATCGTAAGACAGCAGGATAACAGTAAGATAGCGGCTACACGCCGAATATCTCCAACATGCTGACTATTTTTTAAATTGATGTAAGAGTCAATTTTTTAAGTTAATAAAGCCTATATATTTTATTGAAATACTACACTATTGGAGGCTTTATTTCCTGTCCCTTTCCCGGCTGCATCGTTTGGAGCTTGGTCTCCCCCTCTCTCTCTCCCCCTCCCCTTCCCTCCCACCCGCTTGTCTCTTTCATAGAGAGCGTGATTGGTAGAGGACACTATCCAAATATTATTTAAGAGTGGAGAAGAAATGAGAGGAATAAAAGAGATATAAGATCATAGTCCATGTCAGTGAAACTACATGCCAGTGATCCATGTTATTGAGGTGAGAACATTGGGAGACAGGTGTAGGATTCACCGCAGGTTCAATACTTCAATTCGTTTATCATTTGAACCATTTGATGACATCTGCAATTTTGGAACATCTAGAATCTTGGAATTGACCATTGACTAAATACCCATTTGAATTATCCTGAACAGCAACCATTGCAATATTGAACTTTCTGCACTATTGTGTTTACATATGCACTTGCACTTTACTTTGGTGATTGCACTATAGTAATTATATGCACATTATATGAGTACTTATTCACTATTAGATTTATGTGATATAGAAGCGTGTTTTGTGTGTGATACTGGTTTTCTTTAGCGCAAAATCCCCCCCCATTCTTTATATGTTTTATATGTACTATCTATAATAAAATTCCTATTGTTTAATTGGAACCTTGTGCTTCATTTAAAGTCCCACCCCTGTGCTCCCCTCTTTATATATATATATATATATATATATATATACACATATACACTAAATGCACTGCAGCTAGCTAAATCCCCTGCCTGAAGTATATTAGAAACACTACACCAGGAATGGCCTGCAGTCAGAACACACACAAGCCGAGATGTATATATATACTAAATACACTGCAGATAACTGAATCACCTGCCTGCCTGAAGTATATTAGAAACAGTACACCAGGAACGGTGAGATCTAGCTAAACTGGATACAGTGTATATATATATATATATATATATATATATATTGTGAGGGGGTTAGCTCGGCAGCGGGTGTGTGTGATCCCCTGGATGGGCTCCCCACACAAAAACAGGCCCAGCAGACGGAGGTTGTGGTTTTCAAGATCAAAAAGGTGCGGTTTATTTCTCTATTTACAGTGACAAAAAACACAGCAAAGCAAAAAGAAACATAAACAAAATAAACCCTGGTCAGCTTGACCTCTGACTAAACATGCAGGTTTCCTAACTAACAACTGGGATCAGCCTGGTGCTGTCCTAGTCCCTAAGTCCCTGGTTTAGTAAATGTCCAAACAAATAGCCACACAGGCTTTGTCTCACCGCACAGGGGTTCACTCTCCCTAGACAGTCCACACAGGTCTGGTTCCAGGCATGAGCAAACACCTAATGAAGCTGGGAGTTTTTATAGAGGCCTTAAACGAGCTGACAAGCTTCAGCTGGTCTCATCAACTCCCTGCCTGCACGACGCCCAGCACTCTCCCTAGAGGTATGAATCATCCATGAGCCCACTAGCCTCAGCTGGGCTTCATCAACTCTCTCCCTAGTTGTATAAGTCGGCATAAAGCCTGAATCTGGGAGAAATATACCTACCCCCCTGGATGCAACCAGGTGACTTTACCTTCCTGCTGTCACATACCCCCCCCTCTTGTTTTAACCTTGGGGTCGGAACACCAGCAATCAGGCATTCATGTACTCGAGACAAAGCATCCACATTCCCCATTTGAACGCCAGGGCGATGCTTTACTGTGAAGTTGAATTCCTGTAGGGCCAGGAACCACCTATTTACTCTTCTATTTGTCTCCTTGTTTTGAGCCATCCACTTTAACGGAGCGTGATCCGTAACCATGTCAAAGTGCCTACCTAGCAGATAGTACCGAAGGGAATCTAGAGCCCACTTCACCGCTAAACACTCCTTTTCAACCGTGGCGTAATTTACCTCATGGGACTTCAACTTCCTGCTGAGGTAAATGACTGGGTGCTCTTCCCCGTTCCAGACCTGGGACAATACTGCTCCTAACCCCACATCTGACGCATCACTTTGTACGACAAAGTCTTTAGAGAAGTCGGGTGAGTACAACACTGGCTGGCTACATAAGGCTTGTTTCAAGAATTGGAACGCTGCCTCAGCCTCGGGGGTCCATTTAATCATGACCGACCCTTTCCCTTTCGTCAGGTTGGTTAGGGGCACAGCCTTAGAAGCAAAGTGGGGAATGAAGCGCCGATAATAACCCGCGATTCCCAGAAAGGCTCGTACCTGCTTCTTGCTGTTGGGACGTGGCCAACTCTGGATGGCCTCGACTTTGTTGAGTTGGGGTCTTATTACTCCCCTGCCAATGGTGTACCCAAGATATTTGGCCTCCTCCTGCCCAATGGTACACTTCTTGGGGTTAGCCGTAAACCCCGCTTCCCGGATAGAGTCTAGGACTGCTTGCACTTTTGGCAGATGTGAGGCCCAATTTGTGCTATGGACAATTACGTCATCCAGGTAAGCCGCAGCATACTTCCGATGGGGCCTCAGTATCTGGTCCATTTTCCGCTGGAATGTGGCCGGCGCATTCTGTAACCCGAACGGCATTCTCTTATATTGGAACGCCCCGTCTGGGGTTACAAATGCGGTTTTCTCTTTGGCCGACTTGGCCAGGGGAATTTGCCAATACCCTTTTGTGAGGTCAAGAGTCGTCATGTATCGGGCTGTTCCCAGCCGGTCGATCAACTCATCTATACGTGGCATGGGGTAGGTGTCAAATTTTGTAACTTTGTTCAACTGACGAAAATCGTTACAAAATCGCCAGCTCCCATCCGGTTTAGGCACCAACACAATGGGACTAGACCAATCACTTTGGGACTCCTCTATCACCCCTAAGTTCAGCATTTTCTGTACTTCCTCCCGTATTGCCTCCCGTCGGGCCTCTGGGATCCGATAGGGTTTTAACTTCACCCTTTCACCGGGCGGGGTAATAATATCATGCTCTACCCCAGATGTTTGTCCCGGCAGCTCAGAGAACACCTCCTTGTTGCGAAGCACAAACTCCTTAACCTCCTGTTGTTGGGGTTGTGACAAGGTGGCTGCTATTCCAACCTCCGGAATCACGCAACCAGTTTGAGCTGGTGACCAAGTTTCTGCGACTAGGGACTCTCTATCCCTCCAGGCTTTCAACAGATTAACGTGATAGATCTGTTCGGGCTTTCGCCTTCCTGGTTGTCTGACCTTGTAATTCACTTCGCTCACTTTTTCCATTATCTCGTAGGGGCCTTGCCATTTGGCAAGGAATTTACTTTCAACCATAGGGACAAGTACCAATATCCTATCCCCCGGGGAAAAGGTACGGGTCTTGGCTCCACGGTTGTACACTCTCTGCTGTGCCAACTGCGCTTGGGCCAAATGTTCCTTCACGATGGGCATTACCTGTGCAATTCGATCTTGCATCAGGGCGACATGCTCAATCACACTCCTGTGGGGAGAACTCTCACTTTCCCAAGTTTCCTTGGCAATATCCAACAGCCCTCTTGGGTGTCTCCCATACAGTAACTCAAAGGGGGAGAATCCCGTAGAGGATTGGGGCACCTCCCTAATAGCAAACATCAAATAAGGAAGTAGACAGTCCCAATCCTTTCCATCTCTATCCACCACTTTCTTCAACATTTGTTTTAGGGTTTTGTTGAATCTTTCAACCAGCCCATCGGTTTGGGGGTGATACACAGACGTACGCAATTGCGTCACTTTGAACAATTTACACAGCTCTTTCATAACCCGGGACATAAAGGGTGTACCTTGGTCCGTAAGCAGTTCTTTACAAATACTCACCCGGCTAAAAACAAGAGATAGCTCTTTGGCTATGGTTTTGGCCGAGGTATTTCGGAGAGGGATCGCTTCTGGATAACGGGTGGCATAGTCCATTATAACTAATATGTACTGGTGCCCCCTAGCGGACTTGATTATAGGACCTACCAAATCCATTGCGATCCTCTCAAACGGGACCTCAATGATGGGTAGAGGGACCAGCGGGCTACGGAAATGTGGCATCGGGGCCGACCTCTGACACACAGGGCAGGAGGAACAATAATTTTCTATGTCCTTCATCACCCCAGGCCAATAGAATCTCTGTAATACCCTCTCTCGGGTTTTCTCTGTCCCCAGATGACCTCCAAGAATGTGCCCATGGGCCAACTCCAACACCAACTTCCTGTAAGGTTTGGGCACCACAAGCTGCTCAACGGTTTCTTCTGCCCTTTTTGCCACCCGATACAGTAGGTCCTTCTCTACGCTGAAGTATGGGTAAGTGCAGGTATTATCTGGGTTCACTAACTCGCCATCTATTTCCACTACGTTTTCCCGTGCCTTTATTAGGGCGGGGTCTTTTAACTGTTCTGTGGCAAAATTTTCCCTGTGAACCTCAAGATCAGAAAACTCCACAGACGGTAGGTTTTCGTCTGAGGAGGTGGGCTCCTCTCCAGTTTCTTGAGTCTCGCCTGCCAATACTGACAAGGGAAATTCTGGAGAGTCCTCACCACTCTCAGAGGAGTTCTGGCTATCACCTTCCTGGTACATAGGGGCACCAGTGGGGGGCTCAGGATCATCCCACAGTTCCCAGAACTTCGGAAAATCCCTTCCCACAATGGCATCATGCGGTAATTGAGATACTAACCCCACTGGATGAGAGAGGGTACCTTTGGGGGTCTTGAAACACACTGTAGTCACTGGATACTCTCGGGTGTCCCCATGCACACAAATAACAGCTACCTTGCTATTCCCAGAGACCTCTGTTTTAACTAATTCAGCCTTTATCAGGGTCACAAGGCTACCTGAATCCAGTAATACCACAACATTTCTACCATTAATACACATTTTGCATAAATGTTTCTCAGTTCCCCGAATGGCAGTGCATGCGACTGTCGCACACAGCGACTGACGTCTGTCCGTCAGAAAGTCACATTGCATGGGTTCCTCCACAACCGGGCAATTTGCTGCAATATGTCCCGCTTGCCGGCAGCGGTAGCAAACAATCCATTTGGCTGCCTCTTGAGCCCCTGACTTCCCAGGCTGTTCTCGCCAAACTTTGGGTAGAGCTCCCACCCTCTCACTCTCTCCACCCTCACCCCTTGGAATCCTCTTATCCGCCCCTGGGGATGGTCTGGTCTTAGGGTGGAAAGTCCGAGAGTCTCTGGAAGAGGCCGTCAGGTTCTCTGTAGCCAAGTATTTCTCTACATGATCCACAAGACCACCGGCCGTCTCTGGGTCTCCATGGCTTACCCACTTTTGGATGGCAGTAGGAAGAGCTCTCAAAAACCGATCCATTACAACACGTTCCACAATCTCTGGTGCGGACAAAGTCTCTGGCTGTAGCCACTTCCTGCTCAGGTGAATGAGATCATACATTTGAGACCTGGGGGGTTTTCCAAGCTGGAAAGTCCAGTTATGCACACGCTGAGCCCGGACAGCCAGGGTGACACCCAGCCTTGCCAATATTTCAGCTTTTAGCATCACATAGTCTTTTGCTTGGTCAGGCTCTAGGTCATAGTAAGCCTTCTGCGATTCACCAGTTAACAGAGGAGCCACCAGTCCAGCCCACTGCTCCTCAGGCCACTTTTCTCTTTCAGCAGTCCTTTCAAATGTGGTCAAAAATACCTCTGGATCATCCTCTCCAGTCATTTTTGTCAATAAACGACTCACCCCAAAGGACGCGGTATTAGTGGGACGGCTTTCCTCACTGGTCTGCGGACGTTGCTGCATTACTGCTTCCATTTGTTGTAGTCTCTGCTCTTGCTTCTGTAACAGGTCTATGAAGCGGGCCTCAGATTGCTGCTGGGCTGCAAGGCTCTGTTGATGAGCTTGCTGCTGGGCTGCGAAGCTCTGTTGTTGAGCTGCAAGGCTCTTTTGCAAACCTGCATTTGTCTGCTGTTGATTGGCATTTGCTAGAGCCAGCTGTTTCAGTATCTCCTCCATGCTGGCTTAAAAAAAAACTGCCTGCATTCTCCACCAACTCTGAGGGGGTTAGCTCGGCAGCGGGTGTGTGTGATCCCCTGGATGGGCTCCCCACACAAAAACAGGCCCAGCAGACGGAGGTTGTGGTTTTCAAGATCAAAAAGGTGCGGTTTATTTCTCTATTTACAGTGACAAAAAACACAGCAAAGCAAAAAGAAACATAAACAAAATAAACCCTGGTCAGCTTGACCTCTGACTAAACATGCAGGTTTCCTAACTAACAACTGGGATCAGCCTGGTGCTGTCCTAGTCCCTAAGTCCCTGGTTTAGTAAATGTCCAAACAAATAGCCACACAGGCTTTGTCTCACCGCACAGGGGTTCACTCTCCCTAGACAGTCCACACAGGTCTGGTTCCAGGCATGAGCAAACACCTAATGAAGCTGGGAGTTTTTATAGAGGCCTTAAACGAGCTGACAAGCTTCAGCTGGTCTCATCAACTCCCTGCCAGCACGACGCCCAGCACTCTCCCTAGAGGTATGAATCATCCATGAGCCCACTAGCCTCAGCTGGGCTTCATCAACTCTCTCCCTAGTTGTATAAGTCGGCATAAAGCCTGAATCTGGGAGAAATATACCTACCCCCCTGGATGCAACCAGGTGACTTTACCTTCCTGCTGTCACAATATATATATATATATATATATACACTGTATCCAGTTTAGCTAGATCTCAAATTGGGTGCTATCAGGACAGGGTGTTGGCACAGTGCTGACTTGAGCTCCAAAAAAGCCTTTTCAGCGTCTGCATTCGACTCTACCATGACTGATTTCCGACCCTTAGTCAGATCGGTCAATGGAGCCGCCAATGTGGCAAAGTTGGGTACGAACCTCCTGTAGTATCCCTCTATGCCCAGGAATGCACGTACCTGCTTTTTTGTGAGGGGGCGGGGCCAATTATTTATAGCCTCTACCTTGCTGACCTGAGGTTTCACCACCCCTCTACCCACGATATAGCCCAGGTATTTCACCTCCTCCATTCCCAAAGCACATTTTTCAGGGTTTATTGTAAACCCGTCCTTCCAAAGAGAGTCCAGTACTGCCTGGACTTTGGGCAAGTGTGATTCCCAGTCTCTGCTAAAAACAACTATGTCGTCCAAGTACACAGAGGCATACCTCCCAGTGAGGTCGTAAAATCCTATCCATTGCTCGCTGGAATGTGGCTGGAGCAGTTTGCAGTCCAAAAGGCATTCGTTTGTACTGAAAACTCCCCTCTGGGGTAGAAAAAGCAGTTTTCTCTCTAGCCGCCTTAGTCAATGGGATTTTCCAATACCCTTTGGTAAGGTCTAATGTTGTGATATACCTGGCTGGACCTAGTCTCTCAATAAGTTCATCTACCCGGAGCATAGGGTAGGCATCAAACCGTGAAACCTCATTAAGTTTTCGGAAATCAGTGCAGAATCGCAGAGTCCCGTTGGGCTTTGGTACCAACACAATCGGGCTCGACCACTCACTCTGCGATTCTTCAATGATCTCCAGGTCTAGCATCTTCTTCACTTCCTCTGAAATGGCCTTCCTTGGAACCTCTGGGATGCGGTAGGGCCAGTCAAAAACTTTGACTCCAGGTTCCGTGATAATATCATGCTCTATGACACTAGTTAGCCCTGGCAAGTCTGAAAACTTTTCTTTATTTCTCTGCAAGAACTCCTTTGCTTGCTGACTTTGGATTTTAGACAGGGTACTTGCTACTTGGACACTCTCCACCCCAACCTGAGCCTCAAGTCTTGCACTAGCCAGGGAGGTCACAGGTTCCCTTGTCTGTCCAGGGCTTTAACAAGTTGACATGATGTATCTGATACGGTTTCCTCTTGCCTGGCTGGTGGACTCTATAATTTACCTCTCCCACTTTTTCCACAACTTCAAAGGGACCTTGCCATCTGGGCAAGAATTTACTTTTCACAGTGGGAATTAGCACCGCTACTCGATCCCCCACCTGGAAGTGCCTTATTTTAGCAGCCCTGTTATAGTCCCGTTGTTGAGCCTCCTTGGCTTTTTGCAAATGCTCTTTGACTAGTGGCATCATGGTTTGGATCCTTTCCTGCATTTGGGAGACATATTTAAGAACACTCTTATGCTGAACAGGTTCACTTTCCCATTCCTCTTTAATAAAGTCAAGTAGTCCGCGAGGTCTCCGCCCATATACCAACTCAAAGGACAAAAACCTCGTGGAGGCCTGGGGCACTTCCCGGATAGCAAACAGGAGAGCTGGTAACAGGCAGTCCCAATCTTTCCCATCCCTTTGTACCACTCTCTTGAGCATAGACTTAAGGGTCTTATTAAAGCATTCCACCAACCCGTCCGTTTGGGGATGGTAGACCGATGTGCGCAGCTGTTTAATCCGGAACAGCTTGCACACATCGGCCATAACCCTCGACATAAATAGGGTGCCCTGGTCTGTGAGTATTTCCTTGGGAAAACCAGTCTGTGTAAACAACTGGAATAATTCCCGGGCAATGGCCTTAGAGGAGGTATTCCGCAGGGGGTTGCGCCTCAGGATATCGGGTGGCATAGTCAAGAATCACCAATATGTAGTAGTGACCTCAAACCGACTTTACCAAGGGACCCACTATATCCATGGCTATCCTCTCGAACGGGACCTCAATTATGGGCAGAGGGACCAAAGGGCTCCGGAAGTGAGTCACCAGAGCGGTCAACTGACAGGTGGGAAAAGAGGTACAGTATTTCTTTACCTCTGCTTTCAGACCTGGCCAGTAAAACCGGTCAATGATCCGTGCCTCCGTCTTCTCAACTCCCAGGTGTCCCCCTAATACATCGTCATGGGCCAGGTCCAGAACCTTTTGTCTATATTGTTGGGGTACCAACAATTGTTCTACCACATTTTCTCTCACCTTGGTAACCCGATACAGCAATTCATTATATATTGCAAAGTGTGACCACCGCTCATTCGCACCTGGCTCTTGGGGAACCCCATTTACTACTACAACTTGTTCCCGTGCACGGGCCAAAGTGGGGTCCTGCATCTGAGCAGTACCAAATGCCCCCTGGGGAACACCCAAATCTGGCAGGGCAGGGGTAGAGGCCACTTCCTCATCCTCTTCCCCCAGAATTACCTGAAGTGGGGAAGGTCCCCCCCCTCAGTGTTCTGGTAGGTCTGTGGACCACATATCTTGACATTCTCAACAGTATCAACACTACTTTCATCACCATTAACCAAATCATTAGCATTTTCATCATCTGGATCCACATTAAGAACATTTGGCAGTTCAGGGTTATTCCTCTCAGCAGCAGGAACAGGGGGGCTAGTTTCTCCCCAGTCTCTGAACTGTTCTCCTTGTTCCACAGTATTATAACATCATGTACCAAGTTCTTTACCACCCCCACCTCTTGAGTACCAGTGCCACATGCTAAGGAGATGGACACCGAGATGAGAGGGTGCTCTCTAGCGTCCCTGTGAATGCACACCACCCGTAAAGTTTTGCTTCCCAATTACTCTCGGATGTACCAGGGTTACCATGCTTCCGGAGTCCAACAAAGCCCGGGCAGGGAGGTGGTTCCCTTGGACTTCACACTCAAATTTTTCCTCACCCAGGTCGAGATGTGTGGTGAATACTTTATGGGCATAAAAAGACCCCCTCCGAAGAACCCTGCATTCCATGGGCTCCTCTTGCAGTGGGCAGTGTGCCCGGGTATGACCCCAGGAATGACATCGCCAACATTGTACATCCCCTCCTCTCCAAACAGGAACAGAACGCTGAGGAGGTACCAGGAGTGACTCTTGGCTTTCCGGGGTGTTTTCTCCAGGGCTCCTTGGAACATCCTTTCGAAGGACAGCAGTTGGTCGAACAGGCAATGGCAGACTGGGCCCTATGCGCTTGGTAGGTCCGAGCAGGTCCTCCACCACTGTATATCGTTCACCATCTCGACAAGGAGGTTTACTGTTTTGGGGTCTCCATGGCTGACCCACCGTTGCAGGTCGTCTGGCAGGGATCTCAGGTATTGGTCCAGCACGACCCGTTCCACGATATGGGGGCCAGACAACACCTCAGGCTGCAGACATTTTTTTACCAGTTGCACCAGGTCATGCATTTGAGACTGGGGTGGCCGATCTGGACGATATTTCCATTGGTGTACTCCTTGGGCCCGAACGGCCGTAGTCACCCCCAGACGAGCCAGAATTTCTGCCTTTAGTTTTTGATAATCTTTAGCATCATCTGGTGGCAGGTCGAAGTAGGCTTTTTGAGGATGTCCGGTGAGAAAAGGAGCAATGAGGCCGGCCCACTGGTCCTGAGGCCACCCTTTTCTCTCTGCCGTCCTCTCAAATGTAGCAAGAAATGCCTCTACATCATCGCTCAGGGACAATTTCTGCAGAAAATGTCTTGCCCTCACAGTCACCTGGTTGCCAGGGGCAACAGCCGCTTGCTCCCGACCCTGAGACAGCTGCTTTCTTTAAGGCAGTCACCTGAGCCTGCATAACCCCTTGCTGGGCTGCCAACTGGGCCACCAACAGGTGAGTATTTTCTTGCTGCAGAGCCAGCGACTCTTTGTGGTGATGATTAGCTTCCTCATGGCGAGTCTGCGCTTGCATATTAGCCAGGATCAGCGGTTTAATTAGCTCCTCCATTGTATCAGCTTTCAATGTTTGTGCAGCTTTAACCCAGGACATAAATCCAATGTACTGTCCCTTTAAATGTCAGTTCAATGTCAAGTCCAATGCAAAGAAAAAAACATTTTTTTTGTTCTTATGCCTGTTATTCTGTCCTGCCCGCATTCAAGCACCACTGTAAAGTTCGGGGAACCAGCTAGATCGCAGGACATAGGCTTTTCAATCAAAAAGGAGGTTTATTAAACTTAAATGGCTTCACAGCAGCAAAAACTAAATAAATAAATAACAGTCTCACTGACTTGTAGAGCTCAGAACTGCTATCGCAGTTAAACAGTCCTTACTTTATGTTGCAGGTAATTTCCCCAGCTAGCAGGCTTCCAGGCAGGACACTGCCATGTGCTTTCACAGCTTTTCACAGCTTTTCACAGCTTTCACAGCTTTTCACTGTCCACCATTCACCATCCACAGTCTTCACTATACTCCTCCACACACACCTACAACTTCCTGTCTTGTTTTAACCACTTCCTTGGACCTTAACCCTTTCTGTTCCCTTAAAGTGACCACAGTCGAAACAGAGGGGAAATATAGTGTCCTTCCAGGACCCAGCCACGGCGTCCTGTACAATATATATACACACAAAGCCTGCGTGTATATATATATATATATATATACATATATACTGCAGCTAACTGAATCGCATGCCTGCTCAAACTAAATGAAATGACACTCTCTCTCTCTCAACACCAGCAACACACTACAGAGGGCCGACGTGCAAGCGGCCTTATATAGTGAGAGTCGTGGACTTAACCCCCTGAGCCATAATTGGCCAAAGGCACCCTGCCTTTGGGCAATTATGGCTCTCTTCGCTGACGGCGCTGTGATTGGCCAAAGCATGCGGGTCATAGTACATGCTTGGCCAATTATCAGACAGCAATGCACTGCGATGTTGCAGTGCATTATGGAGCATTCCACGACACTCGAATTTGGCGCGAACGCCCCATAATGTTCGTTTTTCGACGAACGGGCGAACAGCCAATGTTCGAGTCGAACTCGTGTTCGACCCGAACATAAAGCTCATCCCTAGTGCCTTGTTACCTAGTGCCTTGTTACCTAGTGCCTTGTTACCCGGCGCCCGCTAATCGATGTCTGCATATCGGCTCTGCTATCATTTCCTGCTCTGGTGTCAAGCTGCTTCAGTATCCTGTTCCTAGAACTACAACTCCCAAGTCCTTCCACCTAAGGGCAGACTTCACCAACCAGTTATTCCGGCATTCGTACTGCTCTGTGCCCTCACAGTCTCTGTCTCCACCTTCAGGAGTGTTGGGCAGGAGGTGCAAGAGAGGTCTCTTCAACATTCCAGTCGTCACCAGGTACGTGATAAAATCAAAGTCAAAAAGTAATAATGGGTGGACGCTGTCCCTTTAAGAGATGCTAGGTGCTTTTTACATCTCTCGCTTTGGCAGAGAGAGACAGGTATCCACTAGTGTGTTTAACAAGCACCTGTGGAGCCTGCCATTCCTTCCACTGGCCAATTACGAGTTATATATGACGCATGCGGGGATACACATACCCAGAGCCAGGGATTCCCCAGCCAGGAGCAGACCGACGCCTCACTCTGCCCTGATCTCGTTTGAGAAGTAGACCTTCCTTATTCAACTTATCCACACAGGTATTTGATGACGCCATCCACTTTCACTTTTCTTTATCTTTATCTCAGATACATACACTCACTCTTACCTACATATACCATTTAACACATAGATTCCAACACATATACACACACATCTACACTTCAACACACACTCATACACACACACACATACACATTCACACATACCTGTACATAGGTACACACACCCACTTTTAATTAATTTATTTTTTTATTCACTATGTTTGTTTCTCACTAGGGATGAGCTCGGTGTTCGAGTCGAACATAGGTTTGACTCGAACATCGGCTGTTCGCGCGTTCGGCGAACAACAAACGATTTGGGCCGTTCGCGCCAAATTCGAGTGACGCGAACGGCCCACAATACACTGCGCCATCGCAGTGTAATCCCGGCGCTGTGATTGGCTGAGCATGCACTGTGACCCCGCATGCTTGGCCAATCACAGCGCCGGCAGCGAGGAGAGCAATGATTGGCCACAGGCAGGATGCCTGTGGCCAATTATTGCTGAGGGGGTTTAGTACACGCCCCACACTATAAAAGGCCGCCAGCGCGGCGGCCTTGTGTAGTGTGTTCCGGCGGAGGGAAAGAGAAGGATAGGCAGGGACAGTGTCATATTTTTTCTTTGCTAAACCTTGTGTGTAGGGACAGAGAAGGATAGGCAGGGAGAGTGTCAGTTTCATATTCTTTGCTAAACCTTGTGTGCTGAACCATATTGCTAAACCTTGTGTGTAGGGACAGACAAGGATAGGTAGGGAGAGTGTCAGTGTCATATTCTTTGCTAAACCTTGTTTGTAGGGACAGAGAAGGATAGGCAGGGAGAGTGTCAGTGTCATATTCTTTGCTAAACCTTGTGCGCTGAACCATATTGCTAAACCTTGTGTGTAGGGACAGACAAGGATAGGCAGTCGAGAGTGTCAGTGTCATAATCTTTGCTAAACCTAGTGCGCTGAACCATATTGCTAAACCTTGTGTGTAGGGACAGACAAGGATAGGCAGTCGAGAGTGTCAGTGTCATAATCTTTGCTAAACCTAGTGTGCTGAACCATATTGCTAAACCTTGTGTGTAGGGACAGACAAGGATAGGCAGTCGAGAGTGTCAGTGTCATAATCTTTGCTAAACCTAGTGTGCTGAACCATATTGCTAAACCTTGTGTGTAGGGACAGACAAGGATAGGCAGTCGAGAGTGTCAGTGTCATAATCTTTGCTAAACCTAGTGTGCTGAACCATATTGCTAAACCTTGTGTGTAGGGACAGACAAGGATAGGCAGTCGAGAGTGTCAGTGTCATAATCTTTGCTAAACCTAGTGCGCTGAACCATATTGCTAAACCTTGTGTGTAGGGACAGACAAGGATAGGCAGTCGAGAGTGTCAGTGTCATAATCTTTGCTAAACCTAGTGCGCTGAACCATATTGCTAAACCTTGTGTGTAGGGACAGACAAGGATAGGCAGTCGAGAGTGTCAGTGTCATAATCTTTGCTAAACCTAATGCGCTGAACCATATTGCTAAACCTTGTGTGTAGGGACAGACAAGGATAGGCAGTCGAGAGTGTCAGTGTCATAATCTTTGCTAAACTTAGTGCGCTGAACCATATTGCTAAACCTTGTGTGTAGGGACAGACAAGGATAGGCAGTCGAGAGTGTCAGTGTCATAATCTTTGCTAAACCTAGTGCGCTGAACCATATTGCTAAACCTTGTGTGTAGGGACAGACAAGGATAGGCAGTCGAGAGTGTCAGTGTCATAATCTTTGCTAAACCTAGTGTGCTGAATCATATTGCTAAACCTTGTGTGTAGGGACAGACAAGGATAGGCAGTCGAGAGTGTCAGTGTCATAATCTTTGCTAAACCTAGTGCGCTGAACCATATTGCTAAACCTTGTGTGTAGGGACAGACAAGGATAGGCAGTCGAGAGTGTCAGTGTCATAATCTTTGCTAAGCCTAGTGTGCTGAACCATATTGCTAAACCTTGTGTGTAGGGACAGACAAGGATAGGCAGTCAAGAGTGTCAGTGTCATAATCTTTGCTAAACCTAGTGCGCTGAACCATATTGCTAAACCTTGTGTGTAGGGACAGACATGGATAGGCAGTCGAGAGTGTCAGTGTCATAATCTTTGCTAAACCTAGTGTGCTGAACCATATTGCTAAACCTTGTGTGTAGGGACAGACAAGGATAGGCAGTCGAGAGTGTCAGTGTCATAATCTTTGCTAAACCTAGTGCGCTGAACCATATTGCTAAACCTTGTGTGTAGGGACAGACAAGGATAGGCAGTCAAGAGTGTCAGTGTCATAATCTTTGCTAAACCTAGTGCGCTTAACCATATTGCTAAACCTTGTGTGTAGGGACAGACAAGGCTAGGCAGTCGAGAGTGTCAGTGTCATAATCTTTGCTAAACCTAGTGTGCTGAACCATATTGCTAAACCTTGTGTGTAGGGACAGACAAGGATAGGCAGTCGAGAGTGTCAGTGTCATAATCTTTGCTAAACCTAGTGCGCTGAACCATATTGCTAAACCTTGTGTGTAGGGACAGACAAGGATAGGCAGTCGAGAGTGTCAGTGTCATAATCTTTGCTAAACCTAGTGTGCTGAACCATATTGCTAAACCTTGTGTGTAGGGACATACAAGGATAGGCAGTCGAGAGTGTCAGTGTCATAATCTTTGCTAAACCTAGTGTGCTGAACCATATTGCTAAACCTTGTGTGTAGGGACAGACAAGGATAGGCAGTCGAGAGTGTCAGTGTCATAATCTTTGCTAAACCTAGTGTGCTGAACCATATTGCTTAACCTTGTGTGTAGGGACAGACAAGGATAGGCAGTCGAGAGTGTCAGTGTCATAATCTTTGCTAAACCTAGTGTGCTGAATCATATTGCTAAACCTTGTGTGTAGGGACAGACAAGGATAGGCAGTCGAGAGTGTCAGTGTCATAATCTTTGCTAAACCTAGTGTGCTGAACCATTTTGCTAAACCTTGTGTGTAGGGACAGACAAGGATAGGCAGTCGAGCGTGTCAGTGTCATAATCTTTGCTAAACCTAGTGTGCTGAACCATATTGCTTAACCTTGTGTGTAGGGACAGACAAGGATAGGCAGTCGAGAGTGTCAGTGTCATAATCTTTGCTAAACCTAGTGTGCTGAATCATATTGCTAAACCTTGTGTGTAGGGACAGACAAGGATAGGCAGTCGAGAGTGTCAGTGTCATAATCTTTGCTAAACCTAGTGCGCTGAACCATTTTGCTAAACCTTGTGTGTAGGGACAGACAAGGATAGGCAGTCGACAGTGTCAGTGTCCTATTCTTTGCTAAACCTTGTGTGCAGGGAGAGAGAAGGATAGGCAGGGGACATTGTCAGTGTCATTGTTGCTAAGCCTCCTGCACAGTATACACCTGAAGCTAGCCCTTATTGCTGTTTTTTTCTGGTGTGTTACACTGACAGGCATTTGCAGCACTTACAGCGGGGGGAGTGTGCTTCCTGCAAAATAAACACCTGAAGCTACCCCTTATTGCTGGTTTTCCCATCTCCCTGCAGGCCATTAGAATGTCTGGAAGGCAAACAAGGAGAGGCAGACAGTCAGGAGCCAATAAAAGAGGGCAAGCAGGCTCTGTGTCTGGGGGCAACAGTGCTGGTCGTGGACGCGGTGCATTGTCATCAGCACATGGCCATGGGACACGCTTGTCCTTCTATTCGGCAGCTGGACATGTTGAGCCACATCATGCCGAAGACTTGGTAGAGTGGATGACCAAGCCCTCCTCATCCTCCTCATCCTCTCTCACCCAGGCTCAGGGTACTGGCAAAGCAGCTGCCAAAGCGTCCTCTTCCCTGGTATCAATGTCATCATCAGTCACTCCTTCCCTAGACCCACCATGTCCTCCTCCTGAGGAGTCCCCCGAACTGTTTGAGCACAGTGTTGGGTACATGCTCCAGGAGGATGCCCAGCGTTTCGAAGGGTCTGATGATGATACCCAGCTAGAGGAAGGCAGTAGCGTGAGAGCAGAGAGAGGGGATGCTCAAGAAGGACACCAATCTGGCAGTCATGTTCCAGCAGCTGCAGCATACTGCCAGATTGGCTCCAGTGATGAGGAGGGAGGGGATGATGAGGTCACTGACTCCACGTGGGTGCCTAATAGGAGAGAGGAGGAGGAGGAGGATGAGGAGGAGGCACATCTCCAACGAGGCAGGATGCCCTTGGGTGGCCAGCGTAAGGGCAGCACACCGATGGAATCACACCGCAGAGCTCCGCCTGTGCAGGGCGCTGCCTCTGCCCGTTATTCAAAAAGTTCTTTGGTGTGGGCCTTTTTTGAGGCGAGTGCATCTGATCGCACAGCTGCTGTTTGCAACATATGTCTCAAGCGTATATCGCGTGGCCAAAACATCAGCCGCTTGGGCACCACATGCTTGACCAAACATATGTTGACCTGCCATGCAGCTCGTTGGCAAGCCTACCTTAAAGACCCACACCAAAGAACAAAGCGGACCTCTCCTTGCACCGCATCAGCTGGGATCTCCAACCCCACTATACCTTCAGTCCTCTCTGAAACCTGCACTGAGAGGAATGAAGGTGTAGAATTAGGTGTGTCACAGCCAAGTACTTGCGGCCACTCTGCTAGCAGTACACCGACATCCGATTCTAGCAGGCAAATTTCCCTGCCCCAGCTGCTGGACCGTCGAAAGAAGTTCACTCCCAGCCATCCACATGCCCAGCGGTTGAATGCTAGCTTGGCTAAATTGCTAGCGCTTCAACTGCTGCCTTTTCAGTTGGTAGACTCGGCCCCCTTCCGTGAGTTTGTGCAATGTGCGGTTCCTCAGTGGCAGGTTCCCAAACGCCACTTTTTCTCACGGAAGGCGATTCCGGCTCTCTACCGGCATGTGGAAGGCAATGTCTTGGCCTCGCAGGACAGGGCGGTCAGCGGTAAGGTGCATATTAGACATGTGCATTCGTTTTCGTCCGAATGCATTTTCGTCCGAATTTCAGCTATTTTCGTTATCGTTTTAACAAACGAAAACGAAAGCACAGAATCTGAAAACCGAAAGATCCGACATAAACAAATGCTTTATTTTCGTTTTCGTTGCTACAACAGTTCGATATAGATAGGAGATTCGACGTGACGCTGACAATAAAAATCTGTGTCTATCGAACCTGTGGTCGAATGTGCCTAACCTTAACTCTATTAGTCCAAGATTATTCTACATAGGAGAGAAAAGATTCGACATTATAGAGAGAAAAGATTCGACATAGGAGAGAAAGATTCGACATAGGAGAGAAAAGATTCGACATAGGAGAGAAAAGATTCGACATAGGAGAGAAAAGATTCGACATAGGAGAGAAAAGATTTGTTATTATAGAGAGAAAAGATTCGACATAGAGAGAAAAGATCACTGCTGAAATTGGGTGGGGGAAGTAAAATAAAAATAAAGTTGATGATGAATGTTATTGGCTGATTGTAACCAAAGAGGAGGAGCAGTAAAATAGCTAGAATGATGAAGATTCGACAAAGCATCGAAAGTTAGAAGATTCGACGGTGTAGCAAAACTGTACGACGCTGCAATCGTACATTTCCGGTCAAATGCATCCTCCCATAGGCTATAGAAGAATTCTAATGTTGGTTGACTAGTAATAGTAATGAATAAATATAATTATTACTAGTCATACAACATTAGAATTCTTCTATAGCTTGTGGGCGGAACATTCGACCGGAAATGTATGATTGCAGCGTCGTACAGTTTCACTGCTCCGTCGAATCTTCTTTGAACATTCGACAGACACCATAAGCCTTCAATGACAGATTTGACCTTAATTAATTCAGATTTTCAGACGAATGCAATTTCTAACGAAAAACGAAATAAATAAAAACGAATTTCGGGAGTAACTAAATAAATTTATTTTTCGGACGAAAACGAAATTCCGAAACAAAATATTTCAGTGTGCACATGTCTAGTGCATATTACCGCTGACTCATGGTCCAGCAGGCATGGACAGGGACATTACCTTTCTTTCACGGCCCATTGGGTCACTCTTTTGGCAGCTGGGAAGGATGCAGGACAAGGTGCAGTAGTGTTGGAGGTTGTTCCACCGCCACGCCTCCAAAATGCTACTACTGGTTGTGACACACCTCTGTCCTCCACCCCCTCCTCTTCTTCTTCCTCCGTGGCCTCTTCCTGTGCTTTGTCCTCGGAACCAGCGGTGCTCCGTAGGCGTTCAAGGGGCTACGCAAGTACGCAGGCAAAAAGATGCCATGCCGTGCTTGCGCTGGTGTGTTTGGTGGACAGGAGCCGCACTGGGGCAGAGGTTCTGTCTGCTCTGCAGGGGCAGGCCGAGAGGTGGTTGACGCCACGCCAGCTTAAGCCAGGAATGGTAGTTTGCGACAATGGCACCAACCTCCTCTCCGCTCTCCGACAGGGACAACTGACCCATGTGCCCTGTGTGGCTCACGTCCTTAACCTGGTGGTGCAGCGGTTCTTGGGCAGGTACCCGGGCTTACAGGATGTCCTGAGGCAGGCCAGGAAAGTCTGTGTGCATTTCCGCAGATCTTATAATGCCAGTGCTCGCCTGGCTGAGCTGCAAAAGGAGTTGAACCTGCCCAAGAACCGCCTTATATGTGACATGCCCACCAGGTGGAACTCAACGTTGGCCATGCTGCAGCGGCTGCACACGCAGCAGAGGGCCATCAATGAGTACCTGTGCGACTACGGCACCAGGACAGGGTCAGGGGAGCTCGGGTTTTTTTCACCACGCCAGTGGGGCATGATCAGGGATGCATGCACTGTCCTGGCACCATTTGAGGAGGCCACGAGGATGGTGAGCAGTGACAGTGCATGCATCAGTGACACTGTACCTCTTGTCCACCTGTTGGAACATACGCTGCGTGGAATAATGGACAGGGCACTTGAGTCAGAACAGAGGCAGGAAGAGGAGCACTTCCTTGCCTCTCAAGGCCCCCTTTACCCAGACAGTGTTCCTTCTGTCCCACCCATCGCACAGGAAGAAGAGGAGGAGGAGGAGGAGGATTGTGTCAGCATGGAGGTGGAGCCTGGCACTCAGCATCATCAGCAGCAGTCTTTTAGGGATGATTTACAGTCCCAAGAAACCAGTGGACTTGTACGTGGCTGGGAGGAGGTGGCTGCGGATCATGTCGTCCTTAGTGACCCAGAGGACTCCGGACTGAATGCCTCAGCTAACCTACGCTGCATGGCCTCCCTGATCCTGCAAAGTCTGCGGAAGGATCCTCGTATTCTTCGGATCAAGGAGAGGGACCATTACTGGCTGGCCACTCTCCTTGATCCACGGTACAAGGGTAAGGTTGCGGACCTTATCTTACCGTCGCAGAGGGAGCAGAGGATGAGACAACTCCGGGAGGCCTTGCAGAAAGGTCTGTGCAACGCATTCCCAGAGACTGGGAGGTTACAAACTCCTGGTCTTGGACAACGAGTTGCTGAGGCTTCGGTCAGTCAAAGAAGGAGCGGTGGGGAAGGTGGCCGTCTGACCGAAGCGTTCAGACAATTCTTTAGTCCGCAGCCCCAAGGTATGATCGGTTCCAGCAACCATCGCCAGCGTCTGATATACATGGTGCAGGAATACCTAGGGGCAAGGTCAGACTTGGACACCTTCCCCACCGAAAATCCTCTGGCTTACTGGGTCTTGAGGATGGATCACTGGCCAGAGCTTGCACAGTATGCAATTGAGCTACTGGCCTGTCCTGCATCCAGCGTTCTTTCAGAACGCACATTCAGTGCTGCTGGAGGATTTGTCACGGATCACAGGGTGCGCCTGTCCACCGACTCTGTTGATCGACTGACCTTCATAAAGATGAACCAGTCTTGGATCACCACCAGCTACCAAACACCTGAAGCTGATATAACAGACTAATTCATTTTCAAATGTCACATCCCTTCAAGACTGATGATGCTGAGAGTTTGTCCTGTTATGTTGACTGACTATCCTCCTCCTCCTCAATGATCCGATTGTGAC
Source organism: Rana muscosa (assembly GCA_029206835.1). NCBI lineage: Eukaryota > Metazoa > Chordata > Amphibia > Anura > Ranidae > Rana > Rana muscosa. The sequence continues at coordinate 304,708,826 of CM055125.1, read as the reverse complement.
GATGATAGCTTGGAAGAACATTTTTGTTTCTGGGTGCCGCCACCAGTGGCTAAGGCCCAATTTTTCAGCCCCTGTTTAACAGGGGTGTGTTATTACAATTTTTTATGCAATGCTTTGCAGCAGGGCTCATTCCTGCACTCCAACTAGAGTATCTGGGAGTGGTTGCAGTGTCGTGGCACCAGCACCAGTGGCTAAGGCCCAATTTTTCAGCCCCTGTTTAACAGGGGCGTGTAATTACAATTTTTGATGCAATACTTTGCAACAGGGCTCATTGCTGTGCTCCAAGTACAGTATCTGTGAGGGGTTGCAGTGTTGTGGCACCAGTGCCTAAGGCTCAATTTTTCTGCCCCTGTTTAACAGGGGCATGTTATTACAATTCTTGATCTAATAATTCACAGCAGGGCCCATTCCTGCGCCCACCAAGACTAACTGTGAGGCCTTACAGTGTTGTGTCAACACCACCACCACCACCACCACCAAAGGCCCAATTTTTCAGCTCCTGTTCAACAGGGGCATGCAATTACAATTCTTGATCTAATAATTCACAGCAGGGCCCATTCCTGCGCCCACCAAGACTAACTGTGAGGCCTTACAGTGTTGTGTCAACACCACCACCACCACCACCACCAAAGGCCCAATTTTTCAGCCCCTGTTCAACAGGGGCATGCAATTACAATTCTTGATCTAATAATTCACAGCAGGGCCCATTCCTGCGCCCACCAAGACTAACTGTGAGGCCTTACAATGTTGTGTCAACACCACCACCACCACCACCACCAAAGGCCCAATTTTTCAGCCCCTGTTCAACAGGGGCATGCAATTACAATTCTTGATCTCATAATTCACAGCAGGGCCCATTCATGCGCCCACCAAGAGTAACTGTGAGGGCTCACAGTGTTGTGGCAACACCAACATGTAAGGGGCAAATTTCAGCTGAGTATATACGGCAGGCCCCTACTTTCAAACATCCAACTTACAAACGACTCCTCCTTGCAAACGGAAGGATACAACAGGAAGTGAGAGGAAATCTACCCCTAGGAAGGCAAATTCTCTCCTGTAAGAGTTAATATGGGAAAAAAAGTGTCTCCTCTCCACTGATTCTTTATCACCAATTCTTGTTTCAATAAAAAACCCAAATTTTCAAAAAACATTTGTCATTAGGACGGAAAGTGACGTGAACTGTTCTGAACAGGTGCACACTGCACAGACAGCAAAACAAATGTTACAGGGGTGATAACCCTTCCCTATGTTTTCCAAAAAGCTTAAAAATATATTTTTTGGCTGGAGCTACACTTAAACAATGTACCTGTTCAAAATTACAAACAGATTCTACATAAGAACAAACCTACAGTCCCTGTCTTGTATGTACCGCCTGTATACGGCTGTTCAGAGTATATAGGGCCTGTTTTATTTTGTGTGCGGGGTTCCCCTTAATATCCATACAAGACCCAAAGGGGCTGGTAATGGGCTGGGGTAAGGGGGGGGGGGGGTTGTGATGGGGTAGCTATGTCATTTTTCTTAAAGATTTTCATCCATATTACCGGGACCAGACATTACATTAAAGCCGCAAGCAGTTTTAAATGGCTTTTTTCCTTTAGAAATGTAATTTTGTGCAGGGACAGTTCTAAACACGGGAAACACGTGGCACTTCACAGGCATACTTTAGACACCCCCCAGGTACGATATTTAAAGGAATATTTGACTTTTTTTCTTTCACTTTATGCATCATTAAAATGACTGCTCCAGAAAAACGGCCGTTTTTAAAACTTCTTTTTGCATTGATACATGTCCCCTGGTGCAGAACCCGGGTTCCCAAACCCTTTTTTGGACAATAACATGCATAATAGTCGTTATAATTAGCACTTTAGATTTCGAACGTTCGCATCCATTGTATTTAATAGGGTTCTAAAGTTCGTGCGAACTTTCGGTCCGTTCGCGGGTTCTGGTGCGAACCGAACCCGGGGGTGTTCGGCTCATCACTATTTCTCACTATACAAATTTTACTTATCATGTCTTACCACTCATTAACAGGATACTTCCAGCACTCACACCTATTTCTAGGTGTGCATATAATTGCATTCATTTATACTCGTCCACACAACACTTCACACATTTATTCATTCATATATTCACTTACTTTCACCCCCTCATCTTTTCACATCTCTCCCCCTCTTCCCTTCACCTTCCTTCCGTATTCTTTCTTTAACCCTTTTTCACCCTTATGTCACACAGATTCCATCCAATGTGAACCCTTCATCTAGTATGCATCATATATACATACCCAGTGAGCGTTGATCGGTGCCTGCGAATATGTGTCTTCCCTGGATATCATCTGGCTATTCCCCGCCTCAGTCCCGGGTGAGACTACTCTCACCAGACCCTTATTCCATGGGCCACTGTGTAAGTAATAAAGTAACTACCCATATCTTTCATCCTCAGGGCAAAACACCTAGATACCCATTATAATTACCTCATGTCTCATTATTTTATAGTAATACACACGCATCCAACTCCTGACGATTGGCAAAAGGTCATGAAATGCATAGAGTGTTCATCCAGGGATGTCAAGCCACGCTTGCACCAATAACCTCAACCAATCATGTTCTCTGTCTGTATTATTCATGTGAATTATGTGTAGCACACAAACCCCTTTTTCTCCTGCCGTCCTCCACCTGCAGTGGGGCACACCTGCTACTTGCCCGGTATCCCCTCCCTGTGTATAGAGAGGAGCGAGCGGTGTTATTGTTTGGATCTTGCAGCAATTACCTCTCTCGAAGTGGATCCTCTCTCTCCATTGTCTAGGTAGAAGTTCCTCAGAATAAGGCCAATGTCCACACAGGAGTAAAACCCAAGCAGCAAGGCTTTATTCTTTTATCATTGCAGTGAACTTGAATAGGGAGTAGGAAGATGAGAGAAGTAAGGGGAAAAAGGTTCAGGCACGCAACACCTAGAGCACAGTGTTAATCTTTCGTCGCCACTCAAGCCTGAGTATTGCTCACCCGGATAGTCCCTTTGAGAGCGGTCCTAGCAGCCGGGATGGAGCATGGATAATAAAGACAGTGAATCCCTCTTTAGGCGAGTTTCCAGACCTCTTACCGAGACAGCAGTACCGTCGCTAATCTCTTCTGGGACTGATCCTCCCCTGGTCTCCTTTCCTAAAGGTGGGCTCCCTACAGATGGTCAGCCTGGGATCCTTCTTTGAGGTGTAGGCCCCTGCCAGCAGAGCTCGGACTACCATGCAGCAATGCAGCCTCTGGCCATACGGGCCACGAGGCACACCTACAGGACCAAAGTTCCCCTGGAATGCAGCCCCCCTAATGGCGTCTGCCCCTTATGTACCCTCCCCCAGCATTCACAACGGGCCGACCACGCCCACTGCACGGCTGCTGAGAGAGAACACCCAAGGTGCTGTGATACCCCTCTTTATTCACCTATTCACCTTTTTCACCTATGATGGTGGTGACAGTGCCACCTACAGGCAACAGGGAACACTACTGCCAGGCAGTATCACACCCAGAGCAGAAGCAATAATGAAACATCAATTGGTCTGAGCCCAACTACTGGCCCAGATTACCCCTAAATATTGGGGGGGGGGGGCGCTACATATGTATACATCATATATGTTTAAAATATATATACTTATTGTCTGCCATGAATTTTACTGTCTGTCACATATTCTGTTTTAGTGATTAATTCCTTTATCAAAAAATGTATTATGATTATATCAACTTTTGTTGAATTTTATGAATGTTTTTTTACATCATAAATGCCTGATTATATTGCTTAATTATGTTTACTTATATCGCTACCATGAATCACCCCTAGGGGCTTGTGACATTCAGGTTATTTTCACGCTATAAAACATATCATTACAAACACCCACAGGCCTCACTCAAAGTCCCAATCCAACCCCCTTTTATATATAATGTAGTTGCCTGGCAACACTGAATAAACACACCCACGACCATATTCATGGAGCCCCCTAGAGGTCCCAATGTTATGTACCGCCCTGTGCCTCCAGTGTCAATAAGCTGACACATATATATTGCCCTTTCAGGGCTCATAAACATCACCTAAATTGCTGCTGTCCCCAGGCACTCCACATAGTATAAATGCAATGCTAGCAAAACATATAAACTTTCTATACTGTATATATCAAAAAATTCTAAAAGAATAACATCAATATACAGTACATTATTTATGAGTTGTCTCAAAAACACACACACACTCATATATATATATATATATATATATATATATATATATATATATATATATATATATATATATATATATACATACATATACACACACACACATACATATTCTTTCATGTGTGTGTGTACATGTTTTATGTGTACTTTTGTGTGTGTGTACATGTACATGTGTTTGTGTACGTGTGTGCACGTTTTGGTCCATCCATTTCTCCCCAACCCACCCTCCACTTTTTTTTTTATTTCTTCTTAATTCCCCCTGTTTCCACTCTTTGCCCTGTTCTAGGCACATACAAACACATTTTTGTGCATGCAGGGCTGGTCTCTTCTAGGCTTGATAGTTGGGAGTATGAGCACTCAGGCCTCGTACACACGGCCGAGATTCTCGTCGAAAAAAACATGTCGTTTTTTTCGACGAGATTCTTGGACAAGAAAATTGTCCCGGCCGAGTGTACACACGCTCGTTTCAAAGAACCTGCGGTTCTTTGAATGGAGCGTACGCGGTGACGTCATCGACTACGACGAGCATGCGCTCGTCACATTCGATGCCGTCGCCGCCATCTTGGTATACCCTACGTATGCCTAGGAAGCTACCGCGCATGCGTCAAATTCATTTCGAACATGCGCGGGCTTCCCGGCGGACAGGTAAGTGTACACACACTCACTTTTCTCGTCGAGAAACAGGCTGACGAGAATCTCGACGAGAAAATAGAGAGCAGGTTCTCTATTTTCTCGTCGAGGTTACTTGTCGGTTTTCTCGACGAGAAACCCGATAGCCGCGTACACACGACCGATTTACTCGGCAAGACATCTCTGCCAGCAAGTTTCTTGCTGGTTCTTGCCGAGAAAATCGGTCGTGTGTACGAGGCCTCACTCAATAAACTTTTTCATAGGCCTGTCACTCTAAAAACTTTTGGATCTGATATTGTATGTACAGTGCACTGTTCAGACTAATTGTCGGTGTGAAGTTGACGCTTTATCAAGGAGCTCTATGATGCTGTATATAAAAGGCTTTTTATGTATGGCTTGTTACATATCCGCCAATTGAGATTGCTTCCCCTGTATGTATCTTTAAAAGTTTAAAATAAATAATTAATAAAAAAAACTATTGTAACTTATATAGTTAATTTTAAATAATTTAGTTATACATAGTTACATAGTTACATAGTAGGTGAGGTTGAAAAAAGACACAAGTCCATCAAGTCCAACCTATGTGTGTGATTATATGTCAGTATTACATTGTATATCCCTGTATGTTGTGGTCGTTCAGATGCTAATAGTTCTTTCGATGCCCCCCGCTGATACCACCGCCTGTGAAAGGGAATTCCACATCCTTGCCGCATTTACAGTAAAGAACCCTCTACGCAGTTTAAGGTTAAACCTCTTTTCTTCTAATCTTAATGAGTGGCCACTTGTCTTATTAAACTCCCTTCTGCGGAAAAGTTTTATCCCTATTGTGGGGTCACCATTACGGCATTTGTAAATTGAAATCATATCCCCTCTCAAGCGTCTCTTTTCCAGAGAGAATAAGTTCAGTGCTCACATCCTTTCTTCATAACTAATAGCTTTGTTGCCCTTCTCTGTACTCGCTCCAGTTCCAGTACATCCTTCCTGAGGACTGGTGCCCAGAACTGGACTTGTAGAGCGGGAGAATAATCGCTTTATCTCTAGAGTTAATCTCCTTTTTAATGCCTGCCAATATTCTGTTTGCTTTGTTAGCAGCAGCTTGGTATTGCATACCATTGCTGAGCCTGTCATCTACTAGGACCTCCAGGTCCTTTCCATCCTAGATTTCACCAGAGGTTCTCCCCCTAGTGAGTAGATTGCATTCATCTTTTTGCCACCTAAATGCATTATTTTAGATTTTTCTACAATAAACCTCATTTGCCATGTAGTTGCCCACCCCATTAATTTGTTCAGATCTTCTTGCAAGGTTTCCACATCCTGCGGAGAAGTTATTGCCCTGCTTAGCTTAGTATCGTCTCAGGGATTTACAGGTGGAAAAGCACACTAGGCTTACCCATGTTCATAAATACAATATGTAATAAAACAATATTAATTTATAATTGTATCTTTTGTAGGTTTCATGAATATAAACAGTGCTAACACTGAAATAACAAAATTCCCTTTGTTTAGGTACAATAAATGCAGTTTCCATAGTTATAAAGAGAGGAAAATTCTAAATGTTATCAGATTAATAGTATAAATGAATAATCCTTGTATTAGACAGTTAATGATATAATTTTATCATTGTTATTAAAAATTTCAAATATTTTCCACAGTCTTTTCTGTAACATTTTTAACTCTCAAAAGTGCACTGAAAGTTGAAATTTTTATTGAGGGAGTCAGCCAGACTTGAGGCTGACCAATAGTTCTACCAATTATATAAATAATACAGCAAAAATTCTGTGTAACAGAGATAACATTTTAAACAGATGTTCAGCTTTGTTAGGCTCAGTCCACAACATACAAGATATTTTTGTATTCATCAGCAAACTTTTTTTTAATCCCTTTTATCCTTTCATTTAGATTGAATCACTGGATTATTTCTGAAGGACAATTTATGAGGTGTGTAGGGTGTGCTGGAAGGATCTGTATATCTAGTGCTGGAACCACCCCTAATGCTGCGTACACACAATCGTTTTTAATGTCATTTTCAAAAACAATGTTTTTCTCGACGTGATTTTTCTTGTTTCCTTTCAAGCCTGCCTTGCATACTCACGTTCATTAAAAAAAACGCTCGAGCAAAGCGCAGTGACGTACAACACGTACGAAGGCACTATAAAGGGGAAGTTCAGTTTGAATGGCGCCACCCTTCATGTTAGTAAAGTTTGTTGAGCGACGATTTGCACTTTTCAGCCTCGTGCTTTTCAGTCCGTTACAGCATGACGAATGTGCTATCTCCATTGCGAACGCTAGTTTTACCAGAACGAGCGCTCCCGTCTCATACTTGATTCTGAGCATGCGTGTTTTTTTTCCCCTTGTAAAAGCATATACACTACCGTTTTTCACGTCGTTAAAAAAAATGACTTGAAAAAATAGAGCAGGTTCTCATTTTTTTAGGCCACTTTTCACGTTGTTAAAAATGCTCTGGAGCCTACACACGATCGTTTTTAATGCCGAATTAAAAAAATGGCATTTTTAACGACGTGAAAAACGATCGTGTGTACGCGGCATAAGTCTTATGTAAGGAATCATGTGGGGTGGATCTCATAGAGAAAGGGGCAGTGAACATTTGCCCCTGAATGCACAGATCATGCGCAGTGGAGTTGGCAACAGTAGAGCTGCAGTATCAGCTGGTATCTAGTGGACACAGACAACAGGGAAGGAGATATGGCAGGATCAACCAGGTATTTTATGAAGCACTACCCCCTAAGGAGCTGCTGAAAATTTTGGGTCCTGCCGTTACTCTACCTTTCAACCCCAGTACTGTGAGTCCATGACTATGATGGGAAATGCAGAACAGATGTGAGCACCAGTCACTTTAGTATTTTTCAATGCTTTAAGGGGAGGTTTCAGATACCTTTAGCAGATCACTGATGGATTCCTTGGATCTAAAGGACAAAACAGCTTTCTTTAAAAGATCTTGGATACCCGAATAGGCCTCTCACACAGACCTAGCAGCCGGTATGATTTCTGGATAAGCCTCTCTCACAGGACTTAGCGATAAGTGGAACTTCTGAATAATCCTCTCTCACAGGACTTTGTAGCCAGTAGTTAGTTAATTGTAGAACAGCTTCACAGTACCAGAACCTTTAAGCCATCCGGCAGTATTGTGAGGGTAGATTAGCTTAGGTGTGTCCTCCAAACGAGTCACCAGGCCCTCCTGAGAAACCAGCCTTCATCCTGGTTCTCTCCAGCAAGGGTCCTCCCCTGGGATCTCCTCAGCTTGGCTTGGCTTCTTCCACGCAGGCAAGACAGCCTAGGACCACCTCCGGATTAGTAGGCCCCAGACAGGCTTCTGGGCCTACTTGCAGAACTTGCAGCAACACAGCCTCGGGCCAGCAGGCCCCGAGGTCAGAGAGACTGAACACATGGCATCTGCCCCTTAAATACCCTCTCCCAGAATGCACAGCAGCCAAAAACCTCCTATTGGGCTGTTTCTGGGAAAAGAATATTCAATACAGTTCAGCTTGCTGTTTTTCTCACACTGGCCTGTGGTACCAGTGACACCTACTGGCAACAGTGAGAAATGCACAACATAACCAAAGTTGGAACAGAAGCTAATTAAACTTTGTACAATCAATCTGAGCTGTGTACAGCTCAGCCACACTACATTTACAACATAGCCCCTATTCTTTAGGAACAGGGTGCTACATTTATAATTTAGAGAAAATTCTGAGATTGTCATTAACCGCTTGCCGACCAGCCGCCATCAACATACTGTGGAAGGTTGGCACGGCTGCGCGAATCGCCGCAGGTGTACGTCGGCCGCTTTAAGAGCTCTAGGGGGCACTGCGCCGGAGCCGATGCGCATGGCCAGCGGGCCGCGATGTCCGCCGGCAACCCGCGATCACTCCTCAGAGAGCCAGAACGGGAATATGTCAATGTAAACAGACAGATCCCCAGTCTGTCAGGGAAGTAGAGAGAGATCTGCTGTTCCTAGTGATCAGGAACAGCGATCTCTTTACTCCCTGTCAGTACACTCCCCCCACAGTTAGAAACACCTCCCTAGTGAACACTTAACCCATTGATCGCCCCCTAGTGTTAACTCCTTCCCTGCCAGTGAAATTTATACATTAATCAGTGGCTATTTTTGGCTCGGATTGCTGTATAAATGTCAATGGTATCAAAAAAGTGTCAAAAGTGTCCGATTTGTCCGCCGCAATGTCGCAGTCCAGCTAAAAATCGCTGATCACTGTGTGAAACACGGCTATAAGGTAAGGCAGTCGATATTGAGAAGAAAAAAAAACTTTTAACTTTAACACACCGCAGTAAAAAAAAAATGTAATAATAAAAATGCCATGAATATATCCCCTATTTTGTAGACGCTATAACTTTTGCACAAACCAATCAATTTGTGGGGAAAAAAGGACATAAATTTTGTTTGTGTACAATGTTGCATGACCGCTCAATTGTCAGTTAACCACTTAAGGACCGCCGCACGACGATGTACGTCGACAGAATGGCACGGCTGGCCACAAGGGCGTACAGGTACGTCCCCTTTAAGATCCCAGCCGTGGGTCGCGCGTGCACCGCCGGCGGGGGCGCTCGCGACCCGGTCCTGAGCTCCGTGACCGCGCCCACGGGACCCGCGGACCCGATCGCTGCCGGTGTCCCGTTATCGGGTCACAGAGCTGAAGAACGGGGAGAGGTGAGTGTAAACTAACATTTCCCCGTTCTTCCTAGTGGCAGTGTCAGTGATCGTCTGTTCCCTGTCATAGGGAACGACGATCAGTGACATCATACGCCCCCCTTCAGTTAGAATCACACATTAGCTCACACTTAACCCCTACAGCGCCACCTACAGGTTAACCCCTTCACTGCCAGTGTAATTTTTTTACTTTCAAAATATTTTATTTTCATGAGATAAATAATACAGAACATTACATCATGTTATATAAAAATAAATAAAAATAAAGAAAATAAATTTTGTTTAGGAATAAACAAACATTAGTCAATAAATGGATAAAATAATAAAAACATCCTAGAAAAAAGGATAGATTCATGTAAGCAATCAAAAGTTTGTCAGGGGGAGATCTCTTCATCCTTATAATATAATGGAAGGGCGAAGGGAAACCCTCTCTCCTTGGTAACCTGGAGCCCCTTATCGGGAACTAACTGCTCCAGGCATAGAGACCTCCTTCTGACTCTTAGGCCCAGAGAAGATTATCAGGGCCAACAGATCGGGATGGACTAAACAAGGCCGAACAAAACATTTGATAGTATCCCATTAAATCTAAATAAAAGAGACATAACATGTAATGGGGAACTAGAATTCCCAGAAAAAGAGTTTCCATAAATCCTTTTTAGAAGGAAGAAAAGAAGAGGAAAATAAAGACAGCGGGTAAAAAAGAGGACAGAGGGAAAGGGATGGGTATGTGTCCAACTTAATGTTGAATAGAAGGTAAAACAGCATCTTCACCAATTGAAATCCCCATATATTTGGCCCAAGGTTCCCATATTTTTTCGAATTTGGGAATGGTATTAGATAAGATGCTAGCTAATTTTTCCTGAGTTAGTATCCAAGATATTTTGGTTTTGGCATCTGACAGGAAAGGTTTTGGTTTTTTCCATGATTTGGCATTTGTGATTTTGGCGCCTGTAAAGATAAAGTGTATCAATTTTTGTGAAACCTTTGGTATGTGAGGAAGATGAGCGTTCAAAATGGCTACTGGTAGGGACCTAGGAACCTGAAAACCTGTTACCTTCAAAATGAATAAAAATATTTTTCTCCAGAAGGGACGAACTCTGGGGCACTCTCACCAAATATGAGGCATAGAGCCGTAAAGTTGGCAACCTCTGAAACACGTTGGATCTGATGCTGGATATATAGATGCCAGTCTGGAAGGAGTTAGATACCATCTGGTTATAACTTTAATATTTGCCTCCATTAAATAGACATTAAGAATCCCTTTGAAAGATTTAGAGAAGGCTAAGAGCCAGGTATCCAAATTCCAACAAAACTGGGCGCTTTTTCCCAAGCCTCCATATAGGAAGATTTTGATGTAGGGTGAGTGAGGCATGAATATACCATAGATATGCCTCCCCTTTGTGAACCGGCCTGGCTGCACCATAACTCGTACTTCGTAAATTGGGGAGGAAGGAGTTTTTCCTTCCAGATTTGGTTTAAAAATGTGAAAATTTGATTAAACCGCGGTTTTTCAGAATCTGGAAGTTTCAGATGTTTGATGCAGTAACTAAGGGATATAGGCCCTCCAGGATTAAAAAATTGTCCTATACGATACAATCCTTTATCAATCCACCATTTAAATGCCTCTACATTTAGGCCAGGGGGGAAGTCAGGGTTATTTAATAAATGAGAAAGAGGTCTTTCAGGGGATAAAAGGTTTGGGAGGTTTCTTAGGGAATCCCATAGTGTAAACGATTGAGATAGAGTCGGGGACATTATGGGTAGTCTTTTTTTGGGGGGGCACCATAAAAGGTATTCTAAGGATAGTGTTGGTGTAGCCTCTTTTTCAATATTGATCCAGTCTGGTTTTTCTGTTGCAGAATAAATCAAAGAAGTCTGGGCTAGTCTAGCTGCTAAGTAGTACTACTAAAAATTATATGAAAAACACCAGAGAAAAATGTAATACATTAAAGTGTTTGTTCACCAATGCCAGAAGTCTGCCAAGCAAAATAGGTGAGTTGGAAGCTCTGGTGCATGAGGAGAGCTATGACGTAATCGGTATTGCTGAAACGTGGCTTCAATCCTCACATGACTGGATTATTAATATTCCTGGCTATGCACTCTTTCGGAGAGACAGGGCAAAAAGGAAAGGTGGCGGGGTCTGTCTCTATGTGAGAAGTGATCTCAAAGCGAGTGTGAAAGAGGACCTGGTTGATGGAGAGTGTGATGAGGCTGAAGCATTATGGGTGGAACTGCATACAGATGTGCGTAGTTCAAAGTTAATCATTGGGGTTTGTTATAGACCACCCAATGTTAATGAGGAGGTGGAGACGCAGCTCCTTGCACAGATGGAAAGGGCTGCAAGGGCTGGGACGGTGATAATAATGGGGGATTTTAACTACCCAGAAATTGACTGGAGTAATGGCACTGCTGGGACAGTTAAAGGGCAAAAATTTATAAGCCTATTGCAGGACAATTTTATGGTCCAGTTTATTGAGGCCCCAACTAGGAATGATGCTCTGTTGGACCTGGTAATCTCAAACCATGCAGAGCATTTTACTAATGTTCAGATAAAGGAACACCTGGGTAGCAGTGACCATAACATGATTTCATTTGATGTTAGCTGTAAGCAAGAAATACATGCAGGAAGGATAAAAACACTTAATTTCAATAAAGCAAATTTTCCAAGGATGAGGGCTGCTCTCCAGGACTTAGACTGGGAGAGAATATTGGCATCAATGGGCAAAGAACAGAAATGGGAATTCTTCAAAAAGACTGTTTGTGAACTCACTGCAAAGTATATTCCCATGGGCAATAAGTTTAAAAGGCTAAAAATAAAACCTATGTGGCTCACAGTTAAAGTTAAAAAAGCTATAAACAATAAGAAAAGCGCTTTTAAAAAATATAAAAATGAAAGAACACTAGTGTTGTTTAAATGTTACAAAGAATATAACAGGATATGTAAAAAGGAAATCAAGGATGCAAAAATTCAAAACGAACGACAGATTGCAAAAGATAGTAGGACAAACCCCAAAAAATTCTTCAAATATATTAATAGTAAAAAGGTCAAGTCTGAGCATATAGGCCCTTTACAAAATAATCTAGAGTGGGTGACTGGGGACAAAGAGAAGGCTAATTTATTAAATACTTTCTTCAGCTCTGTGTATACAATGGAGCATGGGGGAGTTCATGTCCATAATGGGGGTGGTAGTGACACAGCCCCAAATCCACAATGGCTCAAAAGTGATATGGTCCAGAAATATTTAGACAGAATAAAGGTGGATAAAGCACCTGGACCAGATGGCATACACCCACGGATCCTAAAATAATTGAGCTCTGTAATTTCAAAGCCATTGTATCTAATTTTTAGGGACTCATTAATGACAGGAATAGTACCACTGGATTGGCGCAGGGCCAATGTGGTGCCTATATTTAAAAAGGGAACAAAGTCTTTACCAAGTAACTATAGACCTGTTAGTTTAACTTCCATAGTTGGGAAGATACTGGAGAGATTAATAAAAGACCACATAGATGAGTTCTTGCTCGAAAAAAACTATTTAAGCAACAGACAGCATGGATTCATGAAAGACAGAAGTTGTCAGACAAACCTGATTTCTTTTTATGAAGAGGTAAGTAAAACCTTGGACAGAGGCGTGGCTGTGGACGTGGTATACTTGGATTTTGCAAAAGTGTTTGATACAGTTCCCCACACACGGCTCATGTGTAAGGTAAAGTCTACAGGATTGGAAATATCAGTTTGTAAATGGATAGAAAACTGGCTAAAAGACAGAATTCAGAGAGTAGTAGTTAATGATTCTTACTCTGAATGGTCTAAGGTTATCAGTGGTGTACCCCAAGGTTCAGTGCTGAGACCCTTACTTTTTAATATCTTTATAAATGATATTGGGTCTGAGATCAAAAGTAACATTTCTGTCTTTGCAGATGACACCAAGCTATGCAGTGGAATAACGTCCTTACAAGATGTCTCCAATTTACAAGCCGACCTCGATGCCCTGTCTAATTGGGCGACTATGTGGCAGATGAGGTTTAATGTTGATAAATGTAAAGTTATGCACTTGGGAGCTAAGAATATGAATGCATCATACATACTAGGGGGAATACAACTGGGGGGATCCGTAGTGGAGAAGGATCTGGGGGTTTTGGTAGATCATAAGCTCAATAATGGCATGCAATGCCAAGCTGTGGTTTCCAAAGCGAGCAAAGTCCTTTCTTGTATTAAGAGAGGTATGGACTCCAGAGAGAGAGACATCATTTTGCCCCTGTACAAATCATTAGTAAGGCCTCACCTGGAATACGCAGTTCAGTTTTGGGCACCAGTTCTCAAAAAGCATATCGGGGAACTGGAGAAAGTGCAGAGAAGGGCAACCAAACTGTTAAGAGGCATAGAGGAGCTCAGCTATGAAGAAAGATTAGAGGAACTGAATTTATTCACTCTTGAGAAGAGGAGAATAAGGGGGGATATGATTAACATGTACAAATATATAAGGGGTCCATATAGTGAACTTGGTGATGAGTTATTCACTTTACGGTCAACACAGAGAACAAGGGGGCACTCTTTACGTCTAGAAGAAAAAAGATTTCATCTCCAAATGCGGAAAGGTTTCTTCACAGTAAGAGCTGTGAAAATGTGGAACAGACTCCCTGCAGAGGTGGTTCTGGCCAGCTCAGTAGATTGCTTTAAGAAAGGCCTGGATACTTTCCTAAATGTACATAATATAACTGAGTACTAACAGTTCTAGGTAAAGTTGATCCAGGGTAAATCCGTTGCCTCTCGGGGGATCAGGAAGGAATTTTTCCCCCTGCTGTAGCAAATTGGATCATGCTCTGCTGGGGTTTTTTGCCTTCCTCTGGATCAACTGTGGGTATAGAATTGGGTATATGGGATTGCACGATATTTATTTTATTTTATTTTAGTTATTTTTTTTATGGTTGAACTGGATGGACTTTGTCTTTTTTCAACCTGACTAACTATGTAACTATGTAACTATGTAGTATTTATGTAGGTCAGGTAGACCTAAACCTCCCTGTTTTCTGTGACGAAGTAATGTGTTTTGGGGGATGCAGTAACCTGAAGCACCCCAGATAAATTTGATGATTTTACTTCGGAGCTTTTTCAAGTGGTTCTTAGTAATGGGAATAGGAAGAGATTTAAAGAAATAAAGGATTCTAGGGAGCAGAGTCATTTTTATAGAATTAATTCTACCTAACCAAGATAATTCGTTTTTGGACCAAGATGCTAGATCATTCTCTAAATTTTTGAATAAAGGTGGATAATTATGTAAAAAAAGGGTCTCAATGCGGGCTGTTAAGGAAATGCTCAGATATTTGATTGAGGTGTCTGTCCATTCAAATCCAAAGGATTGTTTAAGCAACAAGACACTAGACAAGGGAAGCGAAACATTTAGAGCTTGTGATTTTGAGTAATTTGACCTCAGAGAAGGCCTTCATAACCTGGCAGACGTTAGGAAGGGATATAAGCGGAGACATCACGAACAATAAGATGTCATCTGCAAATAGGCCACATTTGTGAATTTGATTACCACAGGATACTCCTTTAATATTGGGATTTTATCTGATGGCTATGGCTAATGTTTCAATGGCAATAGCAAATATGAGAGGGGAAAGCGGGCATCCCTGTCTAGTGCCTCGTGCTATATTGATTGGGTTGGAATAATGACCCTGTAAACGGATAAGAGCCTGAGGGTGAGAATAAAGGGAATGTAAGAGGCCCTTAAAGTGAACTCCAAAGCCCCATCGATCTATTAGGGAAAACAGGTATGGCCATGACACTGAGTCAAAGGCCTTTTGCAGATCCAGTGACAGTAGTAAGCCTTGTTGTTTTTCTCCTCCCTCTCAGTTGGATTGCAGAATAGATACAATATCTATTGCTCGTCTGATTTGGTCTGGGCCCTGTCTTCCTGGGATGAAGCCCACCTGGTCTTCGTGTATATAATGCTTAATAAAAGATGCTAATCGATTGGCCATGATCTTTGTCATAATTTTAATATCGTTGTTTATTAGGGAAATAGGGCGATAATTACTGATGTCTTCAGGATTTTTGTCTGGTTTGGGTATAACTGTAATAAATGCTGTATTAAGATGCGTGTCTAATGGTAAGCCATTTGTTTTGTCATTAAAAAATTTGGTTAGATAGGGGGCTAAGGTGTTGGCGAAAGTCTTATAATAGGGTATGGATAAACCATCAGGGCCAGGGGCTGATCCGTTTTTGAGGTGTTTAATAACCCCCATAACCTCCTCTATTGTGAAGGGAGCCTCAAGTAAGCATTTCTGTGAGGGGGTTATGGAAGGAATGGGAAGATCGTCTAAATACCTAGATAGAACATCTTTGTCTGGCTTCGAGTGAGTGTCATACAATTTAGAATAAAACTCTTGAAATGCTTCTAGGATTTTGACGGGGTTTGCAGTAAGCGGTTGACCTGCTATACGGATTTTAGGTATAGAATGAATTCTAACTCTAGGAGAGAGTTTTGTAGCAAGTAATGGCCCTATTTTATTTGCATTTGTGTAAAATTTGTTGCAACTCCATCTAATCACTTTTTCCGCTTGCGTTGTAAGGGCTAAATTTAATTCAAGTTTGGCCTTGTCTATGAGTGATATGGGGAACTTAGAGGGATCTTGTTTGTGACGATTTCTAAGGGTTATGTACTCTTCTTCCAAACGTTCTATTTGAGCTTTGCAGTTGCGTTTAGTTTGGGTAGAGATTTGAATGATTTTTCCCCAGATGAAGGCTTTATGAGCCGCCCAAAGCTTCTCAGAGGAGATATCCTCTGTGTCGTTGAGGGAAAAATATTCATGTAAGGCTTTATTTATTATCTCATTTGTGGTTGGATTTGTAAGGATTGATTCGTTAAGTTTCCAAAACCCTTTCGAGCTTCTAAGAGAACTGGAGTTTAGGGAAATAATTACCAACGAATGATCTGATAGGGCCATATCCTTGATGTGGGCATTTAGTATGAGTGGAATGAGGTGTGAAGGGGTAAGGATGTGGTCTATTCTTGCGTATGTGTTGTGGGGGTGTGAATAATGTGTGAAGTCCCGTTTGGAAGGGTTTAATTCCCTCCAAACGTCTGCTAAATTGTGATTCGAAAGAATTTTAGCGATTTTGCGGCTTTCATTGGTCGGGCGGGTCAATTGGTCTTTGGAGGGTTTGGACTTATCCAGAGCCTGGTCAAAAGCAACATTCGAGTCTCCCCCCAAAATGACCATTCCTACTAACATAGGGCTCAGTGTGTTCATCATATTTTTGAAGAATGGGGCTTGGCCTCTGTTAGGGGCATTATATGAGACTAGGGTGTATAGTTGACCATCAATTGAACCTTGTAATAACAGCATTCTTACATCTGGATCAACATAGTCGAAAGACTTCTTGAATTTGCAGGATTTGGAAAATAGAATGGCTACTCCCTTAGTTTTATTTTCCGCACTAGCAAGGTAGAATTGCGGAAAATGAGGGTGAATATAATTAGGACTGTATCGTATAGGGAAGTGCGTTTCCTGGAGCAAAAGAATATCTATTTTAAGGGATTTATAGTAATCTAAAAATGTTCTCCTTTTGACAGGAGAATTCAAGCCTTGCACATTGTGAGAGGCTATTTTAAGGTGTGTTTGTTGGTTGCTAGCCATGAGATTCAAGGGGGGCATATCCGCTATTACTGACCCCACTCACCCTTAGAGGACCTTGGTACTGAGGCTTGATCAGGTGTACTTCCAAGTGGAGATTGAGGTGTTTAACGGTCATCATTGATCCGAGAGCTGGCAACTCTAAAAGAGACAATTGGGTTAGACACACAAGGGAAAAGAAAAAAAAAATAACATAACATAGAAAAAAGTAAGAAAAGAGATGGAATATCGAAATGAAGTCTCCTAACATGTAAGGTTAGGACCCGAGAGAGGAGACTCCTCTCGAATCCTTTTAACCAGATAAAAAAAAAGAGTCTGGACTAAGACGGCCAGACAACCTATCCCCTGAAGACCCGAAGATTTCCAGACGATAGGTGGGTACACATGTGGACCACCCCCATACAGGGCAACCATAGAAAAAATCGAATAAAAAATAAAATTATTTTTGCACGGTAAAACGAGAGTAGGCTTATGTAAAGCTCTATAACCTAGAAAATACTTTACAGTAGTAGAATTATCATAACATTTTAGTAAGTAATATGTTACTAGATAAAAAAAAAGGGAACATAGAGCTTTATAGAAAAAAATGAAAAACTGTGAGAATTGAACCAGAGAGCAGGTTGAATTTAGGATGGATTTATCCTAACACCGGAGGTACAGAAAAATCTGTGCTCGGATTTTAGATCCGAGGAAAAAAAGGTAGTAACAAAAGAGTTGAAAAAGAGCAATGTCAAGTAGGGCTATTGTCTTTAATCTTCTTTTTCTTTCCTTTGTTCCAAAGGGGAGATTGTGGGCTTGTTGGAGTAGGTCTTTTAGTAGAACCAGGACCAGTTGTAGAGGTGTCCATGTCAGCTTCAGTAGAAATAAGTCTGAGTTGGAGAAGGATCCGCTCTCCTTCCTGTAGGCTTGAGAAGGAGTAAGGTCTACCATTTTCAGAGAATTTCACCGCAAAGGGAAAGGCCCATCTGTATTTAATGTTTTTCTGAGACAAGATCAGTAGCAGGGGTTTAAGTGCTCTTCTGTGTTGGATTGTAGAAGGAGATAAATCAGCAAAAAGTTGAATTGGGTGTCCTTGACATAGTATTTGAGGGGTTATTCTAGCTTGTTTCATGACCTCTTCTTTTACTGAGAAGAAATGGGGTTTAGCAATGATATCTCTTGGCTTTCCATCCTTTCTAGGAGGACCCAAAGCTCTGTGAGCCCTATCCAGCTCAAGGCGCTGCTGGGGGATATTAGGTAGAAGAGATTTAACCACTTAAGCCCCGGACCAATGCGGGCCATTATGACCAGGCCCCTTTTTTGCGATTCGGCACTGCATCACTTTAACTGACAATTGCGTGGTCGTGCGACGTGGCTCCCAAACAAAATTGGCGTCCTTTTTTTCCCACAAATAGAGCTTTCTTTTGGTGGTATTTGATCACCTCTGCGGTTTTTATTTTTTGCGCTATAAACAAAAATAGAGCGAAAATTTTGAAAATAATTACATATTTTTTACTTATTGCTATAATAAATATCCCCAAAAAATATATAAAAAAAAATTTTTTTTCCTCAGTTTAGGCCGATACGTATTCTTCTACATATTTTTGGTAAAAAAAATCGCAATCGCCGTTTATTGATTGGTTTGCGCAAAAATTATAGCATTTACAAAATAGGGTATAGTTTTAAGGCATTTTTATTAATTGTTTTTTTTTACTAGTAACGGCAGCGATCAGCGATTTTTTTTCGTGACTGCAACATTATGGCGGACACATCGGACACTTTTGACACATTTTTGGGACCATTGTCATTTTCACAGCGAACAGTGCAATAAAAATGCACTGGTTACTGTGAAAATGACACTGGCAGTGAAGGGGTTAACCACTAGGGGCGCTGGAGGGGTTAAGTGTGCCTAGGGGCGTGTTACTAACTGAGGGGGGGGCATGGCTACGGGGAGCGGGGAGTTGTTGTGTTTACACACACATCTCCCCGCTCCGAGCCTCCGTGAGACGATCGCGGGGATCCCCGCAGCGATCGAGTCTGCGGGACCCGCGGTCCCACTCACGGGGAAGGCAGGGGGGTCGCGAGCGCGCCGGCGGCGGCACGCGCGCGCGACCCCGACGTCGGCAGTTAAAGGGCCACGTACAGGTATGTGATTGTGCCTGTACGAGCCATTCTGCTGACGTATATCGGCGTGAAGAGGTCGTTAAGCGGTTAATCAGGTCTTGTACTGCTAGTGTGACATCCAGCACAGATTCAGGTAATCCTCTGCTTCTGAGATTATACCTGCGTGACCTGTTCTCGAGGTCATCGATTCTTGAATTAGCATAATCCAGTTGTTCTTGTACCGAGGATACAATTTTAGCAGTTTGGTTAGTGGAAGCCACTGTTTCTTCCAATTTGTATTCAATAGAGTCTATTCTTGTTCCTAGATTGTGGAAGTCAGCTTTTAAATCACTAGTTATTTTGGCTGCAGTTTGAGCTAAACCCCTGTCCAGGAGTTCAGAAAATTTTTGGAACAGGTCTGCCATCTGAAATGCCTGGTCTCTTGGAATAATTTCTGAGGTAATAGGGCTGTGCCAGTGTAATTTTTACAGTAATCAGTGCATATTTATAGCACTGATCGCTGTAAAAATGACAATGGTCCCAAAATGGTGTCAAAAGTGTCCGATGTGTCCGCCATAATTTCGCTGATCGCCACCATTACTAGTAAAAAAAAAAAATATTAATAAAAATGCCATATAAATCATCCCCTATTTTGTAGACGCTATAACTTTTTCGCAAACCAATCAATAAACGCTTATTGCGATTTTTTTTAACAAAAATATGTAGAAGAATACGTATCGGCCTAAACTGAGGAAAAAAAAAATTTATATATTTTTTGTGGATATTTATTATAGCAAAAAGTAAAAAATATTGCAATTTTTTTCAAAATTTTGGCTCTATTTTTGTTTACAGCGCAAAAAATAAAAACTGCAGAGGTGATCAAATACCACCAAAAGAAAGCTCTATTTATGGGAAAAAAAGGACGCCAATTTTGTTTGGGAGCCATGTTGCACGGCCGCGCAATTGTCAGTTAAAGCAACGCAGTGCCGAATCGCAAAAAGGGGCCTGGTCCTTTAGCTACAAAATGGTCCGGGGCATAAGTGGTTAAAGAAACGCAGTGCCGTATTGCAAAAAACGGCATGGTCATTAAGGGGGTAAATCCATCTCGTCCTTAAATGGTTAAAGTTGTAATATATTTTTTATCAGGGCCGTCTTTAATATTGACTGGACCCTGGGCAAACATTTTGCCAAAATCTGTTTACTGCAGCAGATCAAGCAGCGATTGCGATTGGTTGCCAGAGGTTACAGCATATTATTACCACTCACTAATTAGTTGCTAGAGGTTGCAGCACATTTCTGCTTGCTAAATGGTTGATAAAGGTTACTGTACATCATTACTGCTCACTGGTTGCTAGTGGTTACTGCACATCATTACTGCTGACTGGTTGCTAGAGGTTACTGCACATCATTACCACTCACTGCTCACTGATTGGTTGTCAGAGGTTACCGTACATCATTACTGATAACTGGTTTCTAGCAGTTACTGCACATCATTCTTGCTCACTGATTAGTTCCTAAAGATTACAGCAGATCATTAATGTTCACGGATTGGTTGCTAGAGGTTATTTCACATCATTATCCCTGCATCAAATTGTGGTGTGGCCAAACTGCACTAACATTGAGGCATTGTTACATACTAGGAGTTCAGGAGTGAACTATATACAGAAGAGTGTGCTACGTACAGAGTGCAGGGTTGAGGGGTGTACTACGTGCAGAGGGCAGGGTTGAGGAGTGTGCTATGTACAGAGTGCAGGGTTGAGGGGTGCGCTACATACAGAGTGCAAGGTTGAGCTAGAGTCCAGGGTTGAGTTGAGTTGAGAGGTATCTTAATATAACGCGGTCTTCCCCCGAATGTTGAGGGGTGCGCTACATACAGAGTGCAGGGTTGAGGGGTGTGCTACATAAAGATTCCTGTTACATACCAGGAGTTCAGGAGTGAACTATATACAGAAGAGTGTGCTACGTGCAGGGTTGAGGGGTGCGCTACATGCAGGGTTGAGGGGAGCGCTATGTGCAGAGTGCAGGATTAAGGGGTGTGCTACACACAGAGTGCAGGATTGAGGGGTGTACTATGTGCAGAGTGCAGGATTGAGGGGTGCACTATGTGCAGAGTGCCAGGATTGATGGGTGCGCTATGTGTAGGGTGCAGGATTGAGGGGTGCTCTATGGGCAGAGTGCAGGATTAAGTGGTGTACTATGTGCAGAGTGCAGGATTGAGGGGTGTACTATGTGCAGAGTGCAGGATTGAGGGGTGTGCTATGTGCAGAATTGAGGGGTGTGCTACATGCAGAGTGCAGTATTGAGGGGTGTACCATGTGCAGAGTGCAGGATTGAGGGGTGTACTATGTGCAGAGTGCAGGATTGAGGGGTGAACTATGGGTAGAGTGCAGGATTGAGGGGTGTACTATGTGCAGAATGCATGGTTGAGGGAGTGTGCTGTACATCCATGTCCAACCCCAAGCCCCCCAGAGAAAAAAGCTCTCCTCCCCTTGGATTACAGTTTAGAGCTTACTCAAACAAGTGGTGCTGCAGAAGAGCCGTGCATGTCTGTGCAGGCTGCCGGTCTCTGGAGGAGCTTCCGCATGTATACATGCCCCGCCCCTCCCTCCTCTGGTCTCACAGAGATCGATGTGTGGAGCAGGGAGGGGTCTGAACGGCTGCACAGAGAGGAGCTCTAGCACTTGTAAAAACAGAAGAAAAAATGTATAAAAAAAAATACAACGGTTAAATAACCTATACAGTAAAACCTTGGTTTGAGAGTAACTTGGTTTGAGAGCGTTTTGCAAGACAAGAAAAATGTTTTAATAAATTTTGCCTTGATATACAAGCAATGTCTTGATATAAGAGTAGCGTCACGTCACAACTGAGTATAAAAAAAGAAGAGAGGAGCCTTTAAGTGTAGCAATATGGTTACATTTAATGGAGGTACAACATTTAGCAACTTATTGCTACACTTAGAGGTGCCCCTCTTCTATTTTATACCCTGTAAAAAAAATGCTTTGATATACAAGTGCTTTGGATTACAAGCATGTTTCTGGAACTAATTATGCTTGCAAACCAAGGTTTTACTGTATCTGAAAAACAAATGATTATACACCTAACCAATTTATGCTGTATGTTGTGCATGTTATCATGTATGTATAGACTACTTTTTTTTTTTTACCTTGGATCAGTGGCGTAGCGTGGGTTGTCAGCGCCCGGGGCAAGGCAAGTAATTTGCGCCCCCTAACCTGCAGACTTTTAGCACTTACTTACTGAGTCCCTTCCCTTCCTACAATAGTACTGACATACCTGATTTCTACACTAACCACTACACTACACACTAAACTGCACACTAAACTGCCCACTACACTACGCTACACACTAAACTGCACACTAAACTGCTCACTACACTACACTACACACTAAACTACACTACACTACACTACACACTAAACTGCTCACTACACTACACACTAAACTACCCATTACACACTAAGCTGCCCACTACACACAAAACTACACACTAAACTGCCCACTACACTACACACTAAACTACACTAAAAACTAAACTGCCCACTACACTACACACTACACTACACACTAAACTGCCCACTACACTACACACTAAACTACACTGCCCACTACACTACACACTAAACTGCCCACTACACTACACACTAAACTACACTGCCCACTACACTACACACTAAACTGCCCACTACACTACACACTAAACTGCCCACTACACTACACACTACACACTAAACTGCCCACTATACACTAAACTACACACTAAACTGCCCACTACATTACACACTAAACTACACTATACACTACACTGGCCACTACACTACACACTAAACTGCCCACTACACTACACTACACACTACACACTAAACTGCCCATTACACTACACACTACACTACACCCTAAACTGCCCACTACACTACACACTACACTGCCCACTACACTACACACTACACTACCCACTACACACTATACTGCCCACTACACACTAAACTACACACTACACACTAAACTACACACTAAACTTCCCACTATACACTACACACTAAACTGCCCACTACACTACACTCTACACTGCCCACTACACTACACACTAAACTGCCCACTACACACTAAACTACACACTAAACTGCCCACTACACTACACACTAAACTACCCACTACACTACACACTAAACTACACACTAAACTGCCCACGACACAGTACACTGCCCACTAAACTGCCCACTATACACTACAAACTAAACTGCCCACTACACTACACACTACACTACACTACACACTAAACTTCCCACTACACTACACACTAAACTGCCCACTACACTACACACTACACACTAAACTGCCCACTACACACTACACTGCCCACTATACACTGAACTACACACTAAACTGCCCACTACATTACACACTAAACTGCACTATACACTATACTGCCCACTACACTACACACTAAACTGCCCACTACACACTAAACTACACTACACTACACACTAAACTGCCCATTACACTACACACTACACTACACACTAAACTGCCCACTACACTACACACTACACTGCCCACTACACTACACACTAAAATGCCCACTACACACTAAAATGCCCACTACACACTAAACTGCCCACTACACTACACACTAAACTACACACTAAACTACCCACTACACTACACACTAAATTACACACTAAACTGCCCACGACACACTACACTGCCCACTAAACTGTCCACTATACACTACACACTAAACTGCCCACTACACTACACTACCCACCACACTACACACTAAACTGCCCACTACACTACACACTAAACTACACACTAAACTACCCACTACACTACACACTAAACTGCCCACTACACTACACACTAAACTGCCCACTACACTACCCACTACACACTAAACTGCCCACTACACACTAAACTACACACTCAACTGCCCACTACACTACACACTAAACTGCCCACTACACTACCCACTACACACTAAACTGCCCACTACACACTAAATACACACTCAACTGCCCACTACACTACACACTAAACTAGACTATACACTACACTGCCCACTACACTACCCAGTACACACTAAACTACACCCTAAACTGCACACTAAACAGCCCACTACACTACACTACAAACTAAACTGCCCACTACATTACACACTACACTGCCCACTAAACACTAAACTGCCCACTACACTACACACTAAACTGCCCACTACGCTACACACTAAACTGCCCACTATACTACACACTACACACTAAACTGCCCACTACACACTACACTACACACTAAACTACACTACACACTAAACTACACTACACTACACACTAAACTACACTACAATACACTACACACTAAACTACACACTAAACCGCCCTACACTACACTACACACTAAGCTAAACTACACACTAAACTGACTTACTGGCTGCTCCCTCTCCCAAGACCATGTCCACTCCCAGCAGGCCAGCAATGCGACTTACGAGGGAGTCACTTACTCACCTGCTTTTCTTCCATCTGCTCTGCTCTGCCTCTGCGGTGTGTCACATTGCCAGACTGCCTGCCACAATGGGGAAACGATCTGGCATCCGGTCTGGACTCTGGAGGAGAGGAGGAGGGGGGGGGGAGACAGCAGCAGCTCACAGATAAGCGGAGGCAAGCCCTGCTCACCAGCGATCGAGGACAGGCCAGCCCTGTTGCTGCACATGACCCCATTTGCCCAATTACAGGGTGCCAGGGGGAACATGGCAGCCGAAGTGCGGAGACACAGGAAATTAAAATTAGGAGGACGGAGTTGGGGACACACGCAATGGCGCGGGATTTCGCCCCTCCCAAATGTTGCGCACAGCTTTTATAGTTAATATCCTTAGACAGACAGTGTATAGAAAGTTACAAAAACTAAAATAAATAAATAAAAAACAAACAGACATTAAACAGTAAGACAAACATAAGCAAAATCTAAGAAAAATAGACGTAATAAACAAACACTACTCTTCCGATATGAACAAAATTTCAATTTTAGACCTAAATTTATACTGTTGAGATCAAAGTTAATTACCATCAATCCAAACTATGCAATGAGATGAAATAGGCTGGCTGTTGTATTTTACCCATTTAGCAAAAGTAGGAGTTTTGTAATCAAAATCTTCATGCTCTCAGGCTTGGTTCACACTGGTCCGACAAACGCTCCGACATTGGGAGCTCATGTCGCATGACGTGTGAAAATCAATGTTTCCCTATGAGAGCCGTCTTAACTGGTCCGACACAAGTCGGTCCGACTTTGAAAATGCTCCCTGTACTACTTTGGTCCGACTTTGATCCGACTTCAGCCCATTGAATATCATTGAAGTCGGATCAAAGTAGGATCCTTGTCCTAACCATCCGACATTTGACATCCGACATGGTGATTACAGAAGCAGTAAAAGGAATTTATCTCACCCTGGGATTGTTTTGATTGGTCAAAGGACAAGTCAGACTATCACAAAGTCGGATCAAAGTAGTATCCTGTTCATGAAAGTCGGATGGATGTCGGACCGATGTAGGATCAATGTAGGACTGATGTCGCAGAGCAAAGTAGGATGAAAGTTGTATGACTGTCGTGTCGTAACAGTGTGAACCCAGCCTCAAGCTATAAATAATTAATTGGAAAGTACGAGTAATGATTTCAGCTGTTGCTCTGCTATGTGTAGAAACAAACATGGATGCTTGGCACCTAGAAAAAACAGTACTAACATACTAGAACAGGAGATTAACCCTAGACCTGTTGTGGTCTTTGTTTAAGGTGAGCTGCTAGGGCACACCCCAGGTGGATGCCTGGATGGTGGGAGCAACTGTGTTCACAACTTTCAAGAACTGTTTTTTGAGCATGTGATCTTCACATCTCATCAGTTTGTGATGCACAAGCACTTTATTATTTGGGAGTTATTTCAATATTTTTTATGTAGAATCAGATCAATATCTGCTCTTGATTCAAGCACTTTATCACTGTTTCACATATTATCGCATATTACTGTATTTTTTTTTTTTTTTTTTAATTACGGTTTGTCATTTATGCATAGTGCACTTTATCACTGTTTACATATTATCGCATATCACTACAATTTTTGTTTTGTGTTTTTTTGAAATTATGAATAGGCATTCATGCATAATTATCTATTTTTGCTGCACAGCTTCTTGAATTAGCGCACTTCATCACTGTTTCACATACTATTGCATATTATCGCATATTACTATTTTTTTGTTTTGTTTTTTTAAAACTAGGGATAGCTGTTCATGCATATTTGTTTATTTTTGCTGCATAGCTTCTTGAATTACCGGTAGTGCACCATTTTTTATTATTATTACAATTTTAGAATTGGGCACTGCACAGATGGGGATGTTATGAGTTTTTACATTTTCCACAATCCTCAGGAATTGAAAAACACACATTACTCTCAGAGGCCAGACTGTGCTAATTGGGATGCAGAAGCATAGATTGGTGTCCAGTGGTAATATACTGTGTAGCGGGTATGTGCTTTTCTGTTTGAATCTGGTGGGGAAAACTGTGATGTATGGTTCCCTGGGGCCCATTGGGTGGCGCTGTCACTTTGGGCCCGGGGTTGAGCCATCGTTGCAGTGCCGTACCTTTTTTGGCCTCTCTCGGCGGGTGTAGGGTGGGGCGGGGAACCCGCCGTGCTTGCTGGGAGAGGGTATAAAGGGGGCAGCCATTTTTGGTGGCGGGAGTCGAGCCCCGGGCACCTTCAGCCTGAGGGCGGTGGTTCGTGTCGGTCCTCTAGGCGGCCTAGGCCTGGAGGACGTTCGGATGTCGTGTTCCATCCCAGGCACCTTTAGCCTGGGGTGAGGTACTTGGATGGCGGTCTGGGACTGAGGGTCCTGGATTAAGGCTCCGCGAGGGAGGAACTTTCTAGGGGACCCCAGGAGGAGGCACCCGAATCCAGTGGTGTAAGGGACCGGAGGGGGTACTTACGTGAAGACCTGGTGCAGCAAATTGCTAGTGACGGGTGAGCCTCCGGAGACCACCGGGAGGGATGTCTTCCTCGATAGGGAGCAGAAATCTACTTCTGGGACGGAAGTAAGAGAGTTCACTGTGCCTGGGCCTACTCACATCCACACCCCTTGTCTGTTCTGTTCCTTGAAGGAGTCCAACTGATTGTGTTCACTTTTACATTGAGAAGAATAAAGGAGTGTTGGACTTTATTGGTGTGGGGCTCAATTACTGGCAGACACTGTTCAAGAAACCAGGAGGAGGCTCCAGATGCAGAACACCGACCCAAAGGTAAAAGAGGATTATCTCTCACTACACATACATCTGCAGTGGGAACATTGGCGTGGTGACCCCGCACTCTCTCCCCCAAGATACCCCTAGACAAGAAAAGCCAAAGCCAGAAGAACTGTTTCACAGAGGGAGAGAGTGGAGGCCGCTACAACTGTATGTAAAAGAATCACTGCTGTCAAGGTGAACAAATTAAACATTTGGCCTTCCTTTAAGGCTATTGTTAAAATGCCATGTATATTTAAGTTAACGCTGCCCTGACTTAATCATGGCAGACCTGCACTGTTTTTTTCAAAATTTTTATAAAAATATAATTTAGACTGGGGTCGAAAACCTGTCGATTGCAGTCTACCTTTCAATTGCGGGCATCTGACAGGTACTGTAGATCGCGATGCTAGCATGCCGCCACCTCCCGCGCCTGTGAATCCCAATGCTGAAATGCCACCACCTCCCGACCAAGCCTGTCATCTTTCAGAACAGAGACGGAAAATGTGAAGCAGAGCTGTGGGAAATATTAGTAAGGGGCTGGGTTGGACAGGAATGAGAGAGGCCGTTCCAATTGGTGAGCCATAAGAGTCCCCGCCACGCAAGCACCGAGCTGTATCTCTGTTATCACTGCCACAACAGAGTCTGATGGGGCGCATGCTGGAAAACAAATTGGTAACTGAATGCTGGATATTTGTGAAACAACAGCAGGGTTTGGTAAGAGCATAGGCTGCGCACAGTGTGTCCTGGATCTGCCCAGGCACATCCTAATCACCTCATGGGCATTAGTGTTATTGCTCTGTGTAGCAACAGGAACTTGGGAAAGATCTCCCTCTTACCAGTTCTGCCATAAGAGAAGCGTTTATGCTCTTCTCTTTCACTGTGCCAGCAGGGAGATCAATGTCCTGGGGTCATATATATGTAGATACACATACATGTGTGTTTGAGCTTAAGGGTGCACACCCTAATGCATTAGGCTGCGCACACCTATGGGTAAGAGGCAGCGGGCTGTATTGGCTGTCCCTTAGCGATGAGTTGGCAGTGTTATATTATGCTGCTTCCTACAATGCAGATGCAGGAATCTGACAGATATCAACATTTATTTTGCATTAGAGTGGTAGCTGCCTGAGAGGAAGAAATGGTTAAAGGGGTTGAAAAGGTTTGTTTTCTTTTTTTTTTTTTAAATAACAAACATGTTATACTTACCTCCTCTGTGCAAGGGTTTTGCACAGATCGACCCCAATCCTCCTCTTCTGGGGTCCCCCAGAGGCGCTCCTGGCTCCTCCTCTTCTCGATTGCCCCCACGGAGAGCCGCTTTCCATGCTGTCCTTACTTTTTATTGGGGCCTCCCTTGTTAATTTCTTTAAAAAAAGGGGGGGGGGGCGCCGAACCTCAGTGATCTTCCATGTTGCTCAGGTAGATATCCATCTCTCGAAGGTTGCCTAACCCTGATTTAGACCTATTCACTTTTGTCTGGATAGTGACAGGCACAGCATTGCTACTTGAAATAAAATAGGATTTAGGTATAAAAGGTGGCGTGCGGTTAGGGACCCAAAGCTTTTAGCCTGCTAGGGTCTTATTTGATCATAGTCTGCCTCTGGCCATGAGATGATAATGCATCTGTGTTAAAATGACCCTTTAAGGGTAAAAGTATGGCAGCTGAATTAATTTTAAATGTGCAGGTTTCAGGTTGTCTTTCTGATGTCAGTTAGTATAAGGGAATACATGAGCAGAATAACAGCCATGGAGCCAACACTTTTCTTCTTTTTTTTTTTTTAAATACTTTATTTCTACCTCCAAGGGCGAGTCCAGGTTCTCGTAACAATCGTATATAAACAATAACATAACAGATATAATCAATAATCGATCATCACAAACTAATAATCACTAGACATGTGCATTCGTTTTCGTCCGAATGCATTTTCGTCCGAATTTCAGCTATTTTCGTTATCGTTTTAACAAACGAAAACGAAAGCACAGAATCCGAAAACCGAAAGATCCGACATAAACAAATGCTTTATTTTCGTTTTCGTTGCTACAACAGTTCGATATAGATAGGAGATTCGACGTGACGCTGACAATAACAATCTGTGTCTATCGAACCTGTGGTCGAATGTGCCTAACCTTAACTCTATTAGTCCAAGATTATTCTACATAGGAGAGAAAAGATTCGACATTATAGAGAGAAAAGATTCGACATAGGAGAGAAAGATTCGACATAGGAGAGAAAAGATTTGACATTATAGAGAGAAAATATTCGACATAGGAGAGAAAAGATTCGACATAGGAGAGAAAAGATTTGTTATTATAGAGCAGGGGTCTCCAAACTTTTCAATACGGGGGCCACATTGTAGATTTTACAAGTATTCGGGGGCCGAAAAAAATCAGTTATGTACAAATGAATGAATCGTCATTCCCATCATCAGTGTCCCCAGCAGAGTTTTCCCCATTATCAGTGTCCCCAGCAGAGTTTTCCCCATTATCAGTGTCCCCGGCAGAGTTTTCGCCATCGGTGTCCCCAGCAGAGTTTTCCCCATCGGTGTCCCCAGCAGAATTTTCCCCATCGGTGTCCCCAGCAGAATTTTCCCCATCAGTGTCCCCAGCAGAATTTTCCCCCCCATCGGTGTCCCCAGCAGAATTTTCCCCATCGGTGTCCCCAGCAGAATTTTCCCCATCGGTGTCCCCAGCAAATTTTTCCTTATCGGTGTCCCCAGCAAAGTTTTTCCCATCGGTGTCCCCAGGGTTCAGGGGTGAGCTATGTACAGGGTTCAGGGGTGAGCTATGTACAGAGTGCAGGGTTAAGGGGTGCGCTACATGCAGAGGGTGAGGTGGGTGCAGAGGGTGAGGTGGGTGCAGGGTGCGGAGGGTGAGGTGGTGCAGGGTGCAGAGGGTGAGGTTGGTGCAGGGTGCAGAGGGTGGATGCAGGGTGCAGAGGGTGAGGTGGGCGCAGGGTGCAGAGGGAGGGTGCAGTAGCAGAGGGTGAGGTAGAGGGAGGGTGCAGAGGGTGGGTACAGGGTGCAGAGGGTGAGGTGGGCGCAGGGTGCAGAGGGAGGGTGCAGTAGCAGAGGGTGAGGTAGAGGGAGGGTGCAGAGGGTGGGTACAGGGTGCAGAGGGTGAGGTGGGCGCAGGGTGCAGAGGGAGGGTGGGTGCAGAGGGTGAGGTGGGTACAGGGTGCAGAGGGTGAGGTGGGCGAAGGGAGCAGAGGGAGGGTGCAGAGGGTGGGTGCAGGGTGCAGAGGGTGAGGTGGGCGCAGGGTGCAGAGGGAGGGTGCAGAGGGTGTGTGCAGGGTGCAGAGGGAGGGTGCAGAGGGTGAGGTGGGTGCAGGGTGCAGAGGGAGGGTGCAGAGGGTGAGGTGGGCGCAGGGTGCAGAGGGAGGGTGCAGAAGGTGTGTGCAGGGTGCAGAGGGTGAGGTGGGTACAGGGTGCAGAGGGTGGGTGCAGGGTGCAGAGGGTGAGGTGGGTACAGGGTGCAGAGGGTGAGGTGGGCGCAGGGTGCAGAGGGAGGGTACAGAGGGTGGGAGCAGGGTGCAGAGGGAGGGTGCAGAGGGTGAGGTGGGTACAGGGTGCAGAGGGTGAGGTGGGAGCAGGGTGCAGAGGGAGGGTGCAAAGGGTGGGTGCAGAGGGTGAGGTGGGTACAGGGTGCAGAGGGTGAGGTGGGCACAGGGTGCAGAGGGAGGGTGCAGGGTGCAGAGGGTGAGATGGGTGCAGCGTGCACGGCTCCCCCCCCAGCCCCCATTCCAGTACAGTCAGAGCTCCACACTCCACTCCACTCCAAGGCAAGATTCTCCTCCCACAAAGCTTCCCCCCCCATTCCAGCCAAAGTTTTCCTTATTTTACTCACAGCATTTTGTCCTCCGATCTCCGTGCAGCAGTTCCACAGGCAGCTTCCTGTTTGCAGATTCCCCGCCCCCTTCCTCCTCTGCTCTGACTCCGAGGGCTCTCATAGAGCGTGTGTACACAAGGATGATCAGAGCGGCTGCGGGGAGAGGAGCGCACTGTCACTTGGAAATACACAAGCAGAGCTTGTGTATTTCCAAGTGACAGTAGCACGCAGCCAGCATGCGACCAGCACCGGAGGTGGCCGAACTCCAGCGGTCAGCACGGGGCGGGCAGCGCAGGGCCAAAGACGGCAATGTGGCAGAGCCTGGGAAAGCTGCGGGCCGGACAAATCAAACCCGCGGGCCGGATGTGGCCCGCGGGCAGGGGTTTGGAGACCCCTGTTATAGAGAGAAAAGATTCGACATAGGAGAGAAAAGATTCGACATAGGAGAGAAAAGATTTGACATAGGAGAGAAAAGATTCGACATTATAGAGAGAAAATATTCGACATAGGAGAGAAAAGATTCGACATAGGAGAGAAAAGATTTATTATAGAGAGAAAAGATTCGACATAGAGAGAAAAGATCACTGCTGGAATTGGGTGGGGGAAGTAAAATAAAAATAAAGTTGATGATGAATGTTATTGGCTGATTGTAACCAAAGAGGAGGAGCAGTAAAATAGCTAGAATAACGAAGATTCGACAAAGCATCGAAAGTTAGAAGATTCGACGGTGCAGCAAAACTGTACGACGCTGCAATCGTACATTTCCGGTCAAATGCATCCGCCCATAGGCTATAGAAGAATTCTAATGTTGGTTGACTAGTAATAGTAATGAATAAATATAATTATTACTAGTGTGACAGCAGGAAGGTAAAGTCACCTGGTTGCATCCAAGGGGGTAGATATATTTCGCCCAGATTCAGGCTTTACGCCGACTTATACAACTAGGTGGAGAGTTGTATAAGCCCAGCTGAGGCTAGTGGGCTCATGGATGACTCATACCTCTAGGGAGAGTGTGGGGCGTCGTGCAGACAGGGAGTTGATGAGACCAGCTGAAGCTTGTCAGCTCATTTAGGCCTCTATAAGAACTCCCAGCTTCATTAGGTGTTTGCTCATGCCTGGAACCAGACCTGTGTGGACTGTCTAGGGAGAGTGAACCCCTGTGCGGTGAGACAAAGCCTGTGTGGCTATTTGCTTGGACATTTAAAACCAGGGACTTAGGGACTAGGACAGCACTAGGCTGATCCCAGTTGTTAGTTAGGAAACCTGTATGTTTAGTCAGAGGTCAAGTTGACCAGGATTTATTTTGTTTATGTTTCTTTTGGCTTTGCTGTGTTTTGTCACTGTAAATAGAAAATAAACCGCACCTTTTTTTTGATTTTGAAAACCACAACCTCCGTTTGCTGGGCCTGTTTTTGTGTGGGGAGCCCATCCCGGGGGTCACACACACCCGCTGCCGAGCTAACCCCCTCACAGTTGGTGGAGAACCAGTGGCAGTTTTTTTTTAAGCCAGCATGGAGGAGATACTGAAGCAGCTGGCTCTAGCAAATGCCAATCAACAGCAGACAAATGCAGGTTTGCAAAAGAGCCTTGCAGCTCATCAACAGAGCCTTGCAGCTCAACAACAGAACTTCGCAGCCCAGCAGCAAGCTCATCAACAGAGCCTTGCAGCCCAGCAGCAAGCTCACCAACAGAGTCTGGAAGCTCAGCAACAAGCCCAGCAGCAATCTGAGGCCCGCTTCATAGACCTGTTACAGAAGCAAGAGCAGAGACTACAACAAATGGAAGCAGTAATGCAGCAACGTCCGCAGACCAGTGAGGAAAGCCGTCCCACTAATACCGCGTCCTTTGGGGTGAGTCGTTTATTGACAAAAATGACTGGAGAGGATGATCCAGAGGTATTTTTGACCACATTTGAAAGGACTGCTGAAAGAGAAAAGTGGCCTGAGGAGCAGTGGGCTGGACTGGTGGCTCCTCTGTTAACTGGTGAATCGCAGAAGGCTTACTATGACCTAGAGCCTGACCAAGCAAAAGACTATGTGATGCTAAAAGCTGAGATATTGGCAAGGCTGGGTGTCACCCAGGCTGTCCGGGCTCAGCGTGTGCATAACTGGACTTTCCAGCTTGGAAAACCCCCCAGGTCTCAAATGTATGATCTCATTCACCTGAGCAGAAAGTGGCTACAGCCAGAGACTTTGTCCGCACCAAAGATTGTGGAACGTGTTGTAATGGATCGGTTTTTGAGAGCTCTTCCTACTGCCATCCAAAAGTGGGTAAGCCATGGAGACCCAGAGACGGCCGATGGTCTTGTGGATCGTGTGGAGAAATACTTGGCTACAGAGAACCTGACGGCCTCTTCCAGAGACACTCGGACTTTCCACCCTAAGACCAGACCATCCCCAGGGGCGGATAAGAGGATTCCAAGGGGTGAGGGTGGAGAGAGTGAGAGGGTGGGAGCTCTACCCCAAGTTTGGCGAGAACAGCCTGGGAAATCAGCGGCTCAAGAGGCGGCAAGAAGGATCGTTTGCTACCGCTGCCGGCAAGCGGGACATATTGCAGCCAATTGCCCGGTTGTGGAGGAACCCATGCAGTGTGACTTTCTGACGGGCAGACGTCAGTCGCTGTGTGCGACAGTCGCATGCACTGCCATTCGAGGAACTGAGAAACATTTATGCAAAATGTGTGTTAATGGTAGAAATGTTGTGGTATTGCTGGATTCAGGTAGCCTTGTGACCCTGATAAAGGCTGAGTTAGTTAAAACAGAGGTCTCTGGGAATAGCAAGGTAGCTGTTATTTGTGTGCATGGGGACACCCGAGAGTATCCAGTGACTACAGTGTGTTTCAAGACCCCCAAAGGTACCCTCTCTCATCCAGTGGGCTTAGTATCTCAGTTACCGCATGACGCCATTGTGGGAAGGGATTTTCCGAAGTTCTGGGAACTGTGGGATGATCCTGAGCCCCCCACTGGTGCCCCTATGTACCAGGAATGTGATAGCCAGAACTCCCCTGAGAGTGGTGAGGACTCTCCGGAATGTCCCTTATCAGTATTGGCAGGGGAGACTCAAGAAACTGGAGAGGAGCCCACCTCCTCAGACGAAAACCTACCGTCTGTGGAGTTTTCTGATCTTGAGGTTCACAGGGAAAACTTTGCCACAGAACAGTTGAAAGACCCCGCCCTAATAAAGGCACGGGAAAACGTAGTGAAAATAGATGGCGAGTTAGTGAACCCAGATAATACCTGCACTTACCCATACTTCAGCGTAGAGAAGGACCTACTGTATCGGGTGGCAAAAAGGGCAGAAGAAACCGTTGAGCAGCTTGTGGTGCCCAAACCTTACAGGAAGTTGGTGTTGGAGTTGGCCCATGGGCACATTCTTGGAGGTCATCTGGGGACAGAGAAAACCCGAGAGAGGGTATTACAGAGATTCTATTGGCCGGGGGTGATGAAGGACATAGAAAATTATTGTTCCTCCTGCCCTGTGTGTCAGAGGTCGGCCCGATGCCACATTTCCATAGCCCGCTGGTCCCTCTACCCATCATTGAGGTCCCGTTTGAGAGGATCGCCATGGATTTGGTAGGTCCTATAATCAAGTCCGCTAGGGGGCACCAGTACATATTAGTTATAATGGACTATGCCACCCGTTATCCAGAAGCGATCCCTCTCCGAAATACCTCGGCCAAAACCATAGCCAGAGAGCTATCTCTTGTGTTTAGCCGGGTGGGTATTTGTAAAGAACTGCTTACGGACCAAGGTACACCCTTTATGTCCCGGGTTATGAAGGAGCTGTGTAAATTGTTCAAAGTGACGCAATTACGTACATCTGTGTATCACCCCCAAACCGATGGGCTGGTTGAAAGATTCAACAAAACCCTAAAACAAATGTTGAAGAAAGTGGTGGATAGAGATGGAAAGGATTGGGACTGTCTACTTCCTTATCTGATGTTTGCTATTAGGGAGGTGCCCCAATCCTCTACGGGATTCTCCCCCTTTGAGTTACTGTATGGGAGACACCCAAGAGGGCTGTTGGATATTGCCAAGGAAACTTGGGAAAGTGAGAGTTCTCCCCACAGGAGTGTGATTGAGCATGTCGCCCTGATGCAAGACCGAATTGCACAGGTAATGCCCATCGTGAAGGAACATTTGGCCCAAGCGCAGTTAGCACAGCAGAGAGTGTACAACCGTGGAGCCAAGACCCGTACCTTTTCCCCGGGGGATAGGATACTGGTACTTGTCCCTACGGTTGAAAGTAAATTCCTTGCCAAATGGCAAGGCCCCTACGAGATAATGGAAAAAGTGAGCGAAGTGAATTACAAGGTCAGACAACCAGGAAGGCGAAAGCCCGAACAGATCTATCACGTTAATCTGTTGAAAGCCTGGAGGGATAGAGAGTCCCTAGTCGCAGACACTTGGTCACCAGCTCAAACTGGTTGCGTGATTCCTGAGGTTGGAATAGCAGCCACCTTGTCACAACCCCAACAACAGGAGGTTAAGGAGTTTGTGCTTCGCAACAAGGAGGTATTCTCTGAGCTGCCGGGACAAACATCTGGGGTAGAGCATGACATCATTACCCCGCCCGGTGAAAGGGTGAAGTTAAAACCCTATCGGATCCCAGAGGCCCGACGGGAGGCAATACGGGAGGAAGTACAGAAAATGCTGAACTTAGGGGTGATAGAGGAGTCCCAAAGTGATTGGTCTAGTCCCATTGTGTTGGTGCCTAAACCGGATGGGAGCTGGCGATTTTGTAACGATTTTCGTCAGTTGAACAAAGTTACAAAATTTGACACCTACCCCATGCCACGTATAGATGAGTTGATCGACCGGCTGGGAACAGCCCGATACATGACGACTCTTGACCTCACAAAAGGGTATTGGCAAATCCCCCTGGCCAAATTGGCCAAAGAGAAAACCGCATTTGTAACCCCAGACGGGGCGTTCCAATATAAAAGAATGCCGTTCGGGTTACAGAATGCGCCGGCCACATTCCAGCGGAAAATGGACCAGATGCTGAGGCCCCATCGGAAGTATGCTGCGGCTTACCTGGATGACGTAATTGTCCATAGCACAGATTGGGCCTCACATCTGCCAAAAGTGCAAGCAGTCCTGGACTCTGTTCGGGAAGCGGGGTTTACGGCTAACCCCAAGAAGTGTACCATTGGGCAGGAGGAGGCCAAATATCTTGGGTACACCATTGGGAGGGGAGTAATAAAACCCCAACTCAACAAAGTCGAGGCCATCCAGAGTTGGCCACGTCCCAACAGCAAGAAGCAGGTACGAGCCTTTCTGGGAATCGCTGGGTATTATCGGCGATTCATTCCCCACTTTGCTTCTAAGGCTGTGCCCCTAACCAACCTAACGAAGGGGAAAGGGTCGGTCATGATTAAATGGACCCCCGAGGCTGAGGCAGCATTCCAATTCTTGAAACAAGCCTTATGTAGCCAGCCAGTGTTGTACTCACCCGACTTCTCTAAAGACTTTGTCGTACAAAGTGATGCGTCAGATGTGGGGTTAGGAGCAGTATTGTCCCAGGTCTGGAACGGGGAAGAGCACCCAGTCATTTACCTCAGCAGGAAGTTGAAGTCCCATGAGGTAAATTACGCCACCGTTGAAAAGGAGTGTTTAGCGGTGAAGTGGGCTCTAGATTCCCTTCGGTACTACCTGCTAGGTAGGCACTTTGACATGGTTACGGATCACGCTCCGTTAAAGTGGATGGCTCAAAACAAGGAAACAAATAGAAGAGTGAATAGGTGGTTCCTGGCCCTCCAGGAATTCAACTTCACAGTAAAGCATCGCCCTGGCGTTCAAATGGGGAATGTGGATGCTTTGTCTCGAGTACATGAATGCCTGATTGCTGGTGTTCCAACCCCGAGGTTAAAACAAGAGGGGGGGTATGTGACAGCAGGAAGGTAAAGTCACCTGGTTGCATCCAGGGGGGTAGATATATTTCGCCCAGATTCAGGCTTTACGCCGACTTATACAACTAGGTGGAGAGTTGTATAAGCCCAGCTGAGGCTAGTGGGCTCATGGATGACTCATACCTCTAGGGAGAGTGTGGGGCGTCGTGCAGACAGGGAGTTGATGAGACCAGCTGAAGCTTGTCAGCTCATTTAGGCCTCTATAAGAACTCCCAGCTTCATTAGGTGTTTGCTCATGCCTGGAACCAGACCTGTGTGGACTGTCTAGGGAGAGTGAACCCCTGTGCGGTGAGACAAAGCCTGTGTGGCTATTTGCTTGGACATTTAAAACCAGGGACTTAGGGACTAGGACAGCACTAGGCTGATCCCAGTTGTTAGTTAGGAAACCTGTATGTTTAGTCAGAGGTCAAGTTGACCAGGATTTATTTTGTTTATGTTTCTTTTGGCTTTGCTGTGTTTTGTCACTGTAAATAGAAAATAAACCGCACCTTTTTTTTGATTTTGAAAACCACAACCTCCGTTTGCTGGGCCTGTTTTTGTGTGGGGAGCCCATCCCGGGGGTCACACACACCCGCTGCCGAGCTAACCCCCTCACACTAGTTATACAACATTAGAATTCTTCTATAGCTTGTGGGCGGAACATTCGACCGGAAATGTATGATTGCAGCGTCGTACAGTTTCACTGCTCCGTCGAATCTTCTTTGAACATTCGACAGACACCATAAGCCTTCAATGACAGATTCGACCTTAATTAATTCAGATTTTCGGACGAATGCAACTTCTAACGAAAAACGAAATAAATAAAAACGAATTTCGGGAGTAACGAAATAAATTTATTTTTCGGACGAAAACGAAATTCCGAAACGAAATATTTCAGTGTGCACATGTCTAATAATCACATCCTTCATAGCACCCTCCCTACCCCCCTGAGGAGGATACCGTGCCGATATTGCAGCGAGCAGGGGGACCACCCCCATTCGCTATATCTGAAATTGCCCTATCCATTTTCCATTTTCTGGGTTATAAACAAAAACTAAAAAGAAGAAAGAGAGAAAGAAAAGAGAGAAGAAGAAAAAAAAAAAGGGGGAAAGGCTCAAACAAATTATTTTTTAAAAGGGGGAAGAAAAGGGGAGGGAAGACTGAGGGATGGGGGTACCCTGGATAAGTAATGGATACCTGGTTATTAGTTATTTTGGCTGTAATACCTATATCTGACCATCATGAATTAAGCAGGGTCAGACCTTCTTCAGAAGCAATAAACATGTTCCACTGTCTCCATACCTCCGAGTACTTTTCTTGTTGGTTTTGTGCTGAGAGTATAAGATCTTCCATCTTATTTATCTCTTCTACTTCATTTCCTGAATCTTAGTACAAATAGATGATTTCAGTGAGAGTTCAATCATATTGTTTCTTTGGCTGATTGTAAACTTACAATTCATCTCTCTCTCCCATTTCTCTATCCAGGATAGATTTGGTTGTTCTGGGGGGGAAATCAGTAAGGTCTACATTTTTGAGAGTTTTCTAAATAGTAGTTAATACCATTTGTTATTTTTTTTGTCATTTTGTTTAAATAATCAAATAAAATGTATAAATTGTAAGAGCCGGTTCACACAGGGGCGACTCGGGAGGCGACTTCAAGTCGCCCCAAGTCGCCCCAAGTCGCGCTGTTTTTAAAACTAATGGAAGTGAATGGAGCTGTCTTAATGTACATGACTGCAGTCGCTCCGACTTCAAAAAAGGTTCCTGTACGACTTCAATCCGACTTCTAGGCGACTTGTAGGCAACTTGTACCCATTGATTTCAATGGAAGTTGCCTCAGAAGTCGGATCACTGTCTTAACAGAAGCAACTTTCCAGGAAGAGAACATACATTTCTCAGGCAAACCCCTCCCTCCCGCTCCCTCCCACAGAGCTGATTCAAGGTTGATTGGCCACTGGAATGTCTCCTGTCCTGGAGGCGACTTGTAAGTCGCCCAATGTCGCGCTGTGGTGCAGGCTCAGGTCGCTTCCAGGTCGCTTTCAGGTCGCCTCCAAAGAGTCGTGTTGCCCCTATGTGAACCAGCTCTAAAGGGTAAATGTATCAATATAACTGTTTCTAGAATGCATAACGCAGTTGTTGATTTATCAATTAGAAGCAAGCTTTACTTTCCCTCCAGGCTTAGGAAGGGTAGTTATTTAAAGTTACAATACAATTTTCAAATAAAAAAAAATTACCTTTAAATACAATAAACATATTAGACCTTTAAATTGCCACATACTGTATATACTCGAGTATAAGCCGAGATTTTCAGCCCTTTTTTGGGGGCTGAAATTCCCCCCCTCGGCTTATACTCGAGTCAGTGTACCTTGAGCGTCCATTTTTTAAATTTCGCGCTCCCTCCTGGTCCCGTGCGGTTCTGTGATATGCGATTGACACTGTGTTTAGTGATCCGCCAATCACGGACCTTCTCCTCTTGTTCGAGGATGAAAGAACGTCCGTGATTGGCGGATCACTAAACACAGTGTCTGCTGGGCAAGTCCGAGGATGAGAAGATGGCCGTGATAGGCGGAACACTGAACACAGTGTCAATAGCCTATCACGGAACCGCACGGGATCAGGAGGAGGCCGCGAATTTAAAAAAATGAACGCCCGCAGCGCGATGGACATGGGAGGTGATCCTTAGAAGCTTGATCTTCGCTGTAGCAAGCAGAAGGTGAGTGTGGAGGGTAATGAGGTAATGGGCACAGTGAGGTAATGGGCACAGTGAGGTAATAGGCACAGTGAGGTAATGGGCACAGTGAGGTAATGGGCACAGTGAGGTAATAGGCACAGTGATGTAATGGGCACAGTGAGGCTGCAAATGGGCACAGTGAAGCTGCAAATGGGCATTGTTGACCCTCTTTTCCGCTTACAGTAGCTGCTGCATTTTTACCCTAGGCTTATACTCGAGTCAATACGTTTTCCCATTTTTTTGTGGTAAAATTAGGGCCTCGGCTTATACTCAGGCCGGCTTATACTCGAGTATATACAGTACATTGCTTTTAAAGAAGACCTATACTGTGGATGTTTTGCCCAAAAAAAAGTAGAGGTCAAAAGACCATTATTGCCTGAAGACTTCCTGCAGTTGGTCTGTTCGCCATTACTGACTTACCATATCTTGTTCTACACTGTCTTCCTCTATTTCTCTCTATCTTGGTAGAGGAGCATGGCTTTGATTGCTCATGTCAGAGATGCCCCACTTATCACTGGCAACCTAAATGACTAATGGGGTAATGATCAAGAAGCAGCTGGAGAGGTGGAAGAAGCACAGACCCACAAAACGAATGATGCAGGAGTATGCTTGCACTGCAGGTCTTCAGGTACAGCTCCCTCTTCAGCACACAATCACACACCAGGAAAAGGTATAACGGAAATGATTTCAGTTAAATAGATTTTGCCATGAAATTAACAATTTAGCTTTTTCTGTGAAATTGGAAATTTGAAATTGCAAAGTTTTGTGAGTTGCTTAAGCAAAATTTACTTAAAAAATATTTTTTTATCTTTATAGTTTAGTTTATTTTCAGTTTGCTTTTGGGGTATTTAATTGTTATTTATGTACTATAGTTTTACATATCTTTCTTTTTTCTTTTTGAATTCTGTCTATTTTTTTTTCTTCTCGAGCTAATCAGAGGCCATTTTTTTGGCACAGGATAGTTGAATAAAGTCCATGTAACCCTCAGGAGCCATTTAAAGATCATTACACCCTTAAAAGCACCAACATTTATCTTCCCCAATAACTCCAATGCATTTCACCAAAATAATTACATTTTCCTAAAGACATAACTTTTGTTGAAATTTTGTGAAAATGGAAAATTCTCAGTTCTATTTATTCCTAGCCAGAAAGTCCACTGATATTTTCAGGAGGGATTCAAGACAAAAGGTAAATATTTCTGAGTATTGTTTAGGCACAATTAACATTTAAAGGTGTTCCCTATAGGATAGAAAATCATTATTTGTGAGTTTTTCGTCCACTTTGAACGAATTTACAGATGCATTATAATTTACTGAACTTTTTTGTAAGTGCCTTCATGAGATCCTGCAGTTTTAAAACTGTGGTATGGTCTTTTTTTCTTTCTGACAATTACTAATATAATTCCGCAGAAGTAAACAGGCCAGACAAGTGTTATGCGGCGTACACACGATCGTTTTTCATGCCCTTAAAAATGCCATTTTTTAAAATGCCCATTAAAACCGATCGTGTGTATGCTCCAGAGCATTTTGAAAAACGGGCATTAAAAATTTCGAACATGCTCTATTTTTTCACGTCGTTTTTCATGTCGTTTTTTTTAATGACGTGAAAAACGATAGTGTGTATGCTTTTACGAGGGGAAAAAAACGCGCATGCTCAGAGTCAAGTATGAGACGGGCGTGCTCGTTCTGGTAAAACTAGCGTTCGTAATGGAGATAGCACATTGGTCACGCTGTAACGGACTGAAAAGCACGAGGCTGAAAAGCGCGAATCGCCGCTCAACAAAGTTTACTAACATGAAGGGTGGCGCCATTCGAATGGAACTTCCCCTTTATAGTGCTGTCGTACGTGTTGTACGTCACTACGCTTTGCTCAAGCGTTTTTTTTAATGATCGTGTGGATGCAAGACAGGCTTGAGAGGAAACATGAAAAAAAACGACAAGAAAAAAGTCGGTTAAAAAAATGGCATGAAAAACGATCGTGTGTACGTCGCATTATAGTATATTTAATGCAAAAACTGCATTATTTTTTATCTAAGAAAGATTGTGCCAGAGTCATGGATCTACATGTTATGATTGAGGAAGTTGATATAGTCTTTTGAGTCTATCCTGCCATCCAGAAGGATATTGCAGCCAGTGAACCTATGGATGCTGCCTGCAAAGGCTCCCATATGGATGATGATTACTGTTATTGCAACGTCACTAGCTGGGGTTTCCATGGTAACAGAAAATCATCTGTTTTGCTGACACCAAAAATGTAATGGGGTATATATACAGTTATAACTGCTTCTAGCATACAGCAAGCAGACACTTTATAAATTAAAGGCAAGCCTTAATTCTCTTTCAGGCTTAGAATGGGTATTTATGAAATTACTTTCAGATTGAATAAACAACAATAAATACAGTTATTCCCACAGTTTTAATATACAAAGCTGTTTTTGCCCTTCACATACTCAGCTGCTTCGAACTTTAAAAAAAAAAAAAAATCTATATATATATATATATATATATATATATATATATATATATATATATACCGTATATACTCGAGTATAAGCCAACCCGAGTATAAGCCGAGGTACCTAATGTTACCTCAAAAACTGGGAAAACTTACTGACTTGAGTATAAGCCGAGGGTGAGAATGCAGCAGCTACTGTGAGTGGAAGAGGGTCAACAATGCCCATTTGCACGCCTCACTGTGCCCATTGCAACTTCACTAAGCCAATTGTCACTGCCCATTGCCACCTTACTGTGCCCATCCTCACTGTGCCCATCCTCACTGTGCCCCTAAAATTGAAATTGAACATTGTAAATTGTACCTGAAAAAAATTGAGAGGCTGCGGCGTCCATCGTTTAAAACTCGCGGTCTCTTCCTGGTCCCTTCCGTGATAGGGGGAACTGTGTCTGCTTAGAAAACGCCTATCACGAACGTTCTCTCATCCTCAGTTTCCCAGCAGATGTCCGTGATTGGCGGAACACCGAACACAGTGTCTGCTGGGATGGGTGAGGATGAGAGAACCTTCGTGATAGGCGATTCTCAGCAGACACAGTTCTGCCTATCACGGAAGGGACCAGGAAGAGACCGCGAGTTTTAAACGATGGACGCCGCAGCCTCTCAATTTATTTCAGGTACAATTTACAATGTTCAATTTCACTGACTCGAGTATAAGCCGAGGGGGGGACTTTCAGCCCAAAAAAAAGGGCTGAAAATCTCGGCTTATACTCGAGTATATACGGTATATATATATATATATATATATATATATAGTATATATATTTATATACACACACACACACATTATTTATACCCCTTTTTTTATTCTTTTTTATACGTTTAAAAGTGATCACATACCAGTGAATGCGTGTGTGTGTATTAGCTCCCAGCACAACAGCCAGAGAACTGACTACACTGTGCTGTCATGCCTAGTGCGGTTAGTTTTTGATACGGAAGCAGATGGACTGGCAGGAACACCAGATATTTCATACAAAGGAAGCAATGCAAAGAGAACAGGATACTTTGTCATACAAGTACATGGTACAGTAGGCACATATCATGAAATGTTGGTTTTCATAATCTTTAAATGATAATTATCCAAAAAAGGCAATCTGAGCTACACTAAGTATTTCTTGCTATTCCACCTAGAGGGTTACTAACTTTAGGGTAATCACAAACAATTACCTATTGATTGACCTAGATGGACTTGTGTCTTTATTTTAATCCCGACTAACTATGTTAAATCTACATCTATCATAAATCTACATTTATGATTATCAATAGTTTCCAGATCAAAATTGCAAATCAATCACCCACTGTTTAGTTGGCTATACACTAGTAGAATGTGTTCTAAATTTTTTGTTTTAGGAACGTATGTTCTACTTTCTCATTGTTAGTAGTGTCAAATCAACATTCATTTTTTGACTGCAGTGACAAGAAAATTTGAAGGAGCAGAATGGAAATTTTTTCTCAAATGAATGACTTTCTAACAGTGATTGCTGTTTTTATTTGGTAAAGTCCATTTGTTCCATAATTGAATGTCATAAGAAAACAACATTTTTAACTATCTTGAAATGACTATTAAAGTCTTTTTTTGTTGTTGTTTAAAAGTAACAAACAGTGGTTTTGCACAGAGCAGCCCTGATTCTCCTTTTCTTGGGTCCCTTGCCTGCGCCCATGAGCCCTCTCTCTTTCCGAGTGCCCCCA
Source organism: Rana muscosa (assembly GCA_029206835.1). Classification (NCBI taxonomy): domain Eukaryota; kingdom Metazoa; phylum Chordata; class Amphibia; order Anura; family Ranidae; genus Rana; species Rana muscosa. The sequence goes on along the minus strand of CM055125.1, from coordinate 304,664,665 downwards.
CAGCAAGCAACTTGCTATGGGGGCACCCGAGCTGAGCTGATGCTCTGTATCCATTCGGACACGGGGCTGCAGCTCGGCCACGCCCCCTTTCTCTCCTCACTGGCTCACTAAATTGATTGACAGCAGCAGGAGCCAATGTTGCCCGCTGCTGTCTCAGTCAATGAGGAGGGAGAGTCCCGGACAGCCGAGGCTCTCGTGCAGCATTGCTGGATCAAGATGGGGCTCAGGTAAGTATTAGGGGGGCTGCTGCACACAAAGGAATGCATTAAGATAAAAAACCTTCTGCCTTTAGAACCACTTTCAGGTTATCAAATGTACGAATGTTCATACGAAAATCTACTAGTGTATAGCCAACCACTAACAGAGCTGAATACACCTTTCTAATGAAGAAAATAGATTTTACCATTGTGCATTGCAGTAGTAGCTGCTTCACTACATATTCAACAGTTAAAATATTTAAAAAAAATGGCAACTTCTCTTAAGAAAAGTATATACAATACTTAGATGTCTCAAGAACGAAAAGCCATCTTCTCTTTACAAGGACACAGAGGAGGGTGAGGAATCTGTCTGAAATTTTTAATCTGGCAGGGTAAGAAGCTGGCTATTCAGAAGCTGGTATTTTAGGGCTATGAAGGAATGTTAGAAAGTAATACGGCTTGATGGTTACATAAGCACAGGTGCTTGCAGTGACTGTCAACACCTTGGATTTACAATTGTTAAAATGAAATCTAATCCCCTCCCTCTCCTCGCAGGTGTCTGCTACTTATCAGGCTATCATGCTGGAAATAATGTATGTAGTGTTTGCAACATTCAATAAATTCAGAAGAGCCATTGTATCTAATAGAAGCAAAAAATAAGAACCACCATCTCTTCCTTATTCTCTACCTATAAAATATTATTATAGAAGATGCAAATGTGGACAGTTTTTTTGGGTGGATTAGGAACATGTTTTTTTATTGGGTCAAATAATTATACTGCTCACCTATCAAAGCTATGGAGCCTTACATTTCTAAAATAAGCTTAAAGTGGATGTAAACCCAAAATTTTTTATTTTTTTTTCTTGCTGTCACAATGTAGAGTATAAGATTTCCTATCATTTGTACCCAGTCTTGCCACAAAGAGTTATTCCAGCTCTGAGCAATCCTCTTTTATTGTTCAGTGAGATAAAACGGACAAACAGAGAAAAACCTTTGTCCGTTCCGCCCCCTTGCTTTGAGTGACAGGTTATTTACATATCTCGTGCACTAGCATTAGACAGGCATTATTTTTTTTTATTTTTTTTTAGAAAATCAGTTTATTAAAAATAATAATTACAATTTGTTATAAGACAACTTTTTAACACAGCGTGCCATCTTGTAACTGTGTAAAATTACGTATGTGTATGGGCTTTTTAATAAAGCAATGTGCAAAGGGCACTAATCCACATAGAACTCTTCCAAACCGATAAAAGGTAAACAATAATGCCGCTATGCATTACTGCACTTTGCACATCACCACCAATCTTTGCACTATTAAAAAGCCAGACAAATTAAGACAGTGCTCATCCGTAAAAAATTATTTTAACAAAGTGTCAGGAATCAGGATATTCCCATTGTAAGGAATAGGATGACACCATTATACCACTAGCTTTCAAGTGAGTTGCGGGAGTGATTTTTAATTTTGCTTACTGAATATATCATAAGAAAATGGTCTGTAAGGTAATAAGGCAACTTAGAAATAGCACAGGATGCAGATGGCATGGCTTTTGCATGGTATACATCTGAAATTAGATGCTGTATTTAGCAGGGAATGTTCATAGCGCAAAAATATGGCAGTTTAAGTTAAAAATGACTCTGTGAACCTTTCAGGAAGGGTCATTTCAAGGGTCGGGACCTTGGGGGTTGTAAAGGAAGTTTAGGTCTGCAGTACATGAAGTACTTACCATTTTACAAGAATTGCCCACTGCTCATCTCTAATATAAGAATGTTCCAAATATGCATCTCAAATAATGCTTTGGCCATGAGAAGGATCAGTACTACAGGTGCTAGCAGACCAGGCCCACAAAAGTATTTAAAAAGGAGGGATGGGGGAGCTGGTGCAAGGCTTACTTAACTGTCAGTGTTACAATGACAGGTAAGACTCCTTTGTTCCCAATTGTCATGGAATTCATTTTAAGAGTAACATATATATATATGGATCTTACCGGGTGGGTAACAGAATCATTGCAGTTATGTTATGAAATAAGTGCATATTAAACACAATTATACATAAGCTAGCCTGGGTACTTGTTCAACAAGTGTCCACAGAGAAAAAAAATGCTTTTAAAAACAATAACACGTCTGCAAGACAGGCATTATTTTTTAATTCCCACCCCCACTCCTTTTTTGAAGTCATGTGGTTACTTTTCTGGATTTTGACTGGATGTTAATGATCATAGCAGAAGGAATACACAGGAGAAAATGCATGTTGACAAGGGGAGTGTAGAGGTGGGCGGGGAGTCTACTGTCATCATGATTCCACCCACTGAGCTCCAGACAACAGATCCACCCACAGAATCCTGCAGTTTTTCAGTTCTTATAACAGACAGAGGGGAGACATTTGAGAGATAAGGATACATGCAGGAGGCATCTATATCCTTATAGATCAGCACTATGGCAGTAGTTTAGAAAGGATGAGAGTGGGTTTACATCTACTTTAATCATTGCCCCTTACTGTCTAAAAGTTCAGTTTGCCCGCTAATAAATATCAGTAGATTCACTCTCATATTTGGCCACTGTAATGCTGTTTTTGCAGCTGTGTACATTTAGATTTTTTTTATATAACTTTTTTCTTCTGTATTAATACCATATTAAGGTTCATTTACAAGGGCAACAAGAATCATGCACACAGCTGCATGCACACAGTGTGTTTGTTAACACATCTGAGCAGTTGCATGCAATTATGGGCCTTGACTGAACACAGGGCGTCTTATCCAGATGGCACACCTGGGCACTGCCCAGGGGCGTCAGGTGCACATGGGGCCCCATCAGGGCTGGTCAGATTTGGAGGAAGCTGTTGGCAGTGCTAAGAGGGCATGGTACACTGCACTGCACACTAAGGTTAACTAACTGTAATTTTGTTAGCAACGGCACGCACCTGCTGCCTGCAATCTCCAAGTTGTCATCCTTGCTGATTGATGGTCTTTGCTTCTTGACCTGCTGCTTAGTCGGGAGTTTGTTGCTGGGAGCGGGTGCACTGTCACTGTGCTGTGCCAATCCTGTTTATTAATATCTCACTCGCACAAATCCTGTGAGTGAGATATTAAGAGACACAGGAATAGGAGTTCACAGCGCAGTGTGTTAAACATGCTATTGATTCTGCTCCACCTCCTCATGATCCATCCATACCCTGCCCCGTAGCCCTGCCAATATGCCAACCCCTGATGTACACACACACAGCACTGTTAAAGGGCTTTCTGTGTGTATGTGCAGGTGTTCAGGGGAGATACCAAACTGGAGTACGGAGTACACACACACTACAGCAGACCCATAGTTGTAGATCCTGGCTGGATAATTGGACAGTGTGTCTAACCCCCCCCCCCAACCCTTGACATTTGCAGATGGCCCTCCCTCTGCTGCTATAGGTCTCTGATTGAGGGCTAAAGGTACAATCACACTGGCAATTAGGGCCGGTACGAATTGTAACAGCAATTCCTCCTGTAGCTCTCAGTCGCCGGCCCTGTTCACTGTAATTACAGATCACCAGCGGCTGCACCTATTTGTGGCACTTTGCACCTATTTGCCCACAGCTAACGATGTATGAATGAATGTAGCCTAATTTACACTATATACAGTGACAGATATTTTGTAAAACATCTGTTATCTCAGGGACACTCAGAAGATAATTGTTTACTATGTGTCCCATTCACACTGCAATGCAGTATATGGCTGCTACTCAGCATGCTGCAATAAAATGCAGATATGCTGCATTTAACTCAGCCCTACATTCCAAATCGCATGGCAATGTACAACTTTGCAGCATGTCTCACTGCTGTACATTGCCGTGAATGAAGTGTATGTATTTTACACTTCAAGTACAGTTCATATAAAAAAAATGAAGCAATGCGATACACTAAATTGTGCATCACACTGTACCCATCACAGAGTGGTGAAGTGTTCCGGCAGCTCTGCGTTATGTGTTAATACAGTTTGAAAAAGGCTGCCACTAGACAGAAAAACAAATCCACGCATGGATTCCTTTTCTGAGACATTTGTCAGGCAGCGAGAAAGCAATGTAACCTCCTCACCACCTGTTTTAACTAACTAAATGGTGCATCACCCCACCTCAACCATGTGCATTGCATACGGTTGTGGGGAAATTGCAGCATGGACCAAATGGAATAAACTAATAATCTAATAACAAATCTAAAGAATCTATCAACTATGTATACAGTACTTTAATTCTTGAGGGTAGGTGTGTAAATTGGGGCAGGCTTGTAGGGTCCTCAGTGCATTACTTTGTCCAGGGGCCCATGCTGTTATTAAGATGGCCCTGCCTCGACATCGAGTCCGGTACATTGAGTTAGGAACTTTGTAATAGTGCCCATCACAGTGACCGTATTAGAAAATGTTTATCAATTTCATTTAAACTAAAATAATGTACCAAGTGCTCTAAAGACATGGATAAATCATTAGGCATTTTAAAGGATAACTCCAATTTTGAGACTGAAAAATATAGCAAATAAAAATATTATAGAAAATACAACTGCTACATAAGCCATATTGTAACTGAAAGTTAATAGACATTTTCCATTCCTTTTCAATTTGCAGCATTGTAATTTTCTGTAAAATGTAATGTAATATAACCCCTAGAAATGTCATATGCTGCTTGTATGATTGGCTCACTGATTTTCCCAGGAATCTGCACTAAGGTACAAGTCAGATTTTAGGTACCCCCTGCAATAGGAATTTTACCTTTGGTAATATCCTATCTAAGGGTTAAATACTTCTAAAGGGATGCAGACTCTGCCGAGTTTCTCAACAGAACATTAATGCCGCATACACATGGCCGTTTTTAATGTCACTGAAAAAAACTATGTTTTTCTCGACGTGATTCTTCTCAAGCCTGCCTTGCCTACACACTATCGTGAAAAAAAATGCTCGAGCAAAGCGCGGTGACGTACAACACGTTCAACAACACGTACAACGGCACTATAAAGGGGAAGTTCCATTCGGGTGGCGCCACCCTTTGGGCTGCATTTGCTGATCCTCGTGTTAGTACAGTTTGGTGAGAGACGATTCGCGCTTTTCAGTCTCGTGCTCTTTAGTCCGTTACAGCGTGATGAATGTGCTATCTCCATTCTGAACGCTAGTTTTACCAGAACGAGCGCTCCCGTCTCATAACTTGCTGCTGAGCATGCGCATTTTTTTCCCGTCATTAAAGCGTACACATGGCTGTTTTTCACGACGAGAAAAACGACGACGTGAAAAACGACGAGAAAAAATAGAGCATGTTCTAAATTTTTAATGCCCATTTTTTTTGTCGAGAAAAATGCTCTGGAGCCTTCACATGATTGTTTTTAATGACCAATTTAAAAAATGGCATTTTTCTCGTCATGAAAAACGGTCGTGTGTACGCGGCATAAGAATGACAGGGCTCGCTGACAAAGTTTGTTAAAATCCCTGCAGTTTACATTAATCACCCAGAGGAAAACAGAGTCCACTGGGCTGCTTGGATCCTTGGAGGTTACATGGTTTGAAATAGCTATATCAAAGTGTTTGTAAAGCTTTGTTTTTTTTTGTTTTGTTTTTTATAAAAAAAAACAACATGTCATACTTACCTGCTCTGTGCAATGGTTTTGCACAGAGCAGTCCCGATCCTTTTCTTCTCATGTCCCTTGCCGGCACTCCTGGCTCCTCCTTTTCAGCCAGTACTCCCGTAGGAAGCTACTTCCTATGGGGGCACTCGTGCGGGCTCACTCCATAGACACAGACAGTGGGGTAAGGCCTCACCCCCCACTCCCTCATCACATGGAATCTGCCCTGTGAGGAGGGACAGAGTCGGGAGGGTCGCTGCTCTCATGCAGTGGGGCTCAGATAAGTATAAGTAATCCTGGGGGGCTGGGGGGATCTTAGGCCCAAAATGTTTTTTACCTTAAAGTGTAAGTCCAGCCTAACACTAAAATCCCGGCATCTACAGACATCCACGATCTAACACTAACCTATGTAGCTCTGTAAATAAGAAATAAGTATACATACCTTTTTTGAAGCTGATCCGATCCGGTCTCCAGCGGCGGAAGCTCTGCAGAGGACACAGCCGACAATGGCTATGAAATTAATGTGGAGTGTCGTCACCCATAGACTTACTATGGGGCTTTTGTTGTCGGCTGTGTCCTCTGCACCCGCCCACACAGAGAAGCCGCAGCTGACAGCTCAGCATGGGATTCAGTCAGACAGACCAGCTTCACCGCAGACTGACCAGTGTATTGTGGAGTGTGTGGGAGAAGTTGTCGAAGATTGAACGTAACTTGAACAACATTCTGCTCTCCAACACTGTTTTAAAAGACTACAATTTCAATCCAACAACATCCCTGGCCTTGCAAATCAGTTTGTTGAGTCTGTTGGTGTCGGACACCCTAAGCCTGCTTCTCCAGCATGCCACTGCATACAGGAGAGCGCTGGCCACCACAGACTCATAAAACATCCTCAGCATCGTCCGGCAGATGTTAAAGGACCTCAGTCTCCTCAAAAGGTAGAGCGAGCTCTGGCCCTTCCTATAGAGCACCTCAGTGTTCTTGCTACAGTACAGCTTATTATCTAAGTGCACCCACAGATACTTGTAACTCTCTACTACCTCCACATCCACTTCTCGGATGGAGATTGGGGTCACTGGTTGCTTCCACTTTCTGAAATACACAACCAGCTCCTTTGTCTTTGTCACATTTAGATACATATGATTAACCTCGCACAAAGTTCTCCACCACAGTCCTATACTCAGTCTCTTCCCCATCCCTGATACATCCCACTACTGCAGAGTCATTAGAAAACTTCTGAAGATGGCAAGACTCTGTCTGGTAGCTGAAATCAGTGGTGTACACAGTTACATGAAAGGGAGAGAGAACTGTCCCCTGTGAAACCCCAATATTGCTGATCACCCTATCTGACACACAGTCTTGCAAACGCAAATACTGCGGTCTTTCTGTCAGGTAGTCTACAATCCATGACACAAGGGAAACATCAACCTGTATTGCTGCTAGCTTCTTGTCCAAAAGATCCAGCCCGATAGTATCAAATGCATTGGAGAAGTCAAAAAACATGACCCTCACAGTGCTTGCTGACTTATCCAGGTGTGCATACATGCGATTTCAAATAAAAATTATAGCATCCTCAACCCCCAGTCTTGGCTGGTATGCAAACTACAAAGGGTCTAAACATTTACTAACCATGGGTCGCAACTGATATAAAACAAGTCCCTCCAAGGTCTTCATGATGTGGGAGGTCAAAGCCACTGGTCTATAACCCTTGGATCCACAAGGACGTGGTATCTTTGGCACAGGGACAGGACAAGACGTCTTCCACAACACAGGAACCTTTCATAGACTCAGGCGAAAAGTTAAAGACCCGTTGAAGAACACTCCCCAGCTGGTCTGCACATGCCCTAAGCACCCTGGGGCTAACTCCTTCAGGGCCTGCTGATTTTACTGCCTTAAGTCTCCTCAATCTGTCAGTGTTAAATGGTTTGTTTTAGCCCTCTATCTGCCACTTGTGCTGGGCAGCTTGGTCTGTATGGTCATTAAAAAATAATAAACTTACTGGCAGGCCATCAACATGTAATACAACATATTTTATGTGTAACTCAGAAAAACAAAGACAGCTTTATTAATGCTGCTGACATATTGCTTCATATAATGTATGTCCCTTTTGATTTTGCCTATAGTTCCACTTTAGGCTCCTAAACTTTTTTCCCTATAACCCCCTTGAGTTTGAGTTTGTGTTTTTTTTTTTCATCTGAATAAATGTTTTTTTTTTTGTTTTGTTTTTTCAATTATGTGTACTTAGTGCATTGTATCCCAAAAATTCAGAATTTAAACAATCAATTAAAAAATAAATACAGTCCACTGTGATATTCAATCAGTCTTTATAACCCATCCACCATGCAATGTGACAGGGAATCCTAAAAAATTGGATAGTGCTCTTCTCCCAAAACAAACAGGTGCTCTACCACGTGTGAAAATGTAAGTGCACACACCAGAGCCCCAGGGTCACTAGGACCAATCAAGCCTTTTATCAAACCAATATGATTAGATGTATTAGGCCCCTTTCACACGGGGCGGATCCGTGCAGATCCGCCCCGTGAAGCTCCGCTTGCTCAGCGGGGATCGCTCCGTTGATCCCCGCTGAGCCGACGGATGACTGGGCGGTCCCCGCACACTGTGCAGGGACCGCCCTGTCAGAGCGCCGCTCTCCCCTATGGGGAATCGGATGACGACGGACCGTAGAGTCCGTTGTCATCCGATCCGCTCCGCCGACGGAAGGAAAAATAGGGTTTTCCTCCGTCACACTTTGGTGGAGCGGATGTCAGCGGACATGTCTCCGCTGACATCCGTGCCTCCATAGGGGTGCATGGAGGATCCGTTTCAGGTCCGCCTAAAAAACTGACAGGCGGACCTGAACGGACCTCCGTGTGAAAGAGCCCAATATCAGTGTTTCTTCAACAGTGATCAAACGCTTCTCTAGTAATGGTATTCTCCCACCAGGAGGATAACCCCAAGTATCAGAGAATGAATAAATAACAAGCCTCTTTCTGAGATTTGGTGTTTACAATTTAAAAACTTTTTTTTTGCTAGAAAATTACTTAGAAAAAAATGTATAATGTTTGGGGATTCTAACACCCTAGAAAATAAAATGGCGGTCATTGCAATACTTTCTGTCACACCGTATTTGTGCAGTGGTCTTACAAGCGCACTTTGTTTTGGAAAAAATACACTTTTTTGAATTAAAAAATAAGACAACAGTAAAATTTGCCTAATTTTTTATATTGTGAAAGATAATGTTACGCCAAGTAAATTGTGACCCAACATGCCACGCTTCAAAATTGCGCCCGCTCGTGGAATGGCGACAAACTTTTACCCTTCAAAATCTTCATAGGCGACATTTAAAAAATTCTACAGGTTGCACGTTTTGAGTTACAGAGGAGGTATAGGACTAGAATTATTGCTCTCGCTGTACCGATCATGGCGATACCTCACATGTGTGGTTTGAACACCGTTTTCTTATGTGGGCGCTGCTCACGTATGCGTTCGCTTCTGCACGCGAGCTCGGCCGGATGGGGCACGTTTAAAAATTAAAAAAGGTTTTTCTTATTTATTTTACCTTTTATTTTTTATTTTTACACTGTTCTTTTAAAAAAAATTGTGTCAATTTTATTCATATTACAAGAAATGTAAACATTCCTTGTAATAGAAAAAATGCATGACAGGGCCTCTTAAATATGATATCCTGGGTCAAAAAGACATCAGATCTCATATTTACACAAAAATGCAATAATAAAAATAAGATAAAAATTTTTGTCATTTGAAAAATAAATAAAAAATAAATGGCCCTTTAAGAGCTATGGGCAGAAGTGACGTTTTGACGCCACTTCCGCCCTGAAATGGTATGGAGACGGGTGGGGGCCATCTTCCCCTTACTCGTCTCCATGCCACAGAGGAAGAAGGATCCGATCGCCTCCACCACTACCAATGGCTCCAGTAAGCGGCGGAGGGCACTGGAGAGAGGCGGGAGGGGGAGGGGCCCTCTCCCGCCGCCGATAAAAGTGATCTCGCCGCAGAGACCACTATTATCGTAAACCGGACCGCTCACTGAAGAAGGAGAATACCGGGGTTATGGCAGCTAGCTGCTGCCATAACAAAGATATCCGTCTTCAAAGTGCCAACGTATATCGGCGTGCGGCGGTCCAGAAGTGGTTAATTTATATAAGAACAGCACCTGACTTTACAATTGTTTGATGAATTTTAGTGTGCTTCACACTTAAAGGGGCAGCTGCTTTATATATATATATATATATATATATATTGTGAGAGTGAGAGCCCCTGTCTTAGTGAAAATGTGTTTAAAATGGACACATGACTCTCAAAGAAGCTATTTGAGAAGTTCCAGCAAAAGATTGCTGAGCAGAGAAAACTATGCTTTAAGTTTTCTCTGGATTTTGTAAGTCTGGATTGGGGCTGGCAACTTGAAGACTTCAAAGAGCATTGGGAGGGAAGGAGTCTTCAGTCATGTGTCCGGGTTTTCCAGGAGCTCTGCAGGTTGTGTGTGTCCAGGTGCACACACTCGTTATAAGGCAGAGCTGAGCATAGCTCAGTGTGTGTGGGAAAGGAGTTGGTGATACAGCAGTTGCTGGAGGGAAGTGTGCTACTGTGGAAGAACTCAGGCAACATCCTTGAGACGGTTCTCCATCTGGGAGAGGTTCCAGGTCAGTAGACTGAAAGAGTTGGGCCAGCTGAGAGAGTCAGGGAGACTATAGTTGAGACAACTGGAAGAGAGTCTTGAGGACCAGTGGGGACTGTAAGTCTTAGAGGAGTGTGAAAGCCTGGAGTGTCAGGAGCAGGGGCGGATACAGGGGGGGGGGCAACAGGGCAATTGCCCCCCCCGAGACCATCTGTCAAACTCACTTGCTTGCTCTGTTTTTTTTTTTTGTGCCTGATCTCCCGGACTTTGGGGACCCGGTACCGGCCGGCCATAGGTCTCCTGGACCCCAAACGTGGCACACATGTCTCCTCTACAAGTGTGCAAAGTTTGGTGTCTGGGGGAGCACTGATTTTTTAAAGCTGGGCACCCCTTCCATAGACTCCAATGTTAAATGGTAATTTCTCCGGTAAATTTTCAGACCCGGTACCGGCCGGCCGTAGGTCCCCTGGACCCCAAGCTTGGCACACATGTAGCCCCATGTCTCCTCTATTAGTGTGCAAAGTTTTGTGTCTGGGAGATCTACTGCCGGGGAGAACCGATTTTTCAAAGCCGGGCACTCCTTCCATAGACTCCCATGTTAAACATCAGTCTAATCATGGGCACAGTGAAGCATGGGCACAGTGAGGCATGGGCGCAGTGAGGCATGCAGATGGACACCCTAGGCTTATACTCGAGTCAATACGTTTTCCCAGTTTTTTTGGGGTAAAATTAGGTGCCTCTGCTTATATTCGGGTCGGCTTATACCCGAGTATATACAGTACTTGTTCTGCGGCTGCCGCTGCCTCTCTGAGACTCTCTCTCAGTTTCTCACATCAGCTGATTAGCGGCGCCGAGAGAGAGACTCGTCTAATGTAGTTACGCGGCGCACTGACACGATACCAGGAGCGGAGGAGGAGGTGGGTGGAGCCTCTTCCCTGCACTCGTTGCTAACGCCTGGGCCGCTTGGCGTCTAGCAACGAGTGACGTCAGTAAGTCACGTCGGGCCACTCTGCGGGCAGGTGGGATAGCGTACGGCTCCACAGACGGGTAAGAAAGCGGGCGGCTCCACTTGCGGCGCAGTTTGTGGGCGGGCGGCGCGGTTCGTGGGCAGACCGTGCTGCTCAGTGTGTTGGCAGCGCAGGTGAGAGTGAGAGAGCAGGCTCAGTGTGGCAGCTGGCCAATCAGCTAACCGGGAGCGGGGGAGCAGAGAGATGAAATCATCTCTCACCGCCCGTGCCTGCCCTGCATTCCTGCAGTGACTTCCGCCCTCACTGTGCAGGCAGCAGAGAGATTACATTATCTCTCTGCTGCCTGACTCTGGGAGTCTGGGACACAGCAAGAGACAACCAAAACTACACCTTAGCAGGCAAGTTAGTGACAATCCGCAAATTGTGTCAGGTGACTTGGCAAATGACAATCTGCATCTGGTGGCAGGCAAGTGACAATCAGCAAGTTGTGGCAGGTGACGTAGCAAGTGACAATCCGCAAGGTGTGGCTAGTGACAATCCGCAAGGTGTGGCAGGTGATGTGGCAAGTAACAATCCACAAGGTGTGGCAAGTGACAATCCACAAGATGTGGCAGGTGAGGTGGCAAGTGACAATCTGCAACGTGTGGCAAGTGACACACTCAGGGCTCCCATTAATTGCAGGCGACGGTGGCAAGTGACACACTCGGGGCTCCCACTGATTATGCATTGAACTATTTAATTTTATATTACAATGTAATAATAGAAATAATGCGCTTCAATCATCCTGACACCACAACAACCATGGTGCCGGGATGATTGAAGCGCCGACACCAGCCATTTCCCCGATAAATTTCCCACAAAAAAAACATATTTTTTGGCAGTGCCCCTCCTGAGAAAAGACTCTGGATCCGCCCCTGGTCAGGAGAGCACTTCCTAGAGGCCAGGAGTGGGCCTGTGCAGCAAGGAACTGCACCCAAGGCTGAGTGAGCCTTAAGAGCCAGGTGGATTGGCATTTTCATGTGTTGATGTTTTTGGGAGAAGAACCCCTGTGTGGGAAACCAAATGCATGTATGAACTTTCCTTTTTGTTTCTTTCAATAAAAGTGGGCTACCACGCCCTTAAACCTTCGTTCCTGCTGGCTGTGAACTCACTTACAATGCATCTATCACTGAGCTAAACATCCCCCAATGTTACAATATATATACACACACACACACATAGTCACATAAGGTTAGCGCCCTTTATTTTAAGAAAATTAGAATACAGTGTAATAGTGCACTAAGACTGCATTCACACCCCAGTGTTTTGAATCACAGCAGATGTGCCGCAATTCTGCCCGCAATTTCAAGGTGCTGAGGTGTGAATCGCAGAATACACATTTGGGATGCAATTCATTTGAATGCCACCTAAAATTGCGGTGCAGTTTCTCTGCGATTGTTGCGCAATTTATCGCAACCACGATTTTAGATGTGCGTTCTACAATTTGCCATTCACACCTCACGCTTTGAAATCATGGGCAAAATAGTGACAAATCTGCCCGCGATTTAAAACGCTGAGGTGTGAATGCAGTCTAAAGGATGATCATATTAAACATGCTGGGAGTGATTTACTATCAACAGTGCGCTGCGCAGGTTCATACCTTAATTGGTGCGCCGGATAAATCCTTAATTGGGCGCATGAACCGGCAGCGCACTGTTATTAAAAATTAATAAATAAAAAACTTCCGCGCCAAAAGACTAATCAATGCTACCCTATATATAGTATATAATAATAATATAAAAAATGAAAATAAGCAGCTCCCCTGAAAGCAATGAAGTATAAACTCCTATTGGATGATAGTATACAGAAAAAAGGTAGGGGGCGCTAGTGATTAACAATAAAGTGAAGTGGCTTTGATCAAACAGTAGTTACACCAATATTATAAACACTAGTGACAGTGTAACATAATATACAAATTAAAATCTAAAAAGTCCCAATAGTGGAAAAAAAATTTTTTGAATGGATATCTCAGTCCAATCCAGAAAAATAAATCACCAAACAAAAACAAACGAATCTTGGTGTGATGATAAATGTAGATCTTCAAATAAAGTGCATTCCAAATCCTCCACCACACAGAAATAAGGAAACTTGTTCAACACCCAAAGTGCTCAGGTTAAGTAGTAGGCTTACCAGAATGTGTGGACTTCTTTATTTAAAAAGAAAGTCATACTAGCTTTGATAGGTTGGTGCCTGTACACATACAATTGGCTGGATGAAAATGTATTCCCTCTCTCCTCCGACAATCAAGGACATGACATGGAATATAAGCAGAAACTTCTCATAGTGCAACCCATTTATTTAAAAATTGAAAAATAAAACAACACAGCCAAATGGCTTCTTACATTATCCTGTGCCTCTCCCGGCACTGGGGCTGCATGCATGTAATGGATACTCCAGGCTTGAGCCACCTCCGCAGCGGCGTGCGTTCCAATGCAGCGTGTAAACAACCAGGATATCCGGGTAGGGCGTGGATAGAGGGATCACGTGACTAGGCTCGCCGCCGACGTACGTTTCGTTTGGATTAACGTCTTCAGGGGGCGTTCCTAGTCACCAGCGTCACACTTTTATAAGGATAATACGTGGGGAGGGATAATTATGATGGACAAAGGCCTGTACCAATCACAGTGCAGCCACAGTGCCGTACAAGACGAACACATCCCATTGACAATTAAAAAGAGACAACTGTGTTACCCGCGCAGCGGGAAAGCAACTATAATGCTCTAAAATATTAAAATAAAAAAAATATATATTCTAAAATCAAATATATATTGGGGGAAGTTAATAAAGTCATGGATGGACAAATATAACCCCATAACTTGGCAGCTCCTTTGGATAACATGAAATATGAAAATAACATGAAATTTAGAATGCGTACTCAAAAATATCCACTAGATGGAGTACCATATGGAATATAATTGAACATACCAATCTTGCACCTTATTAAACCTAAAGAGAATACTGAGTCCCTAATTAGGTGATTCGTCCAAAATCCCTGTGGAAGCACACTAATCAGCGCGAGTGCTCCCAGCCAATGGGACAAAGCGGTGATGTGATCCTAGACAGGTAAATTTTAGATGGTGAATCCATCTATGCATATTAAATTGGGTGGCATCCCCATATATTAGCAACCAATATGCATAACGTTTATTGGACAAAAGAGGAGGAAAAAGGGGAGGGGAAAGGAATAAGAATCAAGGAGAGAAAATACACAATACTTCTTGCTCACGCAAACGAGAAGAGAAACGACAGAGCAGTAGTTCTTCTTAATGTTCAAAATTGATTTGAAAAGCTCAACAATTTTATTCGTTAGATAGAAAGCAATTTAAATCTATTTCTATGTTCATACCATCTGGTTGCATACTCTGTAATTTATATAACCATTTTGTTTCATTTTGGGAAATGGCTCGTTTCATGTGTGTCCCTCTCCAGTGACTAGTGATTTTATCAATTCCGAAAAATTTGCATTGGCTGGGATCACTTTGGTGATGACTTGAAAAGTGTCTCGACACGCTGTGATTCGGAAAACTTTTTTTAATGTTGGCAAGATGTTCATTAATTCTTACTCTCAGTTGTCTAGTAGTTCGTCCCACATACTGGAGTGAACAGGGACATTCCAGAACGTAGGTTACATGGTCCGAATTACACGTAATCAGAGGTTTGATTTTAAATTTCTCCCTAGTTACATTAGACTGGAAGTGTAATATTTTTTTAGAGTCTCCAGACTTCCTTGTGGTTTTACATGCTTTGCAACGAGTGCAATAATGAAAACCTGAACCATCCAAAAAGGTACCCTGTTTTTTAGGAGGATCTGGTACATTGGGAGCTATACGATTCCTCAAACCTGGGGCCTTCCTATAAATGAATTTAGGTTTGGACGATATGGTGGATAACAGATCTTTATCTTTAAGGAGAATTGGCCAATATTTTTTAAAAATGGTTTCCACTTGTTTGTACTGCCTGTGGAAGCCTGACACGAAAGCTACTTCACCTCCAAAGTTCTTTTTTGACTTAGTTGTTAATAATGACTTTCTATCCATAGAGGACACCTGGGCCAGCACGTTATCTAGTGTCTCCAATGGATAGCCTTTTTCCAAAAACTTATTTGTCAACAGATCGGCCTGGGCAGAAAAATCTTCACTGTTTGCGCAGTTGCGCTTGAGCCGCATGTACTGCCCTTTAGGTACAGCTCCTATCCACTGGGGGTGGTGGCAGCTTTTAGTCAGTACAAACCCATTCCGATCTGTTGCTTTGAAATAGGTTTTGGTCACAAACTCGTTGTTTTTCTTGGTGATGGTGAGATCTAAATAATTCACAGTAGAAAGGCTACACTCCGCTGAAAATTTCAGCCCATATTCATTTTCGTTCATCTGCATCAAAAAAGCTTTTAACGTTGACTCTGTGCCTTCCCAAAATAAAATAACATCATCTATATATCTTCGGTAAAAAAGAAGTGACTGATCTCTGTTGTTATAAATAGTTTCATGTTCCCATTTGTTCAGCACTACATTAGCCACGCTTGGGGCATAGCGAGCTCCCATGGCTACACCGCCAGTTTGGTTATAGAACTGGTTGTTGGCCCAAAAAAAGTTGTTGCTCATGGCTAGTTCTAAACCTTGGATCAAAAACTGAATCTGAATTTTTTTGATTTTAGATTGTTTCATAAGGGCCCACTTCATTGCTTTAAGTGCATCTGAATGCCTGATATTGGTATACAGCGATTCAATGTCTACTGTAACCAATATTGTCGTGGCTGTAGCTTTACATGATTGGAGTGCTATTATTAAGTCCCTACTATCTTTGAGGTAGGAGGGGCTTAGAGAAACTAATGGTTTGAAATAGCCATCTAGATATTCTCCCAACCTAGAAAATAGTGACTCAATTCCACTTATTATTGGTCGCCCCGGAGGGGACTCTTTATTTTTATGTATTTTGGGTAGTATATACATTACTGGCACCTTTGGGGCAACGAGCATTATATAATTAGCTTCCTTTAGATTTAATATTTGTTTGTGCAGTCCCATCTCTATCCATATGCAGAGTTCAGCCTTTAAACGTATTGTGGGATTTCCTGTCATTCGTTGGTAGGTGGTGGTATCTTCAAGTAGTCTTTGCATTTCTTTGTAGTAATATTCTTTGGTTAGTATCACTAACCCTCCTCCTTTATCCGCAGGCCTCACAATTATTTCTTTGTTGTCTTCTATTGATTTAATTCCATGCCAGATACGTTGATTCGTATAGAATTTTGAGATTTCCATCTCTCGAACTTCATCTTGAACCATGTGCCTAAAGACTTCAATATGGTGATTCATTCCTTTTTTTGGATTGAACACCGATTTATTTTTCAAACCACTATGGAGGTATATGGGGTTTTGATTCTCCATCTCTCCATTTGTGGTTTATTTTGAGAAATATTTTTTTCTATTAAGCTTCCTAATGTATTTCTCAATATCGACAAATAATTCAAACTTGTCGACTTGTTTGTCTGGCGCAAATTTTAAACCCTGTTGTAAAACCTCTAATTCCTGTTCGGAAAATTGAACTCTTGCCAAATTAAATATTCCTTCATTTAGTTGGTTCTTTTTCTTTTTCGTTCTGCCTCTTCCTCTTCTTCCTCTCTTTCTCCATGTTCTTTTGGATGCTGTGGGGATCTGGGAGGAATCCGATAGGGCTCTTTCCATCCCCTCCATTCCCCCTGGTACTGATTCTGGTACGGGGCTGGGCGTCCCCTGAAATTTCCTCTAAACCCTCCTCTCGGTGGTCTTGGTGGAAAATAAGGTCGATATGTTTCTTGATATGCAGTTTCCATTGATCTATTATCCAAGGGACCATACCGATTGGATGTGTCCACTTGATAATTCAATGGATAGGGATAGGGGTCGTATGTAGAATAGTTGGGTTTGGAATTGACAGGATTTGATGGATGGTTTAGTACCCTTCGTACTTTTGGAGAGGGTACTAGTTTTTCTAGGGATGGTCTTGAGTTGAGTTACCATTTGTGGAGCTCCTGCCTCTTTAATAGGTGTTGAGTCAGGTGAACTGACAACATTAAGCGTGTCCTGCCATTTATAGACTTTATTATCTTCAAAATCTTTAATGTCTCTTTGATATTTTTTGAGTTTTTTCATTTTGATTTCCCCATCGTATTTGGACAAATGGGTTTGGAGAAGTTTTGCTTTATCCATATATTCACTTTGTGTTTTAAATGGTTCCATACTTTCTTTAAGATCTGCTATTTTGACATCTAGCATCACTTTTTTTGCTTTTCGCATTCTAATCATCAACTGCATTAGTTTTTGTTCGCAAGCGTTGAAAAACTGGTACCATTCATCTAACAATTGTAAATCGTCAATCCCATCATTGGGACTAACATCCCCCCTTAATCTTCTTGGAGTGAGGTTCTTGCCTATGTACATTTCGAAGGACGCAACGTCCCACCACAGTCTTATCTGTTTTTCCATGTCAAATTGTAGTTGCTTAAAACCCCTTTCTAAATCAATATTGGGACTAGGGGCTTGTTGGAAAATTTCCTCTAGATTGACGTGTCGATCTTTCATGAAATCAAACACATCCACAATATATTAGTCCAAAAAAATCTAATTTCTTTGGAACTTCAGTGAATAAAAAATAAAAAACTTCCGCGCCAAAAGACTAATCAATGCTACCCTATATATAGTATATAATAATAATATAAAAAATGAAAATAAGCAGCTCCCCTGAAAGCAATGAAGTATAAACTCCTATTGGATGAGAGTATACAGAAAAAGGTAGGGGGCGCTAGTGATTAACAATAAAGTGAAGTGGCTTTGATCAAACAGTAGTTACACCAATATTATAAACACTAGTGACAGTGTAACATAATATACAAATTAAAATCTAAAAAGTCCCAATAGTGGAAAAAAAAAATTTGAATGGATATCTCAGTCCAATCTAGAAAAATAAATCACCAAACAAAAACAAACAAATCTTGCTGTGATGATAAATGTAGATCTTCAAATAAAGCGCATTCCAAATCCTCCACCACACAGAAATAAGGAAACTTGTTCAACACCCAAAGTGCTCAGGTTAAGTAGTAGGCTTACCAGAATGTGTGGACTTCTTTATTTAAAAAGAAAGTCACACTAGCTTTGACAGGTTGGTGCCTGTACACATACAATTGGCTGGATGAAAATGTATTCCCTCTCTCCTCCGACAATCAAGGACATGACATGGAATATAAGCAGAAACTTCTCATAGTGCAACCCATTTATTTAAAAATTGAAAAATAAAACACAGCCAAATGGCTTCTTACATTATCCTGTGCCTCTCCCGACACTGGGGCTGCATGCATGTAATGGATACTCCAGGCTCGAGCCACCTCCGCAGCGGCGTGCGTTCCATGGCAGCGTGTAAACAACCAGGATATCCGGGTAGGGCGTGGATAGAGGGATCACGTGACTAGGCTCGCCGCCGACGTACGTTTCGTTTGGATTAACGTCTTCAGGGGGCGTGCCTAGTCACCAGCGTCACACGTTTATAAGGATAATACGTGGGGAGGGATAATTATGATGGACAAAGTCCTGTACCAATCACAGTGCAGCCACAGTGCCGTACAAGACGAACACATCCCATTGACAATTAAAAAGAGAGACAACTGTGTTACCCGCGCAGTGGGAAAGCAACTATAATGCTCTAAAATATTAAAATAAAGAAAAATATATTCTAAAATCAAATATATATTGGGGGAAGTTAATAAAGTCATGGATGGACAAATATAACCCTATAACTTGGCAGCTCCTTTGGATAACATGAAATATGAAAATAACATGAAATTTAGAATGCGTACTCAAAAATATCCACTAGATGGAGTACCATATGGAATATAATTGAACATACCAATCTTGCACCTTATTAAACCTAAAGAGAATACTGAGTCCCTAATTAGGTGATTCGTCCAAAATCCCTGTGGAAGCACACTAATCAGCGCGAGTGCTCCCAGCCAATGGGACAAAGCGGTGATGTGATCCTAGACAGGTAAATTTTAGATGGTGAATCCATCTATGCATATTAAATTGGGTGGCATCCCCATACATTAGCAACCAATATGCATAACGTTTATTGGACAAAAGAGGAGGAAAAAGGGGAGGGGAAAGGAATAAGAATCAAGGAGAGAAAATACACAATACTTCTTGCTCACGCAAACGAGAAGAGACACGACAGAGCAGTAGTTCTTCTTAATGTTCAAAATTGATTTGAAAAGCTCAACAATTTTATTTGTTAGATAGAAAGCAATTTAAATCTATTTCTATGTTCATACCATCTGGTTGCATACTCTGTAATTTATATAACCATTTTGTTTCATTTTGGGAAATGGCTCATTTTATGTGTGTCCCTCTCCAGTGACTAGTGATTTTATCAATTCCGAAAAATTTGCATTGGCTGGGATCACTTTGGTGATGACTTGAAAAGTGTCTCGACACGCTGTGATTCGGAAAACTTTTTTTAATGTTGGCAAGATGTTCATTAATTCTTACTCTCAGTTGTCTAGAAGTTCGTCCCACATACTGGAGTAAACAGGGACATTCCAGAACATAGGTTACATGGTCCGAATTACACGTAATCAGAGGTTTGATTTTAAATTTCTCCCTAGTTACATTAGACTGGAAGTGTAATATTTTTTTAGAGTCTCCAGACTTCCTTGTGGTTTTACATGCTTTGCAACGAGTGCAATAATGAAAACCTGAACCATCCAAAAAGGTACCCTGTTTTTTAGGAGGATCTGGTACATTGGGAGCTATACGATTCCTCAAACCTGGGGCCTTCCTATAAATGAATTTAGGTTTGGACGATATGGTGGATAACAGATCTTTATCTTTAAGGAGAATTGGCCAATATTTTTTAAAAATGGTTTCCACTTGTTTGTACTGCCTGTGGAAGCCTGACACGAAAGCTACTTCACCTCCAAAGTTCTTTTTTGACTTAGTTGTTAATAATGACTTTCTATCCATAGAGGACACCTGGGCCAGCACGTTATCTAGTGTCTCCAATGGATAGCCTTTTTCCAAAAACTTATTTGTCAACAGATCGGCCTGGGCAGAAAAATCTTCACTGTTTGCGCAGTTGCGCTTGAGCCGCATGTACTGCCCTTTAGGTACAGCTCCTATCCACTGGGGGTGGTGGCAGCTTTTAGTCAGTACAAACCCATTCCGATCTGTTGCTTTGAAATAGGTTTTGGTCACAAACTCGTTGTTTTTCTTGGTGATGGTGAGATCTAAATAATTCACAGTAGAAAGGCTACACTCCGCTGAAAATTTCAGCCCATATTCATTTTCGTTCATCTGCATCAAAAAAGCTTTTAACGTTGACTCTGTGCCTTCCCAAAATAAAATAACATCATCTATATATCTTC
This sequence comes from Rana muscosa, assembly GCA_029206835.1. Classification (NCBI taxonomy): domain Eukaryota; kingdom Metazoa; phylum Chordata; class Amphibia; order Anura; family Ranidae; genus Rana; species Rana muscosa. Next base: position 304,643,867 of record CM055125.1, on the reverse strand, counting down.
GGTAAAAAAGAAGTGACTGATCTCTGTTGTTATAAATAGTTTCATGTTCCCATTTGTTCAGCACTACATTAGCCACGCTTGGGGCATAGCGAGCTCCCATGGCTACACCGCCAGTTTGGTTATAGAACTGGTTGTTGGCCCAAAAAAAGTTGTTGCTCATGGCTAGTTCTAAACCTTGGATCAAAAACTGAATCTGAATTTTTTTGATTTTAGATTGTTTCATAAGGGCCCACTTCATTGCTTTAAGTGCATCTGAATGCCTGATATTGGTATACAGCGATTCAATGTCTACTGTAACCAATATTGTCGTGGCTGTAGCTTTACATGATTGGAGTGCTATTATTAAGTCCCTACTATCTTTGAGGTAGGAGGGGCTTAGAGAAACTAATGGTTTGAAATAGCCATCTAGATATTCTCCCAACCTAGAAAATAGTGACTCAATTCCACTTATTATTGGTCGCCCCGGAGGGGACTCTTTATTTTTATGTATTTTGGGTAGTATATACATTACTGGCACCTTTGGGGCAACGAGCATTATATAATTAGCTTCCTTTAGATTTAATATTTGTTTGTGCAGTCCCATCTCTATCCATATGCAGAGTTCAGCCTTTAAACGTATTGTGGGATTTCCTGTCATTCGTTGGTAGGTGGTGGTATCTTCAAGTAGTCTTTGCATTTCTTTGTAGTAATATTCTTTGGTTAGTATCACTAACCCTCCTCCTTTATCCGCAGGCCTCACAATTATTTCTTTGTTGTCTTCTATTGATTTAATTCCATGCCAGATACGTTGATTCGTATAGAATTTTGAGATTTCCATCTCTCGAACTTCATCTTGAACCATGTGCCTAAAGACTTCAATATGGTGATTCATTCCTTTTTTTGGATTGAACACCGATTTATTTTTCAAACCACTATGGAGGTATATGGGGTTTTGATTCTCCATCTCTCCATTTGTGGTTTATTTTGAGAAATATTTTTTTCTATTAAGCTTCCTAATGTATTTCTCAATATCGACAAATAATTCAAACTTGTCGACTTGTTTGTCTGGCGCAAATTTTAAACCCTGTTGTAAAACCTCTAATTCCTGTTCGGAAAATTGAACTCTTGCCAAATTAAATATTCCTTCATTTAGTTGGTTCTTTTTCTTTTTCGTTCTGCCTCTTCCTCTTCTTCCTCTCTTTCTCCATGTTCTTTTGGATGCTGTGGGGATCTGGGAGGAATCCGATAGGGCTCTTTCCATCCCCTCCATTCCCCCTGGTACTGATTCTGGTACGGGGCTGGGCGTCCCCTGAAATTTCCTCTAAACCCTCCTCTCGGTGGTCTTGGTGGAAAATAAGGTCGATATGTTTCTTGATATGCAGTTTCCATTGATCTATTATCCAAGGGACCATACCGATTGGATGTGTCCACTTGATAATTCAATGGATAGGGATAGGGGTCGTATGTAGAATAGTTGGGTTTGGAATTGACAGGATTTGATGGATGGTTTAGTACCCTTCGTACTTTTGGAGAGGGTACTAGTTTTTCTAGGGATGGTCTTGAGTTGAGTTACCATTTGTGGAGCTCCTGCCTCTTTAATAGGTGTTGAGTCAGGTGAACTGACAACATTAAGCGTGTCCTGCCATTTATAGACTTTATTATCTTCAAAATCTTTAATGTCTCTTTGATATTTTTTGAGTTTTTTCATTTTGATTTCCCCATCGTATTTGGACAAATGGGTTTGGAGAAGTTTTGCTTTATCCATATATTCACTTTGTGTTTTAAATGGTTCCATACTTTCTTTAAGATCTGCTATTTTGACATCTAGCATCACTTTTTTTGCTTTTCGCATTCTAATCATCAACTGCATTAGTTTTTGTTCGCAAGCGTTGAAAAACTGGTACCATTCATCTAACAATTGTAAATCGTCAATCCCATCATTGGGACTAACATCCCCCCTTAATCTTCTTGGAGTGAGGTTCTTGCCTATGTACATTTCGAAGGACGCAACGTCCCACCACAGTCTTATCTGTTTTTCCATGTCAAATTGTAGTTGCTTAAAACCCCTTTCTAAATCAATATTGGGACTAGGGGCTTGTTGGAAAATTTCCTCTAGATTGACGTGTCGATCTTTCATGAAATCAAACACATCCACAATATATTAGTCCAAAAAAATCTAATTTCTTTGGAACTTCAGTGAATAAAAAATAAAAAACTTCCGCGCCAAAAGACTAATCAATGCTACCCTATATATAGTATATAATAATAATATAAAAAATGAAAATAAGCAGCTCCCCTGAAAGCAATGAAGTATAAACTCCTATTGGATGAGAGTATACAGAAAAAGGTAGGGGGCGCTAGTGATTAACAATAAAGTGAAGTGGCTTTGATCAAACAGTAGTTACACCAATATTATAAACACTAGTGACAGTGTAACATAATATACAAATTAAAATCTAAAAAGTCCCAATAGTGGAAAAAAAAAATTTGAATGGATATCTCAGTCCAATCTAGAAAAATAAATCACCAAACAAAAACAAACAAATCTTGCTGTGATGATAAATGTAGATCTTCAAATAAAGCGCATTCCAAATCCTCCACCACACAGAAATAAGGAAACTTGTTCAACACCCAAAGTGCTCAGGTTAAGTAGTAGGCTTACCAGAATGTGTGGACTTCTTTATTTAAAAAGAAAGTCACACTAGCTTTGACAGGTTGGTGCCTGTACACATACAATTGGCTGGATGAAAATGTATTCCCTCTCTCCTCCGACAATCAAGGACATGACATGGAATATAAGCAGAAACTTCTCATAGTGCAACCCATTTATTTAAAAATTGAAAAATAAAACACAGCCAAATGGCTTCTTACATTATCCTGTGCCTCTCCCGACACTGGGGCTGCATGCATGTAATGGATACTCCAGGCTCGAGCCACCTCCGCAGCGGCGTGCGTTCCATGGCAGCGTGTAAACAACCAGGATATCCGGGTAGGGCGTGGATAGAGGGATCACGTGACTAGGCTCGCCGCCGACGTACGTTTCGTTTGGATTAACGTCTTCAGGGGGCGTGCCTAGTCACCAGCGTCACACGTTTATAAGGATAATACGTGGGGAGGGATAATTATGATGGACAAAGTCCTGTACCAATCACAGTGCAGCCACAGTGCCGTACAAGACGAACACATCCCATTGACAATTAAAAAGAGAGACAACTGTGTTACCCGCGCAGTGGGAAAGCAACTATAATGCTCTAAAATATTAAAATAAAGAAAAATATATTCTAAAATCAAATATATATTGGGGGAAGTTAATAAAGTCATGGATGGACAAATATAACCCTATAACTTGGCAGCTCCTTTGGATAACATGAAATATGAAAATAACATGAAATTTAGAATGCGTACTCAAAAATATCCACTAGATGGAGTACCATATGGAATATAATTGAACATACCAATCTTGCACCTTATTAAACCTAAAGAGAATACTGAGTCCCTAATTAGGTGATTCGTCCAAAATCCCTGTGGAAGCACACTAATCAGCGCGAGTGCTCCCAGCCAATGGGACAAAGCGGTGATGTGATCCTAGACAGGTAAATTTTAGATGGTGAATCCATCTATGCATATTAAATTGGGTGGCATCCCCATACATTAGCAACCAATATGCATAACGTTTATTGGACAAAAGAGGAGGAAAAAGGGGAGGGGAAAGGAATAAGAATCAAGGAGAGAAAATACACAATACTTCTTGCTCACGCAAACGAGAAGAGACACGACAGAGCAGTAGTTCTTCTTAATGTTCAAAATTGATTTGAAAAGCTCAACAATTTTATTTGTTAGATAGAAAGCAATTTAAATCTATTTCTATGTTCATACCATCTGGTTGCATACTCTGTAATTTATATAACCATTTTGTTTCATTTTGGGAAATGGCTCATTTTATGTGTGTCCCTCTCCAGTGACTAGTGATTTTATCAATTCCGAAAAATTTGCATTGGCTGGGATCACTTTGGTGATGACTTGAAAAGTGTCTCGACACGCTGTGATTCGGAAAACTTTTTTTAATGTTGGCAAGATGTTCATTAATTCTTACTCTCAGTTGTCTAGAAGTTCGTCCCACATACTGGAGTAAACAGGGACATTCCAGAACATAGGTTACATGGTCCGAATTACACGTAATCAGAGGTTTGATTTTAAATTTCTCCCTAGTTACATTAGACTGGAAGTGTAATATTTTTTTAGAGTCTCCAGACTTCCTTGTGGTTTTACATGCTTTGCAACGAGTGCAATAATGAAAACCTGAACCATCCAAAAAGGTACCCTGTTTTTTAGGAGGATCTGGTACATTGGGAGCTATACGATTCCTCAAACCTGGGGCCTTCCTATAAATGAATTTAGGTTTGGACGATATGGTGGATAACAGATCTTTATCTTTAAGGAGAATTGGCCAATATTTTTTAAAAATGGTTTCCACTTGTTTGTACTGCCTGTGGAAGCCTGACACGAAAGCTACTTCACCTCCAAAGTTCTTTTTTGACTTAGTTGTTAATAATGACTTTCTATCCATAGAGGACACCTGGGCCAGCACGTTATCTAGTGTCTCCAATGGATAGCCTTTTTCCAAAAACTTATTTGTCAACAGATCGGCCTGGGCAGAAAAATCTTCACTGTTTGCGCAGTTGCGCTTGAGCCGCATGTACTGCCCTTTAGGTACAGCTCCTATCCACTGGGGGTGGTGGCAGCTTTTAGTCAGTACAAACCCATTCCGATCTGTTGCTTTGAAATAGGTTTTGGTCACAAACTCGTTGTTTTTCTTGGTGATGGTGAGATCTAAATAATTCACAGTAGAAAGGCTACACTCCGCTGAAAATTTCAGCCCATATTCATTTTCGTTCATCTGCATCAAAAAAGCTTTTAACGTTGACTCTGTGCCTTCCCAAAATAAAATAACATCATCTATATATCTTCGGTAAAAAAGAAGTGACTGATCTCTGTTGTTATAAATAGTTTCATGTTCCCATTTGTTCAGCACTACATTAGCCACGCTTGGGGCATAGCGAGCTCCCATGGCTACACCGCCAGTTTGGTTATAGAACTGGTTGTTGGCCCAAAAAAAGTTGTTGCTCATGGCTAGTTCTAAACCTTGGATCAAAAACTGAATCTGAATTTTTTTGATTTTAGATTGTTTCATAAGGGCCCACTTCATTGCTTTAAGTGCATCTGAATGCCTGATATTGGTATACAGCGATTCAATGTCTACTGTAACCAATATTGTCGTGGCTGTAGCTTTACATGATTGGAGTGCTATTATTAAGTCCCTACTATCTTTGAGGTAGGAGGGGCTTAGAGAAACTAATGGTTTGAAATAGCCATCTAGATATTCTCCCAACCTAGAAAATAGTGACTCAATTCCACTTATTATTGGTCGCCCCGGAGGGGACTCTTTATTTTTATGTATTTTGGGTAGTATATACATTACTGGCACCTTTGGGGCAACGAGCATTATATAATTAGCTTCCTTTAGATTTAATATTTGTTTGTGCAGTCCCATCTCTATCCATATGCAGAGTTCAGCCTTTAAACGTATTGTGGGATTTCCTGTCATTCGTTGGTAGGTGGTGGTATCTTCAAGTAGTCTTTGCATTTCTTTGTAGTAATATTCTTTGGTTAGTATCACTAACCCTCCTCCTTTATCCGCAGGCCTCACAATTATTTCTTTGTTGTCTTCTATTGATTTAATTCCATGCCAGATACGTTGATTCGTATAGAATTTTGAGATTTCCATCTCTCGAACTTCATCTTGAACCATGTGCCTAAAGACTTCAATATGGTGATTCATTCCTTTTTTTGGATTGAACACCGATTTATTTTTCAAACCACTATGGAGGTATATGGGGTTTTGATTCTCCATCTCTCCATTTGTGGTTTATTTTGAGAAATATTTTTTTCTATTAAGCTTCCTAATGTATTTCTCAATATCGACAAATAATTCAAACTTGTCGACTTGTTTGTCTGGCGCAAATTTTAAACCCTGTTGTAAAACCTCTAATTCCTGTTCGGAAAATTGAACTCTTGCCAAATTAAATATTCCTTCATTTAGTTGGTTCTTTTTCTTTTTCGTTCTGCCTCTTCCTCTTCTTCCTCTCTTTCTCCATGTTCTTTTGGATGCTGTGGGGATCTGGGAGGAATCCGATAGGGCTCTTTCCATCCCCTCCATTCCCCCTGGTACTGATTCTGGTACGGGGCTGGGCGTCCCCTGAAATTTCCTCTAAACCCTCCTCTCGGTGGTCTTGGTGGAAAATAAGGTCGATATGTTTCTTGATATGCAGTTTCCATTGATCTATTATCCAAGGGACCATACCGATTGGATGTGTCCACTTGATAATTCAATGGATAGGGATAGGGGTCGTATGTAGAATAGTTGGGTTTGGAATTGACAGGATTTGATGGATGGTTTAGTACCCTTCGTACTTTTGGAGAGGGTACTAGTTTTTCTAGGGATGGTCTTGAGTTGAGTTACCATTTGTGGAGCTCCTGCCTCTTTAATAGGTGTTGAGTCAGGTGAACTGACAACATTAAGCGTGTCCTGCCATTTATAGACTTTATTATCTTCAAAATCTTTAATGTCTCTTTGATATTTTTTGAGTTTTTTCATTTTGATTTCCCCATCGTATTTGGACAAATGGGTTTGGAGAAGTTTTGCTTTATCCATATATTCACTTTGTGTTTTAAATGGTTCCATACTTTCTTTAAGATCTGCTATTTTGACATCTAGCATCACTTTTTTTGCTTTTCGCCTTCTAATCATCAACTGCATTAGTTTTTGTTCGCAAGCGTTGAAAAACTGGTACCATTCATCTAACAATTGTAAATCGTCAATCCCATCATTGGGACTAACATCCCCCCTTAATCTTCTTGGAGTGAGGTTCTTGCCTATGTACATTTCGAAGGACGCAACGTCCCACCACAGTCTTATCTGTTTTTCCATGTCAAATTGTAGTTGCTTAAAACCCCTTTCTAAATCAATATTGGGACTAGGGGCTTGTTGGAAAATTTCCTCTAGATTGACGTGTCGATCTTTCATGAAATCAAACACATCCACAATATATTAGTCCAAAAAAATCTAATTTCTTTGGAACTTCAGTAAATAAAAAATAAAAAACTTCCGCGCCAAAAGACTAATCAATGCTACCCTATATATAGTATATAATAATAATATAAAAAATGAAAATAAGCAGCTCCCCTGAAAGCAATGAAGTATAAACTCCTATTGGATGAGAGTATACAGAAAAAGGTAGGGGGCGCTAGTGATTAACAATAAAGTGAAGTGGCTTTGATCAAACAGTAGTTACACCAATATTATAAACACTAGTGACAGTGTAACATAATATACAAATTAAAATCTAAAAAGTCCCAATAGTGGAAAAAAAAATTTTGAATGGATATCTCAGTCCAATCTAGAAAAATAAATCACCAAACAAAAACACACAAATCTTGCTGTGATGATAAATGTAGATCTTCAAATAAAGCGCATTCCAAATCCTCCACCACACAGAAATAAGGAAACTTGTTCAACACCCAAAGTGCTCAGGTTAAGTAGTAGGCTTACCAGAATGTGTGGACTTCTTTATTTAAAAAGAAAGTCACACTAGCTTTGACAGGTTGGTGCCTGTACACATACAATTGGCTGGATGAAAATGTATTCCCTCTCTCCTCTGACAATCAAGGACATGACATGGAATATAAGCAGAAACTTCTCATAGTGCAACCCATTTATTTAAAAATTGAAAAATAAAACACAGCCAAATGGCTTCTTACATTATCCTGTGCCTCTCCCGACACTGGGGCTGCATGCATGTAATGGATACTCCAGGCTCGAGCCACCTCCGCAGCGGCGTGCGTTCCATGGCAGCGTGTAAACAACCAGGATATCCGGGTAGGGCGTGGATAGAGGGATCACGTGACTAGGCTCGCCGCCGACGTACGTTTCGTTTGGATTAACGTCTTCAGGGGGCGTGCCTAGTCACCAGCGTCACACGTTTATAAGGATAATACGTGGGGAGGGATAATTATGATGGACAAAGGCCTGTACCAATCACAGTGCAGCCACAGTGCCGTACAAGACGAACACATCCCATTGACAATTAAAAAGAGAGACAACTGTGTTACCCGCGCAGTGGGAAAGCAACTATAATGCTCTAAAATATTAAAATAAAGAAAAATATATTCTAAAATCAAATATATATTGGGGGAAGTTAATAAAGTCATGGATGGACAAATATAACCCTATAACTTGGCAGCTCCTTTGGATAACATGAAATATGAAAATAACATGAAATTTAGAATGCGTACTCAAAAATATCCACTAGATGGAGTACCATATGGAATATAATTGAACATACCAATCTTGCACCTTATTAAACCTAAAGAGAATACTGAGACCCTAATTAGGTGATTCGTCCAAAATCCCTGTGGAAGCACACTAATCAGCGCGAGTGCTCCCAGCCAATGGGACAAAGCGGTGATGTGATCCTAGACAGGTAAATTTTAGATGGTGAATCCATCTATGCATATTAAATTGGGTGGCATCCCCATACATTAGCAACCAATATGCATAACGTTTATTGGACAAAAGAGGAGGAAAAAGGGGAGGGGAAAGGAATAAGAATCAAGGAGAGAAAATACACAATACTTCTTGCTCACGCAAACGAGAAGAGACACGACAGAGCAGTAGTTCTTCTTAATGTTCAAAATTGATTTGAAAAGCTCAACAATTTTATTTGTTAGATAGAAAGCAATTTAAATCTATTTCTATGTTCATACCATCTGGTTGCATACTCTGTAATTTATATAACCATTTTGTTTCATTTTGGGAAATGGCTCATTTTATGTGTGTCCCTCTCCAGTGACTAGTGATTTTATCAATTCCGAAAAATTTGCATTGGCTGGGATCACTTTGGTGATGACTTGAAAAGTGTCTCGACACGCTGTGATTCGGAAAACTTTTTTTAATGTTGGCAAGATGTTCATTAATTCTTACTCTCAGTTGTCTAGAAGTTCGTCCCACATACTGGAGTAAACAGGGACATTCCAGAACATAGGTTACATGGTCCGAATTACACGTAATCAGAGGTTTGATTTTAAATTTCTCCCTAGTTACATTAGACTGGAAGTGTAATATTTTTTTAGAGTCTCCAGACTTCCTTGTGGTTTTACATGCTTTGCAACGAGTGCAATAATGAAAACCTGAACCATCCAAAAAGGTACCCTGTTTTTTAGGAGGATCTGGTACATTGGGAGCTATACGATTCCTCAAACCTGGGGCCTTCCTATAAATGAATTTAGGTTTGGACGATATGGTGGATAACAGATCTTTATCTTTAAGGAGAATTGGCCAATATTTTTTAAAAATGGTTTCCACTTGTTTGTACTGCCTGTGGAAGCCTGACACAAAAGCTACTTCACCTCCAAAGTTCTTTTTTGATCCGACTTGCGGGGCGACTCGTGTGCCGGTTGACACAGGGGCAGCGCGACTTTGCGAGGCAACTTAGACACGACTTGAGCGTGAAGCAGACGCTCAAGTCGTGTCCTGGAGGCGACTTGAAGTACCTGGCTGAGATTGTTCTTGGTGACAAGGTACTGCAAGCCTCGCGCTCGCTGTCCCCTGTGTTTGGTATAAATCATGAAGGGGAACTCCAGGCCTGAAAAAAACAGCATTGGTTCCCCTCCAGGAGCATACCAGGCCTCTAGGTCTGGTATGGATTTTAAGGGAAACCCCCCTACGCCGAAAAACCCGGTGTGGGGGTCCCCCCAAAATCCATACCAGACCCTTATCCAAACACAGCCCGGCAGGTCAGGAAAGGGGGGGCGAGCGGCCCCCCTCCCTCCTGAACTGTACCAGGCCGCATGCCCTCAACATGGGGGGTTTGGTGCTTTGGGGCAGGGGGACGACCTGCGGCACCCCCACCCCAAAGCACCCTTCCCCCTGTTGATGGGGACAAGGGCCTCTTCCCGACAACCCTGGCCGTTGGTTGTCGGGGTCTGCGGGTGGGGGGCTTATCGGAATCCGGGAGCCCCCTTTAATAAGGGGGCCCCCAGATCCCGGGCCCCCCCCACCCTATGTGAATGAGTATGGGGTACATCGTACCCCTACCCATTCACCTGGTGGCAAAAAAATGTCAATAAAAAAACACAACACAGGTTTTAAAAGTAATTTATTAGGCAGCTCCGGGAGTCTTTTTCCGACTTCGGGGGTATCTTCCGACTCTCCGGCCTCTTCTCCCGCTCTCCGGTGCCTTCTCCACGATCTCCGGTTCTTTCTGCCTTCTGCCGGGCGCCCCGCTATCTTCTTCCAGCTCTTTTGCTAGCGGGGTCCCGGTCTTCATTGTCGCCTTCTTCCCTCTTCTCTCTGCCCGATGTTGCCTCGTCGCTGTCTGCTGCTACAATGCTGTGTGCGCGGAGCGCAACGACTTATATTGGCATGGGGCGTGGTCACCGGGTGATGCCACCCGGTGACCCCGCCCCGTATGCCGTCACAGTCCTGGGGAATGATGGGACCGTGACGTCATATGGGGGCGGGGTCACCGGTGACCACGCCCCATGTCAATATAAGTCGTTGCGCTCTGCGCACACAGCATTGTAGCGGCAGACAGCGACGAGGCAACATCGGGCGGAGAGAGGAGGGAAGAAGACGACGATGAAGACCAGGACCCCGCTAGCAAAAGAGCTGGAAGAAGATAGCGGGGCACCCAGCAGAAGGCAGAAAGAACCGAAGATCGTGGAGAAGGCACCGGAGAGCGGGAGAAGAACTAGAGAGCGCGGAGACGACACCGGAGAGCAGAAGAAGAGACCCCCGAAGTCGGAAGAAGACCCCCGAAGTCGGAAGAAGACCCCTGGAGCTGCCTAATAAATTACTTTAAAAACCTGTGTTGTGTTTTTTTATTGACTTTTTTTGCCACCAGGTGAATGGGTAGGGGTACGATGTACCCCATACTCATTCACATAGTGTGGGGGGCCGGGATCTGGGGGTCCCCTTTGTTAAAGGGGCCTTCCAGATTCCGACGATAAGCCCCCTGCCCGCAGACCCCCACAACCACCGGGCAAGGGTTGTGGGGATGGGGCCCTTGTCCCCATCAACATGGGGACATCCTCCCCATTTGAGGGCATGTGGCCTGGTACGGTTCAGGAGAGGGGGGGCGCTCTCTCGTCCCCCCCTCTTTTCCTGCGGCCTGCCAGGTTGCGTGCTCGGATAAAGGGTCTGGTATGGATTTTTGAGGGAACTCCATGGCAGTTTTTTTTTTTTAAATTTGGGGTGGAGTTCCCCTTAAAATCCATACCAGACCTGAAGGGCCTGGTATGGATATTTGGGGGAACCCCGCGCATTTGTTTTTTAAATTTGCGGCAGAGCTCCCCTTTATATCCATACCAGAAGGGCCTGGTAATTGAACCTAGGGGGACCCCCACGCATTTATTTTTTATTTTTTTACCAATGACTTTTCTATGTATTGCTGGGAGCCGACAATTCATTATAGCCGTGAATGAGTTTTAAATGACTTTTTTTCCTTCAGAAATTACACTTTGTGCAGGGACAGTTCTAAGCACGGGAAACAAGCTCTGCTTTACAAGCATACTATACACACACCCTAGGTACGAAATTTAAAGGAATATTTCACTTTTATTGTTTCACTTTAAGCATTATTAAAATCACTGCTCCCGAAAAAAATTACGTTTTTAAAACTTTTTTTGCATTGATACATGTCCCCTGGGGCAGGACCCGGGTCCCCAAACACTTTTTAGGACAATAACTTGTATATTAGCCTTTATAATTAGCACTTTTGATTTCGAACGTTCGAGTCCATTGTATTTAATAGGGTTCTAAAGTTCGCGCAAACTTTCTGTCTGTTCGCTAGGGATGAGCTCGGTGTTCGAGTCGAATGCATGTTCGACTCGAACATCGCCTGTTCGGCGAAACCAGAACTTTTTGGGCCGTTCGCGCCAAATTCGTGTGACGCGAACGGCCCACAATGCACTGCGCCATCGCACTGCATTGCCGGCGCTGTGATTGGCCAAGCATGCACTGTGACGCCGCATGCTTGGCTAATCACAGCGCCGGCAGCGAGGAGAGCCATAATTGGCCACAGGCAGGATGCCTGTGGCCAATTATAGCTCAGGTGGGTTTAGTACACGCCCCACACTATAAAAGGCCGCCAGCGCGGCGGCCTTGTGTAGTGTGTTCCGGCGTGCAGGGAAAGAGCTTGATAGGCAGGGACAGTGTGTTCTACAGTGTGTTCTTTTCTCAGGCATCTGCAGGAGTTAATGGGTGTTGTGTGCCTCCAGCACAGTATACACCTGTATCTACCCTTTATTGCTGTTCTCTAAGCTAGATAGGCAGGAACAGTGTGTTCTTTTCTCAGGCATCTGCAGGAGTTAGTGGGTGTTGTGTGCCTCCAGCACAGTATACACCTGTATCTACCCTTTATTGCTGTTCTCTAAGCTAGATAGGCAGGGACAGTGTGTTCTTTTCTCAGGCATCTGCAGGAGTTAGTAGGTGTTGTGTGCCCCAGCACAGTATACACCTGTATATACCCTTTATTGCTGTTCTCTAATACAGGCATCTGCAGGAGTTAGTGGGTGTTTTAGTGCCCCAGCACAGTATACACCTGTATATACACTTTTTTGCTGTTCTCTAATACAGGCATCTGCAGGAGTTAGTGGGTGTTGTGTGCCCCAGCACAGTATACACCTGTATATACACTTTTTTGCTGTTCTCTAATACAGGCATCTGCAGGAGTTAGTGGGTGTTGTGTGCCTCCAGCACAGTATACACCTGTATCTACCCTTTTTTGCTGGTGTTCTCTAATAAAGGCATCAGCAGGAGTTACTTGGTGTTGTGTGCCTCCAGCACAGCACAGTATACACCTGTATCTACCCTTTTTTGCTGGTGTTCTCTAATAAAGGCATCTTCAGGAGTTAGTGGGTGTTGTGTGCCTCCAGCACAGCACAGTATACATCTATATCTACCCTTTATTAACAGTGTTCTCTAATACAGGCATCTGCAGGAGTTAGTGGGTGTTGTGTGCCTCCAGCACAATATACACTACCCAATTGCTGGTTTTTCCATCTCCCTGCAGGCCATTACTATGTCTGGAAGGCCAACAAGGAGAGGCAGACAGTCACGAGCCAATAAAAGAGGGCAAGCAGGCTCTGTGTCTAGAGACAACAGTGCTGGTCTTGGACGTGGTGCATCGTCATCAGCACGTGGCCATGGGACACGCTTGTCCTTATTTTCGGCAGCTGGACGTGTTGAATCGCATCATGCCGAAGACTTGGTAGAGTGGATGATCAAGCCCTCCTCATCCTCCTCATCCTCTCTCACCCAGGCTCAGGGTACTGGCAAAGCAGCTGCCAAAGCGTCCTCTTCCCTCGTATCAATGTCATCATCAGTCACTCCTTCCCTAGACCCACCATGTCCTCCTGAGGAGTCCCCCGAACTGTTTGAGCACAGTATTGTGTACATGCTCCAGGAGGATGCCCAGCGTTTTGAAGGGTCTGATGATGATACCCAGCTAGAGCAAGGCAGTAGCGTGAGTGCAGAGAGAGGGGATGCTCAAGAAGGACAGCAATCTGGCAGTCATGTTCCAGCAGCTGCAGCATACTGCCAGATTGGCTCCAGTGATGAGGAGGAAGGGGATGATGAGGTCACTGACTCCACGTGGGTGCCTGATAGGAGAGAGGAGGAGGATGAGGAGGAGGCACATCTCCAACATGGCAGGATGCCCTCCGGGGGCCAGCGTAAGGGCAGCACACCGACTGAATCACACCACAGAGCTCCGCCTGTGCAGGGCGCTGCCTCTGTCCGTTATTCCAAAAGTTCTTTGGTGTGGGCCTTTTTTGAGTCGAGTGCATCAGATCGCACCACTGCTATTTGCAACATATGCCTCAAGCGTATCTCGCGTGGCCAAAACATCAGCCGCTTGGGGACCACATGCTTGACCAGACATATGTTGACCTGCCATGCAGCTCGTTGGCAAGCGTACCTTAAAGACCCACACCAAAGAACAAAGCGGACCTCTCCTTGCTCCTCATCAGCTGGGATCTCCAACCCCACTGAAACCTGCACTGAGAGGACTGAAGGTGTAGAATTAGGTGTGTCACAGCCAAGTACTTGCGGGCACTCTGCTAGCAGTACACTGACGTCCGATTGTAGCAGGAAAATTTCCCTGCCCCAGCTGCTGGACCGTCGAAAGAAGTTCACTCCCAGCCATCCACATGCCCAGCGGTTGAATGCTAGCTTGGCAAAATTGCTAGCACTTCAACTTCTGCCTTTTCAGTTGGTAGACTCGGCCCCCTTCCGTGAGTTTGTGCAATGTGCAGTTCCTCAGTGGGAGGTTCCCAAACGCCACTTTTTCTCACGGAAGGCGATTCCGGCTCTCTACCGGCATGTGGAAGGCAATGTCCATGCCTCGCTGGACAGGGCGGTCAGCGGTAAGGTGCATATTACCGTGACTCATGGTCCAGCAGGCATGGACAGGGACATTACGGACCAGCGGTGCTCCGTAGGCGTTCAAGGGGCTACGCAAGTATGCAGGCAAAAAGATGCCATGCCGTGCTTGCTCTGTTGTGTTTGGGGGACAGGAGCCACACTGGGGCAGAGGATCTGTCAGCTCTGCAGGGGCAGGCCGAGAGGTGGTTGATGCCACGCCAGCTTAAGCCAGGAATGGTGGTTTGCGACAATGGCACCAACCTCCTCTCCGCCCTCCGACAGGGACAACTGACCCATGTGTCCTGTGTGGCTCACGTCCTTAACCTGGTGGTGCAGCGGTTCTTGGGCAAGTACCCGGGCTTACAGGATGTCCTGAGGCAGGCCAGGCAAGTCTGTGTGCATTTCCGCAGATCATATAATGCCAGTGCTCGGCTGGCTGAGCTGCAAAAGGAGTTGAACCTGCCCAAGAACCGCCTTATATGTGACATGCCCACCAGGTGGAACTCAATGTTGGCCATGCTGCAGCGGCTGCACATGCAGCAGAGGGCCATCAATGAGTACCATTTCATTCCATATTAGTGTTTCTTGCCTGAATTGTGCGTTCAGGAGATGCCTAACCTATAGGTATCTGTAGAATGATTTATTGGGGACTGAGTACTCCTCTCTTAACTCTTGAAATGTTTTTATTCTTCCCTCTTTGAGAGATGTACTCCACACATATCCCATTCCTCAATTTTCCCATCTTTTTAAGCTCTTCTAAATTGCTATTGTCCCAAATAGGGGAGAATTCTGAGAATCCGCTATACCCCAATATCTCCTTAACCGTCTTCCAACATTTTACCATCAGTTTTTCTGTTGGACACCTGGAGCAGAAAGAGTCAGCCTCCACTGCCTCTACTTCTGTATCATGACTTGTATCATTCAGTAGTAGATTCTTCCCCACCTCCCTACTCACCGGTAGGTTACTTCCCCTCATATGCTGCATTTGTGCAGCTAAAAAGTAGTATCCCCCCCCTTTCTCTGGATTGCTGTAAAGTACGAAGGCGAACTCTTGCTGCTCCATTTTTCCATATCAGTTCCCTAAATACACTGTCCATTTTTTTTAAACCAGTACTTTGGAATCCATACTGGGGAATTGTGTATAACATATAGGATCTGAGGCATCCAAACCATTTTGACAAGGTTGCAACGTCCGACCACCGAAAGTGGAAGTCTGTTCCACACGCGACACTTCTGTCTCAACCTTGTCATTAATGGTACCAGATTATTAGCTATATAATGTCCCGGATCTTTTGTTACATATACCCCCAAGTACCTCATCTGACTTACAACCTTAACTTGGGTTATCTGCTGTGTTATTGGGTCCATCGGCAAAAGTGCAGATTTTTCCCAATTAATCCTTAACCCTGAAATTTTCCCATATTCTCCAATTATCCCCATTGCTGCATCTAGTGAGGACTGCGTATCCCCCAGAAAAAGCAAAATGTCATCTGCATACATGGCAATCTTTTCTTCCCCGAGTTTCCTCTTGAATCCATGTACTTCTGGGGATGCCCTTATTGATATGGCCAGAGGCTCCACTGCGAGGGCGAAAAGCAGGGGCGACAGCGGGCACCCCTGCCTTGTCCCCCTCGCCAACTGAAACCACTCTGAACACTCACCGTTTATTCTTATTTTTGCTCTTGGACCCTCATACAGTATCTTAACCCATTGGATGAACCTCGGACCAAACTGAAATTACCCTCCACAAAAAGTGCCACTCAAGGCTGTCAAACGCCTTAGCTGCGTCTAAGGACAGAAGAGTGTAGAATTAGGTGTGTCACAGCCAAGTACTTGCGGGCACTCTGCTAGCAGTACACCGACGTCCGATTCTAGCAGGCAAATTTCCCTGCCCCAGCTGCTGGACCGTTGAAAGAAGTTCACTCCCAGCCATCCACATGCCCAGCGGTTGAATGCTAGCTTGGCAAAATTGCTAGCACTTCAACTGCTGCCTTTTCAGTTGGTAGACTCAGCCCCCTTCCGTGAGTTTGTGCAATGTGCGGTTCCTCAGTGGCAGGTTCCCAAATGCCACTTTTTCTCACGGAAGGCGATTCCAGCTCTCTACCAGCATGTGGAAGGCAATGTCTTGGCCTCGCTGGACAGGGCGGTCAGCGGTATGGTGCATATTACCGCTGACTCATGGTCCAGCAGGCATGGACAGGGACGTTACCTTTCTTTCACGGCCCATTGGATCACTCTTTTGGCAGCTGGGAAGGATGCAGGACAAGGTGCAGTAGTGTTGGAGGTTGTTCCGCCGCCACGCCTCCAAAATGCTACTACTGGTTGTGACACACCTCTCTCCTCCACCCCCTCCTCTTCTTCTTCCTCCATGGCCTCTTCCTGTGCTTTTTCCTCGGAACCAGCGGTGCTCCATATGCGTTCAAGGGGCTACGCAAGTACGCAGGCAAAAAGATGCCATGCCGTGCTTGCGCTGGTGTGTTTGGGGGACAGGAACCACACTGGGGCAGAGGTTCTGTCAGCTCTGCAGGGGCAGGCCGAGAGGTGGTTGGCACCATGCCAGCTCAAGCCAGGAATGGTGGTTTGCGACAATGCCACCAACCTCCTCTCCGCCCTCCGACAGGGACAACTGACCCATGTGTCCTGTGTGGCTCACGTCCTTAACCTGGTGGTGCAGCGGTTCTTCGGCAGGTACCCGGGCTTACAGGATGTCCTGAGGCAGGCCAGGCAAGTCTGTGTGCATTTCTGCAGATCATATAATGCCAGTGCTCGGCTGGCTGAGCTGCAAAAGGAGTTGAACCTGCCCAAGAACCGCCTTATATGTGACATGCCCACCAGGTGGAACTCAATCTTGGCCATGCTGCAGCGGCTGCACATGCAGCAGAGGGCCATCAATGAGTACCTGTGCGACTACGGCACCAGGACAGGGTCAGGGGAGCTCTGTTTTTTTTTCACCACGCCAGTGGGGCATGATCAGGGATGCATGCACTGTCCTGGCACCATTTGAGGAGGCCACGAGGATGGTGAGCAGTGACACTGCATGCATCAGTGACACTGTACCTCTTGTCCACCTGTTGGAGCATACGCTGCATGGAATAATGGACAGGGCACTTGAGGCAGAACAGAGGCAGGAAGAGGAGCACTTCCTTGCCTCTCAAGGCCCCCTTTACCCAGACAGTGTTCCTTCTGTCCCACCCATCGCACAGGAAGAGGACGAGGAGGAGGAGGAGGATTGTGTCAGCATGGAGGTGGAGCCTGGCACTCAGCATCAACAGCAGCAGACTTTTAGGGATGATTTACAGTCCCAAGAAAGCCGTGGACTTGTACGTGGCTGGGAGGAGGTGGCTGCGGATCATGTCGTCCTTAGTGACCCAGAGGACTCCGGACCGAATGCCTCAGCTAACCTACGCTGCATGGCCTCCCTGATCCTGCAAAGTCTGCGGAAGGATCCTCGTATTCTTCGGATCAAGGAGAGGGACCATTACTGGCTGGCCACTCTCCTTGATCCACGGTACAAGGGTAAGGTTGTGGACCTTATCTTACCGTCGCAGAGGGAGCAGAGCATGAGACATCTCCGGGAGGCCTTGCAGAAAGGTCTGTGCAACGCGTTCCCAGAGATTGGGAGGTTACAAACTCCTGGTCCTGGACAACGAGTTGCTGAGGCTTCGGTCAGTCAAAGAAGGAGTGGTGGGGAAGGTGGCCGTCTGACCGATGCGTTTAGAACATTTTTTAGTCCGCAGCCCCAAGGTATGATCGGTTCCAGCAACCATTGCCAGCGTCTGATATACATGGTGCAGGAATACCTAGGGGCAAGGTCAGACTTGGACACCTTTCCCACCGAAAATCCTCTGGCTTACTGGGTCTTGAGGATGGATCACTGGCCAGAGCTTGCACAGTATGCAATTGAGCTACTGGCCTGTCCTGCATCCAGCGTTCTTTCGGAACGCACATTCAGTGCTGCTGGAGGCTTTGTCATGGATCACAGGGCACGCCTGTCCACCGACTCGGTTAATCGACTGACCTTCATAAAGATGAACCAGTCTTGGATCAACACCAGCTACCAAGCACCTGAAGCTGATGTAACAGAATAATTTATTTTGAAATGTCACATCCCTTCAAGACTGCCTATGCTGATGCTGAGTGACTGTCCTGTTATGTTGACTGACTATCCTCCTCCTCAATGATCCGATTCATGATGATAGCTTGGAAGAACATTTTTGTTTCTGGGTGCCGCCACCAGTGGCTAAGGCACAATTTTTCAGCCCCTGTTTAACAGGGGCATGTGATTACAATTTTTTATGCAATGCTTTGCAGCAGGGCTTATTCCTGCACTCCAACTAGAGTATCTGGGAGAGGTTGCAGTGTCGTGGCACCAGCACCATTGCCTAAGGCCCAATTTTTCAGCCCCTGTTTAACAGGGGCGTTTAATTACAATTTTTGATGCAATACTTTGCAACAGGGCTCATTGCTGTGCTCCAAGTACAGTATCTGTGAGGGGTTGCAGTGTTGTGGCACCAGTGCCTAAGGCCCAATTTTTCTGCCCCTGTTCAACAGGGGCATGTAATTACAATTCTTGATCTAATAATTCACAGCAGGGCCCATTCCTGCGCCCACCAAGAGTAACTGTGAGGGCTTACAGTGTTGTGGCAACACCACCACCACCACCAAAGGCCCAATTTTCCTGCCCCTCTTCAACAGGGGCATGCAATTACAATTCTTGATCTAATAATTAACAGTAGGGCCCATTCATGCGCCCACCAAGAGTAACTGTGAGGGCTGACAGTGTTGTAGCACCAGCACCACCACCAAAGGCCCAATTTTTCCTACCACTGTTCAACAATGGCATGTAATTACAACTCCTGATATAATAGTTCACAGCAGGGCCTTCCAGCGCCCACCAAGAGTAACTGTGAGGGCTCACAGTGTTGTGGCAACACCAACATCTAAGGGGCAAATTTCAGCAGAGTATATACGGCAGGCCCCTACTTTCAAACATCCAACTTACAAACGACTCCTACTTGCAAACGGAAGGATACAACAGGAAGTGAGAGGAAATCTACCCCTAGGAAGGGAAATTCTCTCCTGTAAGAGTTAATATGGGAAAAAGGTGTCTCCTCTCTACTGATGCTTTATCACCAATCCTTGTTTTAATAAAAACCCCACTTTTCCAAAAACATTTGTCATTGGGACGGAAAGTGAGGTGAAATGTTCTGAACAGGTGCACAGACAGCAAAACAAATGTTACAGGGGTGATAACCCTTCCCTATGTTTTCCAAAAAGCTTAAAAATATATTTTTTGGCTGGAGCTACACTTAAACAATGTACCTGTTCAAAATTACAAACGGATTCTACTTAAGAACAAACCTACAGTCCCTGTCTTTGCACTGCCTGTATACTGCTGTTCAGAGTATATAGGGCCTTTTTTTATTTTGGAAGCGGGGTTCCCCTTAATATCCATACAAGACCCAAAGGGGCTGGTAATGGGTTGGAGTAGGAGGGGGGGGGGGGGGTGATGGGGTAAGCATGCCATTTTTCTCAAAGATTTTCATCCATATTGCCAGGACAAGACATGACATTAAAGCCGCAAGCAGTTTTAAATGGCTTTTTTTCCTTTAGAAATTACATTTTGTGCAGGGACAGTTCTAAACACGGGAAAAAACATGCCACTTCACAGGCATACTTTAGACACCCCCAGGTACGATATTTAAAGGAATATTTCCCTTTTTTTTTTTCACTTTATGCATCATTAAAATGACTGCTCCCGAAAAAACGTCCGTTTTTAAAACTTCTTTTTGCATTGATACATGTCCCCTGGGGCAGAACCCGGGTCCCCAAACCCTTTATAGGACAATAACATGCATATTAGCCGTTATAATTAGCACTTTAGATTTCGAACGTTCGCGTCCATTGTATTTAATAGGGTTCTAACATTCGCGTGAACTTTCGGTCCGTTCGCAGGTTCTGGTGCGAACCGAACCGGGGGGTGTTCGGCTCATCCCTACTGTTCGCAGGTTCTGGTGCGAAGCGAACAGGGGGGTGTTCGGCTCATCCCTAATGTTAACTAACTAAACGCTTATAGACGCAAATGCAGTAAAACGCGGCATGCAAACGCGACAAAACGCTTGTTTGGAAACGCTGCTTTCAACCTTAGTTCTGAAGACTTTGCACCAGCCTCCCGTGTACATGGGGCCTAAAAACGGCTATGCCATTTACAGCTCAAAAACGGCATGGTGGCCATGAGGCCATAGGCTAACATGGAGAGGCGTTTTTAAGCTGCAAAAAACACTCAAACAAGCGGCTGGAAAAATGTCTGTGTGCATGTAGCCTTATATTAACCACTTGCTTACTGGCCACTTAAACCCCCTTCCTGCCCAGACCAATTTTCAACTTTCAGCGCTGATGCACTTTGAATGACAATTGCGCGCTTATACAAGACTGTAACCCAATGAAAATGTAAGCATTTTTTGCACACAAATAGAGCTTTCTTTTGGTGCTATTTGATCACCTTTTTCTATAAATACAAAAGACTGACTAAAAAAAAAATTTGGGATATTTTAACCACTTCAGCACCGGGCCTATTCTGGCACTTCTCTCCTTCATGTTAAACTCATAATTGTATGGCTATAAAATTACTTAGAATCCCCAAACATTATATATATGTTTTTTTTTTTAGCAGACACCCTAGGGAATAAAATGGCGGTCATTGTAAATTTTTATCTCGCTCGGTATTTGCGCAATAAGTTTTCAAACGCCTTTTTTTTGGAAAAAAAAATGGTTTCATGAATTAAAAAAATTACAAAACAGTAAAGTTAGCCCAATTTTTTTGTATAATGTGAAAGATGTTGTTATGATGAGTAAATAGATACCTAACATGTCATTCTTTAAAATTGCGCACACTAATGGAATGACACCAAACTTCAGTACTTACACGTTACCATTTTCGCATTACAGAGGAGGTCTAGTGCTATAATTGTTGCACTCATTCTAACGCACGCAGCAATACCTCACATGTGTGGTTTTAACGGTGTTTACATATGTGGGTGGGACTTACGTGTGTGTTCGCTTCTGAGCGCGAGCTACCGGGGACAGGGGCGTTTGAATTTTTTTTTTATTATTATTTTTTTTTGTTTTTTTTAACCATTTTTATTCCTATCAGAAGGAATGTAAACATCCCTTGTAATAGGAATCTATTGTGACAGGTCCTCTTTATGGAGAGATGCAGGGTCAATAAGACCCCGCATCTTTCCTCCAGGCTGGAAAGCATGAGATCGGTAAAAAAATTCACCGATCTCATGCTGACAGCCGAGATCACGGCTTTGTTTACATACGGGAACCCGGTGTGACGTCGCGCCCGGGCCTCCGGTCATAGAGATGACTGGTGACCATCTGGTCACCAGTCATCTCTATGCTTCCCATCCGGCGCCGGCCAATTAGTTCTCTGGGCCCCCGATGGCACGGGAGAGCCCGGAGAAGCACCGGATGGCGGCAGGAGGCGGGGGAACGCCCCCTCCCGTCGCCTATAAGAACGATCAAGCGGCGGAACTGCCGCTATGATCGTTTTTATCGTGCACAGAATCGCCGGCTGAAAAGAATGATATCTGAATGATGCCTGCAACTGCAGGCATCATTCAGATGTCACTGCACAAAGTCAAGGACGTCATTTCACGGTGGGCGGTAGGGAAGTGGTTAATATTTAGTTTGAACAATTTTCTCCTTCATTGATGTACACTGATGAGGCTGCACTGATGGGCACCGATAAGGTGGCAAGGGTGGGCACAGAGAGGTGGCATTGCTAGTTGGCACTGGTGGGCATTGAGAAGTGGCACTGCTAGGTGGCACTGATTGGCACCAGTGGTGGGCATTGATAGGTGGCACTGGCAGGGGCTACTGATTGTCACAGATGACGCAGAATTGCCTCTTCCTCTTCGAGCCCGATGTCCCTTGCACATAAGCCGGTGATTGCCTTTTTTTATGCTCACGCTGTCAGCACAAGGAGAAAACAAAAACCATTACCAAGCTTTTGTTTACATCACATGATCAGCTGTCATTGTATGACAGCTGATCACGTGGTAAGGGGCAGGGATCGGCCCCTTACTCGGATCTGTCATCACCCGAGTCTCAGTGACTCGGTGACCACAGCGCGCGCAAAGGGGAGGACGTCTATTGATGGACTCCCGGCAATTGAGGACCGTGCTGTGACAGTCGATCAGTTATAGCGCTGATCTCAAGTGATTAAAGAGGGTCTAAATGGGCCATTGACATGCATCACAATTCAACTTAGGAATGTGTCTTTGCAAAGTTAAACTAAATTACATTTTTTTTCTTATTTTTGCTTGGGGATAGAGTGCAGAGGGATTATAAGTCTAGACAGTTTTTTGGGATGTCTGCACTCCTGATAGGGTGAAGACAACTCCCAAATTTGGCCACTTTATCCTTCCAAATGATTTACTTCCTGTCACATAGCCACACAGGAAGTGAGTGTAAATCCCTACCAATGTCTTTCCTTGGGGACACACAGGTCACTCTAAATACTTTCCTCATTATGTACATTGCATTCCAGCATTTTGCTGGGTACTCCCCAAATTATTATGTACTTTGGGGTTTATTTACTAAAGGCAAATCCACTTTGCATTACAAGTGCACTTGCTGGATATCCGAGGGGGACATGCAAGGAAACAAAAAAAACACCATCTTTGCTTTTACATGATTGGATGTTACAATCATCAGTGCTTCCCCTCAGAATTTCAACAACTACACTTGTGCTGCAGAGTGGATTTGCCTTTACTAAACCCCAAACTACCTAATGATTTGGGGTGTACACAACAAAGTGCTAGAGTGAAATTTGCTTAATGGGGACACTAGTTAGATTGATTTGTGTGTCCCCAAGAAAATACATTGGTAGGGTTTTACCTTCACTTCCTGTTTAGCTGTGTGACAGGAAGTGAAGCCAATTTTACTAAAAGGGACACAAAGCCCAACCTAAAAAAAAACAAAAACAAGCAGGGGTTCTAACACTTACTTGGTTTCCCTCAAAATGCCCACAATTAGAATCGTATTGCCTTGAGCTATTTTTAAGTGCAGTGCTCTAAATAAGTGCTTCTCAAGTACCCACAACAAGCCATGTTTGCAGGTTTTCCTTCATCTTGCACATGTGATTTAAATCACAGTCAATGGTTTGGTATTTTGGACAGCAATTCTCAATAAGATAAATTCACAAAACATGTCCTGTTGGGGGTACTTGAGGACTGAGGCTGAGAACCACTGCAGTAAAAAGGAAAATTGAATACTTACCGCTCTGTATTTTTTATTTCCTGGTGACTATCCATGGCAGCACACAATACATGCATATGCTACCATGAAGGCACCAGGGTAGACAAATCACACCTGTTTTTGTTTTGACATGCAAATAAGCATAGTTAAGCTACAGCTGTCACATTTGTTGCATAGAAAACAAACATCAAACTTTGCATCAAATTTTATTGGTCAACAAAACAGGACTTGGAAAAAAACAAAGGGAAGCAAAAAAATAAATAAATAAAAAAGACATGAAGGTAGATTTGAAACATTAGTCACATCTTGAGAAAAATTTAGCAAAATAATGCAGCACAGACAATTAAATCAAAGTGAACAAACGACACACATTAACAACATCAAAATTTTTTCAGGGGAACATATCCCCCACACAAAAAAAAAAAAACAATCAACAAAAGTAAAACAAACATCTGTTTTGCAAAGACATAACAAATAAAATGCATGTGTTACAAACTCGATAAGGACACCAATGTCCATTTTGCTGGCGGGCGCCACACACAATCTTGCCTCTTTTCAGGGCAAGGGAGAGAATTCTATCTGCAAGCTTTATATAACATAGGTTTGAGTGCTAATGAGGCAATTGAAAGACATGCTACAAAATTAGAGACGGGACAAGCACCCGTCGGTCCGGGGGGCAAACAAAGAACCTAACATGGGCAAAAGTTATACAACAAATACCATTGCAGTCTGGGAACTGACTTGTTAATTTTGCTAGTCCCCACTTGGCTGGCTTTTCTTCTAGTTTTCTTCTAGTTATTGGCCTTAAAATGGGGGCCCAGGTCCCACCCTAAGGGACATATATCAATGTCACCAATTTGGACAACACCAAAAACAAAACAAGGAGAAGTGCCTTTAAATATGCCAAATTGCTTAAGGGCCATTTCACACCACATGCAGTGCATTGCGTTTTAATGCATCAAAAATGCATGGAAAGTTGGTTATATGGTTCTAAATGGCAGTGTTTGTTCCAGTGCGTTCCATTTCCACAAAAAAAGTAGCACATGCTGCATTTTCCCTGCACTGGACTGTACTGGAACGCTGCAAAACGCATCAAAAACGCACTGGAACGCACCGGAACACACTTAAATGCACTGGAACACACTTGTCCTTACATATGGTTAATAAAAAAGAGGGGTAAAAAAAAGCACTGGACTGCATCAAAAACGTACCAAAAATGCACTGGAACACATCAAAAACGCGCATGCAAAAAAGCACCTGGAAAGCATCCGGATTGCATTTCTATGGTGTGAACTGGCTCTAGTTCACACCATAGAAACGCAGTCTGGATGCTTTCCAGGTGTTTTTCTGCATGCGCGTTTTTGACACGTTCCAGTGCATTTTTGATGCGTTTTTGGTGCGTTTTTGATGCAGTCCAGTGGTTTTTCCCCCTCTTTTCACTTAGGACAAGTGTGTTGCATTGCGTCTTTGGTGCATTTAGGTGCGTTCCGGTGCATTCCAGTGCGTTTTTGGTACGTTCCGTATCGTTTTTGATGTGTTTTACTGCGGTCCAGTACAGTTCTGTACATAAAAAATGCAGCATGACCAATTTTTTTTTCCTTTCTGAAACGCACTGGAACGGACTGCAGTGGTGTGAACTATGCCATTGGCATTAATGTGATCAACTTTCTTTGCGTTTTTCATGCATCAAAAAAACGCACTGCACTGCATCCAGTGTGAACTGGCCCTAAATATCATACCGGGGGGGGGGGGGGGTGTCTATAGTATGCCTGTAAAGTAGCGCATGTTTTCCATGTTTATAACAGTTCGAGAGCAAAATTACATTTCTAAAGTAAAATAATAGTCATTTAAAAGTACTCGCGGCTGTAATGAATTGCTGATTCCCATCAATACAGATAAAAGTCATTGAAAGTCTTTTAAAAAAAAAAATGCGTGGGGGTTCCCCCAAATTCCATTACCAGGCCCTTCAGGTCTGGTATGTATATTAAGGGGAACTCTGCGCTAAATAAAAAAAAATGGCGTGGGGGTTCCCCTCAAAATTAGTACCAGGCCCTTCAGGTCTGGTATGGATTTTAAGGGGACCCCCTTGCCAAACTTAAAAAAAAATGGCGTGGGGGTCCAACTAAAAATCCACACCAGACCCTTATCCGAGCACGCAACCTGGCAGGCCGCAGGAAAAGAGGGGGGATGAGAGAGCGCCCCCCCTCCTGAACCGTACCAGGCCACATGCCCTCAACATGGGGAGGATGCTTTGGGGTTCTGTGACCCCTCAAAGCACCATGTTCCCATGTTGATGGGGACAAGGGCCTTATCCCCACAACCCTTGCCCGGTGGTTGTGGGGGTCTGCGGGCGGAGGGCTTATCGGAATCTGGAAGCCCCCTTTAACAAAGGGGACCTCCAGATCCCGGCCCCCACCCCTGTGTGAAATGGTAATGGGGTACAAATGTACCCCTACCATTTCACAAAAAAAAGTGTCAAAATGTTTAAAAATGGGGGGCAGGGCGGCGCCAGCGGAGACAGACATGCCCTGCTGAACCTCCGTGACTCTCGGGACTCCACAGCCGAATAAAGCGCCCGTTCAGCTCGGTTCCCGGTGGAACCAGGTGTGGGAACAGCTGGTGAGACAAAAGAGTCTATTTCTGTTTAGAAGGGGTGCCCGCTTGAACAGGAAAACATCTAATTTCAAAGCCAGTCAGCCCAGAGCAGCATTGAAAATGGCACCTCCCCCTTCTCCTCACACAAGCACCTCACGAGCTGCTAAACAAAAACAGCAGAAACAGCAGAAGCAGCAATCTCAGGCTGCTCTTGTGGAGAATGACACAGATAATGATAATGACTATGAATATACTGACCCACTACAGGTCACCAACACGGATACCATTAATCCAAACATATTAAAGCAGTTTGAAAAGATGCTTCAGAAGGCACTCAAGAAAACTTCAGACCACATCACAAGCAGTTTGTCAAAGGAAATTAGGGAATTAGGTCAGCACACTTCTGACCTAGAAGATAGAGTAGATGACATGGAAATTGATGTACAGTCCCACCTGCATGAACTAGAGGATTTAAAAGCAGAAAATCTCATCCTAAACTCGCGTTTAGAAGACTTTGAGAATAGGGCCCGTCGTTGAAAACTTGCACATTCGTGGAATTCCTGAGGCAATTATTGATCTCCAGTCCACAGTAACTGCCCTATTTCAGGAGCTGCAGCCATCAATCACTATTGACCGCCTGGAGATAGACAGAGATCATAGGGCTCTGATCCCTCTCAAAGCTACAGGACCACCGCGAGACATTATAGTGAAACTTCACTATTTCCGTACAAAAGAACAGCTTCTTGCCGCAGCCCGTATAAAAGACTCTCTTATATTCCAAGGCAATCCATATCAAATTTTTTACTGACTTGTCTCCAACTACGGTTGCTAAAAGACGGGCACTGGAACCCCTCCTTTAGATCCTACAGCAAAACCAAATATTATATCAATGGGGTTTTCCATTTTCCATACGGTTTACACATCTAAGTTCAAAATATAGATGTAAATCAGCTGACGAATTGCAAAAGGTACTACAGGACCTTCACCTATTGGACAGATCATTCTCCTTGTCAGATACTTTACACAAGCAAACTACTTCCTACAAAGCAAATGAAACTTCTAACTCCAAAAGCAATGGAAATCATCACAGTCCTACTAAACGCTTTCGCTTCAACTCGCCTGACAGGAATCCTGCAGACACTATGGACTGAGAAACAGCTTTTTCATGTTTTATTTTGGAACTTCTCTCCACGGGAGCTCTGAGATTGTTTAATTTTCCTCCCCCCCCTTTTTTGTGAAGGCCTATCGGCCATTATCAGCACTATTACTTATAGTTCATCCCTATTCAAGCAAGTTCGCTGTTACATTTTTTTTTTTCTCTTGAATCTACCCTACACCACACATATCATTTTTTTTTTATATATAGACGGGTGCTAAAAGTTTTTTCCTTTTTATTTTTTTTTCAATAAATGATTAAGTGGCTGTTGCGGTTCTGAGAGCTAGTTACTGCTCTCCCCACTACTCTGCCCTGGGTTTCTCCTCCTATCTGTTTTTTGAGGGGCTTCCTTGGATAGATTTTTGGCCTCTGGGTTTGTATTTTCTACTCGCCCAGTACGCTGTATTTATTATTATTCTCTGCATACTTGATTTATCATTAAATGCTTATATGATTCTTCTTCCTATCTTTTCTTTTTCCATCTTTTCTATCTTTTCTTCTAGAACTCAGCTCCTCCCCGGGGTAAGTATATGTAAATATATTGCATATATATTTTATGTTTATATTGGTTTCCTGATATGTGAATGGCCCCCTTAAATGTCTTATCTTTGAATGTGCAAGGCCTCAACATACCTCAAAAGCGCACAAAAGCATTTCGCTCACTAGCTTCAACAAAGGCACATGTAATTTGTCTCCAAGAGACCCACTTTACTAAAAATTCCTAAATATTTTGTCTCTTTGTACCCTCAGGTTTTTACAGCTTCGGCTGACACAAAGCAGTGTGGTGTACTGATAGCTTTTCATCGCATAACTCCCTTCTTACTTCAGACAGGGATCAAAGATCATGAAGGGTGGTATCTCATACTTACTGGGCATATAACTGACTCTCCAGTTACTGTGGTGTCATACTACGCCCCAAATAAAACCCCTTCATCCTTCCTCTCTCACTTGTTACAGGTAGTTGAAACTCATAAAACTGGCACGCTACTAATTTGTGGAGATTCGAATCAAGTCCTTCATCCATTTCCTAGCACACCTATCTCCCGTAAAAACACATTTCAACAATTACTCCAGCAACATCACTTATTAGATACCTGGCAAGAAGCAAACCCAGCTAAGCGACAATTTACTTTCTACTCACATCCTCACAATTCACTCTCCCGAATAGACCACATACTTATAAATGTACCTATGGCCCCTGAACTTCTCTCTTCCTCCATTATACCTTTCACATGGACCGATCATAGTGCAGTGTTAACCTCATTCACCTCTGCAATTCCAAAAGCACAAGACCCCACTTGGCAGATAAATAACAGATGCAGATTTAGAGACAGCCTTAAAAGATTTTATTTATTTTAATAAAACCTCTGATATCTCTCCTCTGACATTGTGGGAGGCTCATAAATCAGTGCTCCGTGGAGCATGTATTCAAAAAGCCTCATACCTCAAAAAGGAAAAACAGCTGCTCCAACATAAAACTAGAGGCAGAATTTAATTCAACCCATGCACTCTTTCAGGCAAACCCTAATCCTACTACGAAATCACACCTGGATAGAGCACGTCTAGACCTTGACCTTTTTCTCTCAATCTCTGCTGTTAAAACGCTAAGTAAATATAGGCATTCATTCTATCTTAAAGCCAATAAACCTACGACACTCCTTGCCCGGGCCCTTAAAAAATCAATACACTCCTCCAAACCGATACGTCTAAAATTGTCCCACGACACCTACACCGGTAACCCAGTAAAAATTCTTCACACTTTCCAAAAACATCTTGCCACATTTTACAATAAAGAAGAACCCCTAAATCAGGCCTCTGCAGATTCCTTTTTTTTCCCACATCACACTTCCATCTATTCCCTTGGTCAACCGGGATAGCCTTGAAAGCCCTATAACCACTGATGAAATTAACATGGTAATAAAATCTCTTAAGCTAAATAAACGTCCAGGCCCAGACGGCTTTCCAGCCATGTATTATAAGAAATTTGCACATATATTAACCCCACTATTGACCGAAGCCTTCAATTCTATACTCTCTGGGCATTCCTTCCGACCTGAAACACTGACAGCTATTATTTCCATGATTCCTAAACCAAATTCAGATGAATCAGCTCCCTCAAATTACAGACCCATCTCTCTACTTAATTTGGACATAAAACTTTTAGCGAAAGTTTTGGCAACACATTTAAATAATATAATAGGATCTTTAATCCACAAGGACCAAGTAGGCTTTATCCCAAAACGCCAATCTGGAGATGCGGTACGTAGAGTGGCCTTACTTACCCATATTGCCCAAAAAAGATGGATACCTCTTTGCCTGTTATCCCTAGCTATCAAAAAGGCTTTTGATACTGTATCGTGGCCCTACCTCCAATTTGTCCTACAACGGTGGGGATTTGGCCCCCACTTCCTTAGTTGGATCTCGTCACTGTATAATCACCCCAAAGCCTATGTGAAATATGCAGGTTATAAATCCAACCTATTTAACATCCTTCGAGGAACCCGTCAAGGTTGTCCTCTTTCCCCAATTCTATTTGCCATTCTCATTGAACCCTTAGCTCAATCTATCCATTCTGATCCATCTATTAAAGGCCTTGAGATAGCTGGACATCAGCATAAAATGTGCTTATTTGCTGACGACATTTTACTTTTTATGTCCTCTCCCCATATCTCTGCTCCTAACTTAATACAGAAGTTAGACCAATTTGCCCGTATTTCAGGTTTGCACGTCAATCTGCAAAAATCCTCAGAACTCAATATCTCCTTATCTTCCTCAGAATTACAACAAGCACAGGAATCCCTTCCCTTTTCCTGGTCCACTACGCGTCTACCCTACCTGGGAATCAACCTCACGTCTCATATTACAGGACTCTTCTCAGCCAATTACCCACCTATATTACGCCATATCACCTCTTTGTTAACACATTGGTCTTCTCTTCCTATATCGTGGATAGGTAAAATGAATATTATTAAAATGTCTATACTTCCCAAAATTCTGTACTTTTTTCGAGTTTTACCCATCTCTCTACCGGCATACTTCTTAAGAATACTACAAAGTAGAATAACAAAATATGTTTGGGATACATCTAAACCCTGTTTAACTAAGCATAATCTTTACCTCCCTAAATGTAAAGGTGGTCTGGCATTTCCTAATTTATCTACCTACTACCACGCGGCCCAACTAGCACAATTAACCAAATACCATGCAACCTCGGAAATTCCTCTTTGGGTAACTCTAGAATCAATAGATTGCGATCCTTATTCTATCTCCAATCTTTTATGGCTGAGACCTTCTGATCATAAAAGAATCACTAACCCAGTTACCAAAAACTCATTAACTATTTGGAACAGATTTAAAATAACAAATGATTTACACTCCACTTTTATCATTTATTAAAAATCTTCTTTTTTATCCTGCCTGGAAATTATCCAAATCTTTTAAAGCCTGGACTAACTGTAAATTAATCCATCTTCATGACCTGACGTCCCAGACTTCCTTTATACCGTTCCCAGATTTATGTGAAAAACATGGTCTTCCAAACTCTGAGCTTTTTAGATATCTGCAGATTAAAAACTTTTTTACACCCTGTATCCAAAGCAGAACCAAACTTAATAAATTATCACACTTCGAAACCAAATGTAAAAATGACCCCATGCAAATGGACTGATCTCTAACCTCTATGCTCAACTCATCACTAAACCTGTTTCTGACCCTCCTTCTTATGTAGCTAAATGGGAGGCAGATCTCAATCTTACTCTTGAAATATCTGATTGGGCTGAAATCTGGAATAATACAAAATCTTCCTCACAAAACATAACAGCTTTGGAAACTAATTACAATATACTCACCCGCTGGTATTTGGTCCCTTCCAGAGTTGCAAAATTTGCCCCCAATTACTCCTCATTATGTTTTCGTGGCTGTGGTGATCTTGGCTCCTATCTACACACTTTTTGGCATTGTCCGGTAGTTCAAAAGTTCTCGAGTGATATATTTCTCATACTCTCAGCCTTGTTTGCAATATCCATCCCTCCAGTACCTTCAATAGCACTCTTAAATCTCAAACCGGCAACACTCACCTATAAACAATTTAAACTTTTATTGCAGATCACAACAGCCGCAAAACAGACCATAGCTAAAGCCTGGAGAACTGACAATTTGGTATTAAATGAAACCAAGCATAGAAATGGAAGCCATAATTCAAGATAAAATAAATTCCTTTAAAGTAATTTGGCAACCATGGATAACTCAGTTTTTGCCACCAAACTTTGATGACACCTTGTTGATGCCTTGATGTTTTACACTCTCTCGCAGTAACTATCTATAAGCAAATGGCTATTGATGCATTTATCCCCGGGGATTCTTCCTGTCACTTCCTCTTCTCCTTCTCTTCTTCCTGCTCTTCCCCTTCTCTTTTTCTCAACTTGTTTATATGTTTTATTTTTGTGTTTTTATTTTTTATTTTTCATATATATAGGTTCAACAAGTATACCTACATATGTTCCTCTCAATTTTTTTAGGCACAGATACTTGATTTTTAAGAGTTTTATAGTAGCGATCGTTCTGTCTCATACCTTTTTGAAGTTTTAATACATTTCTTTATCCTCCTTAGGTGTTTACCTTTAAGGCCTTAATTGTAATTCTCATTCTGAGTCTACACTTTATTTAGACTAAGTGAAGTAACTCACTCTGATTATTGAGTTAAGCAATTGTCGCTTGATCCATGATATATATATGATTTCATATGCTAATTTTGAACCTACTGTAGTGATTACTGTGATTGTTGCTTTATTTATTTATTTTTTAATTTTTTTGTTATTATTTCTCTGTAATTTGATAAAATTCAATAAACAAATTTGAACGAAAAATGTTAAAAATTACAATAGCCGGTTTTTGACAATTCCTTTATTAATGTCTTCTCCTTTCTTCCATCTTTTTCCATCTTCTTCTTCTTCCACTTTCTTCTTCCAGCTTCTTCTTTTCTCCATTCGGGTTTCTTCCTCCATCTTGTTCTTTATCTTCATCTTCCTTCTTCCTTCGGTGTTCTCGTCCGCATCTTGCTCCGGCTTTTTGTTCCCTTCTTCTTTCTCCGGCCGCTCTGCTTGAATTTGAGGTTCCCGCTGTGTGACGCTTCAGTTTTTCAGTTCTCCTCTGGGTCCGCTGCCACCCGGTGACCCTCCCCCCTCTGACACACATGGATTTCACTGGGACTTTGCCCATGGTGTCAGAGGGGGGCGGGGTCACCGGGTGGCAGTGGACCCATAGGAGAAATGAAGAACTGAAGCGTCACATAGAGGGAACCTCGAATTCAAGCGGAGCGGCCGGAGAAAGAAGAGGGGAACAAGAAGCCGGAGCAAGATGCGGACGAGAACACCAAAGGAAGAAGGAAGATGAAGATGAAGATGGAGGAAGAAACCCGAATGGAGAAAAGAAGAAGGTGGAAGAAGAAGAAGGAAGAAGATGGAAGAAAGGTGAAGACATTAATAAAGGAATTGTCAAAAACCGGCTATTGTCATTTTTAACATTTTTGACACTTTTTTTGTGAAATGGTAGGGGTACATTTGTACCCCATTACCATTTTACACAGGGGGGGGCGGGATCTGGGGGTCCCATTTGTTAAAGGGGGCTTCCATATTCTGATAAGCCCCCCATTCCGCAGACCCCCACAACCACCAGCAAGGGTTGTGGGGATGAGGCCCTTGTCCCCATCAACATGGGGACATCCTCCCCATGTTGAGGGCATGTGGCCTGGTTACGGTTCAGGAGGGAGGGGGGCCGCTCTCTCGTCCCCCCCTCTTTTCCTGCGGCCTGCCAGGTTGCGTGCTCGGTTAAGGGTCTGGTGTGGATTTTTAGGGGGACCCCCACGCCATTTTTTTTTTAAGTTTGGCACGGGGGGTCCCCTTAAAATCCACACCAGACCTGAAGGGCCTGGTACGGATTTTGAGGGGGACCTGCACGTAATTTTTTTTTTTTTAATTGGCCTCGGAGTTTCCCTTAATATCCATACCAGACCTGAAAGGCCTGGTAATGGAATTTGGGGGGACGCCACGTATTTTTTTTTTTTCAAAGACTTTCAATGACTTTTCTCTGTATTGACGGGAGCCAACAATTCAATTATAGCCGCGAGTGCTTTTAAATGCCTTTTTTTTTTCCTTTAGAAATGTCATTTTTCTGTCGGACTGTTATATAACGGCAAGTTTAGGAGGTGCGCCTGTTCAACTTATGCAAATTGATTTACGTGACTTGACATTTACTAAGATTTTGCCGGCGCAGTGAACCGGCACATTTGAATGAGTAAAATTGCCGGAGAGCACAAAAAGATCCCTCGCCGGTTATAAACGTAATTGCCGGCGCAGCGGGCTGGTTCAGAAAAAGTTACTTTCTCACTCTATTTTGGGCATATTTGTTACTTGGGCAGTTGTCACTAAACTTCCTCACATCACCCCACATCACCCCCATAATATTGGCACTTCCAGCTTCTTTATATTTTTATTTGAAGATGCTGTGCGCCAGGTCCATAGTGGCGCACTGAGCGCCTCCTCCCGTGCGCCGAGAACACTATAGTAAATGGGGAATAGCGCTGCGTTACCAGCGCTAGTGTTTCATAAATACAAAAACTGCCCTTGCGCACGCAGATGCGCCGATATTCATGGCGCAAACGTTTCATAAATCAGCCCGTTGTGTCACTGTTTGGCAATTTTTTAGAAGTTGAGGGATTTAGCTTTATTTTAATTTGAAGTTTAAACCTTTTGACAAAGTTTACATCTGTTCTGTCTGCTACTCAGTTCTGGCCTATTACTGCTAGATAAAAATAAAATAAAAACATGTATCACAGAAAAAACTACCTAAAAAGAGATTTGTTATTAAGTTACGATTAATTGAATATATGGGTCCTGCTGTTTTATGTAAGCCAAGAAATAATGTACAAATAAAAACAATATTTCACATACAAATTTTGTGATGCCTTAATATGGTGTTATTAATCCTGTTCTGTAGAATCCTATTGTTCTAGAACTCTGCATATAGCGTAAAGGCATCTCTAAAGCATGTAGATGTGAAGATTTGGTGTTTTTCCTATGTCACTCTCAAAGTCACATAAAATGCAGAGCCCTCTCCCCACCAAACAGTATTTAATAAAAAAAATGTTTGCATTGAAAAGTGATTCCCCTGTCAATGCCCTACTTCCCATACTTTTTGCTTGTCAGTCCCTTGACTATTAAGCCCTGTACACACAGGCGGGAATCCCATCTATTTGAAAGCCGTCGGTTTTCCTGACAGGATTCCTGGCAAGCTTGTCTTGCCAAGCCCTGTGTACAGAAGGCCACTCCAAAAAAACGCTGTTCTTTTGAATGGCAAGAAGGCCGTGACGTCATCGACTATGACGAGCCGGTGCTCGTCATATGCGATGGCGTCGCCGCCATCTTGCTACACCTCAAACCAACCTTGTATGCTACCGCGCATGCGTCAAAGTCTTTTTGAGCATGCGCTGGTTTACCTTGGACAGGTAAGCATACAGGCGACCGGTTTTCTCTGCAGGAAACACTCTGCCGAGAATCACGACAAGAAAAATAGAGAGCAGGTTCTCTATTTTTCTCGTCGAGATTCCCAGCAGTTTTCCTGTCGAGAAACCATACACACGAACGGTTTTCACTGCAAAAAGCTCTCCCAGCAGTTTTCTTGCTGAGAAAATGGGTCGTGTGTACGAGGTTTAAGCCTCAAAAATGGACCAAACTGATTTTCAAAATTTGCCTCCCATTGACATCATGGGTTTGAATGCTCCTGCATATTGAACCCAGGCAGATTTACTCATCTCTACCTGACAGGTATCTGACTAGTAGGGATGAGCTTCGTGTTCGAGTCGAACACACGTTCGACTCGAACATCGGCTGTTCGATGAAGATCGAACGTTATGGGCCGTTCGCGCCAAATTCGAGTGGCGCGTCACGGCCCATAATTCACTGCGGCATTGCAGTGCATTGCTGGCTGATGATTGGCCAAGCATGCACTATGACCCGCATGCTTGGCCAATCACAGCGATGTCTGTACAGAGAGCCGTAATTGGCCAATGATGTACCCCAAACTCATTCACATAGGGTGGGGGGCCGGGATCTGGGGGCCCCCCTTATTAACCACTTCTCTACTGTGCACGAAAACCCCCTTCCTGCCCAAGCCATTTTTCAGCTTTCAGCGCTGTCACACTTTGAATGACAATTGCGCGGTCGTGCGACGTGGCTCCCAAACGAAATTTGCGTCCTTTTTTTCCCACAAATAGAGCTTTCTTTTGGGGGTATTTGAACAAAAGAAGAGCGTCCAGTTTGAAAAAAAAACACTATTTTTTACTTTTTGCTATAATAAATACCCATTTTTTTTTTTAAATAAAATTTTCCTCAGTTTAGGCCGATACGTATTCTTCTACATATTTCTGGTAAAAAAAAAAAATCGCAATAAGCGCGTATTGATTGGTTTGCGCAAAAGTTATAGCGTGTACAAAATAGGGGATAGATTTATAGCATTTTTATTTTTTTATTAGTAATGGCGGCGATCTGCGATTTTTTTATTGTGACTGCGATATTGCGGCGGACACATCGGACACTTTTGACACATTTTTGGGACCATTCACGTTTATACAGCGATCCCTGCTATAAAAATGCATTGATTACTGTATAAATGTGATTGGCAGGGAAGGTGTTAACCACTAGGGGGCGGGAAGGGGTTAAATATGTTCCCTCAATGTGTTCTTACTGTGGGGGGAGGTGACTGACTGGGGGAGGTGACCGATGGTTGTCCCTATGTACAAGGGACACACAATCGGTCCCCTCTCCCTCACAGGATGTGGATCTCTGTGTTTACACACAGAGATCCACTTTCCTGCTCGTTTCCCGGGCAATCGCGGGTGCCCGGCGGCAATCGCGGCCGCCGGGCACGCGCACCGGGGCCTTGTGAACGCGGCGGGCGTGCGCGCGCGCCGCTGGCGGCAAGCGCGCGCCTCCTAGCTCGTTTTAAAGGGAGGACGTCATATGACGTCCTCCCAGAACGAGAGTATCCTCCGCCCGCCGTCAATTGACAGTGGGCGGGGGACAAGTGGTTAAAGGGGCTCCCGGATTCCGATAAGCCCCCCGCCCGCAGACCCCGACAACCACGTGGCCTGGTACGGTTCAGGAGGGAGGGGGCGCGCTCGCTCTCCCCCCCTTTTCTGACCTGCCAGGCTGTGTGCTCGGATAAGGGTCTGGTATGGATTTTGGGGGGACCCCCACGCCATTTTTTAAAAAAATTTGGTGGGGGGGGTCCCCACACTGTTTTTTTTCTTGTTTTTTTTTTTTTAGCCGGCAATGTTTATTTTATTTTTTACATTTCCTTTAACAACCAGCTATAAACAGGTTAAAAAATAAATAAAAGCAAATTGCCGCAAAATCATGGTACTTGCGTTTTGGATGCGGGTCCATTGAATTTTATTACATGCAAAACGCTCATTTTTTGCTTGGGAAAAAAAAGTCTGCGACCCTTTCCAAAAACGCAGAGGCACAAAAATGCATTGATGTCAACATGTTCCATAGGAACCCATGTTAAAAAATGTACCTGCATTTATGCAAAATGCACCAAAAAACGCATTAGTGGGAATCGAGCCTGATGCCGCGTACACACGATCGTGATTCACGGCGGTGAAAACACCGCCGTGAATCACGACATGAAAAATGAGGGAACGGCATGTTCCCCCACACACGACCGTTTTTCCCGTCATTTTTTTCTTTGTCGAGAAAAACGACCGTGTGTGGGCTCCGTGGCAGTGTTTCCCTATGGGAAAACTGCCGCGGAAAAAGATGCTGGAAAAAACGATGAGAAAAATTAGAACATATTCTAATTTTTCTCATCGTGATTAATGCCGTTTTTCCCGTCGGGAAAAACGGCAAAAAGCCCACAGACGATCGTTTTTCTCGTCCAAAGGAAAAAATGTCATTTTTCCCGACGGGAAAAATGATCGTGTGTACGCGGCATTACAGACCGTTTTTTAAAACGTCCGTCCGTGGGCATGAGGCCTAAGAAAAAAGAAGGGGAAAAAAAGCACTGGACTGCATTAAAAACACGCATGCACAAAAGCACCTGGAATGCATCCGGACTGCGTTTCCAAGGTGTCAACTGGCCCCTAGGCAGTTGCGTTTAACCTCGTTTTTCACAAAGCCAAAAAATGCCTTCAGACGCCAAAGATTTCCACGTTTCAGACGCGGTACCGGCGTTTAGCCGCGTTTTCGTTTAGAAGCGTTTTTAAAGGTGACCTCTTTTTTTACCTTGAAAAACTAAAAAATTATGGCAAATGATGAAAAAACATTAAAAATATATATACCGTATATAAAAAAAAATGTAATTGCTTCCATTGCATTGTGGACATTCCACAACTTGTGGCAGGTGACGTGGCAAGTGGACAATCCACAACTTGGGGCAGGTGACGTGGCAAGTGGACAATCCACAACTTGGGGCAGGTGACATGGCAAGTGGACAATCCACAACTTGGGGCAGGTGACATGGCAAGTGGACAATCCACAACTTGTGCCAGGTGACGTGGCAATTGAACAATCCACAACTTGTGGCAAGTGATGTGGCAAGTGACACGCTAAATACAAGTACACTGCTGCTCTCTCAGCTGTTGCTACTCACTCTGGTCTCACAAAATAGCTGAAATGGTTAATAATACTGTTTTTGGAGCTTAGGGCGGCTCCTTATGATGTTTCCTAACTAAGCGCATATAGACGCAAATGCGGTAAAACGCGGCATGCAAACGCGACAAAGCGTGCCTTTATAAACGCTGCTTTCAACCTTAGTTCTGAAGACTTTGCACCAGCGTCCCGTGTACATGTGGCCTAAAAACGGCTATGCCATTTACAGCTCAAAAACGCCATGGTGGCCATGAGTCCATAGGCTAACATGGAGAGGCGTTTTTAAGCTGCAAAAAACGCTCAAACAAGCGGCTGGAAAAACGTCCGTGTGCATATAGCCTTATATTAACCACTTGCTTACTGGCCACTTATACCCCCTTCCTGCCCAGACCAATTTTCACATTTCAGCGCTGATGCACTTTAAATGACAATTGCGCGCTCATACAACACTGTAACCCAATGAAAATTTATTAATTTTTTGCGCACAAATAGAGCTTTCTTTTGGTGCTATTTGATCACCTCTGCGTTTTTATATATATATATATATATATATATATATATATATATATATATATATATATACAAAAGACCGACTAAAAAAAAAAAAATTGGATATTTTAACCACTTCAGCACCGGGCCTATTCTGGCACTTCTCTCCTTCATGTAAAAAATAATAATTTTATGGCTATAAAAT
The DNA here is from genome assembly GCA_029206835.1 of Rana muscosa. Lineage (NCBI taxonomy): Eukaryota > Metazoa > Chordata > Amphibia > Anura > Ranidae > Rana > Rana muscosa. The sequence goes on along the minus strand of CM055125.1, from coordinate 304,605,048 downwards.
TACTTAGAAACCCCAAACATTATATATTTTTTTTTAGCAGACACCCTAGGAAATAAAATGGCAGTCATTGCAAATTTGTATCTCGCTCAGTATTTGCGCAATAAATTTTCAAACGCCTTTTTTGGGGAAAAAAAATGGTTTCATGAATTAAAAAATTACAAAACAGTAAAGTTAGCCCAATTTTTTTGTATAATGTGAAAGATGTTGTTATGCTGAATAAATAGATACCTAACATGTCACACTTTAAAATTGCGCACACTCATGGAATGACACCAAACTTCAGTACTTATAAATCTCCATAGGCGATGCTTTACATTTTTTTACACGTTACCATTTTCTTATTACAGAGGAGGTCTAGTGCTAGAATTGTTGCACTCGTTCTAACGCACGCAGCAATACCTCACATGTGTGGTTTGAACGGCATTTACATATGTGGGCGGGACTTACATTTGTGTTCGCTTCTGAGCGCGAGCTACTGGGCACATGGGCGTTTTTTCTTTATTTTGATTATTTTGTTTTTTGTTTTTTACTTTTTTGTATTTCTTACTTTTTTTTTACTTTTTTGTTTTTTGGATCACTTTTATTCCTATTACAAGGAATGTAAACATCCCTTGTAATAGGAATCTATTGTGACAGGTCCTCTTTATGGAGAGATGCGGGGTCAATAAGACCCCACATCTCTCCTCCAGGCTGGAAAGCATGAGATCGGTAAAAAAAATTCACCAATCTCATGCTGACAGCCGAGGTCACCAGTCATCTCTATGCTTCCCATCCCGCACCGGCCAATTAGTTTTTCGAGCCCCCGATGGCACGGGAGAGCCCGGAGAAGCACCAGATGGCGGCGGGAGGGGGGGACGTCCCCTCCCACCACCTATAAGAACGATCAAGCGGCGGAACTGCTGCTATGGTCGTTTTTATCGTGCACAAAATCGCCGGCTGAAAAGAATGGCATCATTCAGATGTCACTGCACAAAGCCAAGGACGTAATTTGACGGTGGGCGGTAGGGAAGTGGTTAATATTTAGTTCGAAAATTTTGAAAAAAGGTAATTTTTCTCCTTCATTGATGTACACTGATGAGACTGCACTGATGGGAACTGATAAGGTGGCAAGGGTGGGCACTGAGAGGTGGCATTGCTAATTGGCACTAGTGGGCATTGAGAAGTGGCACTGCTAGGTGGCAATGATAGTTGGCAGTGATGGGCACTGATAGGAAGCACTGCTAGGTGCCACTGATTGGCACCAGTGGTGGGCATTGATAGGTGGCACTGGCAGGGGCTACTGATTGTCACAGATGACGCAGAATTGCCTCTTCCTCTTCGGGCCCGATGTCTCTTGCACATAAGCCGGTGATTGCCTTTTTTTATGCTCCCGCTGTCAGCACAAGGAGAAAACAAAAACCATTACCGAGCTTTTGTTTACATCACGTGATTAGCTGTCATTGGCTGACAGCTGATCACGTGGTAAGGGGCAGGGATCGGCCCCTTACTCGGATCTGTCATCACCCGAGTCTCAGTGACTCGGTGACCACAGCACGCGCGCGAAGGGGAGGACGTCTATTGACGGACTCCCGGCAATTGAGGACCGTGCTGTGGCCATCGATCAGCTATAGCGCTGATCTCAAGTGATTAAAGAGGGTCTAAATGGGCCATTGACATGCATCACAATTCAAATTAGGAATGTGTCTTTGCAAAGTTAAACTAAATGAAATCCTTTCTCATTTTTGCTTGGGGATAGAGTGCAGAGGGATTACAAGTCTAGACAGTTTTTGGGGATGTCTGCACTCCTGATAGGGTGAAGACAACTCACAAATTTGGCCACTTTATCCTTCCAAATGATTCACTTCCTGTCACATAGCCACACAGGAAGTGAGGGTAAATCCCTACCAATGTCTTTCCTTGGGGACACACAGGTCAATCTAAATACTTTCCCCATTATGTACATTGCACTCCAGCATTTTGCTGGGTACACCCCAAATTATTAGATATTTTGGACTTTGGGGTTTATTTACTAAAGGCAAATCCACTTTGCATTACAAGAGCACTTGCTGGATATCCGAGGGGGACATGCAAGGAAACAAAAAAAACACCATCTTTGCTTTTACATGATTGGATGTTACAATCACCAATGCTTCCCCTCAGATTTTCAGCAACTACACTTGTACTGCAGAGTGGATTTGCCTTAACTAAACCCCAAACTACCCAATGATTTGGGGTGTACACAACAAAGTGCTAGAGTGCAATTTGGTTAATGGGGACACTAGTTAGATTGATCTGTGTGTCCCCAAGAAAAGACATTGGTAGGATTTTACCTTCACTTCCTGTTTAGCTGTGTGACAGGAAGTGAAGCCAATTTTAATAAAAGGGACACAAAGCCCAACCTAAAAAAAACAAGCAGTGGTTCTAACACTTACATGGTTTCCCTCAAAATGCCCACATTTAGAATCGTATTGCCTTGAGCTAGTTTTAAGTGCAGTGCTCTAAATCAGTGCTTCTCAAGTACCCCCAACAGGCCATGTTTGCAGGTTTTCCTTCATCTTGCACATGTGCAGTATTTTGGACAGCAATTCTCGATAAGATAAATTCACAAAACATGTCCTGTTAGGGGTACTTGAGGACTGAGGCTGAGAACCACTGCAGTAAAAAGGAAAATTGAATACTTACCGCTCTGTATTTTTTATTTCCTGGTGACTATCCATGGCAGCACACAATACATGCATATGCTACCATGAAGGCACCAGGTTAGACAAATCACACCTGTTTTGTTTTGACATGCCAATCAGCTGTCACATTTCTTGCAAAGAAAACACAAAACAAACATCAAAACTTTGCATCAAATTTTATTGGTCAACAAAACAAAGGGAAGCCAAAATAAAAAAACTTGGTCAATTTGAAACATTAGTCACAACATCTTGAGAAAGATTTAGCAAAATAATGCAGCACAGATAATTAAACCAAAGTGAACAAACGACACACATTAACAACATCAAAAATATTTCAGGGGAACATATCTCCCACACAAAAAAATACAATTAACAAAAGTAAAACAAACATCTGTTTTGCAAAGACATAACAAATAAAATGCATGTGTTACAAACTCGATAAGGACACCAAAATGTACTTTTTGCCGGACACACACACACACTCTTGCCTCTTTTCAGGGCAAGGGAGAGGATGCTAGCTGAAAGATTTATATAACATAGGTTTGTGTGCTAATGAGGCAATTGAAAACACATGCACAGTCCATGAAACACCCAAAATGCACGTTCACCCAATGTAGAGACTGAACTTCAAAGTGGCTACACCTGTTAAGGATGTCCTTCAATTACTAACCCGTAAAAACACTCTCTGAGCATGCCCAGAAATATCCAGGTGCTGTTTTCTTACACAAAAAGCACCCAAAAAAAAAACGAAGTGCCTGGGCATGCTCAGACCAACACAAATACAGCTAGCAGAAAATAAGCCCCCCCCCCGTCCAAAATTAAGCACATCATCCAGCATGCTATCAAATTAGAGATGGGACAATCACCCCCCCCCCCCTACCAACAAATATCATTGCAGTCTATGGGAACTGACTTGTTAATTTTGCTAGTCCCCACTTGGCTGGCTTTTCTTCTAGTTATTGGCCTTAAAATGGGGGCCCAGGTCCAACCCTAAGGGACATATATCAATGTCACCAATTTGGACAACACCAAAAACAAAACAAGGAGAAGTGCCTTTAAATATGCCAAATTGCTTAAGGGCCATTTCACACCACATGCAGTCCATTGCGTTTTTTATGCATCAAAAATGCATGGAAAGTTGGTTATATGGTTCTAAATGGCAGTGTTTGTTCCAGTGCGTTCCAGTTCCACAAAAAAGTAGAACATGCTGCATTTTACCTGCACTGGACTGTACTGGAACGCAGCAAAACGCATCAAAAACGCACTGGAACGCACCGGAACACACCTAAATGCACCAAAAACGCACTGGAACACACTTGTCCTTATCTATGGTTAATAAAAAAAAGGGGTGAAAAAAAAAGCACTGGACTGCATCAAAAACGTACCAAAAATGCACTGGAACACATCAAAAAGTGCATGCAAAAAAGCACCTGGACCGCATACGGATTGCGTTTCTATGGTGTGAACTGGCCCTAAGGGCCAGTTCACACCATACAAATGCAGTCCGGATGCGTTCCAGGTGCTTTTCTGCATGCACGTTTTTGACGCGTTCCAGTGCATTTTTGATGCATTTTTGGTGCGTTTTTGATGCAGTCCAGCGCTTTTTCCCCCCACTTTTCACTTAACCTTGTGTTGCAGTGCGTCTTTGGGGCATTTAGGTGCGTTCCGGTGCATTCCAGTGCGTTTTTGGTACGTTCCGTTGTGTTTTTGATGTGTTTTACTGCGGTCCAGTACAGTTCTGTACATAAAAAATGCAACATGACCAATTTTTTTTTTCCTTTCTGAAACACACTGGAACAGACTGCAGTGGTGTGAACTATGCCATTGGCATTAATGTGATCAACTTTCTTTGCGTTTTTCATGCATCAAAAAAACACACTGTACTGCATCCGGTGTGAACTGGCCCTAAATATCATACCAGGGGGATGTCTATAGTATGCCTGTAAAGTAGCGCATGTTTTCCATGTTTATAACAGTCCGAGAGCAAAATTACATTTCTAAAGTAAAATAATAGTCATTAAAAAGTACTCGCGGCTGTAATGAATTGTCGGTTCCCATCAATACAGATAAAAGTCATTGAAAGTCTTTGAAAAAAAAAACTGCGTGAGGGTTCCCCCAAATTCCATTACCAGGCCCTTCAGGTCTGGTATGGATATTAAGGGGATCTCCGTGCCAAATAAAAAAAAAAAATGTTGTGGTGGTTCCCCTCAAAATCCGTACCAGACCCTTCAGGTCTGGTATGGATTTTAAGGGGACCCCCGCGCCAAACTTAAAAAAAATGGTGTGGGGGTTCCCCTCAAAATCCGTACCAGGCCCTTCAGTTCTGGTATGGATTTTAAGGGGACCCCCACGCCAAACTTAAAAAAAAATGGTGTGGGGGTCCCCCTAAAAATCCACACCAGACCCTTATCCGAGCACGCAACCTGGTAGGCTGCAGGAAAAGAGGGGGGACAAGAGAGCGCACCCCCCCCTCCTGAACTGTACCAGGCCACATGCCCTCAACATGGGGAGGATGCTTTGGGGGTCTGTGACCCCTCAAAGCACCATGTTGATGGGGACAAGGGCCTCATCCCCACAACCCTTGCCGGTGGTTGTGGGGGTCTGCGGCAGGGTTGCCAACTTTCAGGAAATTTACGAACAGTTTGTAAAATCCGTACTTTTTGCATCTGTTCTTGAATGTCCATTACAGACATGTAGGCTGCATGTCTGTAACTGACATTCATGGACAGATGCAACAATTATGGATTTTAAAAGCTGTTTGTAAATTTACTGAAAGTTGGCAACCCTGGTCTGCGGGCGGGGGGCTTATCGGAATCTGGAAGCCCCCTTTAACAAAGGGGACCCCCAGATCCCGCCCCCCTGTGTGAAATAGTAATGGGGTACAAATGTACCCCTACAATTTCACAAAAAAAAGTGTCAAAAATGTAAAAATGACAATAGCCGGTTTTTGACAATTCCTTTATTAATGTCTTCTCTTTTCTTCCATCTTCTTCCATCTTCTTCTTCCATCTTCTTCTTCCATCTCCTTCTTATCTTCATTCGGGTTTCTTCCTCCATCTTGTTCTTCATCTTCATCTTCATCTTCCTTCTTCCTTCGGTGTTCTCGTCCGCATCTTGCTCCGGCTTCTTGTCCACTTCTTCTTTCCCTGGCTGAGCCGCTTGAATTCGAGGTTCCCGCTGTGTGATGCTTCAGTTCATCAGTTCTCCGCTGGGTCCGCTGACACCGGTGACCTCGCCCCCCTCTGACGCACATTGATTTCACGGGAACTTTCCCCGGGTGGCAGCGGACCCAGAGGAGAACAGTTCCCGCTGTGTGATGCTTCAGGTCACACAGCGGGAACCTCCAATTCAAGCGGAGCGGCCGGAGAAAGAAGAAGGGAACAAGAAGCCGAGCAAGATGCGGATGAGAACACAGAAGGAAGAAGGAAGATGAAAATGAAGAACAAGATGAAGATGAAGAGGAAGAAAACCAAATGGAGAAAAGGAGATGGAAGAAGAAGATGGAAGAAGAAGATGGAAGAAAAAGAAGGAAGAAGATGGAAGAAAGGAGAAGACATTAATAAAGGAATTGTCAAAAACCGGCTATTGTAATTTTTAAAATTTTTGACCCTTTCTTTGTGAAATGGTAGGGGTACATTTGTACCCCATTACTATTTCACACAGGGGGGGCGGGATCTGGGGGTCCCCTTTGTTAAAGGGGTCTTCCAGATTCCGATAAGCCCCACACCCGCAGACCCCCACAACCACCGGCAAGGGTTGTGGGGATGAGGCCCTTGTCCCCATCAACATGGGGACATGATGCTTTGGGTGGACCCCAAAGCACCCTCCCCATGTTGAGGGCATGTGGCCTGGTACGGTTCAGGAGGGAGGGGGGGCGCTCTCTCATCCCCCTCTTTTCCTGCGGCCTGCCAGGTTGCGTGCTCGGATAAAGGGTCTGGTGTGGATTTTTAGGGGGACCCCCACGCTATTTTTTTTTAAGTTTGGCGCAGGGGTTCCCCTTAAAATCCATACCAGACCTGAAGGGCCTGGTAAGGATTTTAAGGGCGACCCGTACGTCATTTTTTTTTTTTTAAATTGGCACGGAGTTCCCCTTAATATCCATACCAGACCTGAAAGGCCTGGTAATGGAATTTTGGGGAACCCCCACGCATTTTTTGATTTTTTTCAAAGACTTTCAATGACTTTTCTCTGTATTGACGGGAGCCGACAATTCATTACAGCCGCGAGTGCTTTTAAATGCCTTTTTTTTCCTTTAGAAATGTCATTTTGCTGGCGGACTCTTATATAACGGCAAGTTCAGAGCTGCGCCTGTTCAACTTATGCAAATTGATTTACGTGACTTGACATTTACGAAGATTTTGCCGGCGCAGTGACCCGGCGCGTTTGAACAAGTGAAATTCCCGCGCTGAGCACAAAAAAACCTCTTGCAGTTCTAAACCTAATTGCCGGCGCAGCGGGCTGGTTCTGAAAAAGTTACTTTATCATTCTATTTTGGGCATATTTGTTACTTGGGCAGTTGTCATTAAACTTCCTCACGTCACCCCACGTCACCCCCATTATATTGGCACTTCCAGCTTCTTTATATTTAGATTTTAAGATGCCGTGCGCCAGGTCCATAGTAGCGCACTGAGTGCCTACTCCTGTGCGCCGAGAACACTATAGTAAATGGAGAATAGGGCTGCGTTACCGGCCTTAAAGTTTCGTAACTACCAAAACTGCCGATACTCATGGCGCTAACGTTTCGTAAATCAGCCCCATAGTCTTTGCTATCTGTGTTTGAAAAGGAAGTTGATAAATAACTGAATTTAGTGATAATGCTTTTATTTGATGCAAATAAGTTAAAGCCAGAATTTAGCAAAGTGACAAGCAGTTGTAGCAAGCTGTGAAAGTAAACAGATGCCACATTCCTGGTGTGTGGTTTCCTTTTTCTTTTATCAGATCAGATATAGCCTCTTCCGAGCACTTTCCTCCAGTCACAAAAAATGCAGTAATATTCTCCTGGTTGCGGACTTATTGTAATTTTCCTGGGGGATGGAAGCTTGAGATGTTAAAAGAAGGTGTTTATCAGCAGACGTGATTATATCAGCATGTGGAGGAAAACACAGTACACCCACAGAATGAGTGACAGGCCAAAGTATTGTATTCGCTATGGATCTGACATATGGCCTGCTCATTATTCATCCCTGTCCAAGACTTGTCTATCTGATCAACATCCTGTCTATATTTAAAACCATGGCATGAAAGCCCACAGGATATTTCACCTTTAATCTCTTAACAATAAAGTGAACCTGTTCACATTAAAAATGGTTGTGTTAAACATATAATATAAATATATTCATATAGCAAGAGTCATGTTGAATTCCTAGAACAAATGATTACATTTTGAATTATATTAATGCAGGGGGAGATCAGGTGACAGACCGGTGCATTGTCTTGCTGGAATATCCAATTTTCCTGGGCTCATTAATAAAATATTATCAATTGTGCCACTCTTCAGAGATAGTATTTATAAAAAGAGAAAAAGCACATAATTTAACCACTTAAGCCCCGAAACCAATACGCAGCTTAAAGACCAGAGGTGTTTTTACAATTTGGCACTGCGCTGTTTTAACTGGAAATTGCGCGGACATGCAATGTTGTACCCAAACTAAATTTGCGTCCTTTTCTTCCCACAAATAGATCTTTCTTTTAATGGTATTTGATTGCCTCTGCAATTTTTATATTTTGCGATATAAACGGAAAAAGACCGAAATTTAGAAAGAAAAAGGTATTTTCTACTTTTTGTTATAAGAAAAATCTAATAAACTCAATTTTAGTCATACATTTAGGCCAAAATGTATTCAGCCACATGTCTTTAGTAAAAAAAAATGTCAAAAAGCGTATATTTATTGGTTTGCGCAAAAGTTATAGCGTCTACAAACTAGGGTACATTTTCTGGAATTTACACAGCTTTTAATTTATGACTGCCTATATCATTTCTTGAGGTGCTAAAATGGCAGGGCAGTATAAAACCACCCCAAATGACCCCATTTTGGAAAGTAAACACCCCAAGGAAATTGCTGAGAGGCATTTTGAGCCCATTGAATATTTTTTTTTTTTCCCAAGTGATTGAATAATGACAAAAAAAAAATATATATATATATATATATATATATATATATATATATATACATATATTGCTCACACATGCCATGGTTATATGTGGAATTGCACCCCAAAATAAATTTTGCTGCTTCTCCCGAGCACAGGGATACCACATGTGTGGGACTTTTTGGGAGCCTAGCCATGTACGGGGCCCCGAAAACCAAGCACCGCCTTCAGGATTTCTAAGGGCGCAAATTTTTGATTTCACTCCTCACTACCTATCACAGTTTCGAAGGCCATTAAAAGCCAAAATAGCACAAAACCCCCCCAAATGACCCCATTTTGGAAAGTAGACACCCCAAGCTATTTGCTGAGAGGCATGTTGAGTTCATGGAATATTTTATATTTTGCCACAAGTTGCGGGAATATGACAAACTTTTTGTTTTTTGCATAAAGTTGTCACTAAATGATATATTGCTCAAACATGCCATGGGCATATGTGAAATTACACCCCAAAATACATTCTGCTGCTTCTCCTGAGTATGGGGATACCACATGTGTGGGACTTTTTGGGAGCCTAGCCGCGTACGGGACCCCGAAAACCAAACACCATCTTCAAGATTTCTAAGGGCATACATTTTTGATTTCACTCCTCACTACCTATCACTACCTATCAGAGTTTTGAAGACCATAGAATGCCAAGATGGCACAAAACTCCCCAAATGACCCCATTTCGGAAAGTAGACACCCCAAGCTATTTGCTGAGAGGCATGTTGAGCCCATTGAATATTTTTATTTTTTTGTCCCAAGTGATTGAAAAAAAAAAAGTACAAAAAGTTGTCACTAAATTATATATTGCTCAAACATGCCATGCTTACATGTAGAATTGCACCCCAAAATACATTCTACTGCTTCTCCTGAGTACGGGGATACCACATGTGTGGGACTTTTTGAGAGCCTAGCCGTGTACGGGGCCTCAAAAACCAAGCACCGCCTTCAGGCTTTCTAAGGGTGTGAATTTTTGATTTCACTCCTCACTATCTATCACAGTTTCGAAGGCCATAAAATGCCAAAATAGCCCAAAACCCCCCCAAGTGCCCCCATTTTGGAAAGTAGACACCCCAAGCTATTTGCTGAGAGGCATGTTGAGTCCATGGAATATTTTATATTTTGCCACAAGTTGCGGGAAAATTACAAACTTTTTCTTTTTTGCACAAAGTTGTCACTAAATGATATATTGCTCACACATGACATGGGTTTTGTGCCATCTTGGCAATTTATGGCCTTCAAAACTGTGATAGGTAGTAAAAGGTAGTGAGGAGTGAAATCAAAAATTTACACCCTTAGAAAACCTGAAGGCGGTGCTTGGGTTTTGGGGTCCCGTACGCGGCTAAGCTCCCAAAAAGTCTCACCCATGTGGTATCCCCGAACTCAGGAGAAGCAACAGAATGTATTTTGGGGTGTAATTTCACATATGCCCATGGCATGTTTGAGTAATATATCATTTAGTGACAACTTTGTGTAAAAAAAAAAAAAAAAAATTGTCTTTTTCCCGCAACTTGTGTCAAAATAAAAAATATTCCATGAGTTCGACATGCCTCTCAGCAAATAGCTTGGGGTGTCTACTTTCCAAAATGGGGTCATTTGGGGGGGTTTTGAACTGTCCTGGCATTTTATGCACAACATTAAGAAGCCTATGTCACACATCATCCACTCTTCCACTCTTCTAACCACTTGAAGACAAAGCCCTTTGTGACACTTTTTGTTTACATGAAAACATATTTTTTTTTTGCAACAAAATTACGTTGAACCACCAAACATTATATATTTTAAAGCAAAGGCCCTACAGATTAAAATGATGGGTGTTGCATTTTTTTTTTTCCCACACAGTATTTGCGCAGCGATTTTTCAAACACATTTTTTGGGGAAAAAATACACTTTTTTAAATTTTAATGCACTAAAACACACTATATTGCCCAAATGATGATCTTAGGCCGAGTACATGGATATCAAACACGACATGCTTTAAAATTGGCGACAAACTACATACATTTTTAAAAGCCTTTAAAAGCCTTTACAAGTTACCACATTAGATTTACAGAGGAGGTCTACTGCTAAGATTACTGCCCTTGATCTGACCTTTGCGGTGATACCTCACATGCATGGTGCAATTGCTGTTTACATATGACGCCAGACAGACGCTTGCGTTCGCCTTTGCACAAGAGCAGGGGGGGACAGGGGTGCTTTTTTTTGCTTTTTTATTTTATTGTTATCTCAGGGAATGTAAATGTAGCGATACCCCCAGTTAAGAGGGCTGCCTGTATGATTTTTGGGCCCTGTAGTGCACCGCTGTCAACCCCTGGCAATCAGCTCCCTTGGCACAGTTAGTGGGGAATGATAGGATTGTGAGGCCTGTAACTCACAGCGGCACAATCCTATGACAAGAATACACAGCAATGTTTTAAAACTTCCTCTACCTATGTCTTCTGTAAAATAAAGAACACAGACACCGATATGCTTAACCCTGGTATGTTTACTTAGATTAGTGGGTAAGCAGTAAAACAGGTGGGTACATGTCATAAGCAGAGCCCTGCAATGAACAGTGTTAACAAGCAAACAATGTATTCAATGTTATGCAACTCTAACAGTCCCCTTCGCAGCTACTTCCCCTCGTGGGCAATATGGCGCGCAGGAATGTCTACGCTATCCAGTCAGGCCTGACTGAACTAAAGTGGAAGTCCTGTAAGTCTTCGCTAGCAACGGTGGTGCACTTGAAGAACAGAATTGTAATCCACCAAGGTAACAAAAGTACTGTGTCTGTTTATGAGCAGGTGCTCTCTCACCCAACTGGACCAGTCCGCATCCGTTTCTTCCGCTGCGGTGCCTAAGTACACCGATCCTTCGACATCCAGGTCTTCGGTCCTCCTGGCAAAGGTGCAGTATCAAGGAGAGACGTCCCTCAGGTTCCTCGGTGCGCGCGGAAGGCTCTTTGGAGAAAACGGCCAGGCTTCTGGCCTAAAGTCACAGGAGCTCAGACCGCAGTTCAGCTTGCTGGGCAGGCGGTGTCCAAAGAGAAAGAACTGGGCCCTGCCTCTCCCTTATAAAATCCACCCCAGCAGTCCTTGCGCGGGGCAAGGCACCCTGGGTGCCTAAAAGTGTACTGGGTAATGTAGTCTCTGAGGGATTTAAAAGGCAATTCCCCACTACATAAATATCCCCTATGATAGCAATAGGTAGTGACAGGTACTCTTTTTAAAAAAAAATTGGGGTCTATTAGACCCTGGGTCTTTCCTCTGCCCTCAAAGCATCTGACCACACCAAGATCGATGTGATAAAATGCTTTTCCCAATTTGCCAATGGCGCTGTTTATATGGGGGGGGCATTCCCTCCCACTGCTTGTAAAAGCAGTCTAGAGGCTAATTAGCTGCTAGGATTGCTTTTACATGAAACCGCTGGCTGAACCGCTGGCTGAAAAGAATGATACCAAGATTATACCTAAAACCGCAGGCATCATTCTGGTATAACCATTCAAAGTCCACCAACATACCAGTACGTTGCTGGTCCTTGTTGGACATGTATTGTAATCTTTTTTTTCATGCAGCCTGTTAGCTGAACGAAAAAAAGAGATTGATCGGTGGGTATGCCCACCATTAGAATACCTCCCTTTATCCACCCACTTCTAATGATGTGCGTACATGCACCATTTATATATGCCGAAGCATGGGGGGGCATCCTCCCGCAAAAAAGTTATGCCGTGTACACACGGTCAGACTTTTCCACGGCAAGCCTCCGTCGGAATTTCGACCGTATGTACGCGGCATTAGGAGCAAAATCACACCTCCGCCCCTGCTGCCCCCATGCATCGGCATATATGCTCTTTTTTTTTTAACTGTGGTGGTGAAATCACCTCCTACAGCGTTGGAGTCACGGCTTTATGTATCGTGGGAGCAAACGCTGTTGCTGTCAAGATAAATAAATCCACGCTGCAACTGAATGGCGTACCTGCTAAGCAAATGATGGTTAACATTAAAACAAAGTAACATTACAGTATAACAGTAAGACCTTACCATACCATACCTGCAAAGCAAATACCCCCAAAAAACCTAGTAAAAATCAAACATTTTTTTAACGCAACCTGTGCCTAAAATATATATATGCCGAAGCATGGGGGCATCCTCCCGCAAAAAAGTTATGCCGCGTACACACGGTCAGACTTTTCCACGGGCAAGCCTCCGTCGGAATTTCGGCCGTATGTACGCGGCATAAAAAGTTATGCCGCGTACACACGGTCTGACTTTTCCACGGGCAAGCCTCCTTCGGAATTTCGACCATATGTACGTGGCATAAAAAGTTATGCCGTGTAAACACGGTCTGACTTTTCCACGGGCAAGCCTCCGTCGGAGTTTCGACTGTATGTACGCGGCATTAGGAGCAAAATCGCTCCTCCGCCCCTGCTGCCCCCATGCTTCGGCATATATGCTCTTTTTTTAACTGTGGTGGTGAAATAACCTCCTACAGCACTGGAGTTATGGCTTTATCTATCGTGGGAGCAAACGCTGTTGCTGTCAAGATAAATAAATCTGTGCTGCAGCTGAATGGCGCACCTGAAAACAAAAAATTACATACCTGAAAAGCAAGCATGATAAAACATAACAATAAAACATTGCAGAATTGAATACAGTAAAAAAGAGCAGAACAATAGAGAGAAAATAGAGAGAGAGAGAGAACAATAAAACGACAACTATTTTTTATTTTTTTTTTATATATTTTTTTGTGTTTTTTTAACGTTTTTTTTTACACTTTTTTTTGTAACTGCAACAACTGTAACGGTTCTGATCTCTCAAAATGCGATGGCATCTTGGGAGACCCCGTGTAAGTGTGTCCTAGTCTGTGAAATGCTGTACCCTACGGTAAAACTTCACTAGTGTGTGGAAGCGTTCAAATGCACAGACCAGGATTGTCAGGACAGAGTGGACAAAAATAACGGGTGTCACGCCTAAATCCACTCTTGCTACAGACATGACATATTTTTTGGGGGGCTCGTTGGGTAGGGGTACTCTCAAGGACATACAGAAAATGCCTCTCATGCAGCCGGCTTGCTGCATTTGGTTGGGGATGGTGAGGTGCAGAACCGCCTGGATACAGGAGGTCTGTGACTATCTCATCCTGGAATTTGAGGAAGGATAAAGTCCCGCCTGAAGCTCTGTATAGCACATGAGCGTTCAGCATAGCCAATTGAAATAAGGATGGAGACACTTTTTTGTACCATCGTCTCGCCTTACGGGCATTGTGATACAGCGCCAACAACTGTTCGTTGATGTCCACCCCTCCCATATTTTGGTTATATTCGTGGACACAGAGGGGTTTCTCCACAACACCAGTCGCCGTACGAATTTGGACTGTTGTGTCTGCGTGAAGGGAGGTAAGAAGGAAAACATTCCTATTATCCCTCCACTTCACAGCGAGCAAATTATTACACTTCAAGCAGGCTCTCCCCCCAAGCCTAAGACGGGAATATACAAGCCCCTGAGGAAATCCCCGGCGATTAGGTCGCACAGTGCCACATGCTCCAATATGATGATCAAACAAGTGACTAAACAGTGGCACGCTCGTGTAATAATTGTTCAAATACAAGTGGTACCCCTTTCCGAATAAGGGTGACACCAAGTTCCACACTATCTTGCCAGCGCTCCCTATGTAATCTGGGCAGTTCTCCGGCTCTACGTGACTGTCTTTTCCCTCATAAACCATAAATTTCCATACATAGCCTGTTGCCCTGTCACAGAACTTATAGAGTTTGACCCCATATCTGGCACGCTTGCTGGGAAAGTACTGTTTGAAAGACAAGCGGGCAGAAAATTTAATCAGAGACTCATCAAAGCAGACAACTTGATTGGGAGTAAACAAGGCTGCAAAACGTTTGTTGAAGTGGTTTATGAGGGGCCGAATTTTGTAGAGCCGATCAAATTCAGGGTCTCCACGTGGACGACAAAGTTCAGTGTCTTTGAAGTGCATGAACCGCAAGATCTGCTCGTATCGTTTCCTGGACATGGAGGCAGAGAACATGGGCATATGGTCAATTGGGCGCGTGGACCAATAGGCGTGCAATGACGAGAATTTATGTGTGCCCATGTTGAGGGAAAGGCCCAGAAAGGTTTTAAATTCGGAAACCGTAATTGGTTTCCAATCTCTGGCAATGGAAGGCAACTGGGGACTTGCGGCAATGAATTGACCAGCATATAAATTACTCTGGTCCACAATAGATCTATAGAGATCTTCCGTGAAAAACAGCGAATAAAAATCAAGTGGCATAAAATCAGCTGTTTCCACCTGAATACCGGCTTGGCCAGTGAATGGGGGAAGTACGGGTTCTGCAGAAGTGTTGGGCACCCAATCAGGATAGGCGAATTCTGCAGGAAGGGCACGATGGGCCTGCCTTTGTCTCCTTCTTGGGGGCAGCGGGACACTACTTGTGCTTGCCACCTCGCCAGCTTGAACTGCACTTATGGGACTTGCCACGTCACCAAGTGATACTGCAGTGCTGGATGTACGTCCAGGGTGTACTAGGCCACTGGTGCTTGCCAGTTCACCAGAAGAAATAGCGGCGCTAGTACTACTCTTCTCCATAATACGAGAGCCCTGCGGTTCTTGCTCCTCAACAACATCAGAAGATCGGGATCGGGTACGTCTGACCTTAGCAGGGACCTCATCTTCGTCGTTAGAGCTATCTGACATGGAGCCGCTGTCTTCTACAGGGTTGTATTCTGAGCCGGAATCTGACAGATGCGTGACCTCCTCTTCACTATCTGTCATGCTCAGAATCTCGTAGGCCTTTTTACTAGTGTACCTTCGATTTGCCATTTTGGGCTCTAAATTTAGTGGTACACTAGTAAGGATTCACAGGTAAAAAAAGCACCTGACTGTCAGCAAATGTATAAAACACTACCAAAAAAACTGTTAGTGATCGCAGGGATCAGACCTGTCTCTGCGAACGCTGCAGTTATGTGTGTTGAGTTTTGTAAGTGACAGTTATCGATCGATACTGCACTTGGGTGGGCTGGGCTGGGCTGGGCTGGGCGGAGGGGCTAAACGCAGGTGCTAGCAGGTATCTGGGCTGATCCCGCTAACACTGCATTTTTAGGAACCCTAAACCGCTGGGGACGCTAGTATAGATCTGATCAGATACTATACCGCTAAGGGAGGTGTATGCTTTGCGCGTGGGTGTTAGCGTTACTGGCACTAACCTGAAGCTGCCTGGGGCGACGCAGACCCTAACTGATGCTAAAACCTAATTGATATCACCCGCTGGGTGATCAGGGGGTTAAACCTTTATTGGGTTATATACGGCGGGTGCCCTGATGCTATAAAAAGCAAACTAACCAACCAGCGTCACCCGTAACACTTACACGGTGATCACTGGTGAAAGGGTTAACTGGGGGCAATCAGGGGGTTAAAAACTTTATTAGGTAATATATGATGCTATATAAAAACCTGACGGGTAACCTAAATAACAAAATAACTAACTGGCTAACCAGTGTCACCAGTGATGCTTATACGGTGATCACTGGTGAAAGGGTTAACTCTAGGGGCAATCAGGGGGGTTAAAACCTTTATTAGATAATATATGGGGGTACCTGATGCTATAAAAACCTGGCGGCAAACCAAAAAAAAAAACTGGCTACCTAGCGGCACCAGCGACACTAATACAGCGATCAGAAAAACGATTGCTTAGTGACACTGGCTATAGGGGGTGAAAGGGTTACCTGGGGGGCGATCAAGGGGTTAAACATTTATTAGGGGGGGTTAGGGGGATACCCTGGACCTAAAGGGGCCTAAACCTAACTGCCCTGCAACTTTTTACTGTCACAGATGACACTAAATGCAGTGATCAGTAAATAAATGATCACTGCAATCAGTGACACTGTGACTGGGGGGCTGGGGGGTGATCTGGGGGTGACTGGGGGGTGAAATGTGTGCCTTTGTGTACCTACGTGTCAGTGTAGTGTTGGTGCACTAACCTGATGTCTTCTCTCCTCAGCGCTCTGGACGAAAAGAGCGCCGCATGGAGAGATGACATCACTTCCTCTGCCTGTGTTTACATTACACAGGCAGAGGAAGCATTTAATTCGCCGGGAGCGATCGCGAGGGGGTGGCCAGAAACCAATGGCCGCCCCCTCATCCCAGATCGCTCCTGAAGCGATACCGACCGCCACATGTACCGGGGGGTCCGATCGGACCCCCCACCCGCACGAAGGCAGGTACGTGATTGTGCCTGTCCTTGCCATTCTGCCGACGTATATGTACATGGGGCGTTCGTTAAGTGGTTAAGAAGTTTGTGTGTGAAGCACAGTCACTTTACAGTTGCTTATCACTTTACAATCCACAATCCTGCCATGTTACTAAGCCATTTAAACCAAATCTTGCTAACAATTTTCTTGTCAAAGCATTTAGAAAACAAGGATAAAAAAAATACCCCACAGTGGTAAGTTCCTCGGCTATACAACCATTTTACTGCTGTGAACTAAACAAGAAAACAGGAACTCCTTTTATTATTAAGGGGAATATTTATCAAAGATTCACTGGGCAAGTCATCCAATAAATAATTAATGTCAGGTCTGCCAGGAGATTTCAACCGTCACTCCGGTTTCTTGACCGGTAGTCTTGTTATCCCAGTATCAGGTGGAGGGACAGTTGAGATCCTGCAGCCAGATTAGAGAACCACAATAGATGGTGCAAACAGCCTAACTAGGAACCAAGAGCAAACAACTCACGGTTAGTAGAGGCCAAAGACAGGAACCAGGTGGGAGAAAGGACAATCCTAAACGATCCAAGTAGCGGACCAAGGCAGAAGTACACGAGGGTCAACCAGAAGGCGGTGTCGGAAACAGGCAGGGTCGGCAACAAGATCAGCGTAAATCCAAGGGGTAATCCAAGAGGCGGAATCAGGAACAAACAAAGTCAGTAAACAGAAACACATTAACATACACTAACAAGCACAAACAGGAACCTATACTAGGGCAAAGACAGGAAGGGGAAGTGATGATTTAGTGACTGATCAGGTGACTACCAACAGTTGGTCCCAGGGTGGAGCCAACATTCAAACTCAAGGAGCAGAACATAACAAGGATTCTACCTAAAAACAAGTTCCCTGGTGGTTCAGGCACCAGGGTCCCAGGTCCCAGGATCCCAGGATCAAATCCCAGACACTGTGTGACAATTCACATGTATTCGCCCAAGCGATTCAAAAGGATTTAGCCCCCATGCCACAATCTTGTTTATGCAATTTAGACATCCCCTAAGGAAGCCACGTGACCCTGTGGTGTAACGCATAGAGGAGGGGAAAGAAGGAGGGTACAGCGAGTGCACCCGGTAAGAGGATCTGCAGACGAGCGGCTGGTGTCACGGAGGCAGTACACTGCACTTAAAGGGGTTGTAAAGGTACATGTTTTTTCACCTTAATGCATCCTATGCATTAAGGTGAAAAAACATCCGACAATGTAGTAAATCAAGCACTTTTAAGGAATACACAAGAGGAGTGGTGATTACCTGCACAGCGTTTTAATTGGTGTTTTTCTGCATTTGATATTTTACATCAACTAAGGACTGTACGTTATACACGTCCACTGTTTAAAATATTGCTTAAGCACTGTAAAATGTATGTCAATAGGAGCAGTGGTAGAATAATATTAATACCTATCCATATATCTGTTTAGAAGCTTATTGCACAGCATTATTATTATTATTTCACCACTGTTGATTGTGCACTGAGTTGTATTTTGAAAGATACAGAGTTTTTCATTTTTATTTTCATTTTTTATTTATTGTATCCTTTTTTAATAGGACCCCCTGTATAGGGTCAATTTAGATTATATCAGGAGCGCATAACATTCATTGTAATATTCAAAAGGATTCAGCCCCCATTCCACAGTATTGTTTATGCAATTTACCATTGTCTCCCTTTTCACTGGTCCTCCAGACTGTCTCACCCAGCTCTCTTGGCTCTCCTGACTCGCTCACACTGGCAACTCAATAGGTGGTCTCCTGGCACCCTGGGCTCTCTTACTACTTCCAGACCTCCTCCAGATTCCCTTAGTCCCTTGGACTCGCCTAGTTGTTCTAGCTCTCCCAGTCTCCCAAACTCGCTTTGCCACCTGGACTCTTTCAGCCCCATGGACATGAAATCTCTCCTTCAGCATAAAGTGCTGTATTTTGAGTGAAGCACCTCTCCTAATAGGAGCCTACTGAATAGTGGAGCACACACATCTCCTGAAGGGAGCACTGAGATTACAAATCCTGCAGGTCGCCAGTAAGACCTAGACTCGAAGGCTTCATCCCACCCAAAACTTTTTTGAAGCCTTTGTACCCTGGATTACAAAGCCCAGGGAAAAGTGAATACCCAGTTTTCTATACTCAATACAGACATCCTGGAGTCCCTCACTCTGCATGCATGAGGACCTTGTGTCGATTCTGCCTACTACAGTGGCAGGGTCTGGCACTGTCACAACACATACAGTATCTATGAATAAAAGGATTTAGCCTGCAGGTGAATCTGCCAACAATAGCTCTCCATGGTGCTGAAATTGTGTTTCTGATACCAGTCTGCATGCCATTTAGCATGGAAAGGGGGAGCTTAGAGGTGGGTTCCTTGCAAAAAAACAGGGGTCCCCGCTCTAAAGCATCTGGCCAAGCAGTTCCCTGTGACATTACTGCCCATATTTGGAATAATACCAAATATTGAAAGTGATGTCTCAGGAAATTGATTTCCCATAGTTCCCTGGGCACATACAATGATGCTAAGCATAGAAATGTTATTATTGCTCAAATGGGGTTTGCTCCTCATTCCCTTTACTTGCTCATGCTAGATGGATGGCATGGAACATCCTTAATATAATGATACGCTTGGCACCAACCTCCTGCGTGTGCACAGTGAGTTCACACCTATCACAATAAAATTAAAATGCAACAAATGCTTACCCATGAGTAAGTCACGTGTCGATGACGCAACGCGTAGGGGGAGGGGCTTAGTGACGCTTCCAGCAGCCGAATGAGGATACCGTCCTACTGAGCTGACCAAAGCGCTGTCTGTATCCAGGATATGTGAGTGAAACCACACACAGCTGATAAGGTGTCTGTGGTGTGGCGATACTGCGCAATGATCTGTTTTCTTTGCATTTCTTTTTACATGTTCACACAATTACTTTGGATCCCGGTAGCTACTGAGGAAAGTATTTTGAGCAATCCTACCGCAAACAGCCAGGTAGAGTGGATGACACATGCACCGGAGCTGTGTATCCAGGAGCTTGTGGTTTTGTCCTGAACACCCACCTAGGGCCGAGCATTTGAGTGGTAGCAGTGTTATGTGGTTGGGACTGCCTATTATTCCACATTGTATCGCAATACATGCTGCTCATTTGTTTAAGATACTAGCACTTTATATATGAACACTGTGAAACCTACACTGAGCACCTTATATATTTATAATTTTATTTTTTGTCACGCAGCACTTTGGCATTGGTTGCATTTTCATTTTATTGCAATAGGTGTGAGCTCACTGTGCACATGCAGGAGGTTGGTGCCAAGCGCATCTTTATATTATTTATATTTTACATCGGAGGTCACAGAATTTCTCGAATGATTGCTGCTATCACTATTTAGTAATCTTTTGTTTGGCATATCCACTTTTTATTACATATTAGCGCTTTAGTATTCCACTTAATTTCATGGAAAATCCTTAGACACCACTGGATCCTGGAGAATAGACTTTTATTGAGTCACTGTGGGTGTTTTCATCATGCTGTCTTGCATGAACTCTAAAACTCAGTTTACCAGGGAAGTTGTTAATAAGCCCTCCCTTCCCAACATTCACTATGCTTTGGGAGAGGGATCCCCATTTTTTTGCAGAACCTCTCTTAAGGCACCTACCAGTGCTGAAGGGCATGTTGGGCTATAAAGAAAGCATGCTGGCAGCTCATTCGCTATCAGTTAGTTCTGAAATAGAAGGAGTATTTTTTTACAATTTATATTAAAGTGTCTGTAAACCCTCACATCAGTGGCGGAACTATCGCCATAGCGACCCACGCGGGCGCTATGGGGCCCGCTGCCGAGTGGGGCCCGGTGAGGATGAGCAGTCCTCAAATTTGCGAGTGGAAAATGGCTGTTGGCGAGTGTGGGGCTGCCTCAGAGTGGGGGGGGGGTGAGCACCGCCGGCACAGTCTCCCAGCCAGGGGAAGAGAGAGGAGAGGAAGAGGCGAGCTGTCCGTATCAGCAGTGAGTGGGATTGCCCGCTGTAATAGCTTTCATTAGAACTTCCAGTGTTCCCGGGACTTACGTCACATAGCCCCACCTTTGATAGACAGAACGCCAGTCCAATGCGGGACGTGTGACGTCATCAAAGGCGTTGGGCCAAGAGGTAGGGCTATGTGACGATGAGCGCTGGGAAGACGGGAAATTCAAATGAAAGCTATTACAGCAATCCCCCTCTCTGCTGATCCGGGTGGCTTGCCTCTTCCTCTGCACAGGTGAGGCTGTATTGGGCATAGGCAAGCCAGGCTGTATTGGGCACAGGCAACGCTGTATTGGGCACAGGTCATGCTGCATTGGGCACAGGCAGGCCACGCTGTATGGGGCACACGTCACGCTGTATGGGGCACATGTTACGCTGTATTGGACACAGGTCACGCTGTATGGGGCACAGGTCATGCTGTATGGGACACAGGTCATGCTGCATTGGGCACAGGTCACGCTGTATGGGGCACAGGTCACGCTGTATGGGACACAGGTCACACTGAATTGGGCACAGGTCACGCTGCATTGAGCACAGGTCACGCTGTATGGGGCACATGTCACGTTGCATTGGGCACAGGTCACGCTGCATTGGACACAGGTCACGCTGTATGGGGCACAGGTCACGCTGCATTGGGCACAGGACATGCTGCATTGGACACAGGTCACACTGTATGGGACACAGGTCACGCTGCATTGACACTAGAGTGGTTGTGGGGGGGCTGTTTGCAGGGGGGGCCCATACAACATTTTGCTATGGGGCCCTGTGATTTCTAGTTATGCCCCTGCCTCACATATACCCAGTGAAGTGAACAGTCTCAGATGATAAACAGAAACGAAACATATCCTCCTACATAGGTTTTGCTTGTCTATTTGTAGTCTTCTCTTCCCTAAACCCCTTCAAAAAGGCAGAAATGTGTTAAAATCTCTTTCTTCATCTGTCAGGAGCACAGGGGAGGGGGCGGAGAGGCTGCAGTTACAGTATGTGAGAGCTAATTGCAGGAAAGAAACACACCCTCTCCACACAGCAGAAGAACTGTGTTGTGAATAGACAAGCTCCGTGCTGAGCTCCCTCCCAACACAAATTTTATCTCATGTGTCGGGAAAAATTTCTCAGAAGTGACACATGCTAATAACAGAGGAACGAAGCATCAGAGAGAAATGACGCTAATGCAGCGTACACATGGTCGGACGTTCCAACGGGAAAACTTCCGAGAACCTGCTCTCTATCTAAGTCCGTTGGAATTTCCGACAGAAAAAGTCAGATGGAGCATACACACGGTCGGAATTCCCGACCAAAAGCTCCCATCGGACTTTTTCTGTCGGAAATTCCGACCGTGTGTACGCGGGAATTAGAGCTTTGGCAAGACATATGTAAACACTACAGATATATGTATGTAGCGGACCCCTAAATTTAGGGGGTCGCTATGCCCAAATTTAAGGGACAGCCTGGGCAAAAGTGGGCCAAGACTTTCTAATTTAGTTCTGGACTCTCGCTCTGCTGTGGTGTTGTCTGGTGTACGGTTCCCCTTTGGCCTGTGGGTGGCACTGTTGCCTAGGCCTAGGGTCGAACCTCAGGTGACACAGTGGCGTGATTGGATGTCCTCTCTCGGCTGCCATGGGGTGGGCGGGGCCTCGCCTGCTGTGCATGCCGGGAGAGGGTATATAAGGGGCAGACGCCATTTTTTGGAAGGAGTGCCCCTGTTAAACAGGGGCAGAAAAATTGGGTCTTAGCCACTGGTGCCACAACACTGCAACCCCTCACAGATACTGTACTTGGAGCACAGTAATGAGCCCTGTTGCAAAGTATTGCATCAAAAATTGTAATTACACGCCCCTGTTAAACAGGGGCAGAAAAATTGGGCCTTAGCCACTGGTGCCACAACATTGCAACCCCTCACAGATACTGTACTTGGAGCACATTAATGATCCC
The DNA here is from genome assembly GCA_029206835.1 of Rana muscosa. Taxonomy (NCBI): domain Eukaryota; kingdom Metazoa; phylum Chordata; class Amphibia; order Anura; family Ranidae; genus Rana; species Rana muscosa. Next base: position 304,582,089 of record CM055125.1, on the reverse strand, counting down.
TGTTGCAAAGTATTGCATCAAAAATTTTAATTACACGCCCCTGTTAAACAGGGGCTGAAAAATTGGGCCTTAGGCACTGGTGCCACGACACTGCAACATCTCCCAGATACTCTAGTTGGAGTGCAGGAATGAGCCTTGCTGCAAAGCATTGCATCAAAAATTGTAATTACATGCCCCTGTTAAACAGGGGCTGAAAAATTGGGCCTTAGCCACTGGTGGCGGCACCCAGAAACAAAAATGTTTTTCCAAGATATCATCATGAATCGGATCATTGAGGAGGAGGAGGATAGTCAGTCAAAATAACAGGACAGTCACTCAGTCAGCATCAGCATCAGTCTTGAAGGGATGTGACATTTGAAAATAAATTATTCTGTTATATCAGCTTCAGGTGCTTGGTAGCTGGTGGTGATTAGGGATGAGCTTCGTGTTCGAGTCGAACATACGTTCGACTCGAACATCGGCTGTTCGATCGTTCGACGAAGATCGAACGATTTGGGCCGTTCGCGCCAAATTCGAGTGACGCGAACGGCCCACAATGCACTACGCCATCGCAGTGTCATCCAGGCGCTGTGATTGGCCAAGCATGCACTGTGACCCCGCATGCTTGGCCAATCACAGCGCCGGCAGCGAGGAGAGCAATGATTGGCCACAGGCAGGATGCCTGTGGCCAATTATTGCTGAGGGTGTTTAGTACACGCCCCACACTATAAAAGGCCGCCAGCACGGCGGCCTAGTGTAGTGTGTTCCGGAGCAGGGATAGAGCAGCATAGGCAGGGACAGTGACTTTTATTTCTTTCTTGCTTAACCTGGATTCCTTTAGTTTAGGGAAAGAGAAGGATAGGTAGGGAGAGTGTCAGTGTGTTTTGTGCTTGTGCTATATTGTGCTTAAAAAAAACATTTTTTCTAGGGACAGAAAACTGTAGGTAGGGAGAGTGTGTCAGTTTCTTTCACTGTCAAAGTCCTTGTTTCCAGGGACCTGGAAGGACAGTGAGTGAATTCTCCTTGTGCTAAATTGTGCTTAAAAAAAACATTTTTTCTAGGGACAGAAAACTGTAGGTAGGGAGAGTGTGTCAGTTTCTTTCACTGTCAAAGTCCTTGTTTCCAGGGACCTGGAAGGACAGTGAGTGAATTCTCCTTGTGCTAAATTGTGCTTAAAAAAAACATTTTTTCTAGGGACAGAAAACTGTAGGTAGGGAGAGTGTGTCAGTTTCTTTCACTGTCAAAGTCCTTGTTTCCAGGGACCTGGAAGGACAGTGAGTGAATTCTCCTTGTGCTAAATTGTGCTTAAAAAAAACATTTTTTCTAGGGACAGAAAACTGTAGGTAGGGAGAGTGTGTCAGTTTCTTTCACTGTCAAAGTCCTTGTTTCCAGGGACCTGGAAGGACAGTGAGTGAATTCTCCTTGTGCTAAATTGTGCTTAAAAAAAACTTTTTTTCTAGGGACAGAAAACTGTAGGTAGGGAGAGTGTGTCAGTTTCTTTCACTGTCAAAGTCCTTGTTTCCAGGGACCTGGAAGGACAGTGAGTGAATTCTCCTTGTGCTAAATTGTGCTTAAAAAAACATTTTTTCTAGGGACAGAAAACTGTAGGTAGGGAGAGTGTGTCAGTTTCTTTCACTGTCAAAGTCCTTGTTTCCAGGGACCTGGAAGGACAGTGAGTGAATTCTCCTTGTGCTAAATTGTGCTTAAAAAAAACATTTTTTCTAGGGACAGAAAACTGTAGGTAGGGAGAGTGTGTCAGTTTCTTTCACTGTCAAAGTCCTTGTTTCCAGGGACCTGGAAGGACAGTGAGTGAATTCTCCTTGTGCTAAATTGTGCTTAAAAAAAACATTTTTTCTAGGGACAGAAAACTGTAGGTAGGGAGAGTGTGTCAGTTTCTTTCACTGTCAAAGTCCTTGTTTCCAGGGACCTGGAAGGACAGTGAGTGAATTCTCCTTGTGCTAAATTGTGCTTAAAAAAAACTTTTTTTCTAGGGACAGAAAACTGTAGGTAGGGAGAGTGTGTCAGTTTCTTTCACTGTCAAAGTCCTTGTTTCCAGGGACCTGGAAGGACAGTGAGTGAATTCTCCTTGTGCTAAATTGTGCTTAAAAAAAACATTTTTTCTAGGGACAGAAAACTGTAGGTAGGGAGAGTGTGTCAGTTTCTTTCACTGTCAAAGTCCTTGTTTCCAGGGACCTGGAAGGACAGTGAGTGAATTCTCCTTGTGCTAAATTGTGCTTAAAAAAAACTTTTTTTCTAGGGACAGAAAACTGTAGGTAGGGAGAGTGTGTCAGTTTCTTTCACTGTCAAAGTCCTTGTTTCAAGGGACAGAGAAGGACACCTGAAGGTAGCCCTTATTGCTTTTTTCCCATCTCCCTGCAGGCCATCTATTAGAATGTCTGGAAGGCAAACAAGGAGAGGCAAACAGTCAGGAGGCAATAAAAGAGGGCAAGCAGGCTCTGTGTCTGGGGGCAACAGTGCTGGTCGTGGACGCGGTGCATTGTCATCAGCACATGGCCATGGGACACGCTTGTCCTTCTTTTCGGCAGCTGGACATGTTGAGCCACATCATGCCGAAGACTTGGTAGAGTGGATGACCAAGCCCTCCTCCTCCTCCTCATCCTCTCTCACCCAGGCTCAGGGTACTGGAAAAGCAGCTGCCAAAGCGTCCTCTTCCCTGGTATCAATGTCAGACTCATCATCAGTCACTCCTTCCCTAGACCCACCATGTCCTCCTCCTGAGGAGTCCCCCGAACTGTTTCAGCACAGTGTTGGGTACATGCTCCAGGAGGATGCCCAGCGTTTCGAAGGGTCTGATGATGAAACCCAGCTAGAGGAAGGCAGTAGCGTGAGAGCAGACAGAGGGGATGCTCAAGAAGGACACCAATCTGGCAGTCATGTTCCAGCAGCTGCAGCATACTGCCAGATTGGCTCCAGTGATGAGGAGGGAGGTGATGATGAGGTCACTGACTCCACGTGGGTGCCTAATAGGAGAGAGGAGGAGGAGGAGGATGAGGAGGAGGCACATCTCCAACGAGGCAGGATGCCCTTTGGTGGCCAGCGTAAGGGCAGTACACAGACGGAATCACACCGCAGAGCTCCGCCTGTGCAGGGCGCTGCCTCTGCCCGTCATTCAAAAAGTTCTTTGGTGTGGGCCTTTTTTGAGGCTAGTGCATCAGATCGCACAGCTGCTGTTTGCAACATATGTCTCAAGCGTATATCGCGTGGCCAAAACATCAGCCGCTTGGGTACCACATGCCTGACCAGACATATGTTGACCTGCCATGCAGCTCATTGGCAAGCCTACATGAAAGACCCACACCAAAGAACAAAGCGGACCTCTCCTTGCACCGCATCAGCTGGGATCTCCAACCCCACTATAACTTCAGTCCTCTCTGAAACATGCACTGAGAGGAATGAAGGTGTAGAATTAGGTGTGTCACAGCCAAGTACTTGCGGCCACTCTGCTAGCAGTACACCGACGTCCGATTCTAGCAGGCAAATTTCCCTGCCCCAGCTGCTGGACCGTCGAAAGAAGTTCACTCCCAGCCATCCACATGCCCAGCGGTTGAATGCTAGCTTGGCTAAATTGCTAGCGCTTCAACTGCTGCCTTTTCAGTTGGTAGACTCGGCCCCCTTCCGTGAGTTTGTGCAATGTGCGGTTCCTCAGTGGCAGGTTCCCAAACGCCACTTTTTCTCACGGAAGGCTATTCCGGCTCTCTACCGGCATGTGGAAGGCAATGTCTTGGCCTCGCTGGACAGGGCGGTCAGCGGTAAGGTGCATATTACCGCTGACTCATGGTCCAGCAGGCATGGACAGGGACGTTACCTTTCTTTCACGGCCCATTGGGTCACTCTTTTGGCAGCTGGGAAGGATGCAGGACAAGGTGCAGTAGTGTTGGAGGTTGTCCCACCGCCACGCCTCCAAAATGCTACTACTGGTTGTGACACACCTCTCTCCTCCACCCCCTCCTCTTCTTCTTCCTCCATGGCCTCTTCCTGTGGTTTGTCCTATGAACCAGCGGTGCTCCGTAGCCGTTCACGGGGCTACGCAAGTACGCAGGCAAAAAGATGCCATGCCGTGCTTGCGCTGGTGTGTTTGGGGGACAGAAGCCACACTGGGGCAGAGGTCCTGTCTGCTCTGCAGGGCCAGGCCGAGAGGTGGTTGACGCCACGCCAGCTTAAGCCAGGAATGGTGGTTTGCGACAATGGCACCAACCTCCTCTCCGCCCTCCGACAGGGACAACTGACCCATGTGCCCTGTGTGGCTCACGTCCTTAACCTGGTGGTGCAGCGGTTCTTGGGCAGGTACCCGGGCTTACAGGATGTCCTGAGGCAGGCCAGGAAAGTCTGTGTGCATTTCCGCAGATCTTATAATGCCAGTGCTCGCCTGGCTGAGCTGCAAAAGGAGTTGAACCTGCCCAAGAACCGCCTTATATGTGACATGCCCACCAGGTGGAACTCAACGTTGGCCATGCTGCAGCGGCTGCACACGCAGCAGAGGGCCATCAATGAGTACCTGTGCGACTACGGCACCAGGACAGGGTCAGGGGAGCTTGGTTTTTTTTCTCCACGCCAGTGGGGCATGATCAGGGATGCATGCACTGTCCTGGCACCATTTGAGGAGGCCACGAGGATGGTGAGCAGTGACAGTGCATGCATCAGTGACACTGTACCTCTTGTCCACCTGTTGGAGCACACGCTGCGTGGAATAATGGACAGGGCACTTGAGGCAGAACAGAGGCAGGAAGAGGAGGACTTCCTTGCCTCTCAAGGCCCCCTTTACCCAGACAGTGTTCCTTCTGTCCCACCCATCGCACATGAAGAGGAGGAGGAGGAGGAGGAGGAGGAGGAGGATTGTGTCAGCATGGAGGTGGAGGCTGGCACTCAGCATCATCAGCAGCAGTCTTTTAGGGATGATTTACAGTCCCAAGAAACCAGTGGACTTGTACGTGGCTGGGAGGAGGTGGCTGCGGATCATGTCGTCCTTAGTGACCCAGAGGACTCCGGAGTGAATGCCTCAGCAAACCTACGCTGCATGGCCTCCCTGATCCTGCAAAGTCTGCGGAAGGATCCTCGTATTCTTCGGATCAAGGAGAGGGACCATTACTGGCTGGCCACTCTCCTTGATCCACGGTACAAGGGTAAGGTTGCGGACCTTATGTTACCGTCGCAGAGGGAGCAGAGGATGAGACAACTCCGGGAGGCCTTGCAGAAAGGTCTGTGCAACGCGTTCCCAGAGACTGGGAGGTTACAAACTCCTGGTCCTGGACAACGAGTTGCTGAGGCTTCGGCCAGTCAAAGAAGGAGCGGTGGGGAAGGTGGCCGTCTGACCGATGCGTTCAGACAATTCTTTAGTCCGCAGCCCCAAAGTATGATCGGTTCCAGCAACCATCGCCAGCGTCTGATAAACATGGTGCAGGAATATCTAGGGGCAAGGTCAGACTTGGACACCTTCCCCACCGAAAATCCTCTGGCTTACTGGGTCTTGAGGATGGATCACTGGCCAGAGCTTGCACAGTATGCAATTGAGCTACTGGCCTGTCCTGCATCCAGCGTTCTTTCGGAACGCACATTCAGTGCTGCTGGAGGATTTGTCACGGATCACAGGGTGCGCCTGTCCACCGACTCGGTTGATCGACTGACTTTCATCAAGATGAACCAGTCTTGGATCACCACCAGCTACCACACACCTGATGCTGATATAACAGACTAATTGATTTTAACATGTCACATCCCTTCAAGACTGATGCTGATGCTGAGTGCCTGTGCTGTTATGTTGACTGGCTATCCTCCTCCTCCGAGTCCTCAATGATACGATTGATGATGATAGCTTGGAAGATCATTTTTGTTTATGGGTGCCGCCACCAGTGGCTAAGGCCCAATTTTTCAGCCCCTGTTTTACAGGGGCGTGTAATTACAATTTTTTTAGCAATAATTTGCCATAGGGCTCATTGCTGTGCTCCAAGTACAGTATCTGTGAGGGGTTGGAGTGTTGTGGCACCAGTGCCTAAGGCCCAATTTTTCAGCCCCTGTTTAACAGGGGCGTGTCATTACAATTTTTGAAGCAATACTTTGCAACAGGGCTCATTGCTGTGCTCCAAGTACAGTATCTGTGAGGGGTTGTAGTGTTGTGCCACCAGTGCCTAAGGCCCAATTTTTCAGCCCCTGTTCAACAGGGGCATGCAATTACAATTCTTGATCTAATAATTCACAGCAGGGTCCATTGCTGCACCCACCAAGAGTAACTCTGAGGGCTTACAGTCTTGTGGCAATGCCACCACCACCACCACCACGAAAGGCCCAATTTTTCAGCCCCTGTTCAAAAGGGGCATGTAATTACAATTCTTGATCTAATAATTCACAGCAGGGCCCATTGCTGCACCCACCAAGAGTAACTGTCAGGGCTTACAGTGTTGTGGCACCAGCACCACCATCAAAGCCCCAATTTTTACTACCACTGTTCAACAATTATAAGTAATTAAAATTCCTGATATAATAGTTGACAGCAGGGCGTTCCAGCACCAACCAAGAGTAACTGAGTGCTTACAGTGTTGTGCCAACACCAACAACTAAGGGGCCTATTTCTGCAGAGTATATACGGCAGGTCCCTACTTTCAAACATCCAACTTACAAACGACTCCTACTTGCAAACGAAAGAAGACAACAGGAAGTGAGAGGAAATCTACCCCTAGAAAGGAAAATTCTCTCCTGTAAGAATAAATATGGGAGAAAGGGGTCTCATCTGTACTGATGCTTTATCAGCAATCCTTGTTTCAAGAAAAACACCACATTTCAAAAACAGTTGTCATTGGGACGGAAAGTGAGGTGAAATGTTCTGAACAGGGGCACAGACAGCAAAACAAATGTTACAGGGGTGATAACCCTTACCTATGTTTCCCAAAAAGTTTAAAAATAGATTTTTGGGCTGGAGCTACACTTCAACAATGTACCTGTTCAAAATTACAAACAGATTCTACATAAGAACAAACCTACAGTCCCTGTCTTGTATGCACCGCCTGTATACGGCTGTTCAGAGTATATAGGGCCTTTTTTATTTTATGTGCGGGGTTCCCCTTAATATCCATACAAGACCCAAAGGGGCTGGTAATGGGCTGGGGTAGGGTCATGGGGTAGCTATGCCATTTTTCTTAAAGAATTTCATCCATATTACCGGGACCAGACATTACATTAAAGCCGCAAGCAGTTTTAAATGGCTTTTTTTTCCTTTAGAAGTGTCATTTTGTGCAGGGACAGTTCTAAACACGGGAAACACGTGGCACTTCACAGGCATACTTTAGACACCCCCCAGGTACGATATTTAAAGGAATATTTGACTTTTTTTTTTTCACTTTATGCATCATTAAAATGACTGCTCCCGAAAAACGACCGTTTTTAAAACTTCTTTTTGCATTGATACATGTCCCCTGGTGCAGAACCCGGGTTCCCAAACCCTATTTATGACAATAACATGCATAATAGTTGTTATAATTAGCACTTTAGAATTCGAACGTTCGCATCCATTGTATTTAATAGGGTTCTAATGTTCGTTCGAACTTTCGGTCCGTTCGCGGGTTCTGGTGCGAACCGAACCCGGGGGTGTTCGGCTCATCACTAGTGGTGATCCAAGACTGGTTCATCTTTATGAAGGTCAGTCGATCAACCGAATCGGTGAACAGGCGCACCCTGTGATCCGTGACAAATCCTCCAGCAGCACTGAATGTGCGTTCCGAAAGAACGCTGGATGCAGGACAGCCCAGTAGCTCAATTGCATACTGTGCAAGCTCTGGCCAGTGATCCATCCTTAAGACCCAGTAAGCCAGAGGATTTTCGGTGGGAAAGGTGTCCAAATCTGACCTTGCCCCTAGGTATTCCTGCACCATGTATATCAGACGCTGGCGATGGTTGCTGGAACCGATCATACCTTGGGGCTGCGGACTAAAGAATTGTCTGAACGCATCGGTCAGACGGCCACCTTCCCCACCGCTCCTTCTTTGACTGACCGAAGCCTCAGCAACTCGTTGTCCCAGACCAGGAGTTTGTAACCTCCCTGGGAACGCGTTGCACAGACCTTTCTGCAAGGCCTCCCGGAGTTGTCTCATCCTCTGCTCCCCCTGCAACGGTAAGGTCCGCAACCATAGCCTTGTACCGTGGATCAAGGAGAGTGGGCAGCCAGTAATGGTCCCTCTCCTTGATCCGAAGAATACGAGGATCCTTCCGCAGACTTTGCAGGATCAGGGAGGCCATGCAGCGTAGGTTAGCTGAGGCATTAGGTCCGGAGTCCTCTTCGTCACTAAGGACGACATGATCCGCAGCCACCTCCTCCCAGCCACGTACAAGTCCACGGGTTTCTTGGGACTGTAAATCATCCCTAAAAGACTGCTGCTGTTGATGCTGCTGAGTGCCAGGCTCCACCTCCATGCTGACACAATCCTCCTCCTCCTCCTCCTCTTCCTGTGCGATGGGTGGGACAGAAGGAACACTGTCTGGATAAAGGGGGCCTTGAGAGGCAAGGAAGTCCTCCTCTTCCTGCCTCTGTTCAGCCTCAAGTGCCCTGTCCATTATTCCACGCAGCGTGTGCTCCAACAGGTGGACAAGAGGTACAGTGTCACTGATGCATGCACTGTCACTGCTCACCATCCTCGTGGCCTCCTCAAATGGTGCCAGGACAGTGCATGCATCCCTGATCATGCCCCACTGGCGTGGTGAAAAAAAACCTGAGCTCCCCTGACCCTGTCCTGGTGCCGTAGTCGCACAGGTACTCATTGATGGCCCTCTGCTGCATGTGCAGCCGCTGCAGCATGGCCAACGTTGAGTCCCACCTGGTGGGCATGTCACATATAAGGTGGTTCTTGGGCAGGTTCAACTCCTTTTGCAGCTCAGCCAGGTGAGCACTGGCATTATAAGATCTGCAAAAATGCACACAGACTTTCCTGGCCTGCCTCAGGACATCCTGTAAGCCCAGGTACCTGCCCAAGAACCGCTGCACCACCAGGTTAAGGACGTGAGCCACACAGGGCACATGGGTCAGTTGTCCCTGTCGGAGGGCGGAGAGGAGGTTGGTGCCATTGTCACAAACCACCATTCCTGCCTTAAGCTGGCGTGGCATCAACCACCTCTCGGCCTGCCCCTGCAGAGCAGACAGAACCTCTGCCCCAGTGTGGCTCCTGTCCCCCAAACACACCAGCGCAAGCATGGCATGGCATCTTTTTGCCTGCGTACTTGCATAGCCCCTTGAACGCCTACGGAGCACTGCTGGTTCCGAGGACAAAGCACAGGAAGAGGCCATGGAGGAAGAAGAAGAGGAGGGGGTCGAGGAGAGAGGTGTGTCACAACCAGTAGTAGCATTTTGGAGGCGTGGCGGCGGAACAACCTCCAACACTACTGCACCTTGTCCTGCATCCTTCCCAGCTGCCAAAAGAGTGACCCAATGGGCCGTGAAAGAAAGGTAACGTCCCTGTCCATGCCTGCTGGACCATGAGTCAGCGGTAATATGCACCTTACCGCTGACCGCCCTGTCCAGCGAGGCCAAGACATTGCCTTCCACATGCCGGTAGAGAGCCGGAATCGCCTTCCGTGAGAAAAAGTGGCGTTTGGGAACCTGCCACTGAGGAACCACACATTACACAAACTCACAGAAGGGGGCCGAGTCTACCAACTGAAAAGGCAGCAGTTGAAGCGCTAGCAATTTAGCCAAGCTAGCATTCAACCGCTGGGCATGTGGATGGCTGGGAGTGAACTTCTTTCGACGGTCCAGCAGCTGGGGCAGGGAAATTTACCTGCTAGAATCGGACGTCGGTGCACTGCTAGCAGAGTGCCCGGAAGTACTTGGCTGTGACACACCTAATTCTACACCTTCATTCCTCTCAGTGCAGGTTTCAGAGAGGACTGAAGGTATAGTGGGGTTGGAGATCCCAGCTGATGCGGTGCAAGGAGAGGTCCGCTTTGTTCTTTGGTGTGGGTCTTTTAGGTAGGCTTGCCAACGAGCTGCATGGCAGGTCAACATATGTCTGGTCAAGCATGTGGTGCCCAAGCGGGTGATGTTTTGGCCACGCGATATACGCTTGAGACATATGTTGCAAACAGCAGCTGTGCGATCTGATGCACTCGACTCAAAAAAGGCCCACACCAAAGAACTTTTTGAATAACGGGCAGAGGCAGCGCCCTGCACAGGCGGAGCTCTGCGGTGTGATTCAGTCAGTGTGCTGCTCTTACGCTGGCCCCCCGAGGGCATCCTGCCTTGTTGGACATGTGCCTCCTCCTCATCCTCCTCCTCCTCCTCTCCCCTATTAGGCACCCACGTGGAGTCAGTGACCTCATCATCCCCTCCCTCCTCATCACTGGAGCCAATCTGGCAGTATGCTGCAGCTGCTGGAACATGACTGCCAGATTGGTGTCCTTCTTGAGCATCCCCTCTCTTTGCTCTCACGCTACTGCCTTCCTCTAGCTGGGTATCATCATCAGACCCTTCAAAACGCTGGGCATCCTCCTGGAGCATGTACCCAACACTGTGCTCAAACAGTTCGGGGGACTCCTCAGGAGGACATGGTGGGTCTAGGGAAGGAGTGACTGATGATGACATTGAAAGGAAAAAATGGGAAATTTGGGACTTTAAATGAGGCTGTAGGCATTGTGGAGGTGGATACAATGAAAATACATATTTATTGATCATAGTGAAATGTACACAACATATCAATGACAAGGACCATATAACAAGAGGACATTATAATAAATATCATTCCATAGCTGTTCACACACACATATGTAGGTGCGTGTGAACTATGAGCATCAAAGGTACATAAAATATATAACAACTTTGCGCCACGTAGTGGTCTCAATTGATTGGTTAATACATTCAATAATTTCATATATATACATAAAAACATAAAAGCAACACTGGCAAGGGGAATAATAGTATAATAAGCAGTAAGAACACAGCAATACGGGCTAGCTTCAGGTGGATAATGTGCAGGAGGCACACTACGCCCGCTGTAAGTGCTGCAAATGCCTGTTAGTGTAACACACCAGGAAAACACAGCAATAAGGGCTAGCTTCAGGTGTATATTTAGCAGGAAGCACACTACGCCCGCTGTAAGTGCTGCAAATGCCTGTTAGTGTAACACACCAGTAAAACACAGCAATAAGGGCTAGCTTCAGGTGTATACTGTGCAGGAGGCTTAGCAACAATGACACTGACACTGTCCCCTGCCTATCCTTCTCTCTCCCTGCACACAAGGTTTAGCAAAGAATATGACACTGACACTCTCTCTGCCTATCCTTCTCTCTCCCTGCACACAAGGTTTAGCAAAGAATATCGCTGACACTCTCCCTGCCTATCCTTCTCTCTCCCTACACACAAGGTTTAGCAAAGAACATGACACTGACACTCTCCCTGCCTATCCTTCTCTCTCCCTGCACACAAGGTTTAGCAAAGAATATGACACTGACACTCTCCCTGCCTATCCTTCTCTCTCCCTGCACACAAGGTTTAGCAAAGAATATGGCACTGACACTCTCCCTGCCTATCCTTCTCTCTCCCTGCACACAAGGTTTAGCAAAGAATATCGCTGACACTCTCCCTGCCTATCCTTCTCTCTCCCTACACACAAGGTTTAGCAAAGAATAGCACAATGACACTGTCCCTGCCTATCCTTCTCTTTCCCTGCGCCAGAACACACTACACAAGGCCGCCGCGCTGGCGGCCTTTTATAGTGTGGGGCGTGTGCTAAACCCCCTGAGCTATAATTGGCCACAGGCAACCTGCCTGTGACCAATTATGGCTCTCCTAGCTGCCGGCGCTGTGATTGGCCAAGCATGTGGGGTCAGAGTGCATGCTTGGCCAATCACAGCGCCGGGATTGCACTGCGATGGCGCAGTGTTTTGTGGGCCATTTTCGTCACTTGAATTTGGCGCGAACGGCCCAAATCGTTCGATTTTCGGCAAACGATCGAACAGCATGCTGCTAAATCTCTTCCTCCAGGGCACTCCTCTGAAGGCAGTGTCCCTGTGGGAACAAGATGTGGGCACGTTTGAGGATGAGCAGTGGGAGGAAGCCCTGCAAGCGGTCCCCATGTGCTCCCTAAACGTGGCACGCAGGCTGTCACAGCTTTATATACTTCTAAGGGTACATTACACACCGGCTAGACTAGCCCATATGGGAGTGAATGCTGATTCGACCTGCACCAGGTGCTGCAGAGATCACGGTGATCTTATTCACATGTTGTGGAGATGCCGAAACTCCACCTGTACTGGACGAAGGTCATTGACACTCGTAATGGGGCTTTCCAGGTCCAGATACCTTTAGACATTAAAACATGTCTGCTGGGGATAATAGATGGCCTCCGGGTGGAGGATATCTCTAAGCAGGCTATTGGTAGAGACTTATTTCAGGCTCGCTTGATGATCTTGAGACACTGGAAAGATACCGAACCACCCACGGTGCAGGAATGGATCACACAAATGGGGGTTACACTTTGTTTGGAAAAACTTGTATATCAACGTAAGGGGACCAGTACTAAATATGATAAACTGTGGGCCCCGTGGCTGAATGTCCCGGGTCTGGCCTCGATGGATCTGGTGTATGATCGTCTATTTTAAGCCCACACGGGGCATGTGTATTTTTATGTTTGGGTATGCTGTCTACTTGTTAGAGTATGCTGATGTGAAGTATAGATTGGGGGGTGGTTGCATACACTGGTAATATGTGGAACTACTACTTGCAGAAGGGAATGGGTGATATACTGTATTAAGTATCTATATGTGTGCTGCGCCACACTGATTGAGTGTACTGCTTGTGCTCTGGAAGTCTTTGTTCTTTTACTTTTGTTCAATAAAGACCTTTGTTTGAGAAAAAAAATAGATAATCCCTTTTATATAATCAATGAGATTTTATTATTGATGAGACTAATACTGATCCATCTATTGTGAGCTTGACGTGAGACAACTCAATTTTTTTTTTTGTATATCTCCCATGTAATTCTATGTATTGATATATTGGTAAGGTTGATCTTTAATATACCGTTTTATGAATATGTCCTCTTATCTATATTTCTTTACACAATTTTTATTTATGTTATAAGTTTTTATGGATTTTTAAAATCACCTCTTTCATTTTTTAGAATGTAATTTTTTAGAATGTATAACGTATGCTGCTAGAGGACCTAGCGTATATGGTTCATTTTATTATGCACTTTATTATGTGTTTATATCTGCATAATTTTGTATGTTACATAGATACTATGGCCCTTGCATTAGATCTTGCTGTGAACAATAACCAAATAGTGTCATTACCGCTAATTAACAGATGATCAAATATCTTCACCTTATCCATTTAAACACGGCTCCCTTTCATCGCCGTATTACTTGACAAAGGAGCACGCATGCGCTGCATGAGCCTTGCACATGGTCTGAAACGTGTTGTAGTTTCCTTCTCTCTCGTCACATACCGACCGGTTTTCGTGCTCCTAGCCATTCTCCATTCAGCCTTACCCAAAAGACTAGAATGTACTGGCCATCTCCCTGTCACGCTGCGGTCTTCCTTCCATCCTGCTCTGGAGACACTGGTGACTCATCCCGTCGGATTGTTACCCACAGATGAGACTTTGGACCAGAAGGGTCTTATCCTGTCACAGGACCACACAATATGCATAAAGGTCCCTTCCGTATTCTTACATTTGTGACAATAGGAGAGTTATGCCTTTTCCCCATTTTGAATAGTCTCACTGGTGTAAAATGTCTGATAGGATGATTTAAATGAGATTCCTCTATATTTAGGAGATATGACTGTTGATATTGCTAAGTAAGTATTTAAAACTTCCTGCCATGAATCTTCCGACAAAGCTGAGAGGGGCTTATTCCATCTCTTGCTCGTCTACTTTTGCTGTCCTCAACGAGGGTCAACAAAGCATAATACCCAAATGTTAATTTGGTGTAATCTAAAGACAAGAGGAACTGTTGGAGCCCAGAAGTCTGCAGGGCCACCTTTCTTGTCCTGAATTGTGTGGCAGCCATATGCTTTAACTGAATATATTGAAAGGACCAGGAGGCAGGAGGCACCCCTTGTTCTAGTTGTAATTCCCCATGGGATTTAAGAACATTATTTATGTACTGCACTTATGATTTAATGTTATATGCTGACTGCAGTAGTTCCTCTTTTCCCAATTACTTTGATTAGATACCTGGTTAAAGTCTTTGATTTTTTTTTTTTTTAAATAACAAACATGTTATACTTACCTGTTCTGTGCAGTGGTTTTGCACAAAGCAGCCCAGATCCTCCTCCCTTTGGGTCCCTTGCCAGCACTCCTGGCCCCTTCCTACTGCCGAGTGCCCCCACAGCAAGCGGCTTGCTATGGGGTCACCCAAGCCAAGCTGCTACTCTGTGTATCCATTATGACACGGAGCCGCGGCTCAGCGTGTCCCCTCTCTCTCCTCATTGGCTCACTGACTTTGATTGACAGAAGGCAGATCCAATAGCGCCTGCTTCTGTCTCAGCCAATGAGGAGGGAGAGTCCTGAACAGCCAAGGCTCTCGTGCAACATCACTGAATCAAGATGGGGCTCAGGTAAGTATTACGGAGCTGAGGGGGGACGCTGCACACAGAAGGTTTTTTTATCGTAATGCAAAGACTGCATTAAGATAAAACAACTTCTGCCTTTAGAACCACTTTAATATCCCAGGAAGAAGGAAATATCCTCTGCTCACAGAGGCCCTGTACTAGACAGATGCACTGGCAGCATTATTATCAAACCCACTCTTCCACGTAGCAAAGGTTCTGGTTCTCTTAATTTCCTCCAGGTTTAGGACATATCCTGTCTGGGGAAGGCTATTTCTCATAACCCCACCCCAACCCCGCACTTTTCTTCTTTCACAAATTAATTCTCTGAATCTTAGTTAAAATAACACATAAGAAAATGTTTCTGTATTTTTATTTAGCTATTTTTGCCTATATTCAGAATCCATATTTTTTTCTTTCCTACCTAAATTCTACACTGTACATCTCAGAAAATAGGTTTTTCAGTGAAAATTCGACTCCCAATAGCTACTGTCACACAGCCATATGTCAGTCTGTGTATGTGATAATAGGGACTGACTGTGATCCTTTTCAGCAGAAGTCCCTGTGTACAACAAGAAAAAAAGTCTTGTATTTTTCAATCAATATCTCAAGACTGTACGCACAAAAAAACAAACTGGCAGCTTTCTTATTGCCTCATTAAAGGATCACCAAGGTGGCCTGACCTTTGCTTACATAGTACTGAATGTGGGACAGCTGGGAGTGATGTATTGAAGTCATCCAACAGCACAATCTGTGCTTAGATGTAACCTTTTAGAAGGTTAGTTACGCACTAAATTATTGTACCTATTGTTGTTCCCTGCCTTTATCAGTATGGTGTGGATATTAAAATCCTATTGATTGCTAATAACACACAAGTCGTGATTAATGGCATATATTAGAAAGAGGCAGCCGCTCTGTTAAGATACAATTTGAAAGTATTTATTTAGTAAGAACAAATAGTACACAATAATATAACAGCAAAACTATAGCCAGAGCAAAAGTAGTTCAAAGGGAAAGGGCTAGTTCACCATAGAAAAAAAACATACTCTACTCAGTCCATGTACACTATACCATAATTCTAAACTGATTCAATAAAAATACCATCCATTTATGTTCCTCCCCCCCATACCTGTGTGCATTCAGTGAAGCCTGCCCCAAACACTTCTGATATTTTTCACAGCTCCGTCATGTCCTCTCTCTGGGATAGGCCAGCCGTTAGGACGAGTGCCCCCTAGTGGTACAGAAGCAAGCGCCATCCTTCTAAGTCCCTAGACATGCACAGTGCTATCTTTTGTTGGTGAAGATGAAGAGCTCAGAAATAGGACAGCGCTTTCTCCTGTATGGTATGGGAGGAGCATAAACAATTTAAAATCAGATTAGTTTAAAACTATGATATAGTGTTCATCTCCAGTGGGGCTCCCTGGGTCCCTGATGCCACAATCCCCTGCCCTGCCACTGCTGCAGCCAACATCACTCTTCGCCTGCTGCAGCAGCCAAGGAAAGCTTCCTCTAGATTCCACCTCAGGTATAATGTATCACATTACAAATCACATGAGGATTCCTGGGAGGAAGGAGATTGCCCAAGCTGCACTGTGTCTGAGGTCTGTAACTTCAAGGGGGGATTGTACTGGGGGAAAGTCTTGCAGGGGGAATAACTGAGATTGGTGCTGGGGATGAGATTACTGCTAAGAAGGGGGATTTATGGGTGAAAGGATTTGTGCTTAGAGGGTGATGGGGGGGATTTATACTAAGAGGGGAAAATAATTTGAGCTGGGGTAAGGAATTGTGCTAGGGAGGTGGAATTTTGGGGAGAAAAACTGTGAAAGGGTGAAGTGGGGAGGGGGGTTCAGACAGATATGTGCTGGGAGGTGGCATTTGGAGGGGAAAAAAATTAGTGCTGGAGTGTAGGAAGGGAGGAGTGAGAGGATTTGTGTTGGAGGAGTTTGTGCTGAGCGGATGGAGATAATGAATTATTTTACTGCCACCTCTGTAAGTCTTAGGACTTATTCAGTTTGGGGCCGAGATACATGCTGAGCCGAGTTTTACTACATGTACTGCCCTGGGGGACATGTACCAATGCAAAAACATTTAAAAAAAAGCTTGTTTTTAAAGGAGCAGTGATTTAACCACTTCAGCCCCGGACCATTTTGCTGGTCAAAGACCAGGCCACTTTTTGCGATTCGGCACTGCGTCGCTTTAACTGACAATTGCGCGGTCGTGCAACGTGGCTCCCAAACAAAATTGACATCCTTTTTTCCCCACAAATAGAGATTTCTTTTGGTGGTATTTGATCACCTCTGCGGTTTTTATTTTTTTGCGCTATAAACAAAAATAGAGCGACAATTTTGAAAAAAATTCTATATTTTTTACTTTTTGCTATAATAAATATCCCCAAAAAATATATAATTTTTTTTCCTCAGTTTAGGCTGATACGTATT
Source organism: Rana muscosa (assembly GCA_029206835.1). NCBI lineage: Eukaryota > Metazoa > Chordata > Amphibia > Anura > Ranidae > Rana > Rana muscosa. The sequence goes on along the minus strand of CM055125.1, from coordinate 304,565,124 downwards.
CTTCTACATTTTTTTGGTAAAAAAAAATCGCAATAAGCGTTTATTGATTAATGTGCGCAAAAGGTATAGCGTCTACAAAATAGGGGGTCGTTTTATGGCATTTTTATTAATATTTTTTTTTTTACTAGTAATGGCGCCGATCAGCGATTTTTATTGTGACTGTGACATTATGGCAGACACATCGGACACTTTTGACACCATTTTGGGACCATTGTCATTTTTACAGCGATCAGTGCTATAAAAATGCATTGATTACTGTGAAAATGACACTGGCAGTGAAGGGGTTAACCAGTAGGTGGCGCTGTAGGGGATAAGTGTTTCCTAGGGAGTGATTCTTACTGTAGGCGGGATGGGCTGTGTGTGACACGTCACTGATCTCGCTCTGATTACACGGAGCAGAGATCAGTGTCATTGTCACTAGGCAGAGCGGGGAGATGCTTGTTTACATAAGCATCTCCCTGCTCTATCTCTCCGTGAGACGATCGCGGGTGTCACCGCAGCGATCGAGTCCACGGGACCCACGGTCGGGATCACGGAGATAGCGGCAGGGTCACGAGCGCGCCGCCAGCGGCACGCGCATGACCAAACGGCGGCATCTCAAAGGGGACGTACCTGTACTTACCAATGCCTGTCTGTGCCATTCTGCCGACGTAAATATACAGGCGACGGTCCTTAAGTGGTTAAACGATGCTTAAAGTGAAACAACTAAAATGAAAAATTCCTTTAAATATAGTGCCTGGGGGGGTCCCCTTATGCTGCCTGTAAAGTGGCACATCTGTATCATGTAAAGAACCTGGACAAGAAGGGCTTCCCACAATCTTTAGTGAACACAAGACTACAAAGGGGGGAATCAGCAAGTCTGAGAAACAAAGTGTGATTGAATCACTTGGGACATCCCACTGCTGCCACCAATGTAACAAAACTTGCCACACTCCACTTCAGTGCTTTCGTCATATACCGCTTCCTCCAGTCTGAATAAAGATATCAGATATTCCAAACCGTTGACAACCAATAACTAGACAGTACTCGTTTTTGCTGCTGAAAATTAAACTGTTTATTAGAACACAGAATAAAGTCTTTTATACATTTGAAGAGGAGGTTCCCCCCTCCTGCTCATATTACTGTAAGAATACACCTGTAACCAGAAACAGAAATTAACATGAGCTAATTAACGAATTATTTCCAGACTAGGTGACTCAGAGATACGACCTTTCAGGTCCTAGCCTTGTTGTCTACTAGTCTGGAGGGTCTTTCACCCATTGCTAACTGTGCTCATTAACACAACTTTGTCTCCTAGCAAACTATTGGGGATGTGTTTCTACTTATGTGTATTGTGAGATAGGAGATGGCAAGGCTGACCTGAAAGGTCATATCTCTGCGTCACCTAGTCTGGGTAAATGATTACAATTAGCTTATGTTAATTAGGTTTCTGAATACAGTTTGTATTGTCATCCTGATGTATATATTTGTGTGAGATTTCAAATAAATCAGTTCATGTTCAGCAGCCAAAACGAGTACTGTATAGTTCTTGTTTGTCAGCGGTTTGGAATATCTGATATCTTTATTCAGACTGGAGGAAGCAGTATATTTGTCTGCTTCCTCAAATAACCATGCTACTGCCTTTCACGTGAACTGACCCTGGCCTGTTTATCGACTCTGCCTACCGCCTGAATTGTTGATCCACTACGTTTTTGCCTTCCACGTGAACTGACCCTGGCCTGTTTATTGCCTCTGCCGTCCACCATGTTTCTGCCTTCCATGTGAACTGACCCTGGCCTTTTAATCTACTTTGCGTCTGCCTACCGCTTGAACTGATCTGTTGCCCCTGCTACTGTAGTACAAAGGGGTCTCACATATGTGGGGCTCCAGAATTGTTTTCTGGATGGAGAAAACACATTTTTAGTTTTTCTCCTGGTTTTGTAATTTCCAGATAAGGGTCTGGAGACTGGAGGCTTCATTGAGATTTGGCTGGGAGAAGCCTCTAGCCCCATGCTCAGGTCTTAACTGACAGAGACCCTCAGCCTGCTGTTGACTTACTTTAGTTGTCACTAAGTACGTTCCTGCTTGTTTCCTGGACCAATGCTCTCCTCTGTGTACAACTGCACTACTAAAACCACAGGTAATCTTTTATTTACCCTTTGCTCAGTAGAATGTATTTTGAGGTGTAATTCTTGGTATGTACATGCTATGTGTTAGAAAAATTATAGGAAATTAGATGTGTAATTGATGTCCCTAGAACTCCTGACAATGCTCATTGCATGTCAGGCCTCCCTATGTGGCCAGGCTGTGTAAAAGTCTCATGTGGTATTGCCATACTTAGGAGGAGGAACAGAATGTATTATGGGGTGTCATTTTTGGTATGCACATGCTATGTGTTAGAAATATCTTATAAATAGACAACTTTGTGTAAAAAAAAGTGTTTTCATTTTCTTTCCACATTTTCCAAAAACTTGTGGAAAAAAATGACATGACAATGCCTCGTAGAATATATTTTGGGGTGTTTGTTTTCTGAAATTGGGTAATTATGAGGGTGTTTCCATTGTCCTGGTGCTCCAGGGCCTTCAAAAGTGTAATAGATAGTCATGCTCCCTGCATGTTGGGCCTCTCTATATGACTAGGCTGTGAAAAAGTCTCACACGTGGTATCGCCAGGAGCAGTAGCAGATTGTGTTTTGTGGTGAAGTTACAAGTATGCATATGCCATGTGAGAGAAATAACCTGTTAATATGACCATTTTGTGGAAAAAAATCGTAATCTTGCAAAGAATTGTGTGATAAAAATAACAACTTCAAAAAACTCACCATGCCTCTTACTAAATACCTTGGAATGTCTACTTTCCAAAAAGGGGTAATTTGGGGGGTATTTGTACTGTCCTGGCTTTTTAGTGTCTCACGAAATTAGATAGGCTGTCAGTACATCAGGTGTGATCAATTTTCAATGACTGGCACCATTAGAGACACATACCACCAATGGGTCCCGAACCATTCACTTATCCTAAATTTTTCCCCACCAGCAAACACCAACAAAACGCCCAGCTGCCATGACATCCATTAATACAACAAATTCTAGCAATGAAAAATGCACAAAAACAGGGAGGGTAGGTGGGAAGCTGCTTCCTGCATCCACTGATCTCCACTAGATGCTAGGACTAGAACAACTCTTCCTAAAGCTGCCCAGACCCCTCCCAGCCACACTCTACCTCTTATTAGGTAAGACCATCTTTCTACTACAAAACCACCTACCTATTAACCCTTCCCTAACTTGTCTCCCCTCTTTACCTGGACATGTCTGCCCTGCGCTATTTTTTTTTGCTCCGGGCCTTGCTTTTACAGTATTTGGATTGTCTGCATTAATTTCTATTTCTGTGTCACTTTGTTGCTTATCTTAATGTGCCACTGATGTGGAATTTCACTCAGTTTGAAGTGTTTGTGTTCATGAAATTTTGAACACACTGAAGTTTCATCGACAATTACACTTCTACTGATGGTTACTGTCAGGATGGGCATGCCAATGGCTCCTCTGGATGGACTTCTATGCATGTTCACAGGTTGATCCACATTCCTCCTCGTGGATGTAGGAATTGGGCGAATGCTAATGCTCATGTGCGCATGAATGCCCGCATTTGTGCACATACAAGTGCACGTCGGCATGCTCACGTGGATCCATGACAGAAAGTGGCACCAAATGGACTATTTAAACTGAGCCAGTGTTCAGGTTCAGTTCTGCTTTCTCTTCAGCCTTCTGTGTGTCCTGAGAACCTGTGATCCCGTATCCTGACTTCAGTTGCTCACCCGGCTCGTCTTGACTATTCCCTAAACTCTGCCTGTAATTACATTGGCTTGCCTTCTGACCACCACTTGTGCTTGCTTCATTTGCTACTGTTCCACTGATTGGCTCCTGACCTGGCTTGTACCTTGACAACGCCTATGCCCCTGTACCTGATCTGTCTTGACAGTGTATGACAAAGCCTGCCTGACTCTGCTATTCCTACTGTTGTCATCAGGATCTCCCTGCCATCCATGGTCTGCTACTAGTATATGCCTCACCTGCCTGCTGTTACCAGAACCGGTTTGCTTCAGGTTTCTGTTCACCAGCTGCCACCCAGCCTGCCCGCTTCACTGAAGACCTGCCTGGCATGGACACCTGCTCTGCTGGCAAGGCTTACAGGCACTCATGTTACTCTGCACTCCTGCACATTTTGTTCACACTATCAGGGGCCCCGAGTCAGAGGCGTAAGAGAGGCCTTGCTCATCATATCAGGTTCTGCTACAAGGTACATGATTGTTACCTTTTTTGTGTCTTGGTGTAGAACTCTGTATTCCTTTTGAAATTCACTGTACCCCACAAAAACACCTTCCTTTGCGCAAGCATCCATTTTGTACGTTTTTCTTTTGGGATGTTCACATAGGCTTTGCTTCCAAATTTTTTAGATGGTTCAAATTCCTTTAAGAGAATCGCCTGTGTGTTATCACCTGTATATTCAGTTTCATTGTCTGTGCAATACACTCTACACTTTACCAAATTCGTTGCTTACTTGAGCCAAATACTGTTCAAGTTTCTCTAGTACTTCATATTTGTTGTGTAACAGAGTTAGGGCCCAATTCACAGAATTAACTCATATGAGATATTTAGGTATCAGGACACATTTTGCCTAAATATCACATGCGATCCTGAAATTGTCAATTCACTAGAACATTTTGAGGTGCCGTATATACCGCAAAATGCTCAAAATGCTCAGTAAATACTTGAAAAGGCGTTAAACTCAATTCACAGAAGAAAATAAATAAATACGTGCAGTAATTAAGTAGTGGTCCAGACATGCAGTATTTAAGAAGTATAAATATAAAGTTGGCCATTTTAAGTAGTTTCTGCCTTTTTGGATCAGTTCTCTCATCAGTAATGCGTAGAAACCTAAATATGGATATATGGAAATCATTGGGGTTGATTTACTTGAAGAATAACTAAAGGAATTATTTTTACTTTTGGATAGCGTGGAGTTGGATTAGAACACCTACCAAGCTTTTAATGTCTGTGTCACCGTTAGGGAGATTCACCCACTCTATTTGTCCTTTTTACTATTGTCATTGAAGGTGAAATGAAAATAAAATCCAAAATTCGGGAGGTTTTCCCCAGAAAAGTAATACATCTTCCAATGGGGACACAGATGGCAAAAAACAAAATCTGATGTAGCGGGGTCTTCAATTTAGTGTTTGAGTGGTAGTTGTGCTCAACACCTAAATTGTTAGGACATTATCAACCATTTTGTCTGCAGGAAGAGTATCGGTGTACTGTTCCCTGTGGCCTGCAGGTGGCGCTGCCATGGTGGGCCAGGGTTGAACTGCTGATACAGTGCTGTGCCTCATGTGTCGGCCTGCTGTGTATGCTGGAAGAGGATATAAAAGGGGCAGACGCTGCCTGTTCAGGGTTCGTTGTCGTCGGGAGTCCTACTCCCAGAGAGTGGGTGTTCCTGTCTGCCCTGGGCACCTTTGGCCCAGGGGCGGTGTCAGGGACTTACCATGACTGGACACAGGTACGCGCTTGCGCGCCTCTTCGGCACGTGTGCGCACGCGCCATTCCCCACCGCTATTGCGCACGCGCATGCGCGATCCTCCGCCGCTGTTCCGCACGCACATGCGCGCGTGTGCGCGCGCGCACTGAACGCTGTTTGGCGCCAATGGGCCTTTAAAAGGACAGCAGCTGCACTCATGCAGTGCTGTTTGATCTGCAGCTTCTGAGTATCTCTACCCGCATCTGCTATCTGATTACCTGAACGACCCGGCTCTGCTGACTTACCTGTTATCTCCAACCCTGACCCCGGCCTGTCTTGACTCTGCTACTACTGCTTGCTGCTCCGTTGCCAGACCTCTGCCTGCCTATCTGACCCTGCTCCAGTCCTCCGCATTGCTCTGCCAGACCACCCGATCTAACCTGGCTCGCCTGACCCTGCACCTGCCTGCTACTTACTCTGTGTGTTACCGTGTTGACCTGGCTTATCTCTCCCTGCTTCAGCCTGCTACTGATCCTGCTGTCATCCACAGTTCCAGCCAAACCTGGAGGATCATCAACCAGCTACAGCGTCAACCACCACAGTCTTCACAGGCACTCCTACCCCGCTGTGTTCCCGAGACCACTGTTCCCACTCCAGTGGCTCCTGAACCAGAGCTGTATGAGAGGTCTTCTCCTACGAGTCAGACTCATCCTCGGAGGTACGTAACAGGCGGAGGTCGGTGAATCAGTCCCAGGCACCTTTAGTCCTGGGGCTGCAACTAAAGGCCTTGGGCCCAGTATCTTCGGCTGGGACCCATCAAGGCTCGAGGAATCTCAGGGTGCCGCCTTGCGAGGGGACCCGTATCTTAGACGAGGAGGCCAGGGGAGGACCGTTCCGAGGGACTGGTGAGAAGTTACAGTGAAGGAAGGGGCCCGGTAACTCTCTGGAGGGATGTCTTCTCCTTACAAAGAGGCCAAGCTCTAAAGAAACCAAGTTCACCAGGTCTGTGGCAGAGACCCATGTGCCAGTTTGAATAGTGATTGGGTGAACAGTTTGAGTACCATTTTGGCTGCTAGTCCCTATCTAGGGAGACTATCCAAATGGACTAAGCCTGCTTGAGAAGCCAAGCAGTGAAGTGTATTACGTTTGTGCCTGGACCTCTCCCACACCTTATGCTGTCCTGTTCTTTCTCCAACCTTTCATATCAGAGACTGTCGTTTAAAAGAAATAAACTCTACGTTGGAGTTACAGCAGGTGTGGACATTGAAGTCATTGGGGGAAATAGAGACTTTTCTTTATGAGCCATAGAGATAAGAACCATTCAGAGGGAGTATCTGGCTGTGGAGACCCATCACAACACCGCTCAACCTCCTCACATAGGAGGGTACGGGCATATAGAGCTGGGTGTGCCCTTTCCTCCTGTGAGGAGCCGAAAGACAAGGAGGAGAGGGTGGTAAGCGCTATACGTGGGGGCTCGTCTGGGATTTCTGCAGCCGGAAAGAGAAGAAAACCCCCCAGAGTTTGGACTTTATTCCCCCCCTGTGAGTCTCTGTGGAAGTCGGCCATCTTTGAGAGAAAGTGACTGTGCCACGAGGAGAGCTCAAGCTGCGTAGTTCGTGGGCGTGTCAAGAGTAAGAAAGTCTGCGAACATTGCAGAAGATGGGAGGAGCCTCGCCATGTGATGAGTTGCACGTGGTGACTTTGGCGAAAAAGGGACAGTGCGCAATGAATCGGCAAGCGGAGAACATGGCGTCTAATGCCCCATGGATTCCAGTTCCTTCTACCATGAACGTTACTTTGTTTGCTGCTTCTTTGATGGATACGGGGATCCGACTGAAGCCTCGGGGTCGCTTCGCCCTCTACGTTTACAGAGATGCGGAGGCCCCTGGAATGGTTTGTCCCGGATGCCAGGGACTGGTGGTGCACCTTCGGCCTTTTGAAAGATGTGAGAGATGCAAAGAGTTCTTGTTCGAGGTAGAGCAACCCACAGAAAAGCCTCGGGCCTTCCGGCTAAATTGCCTTACGGGCGCCACTACTCTTGAGGAGGAAACCAGCGCTTCTGCAGTCACCCCTACGCGCACTGTTGAGACTTCGGAGGAAGTCGTTGATGTGAATGTTCCGGTAGCTGAGGAACCGGAGATGGAGAAACCGGAGGATGCTGCCTCGGTTGTCACAGAATCCTCGATCCGACCGCCCAAGCGGAAGGTCGGCTATGTGAAAGCCTCCTGCGGTCGTGGTCGAGCTATATCCCAGCGGTTACCTGTGTCGGATCGCCCAGTCGGAGGGACCTCCAGACGATCCGCGTCAGCTACAGGTCGAGGTAAGCCGGGGAAGGGAGCAGAGAAAAGCGTCCAGAGTGTTGGGGATGCTTGGGTTCTGGACCCCAAAGAATTTGAACTTGCCCGAGATATTAATTCCCCTGTTACAAGGAATTACATCCTAGCAGAGGACTGTGATACCTCGGATCTAGATTCGTCTTCCGATGTGGGAGAAGATGCTGAAATAGATGAACTATTCATTAAAAAAGGGCTGGGACAGAATACCCCTATCCTCCGCCAGAAGTAGAAGGGACTTACCCAAGTCTACTGGGGATGTTACATCCCGGGTGGAGGTCCATATGTCCAAGGAAGGACCTGACCCCATGCCTGAGTCGTCCGGACCTGTGGTGCCTGTGCACATTACCACGGATGACTGTGTTTCACTACGAGCTGCTGTAATGGGTCCCAGGGCAGTGAAAGTGCCCAGGCATCCGGAGGCCATTGTTTTGTCAGGTGCGGGAGACCGTGCCACACTTCCACCACTCTCCAGGCTGCAGCGGCTGTTCAACCAAAAGGTGGCTGTTGATTACGGATGGGAGTACCCGTATGTAACCAGAGACCTACTGTTCGAGGTGGAGGCCTACAGAGAGAGATGGTACGCAGACTTTCTGTGGCGCCACTTGAAAGTTCAACACGCCCACAGGTATCCCTCTTGTTCCGTGGCTGTTGCCGAGAGATATCGGGGGTACAAGAAAGAGAGTGGATGTTGGGTCGGCACATTCATGCGGATCGGGTAGTTGTGTGTCGGAAGGAGCTTGAAGATGCTGTCTACTCAATAGAGACCTTTGATAAGAAATAGAAGCTCCTCATTCTACCTGATCCAAAGTTTTACTTGTGAGAGACTGAACTCTGTGTTTTTTTGTGTGCTTTTGTTCCGGAGTGTACTCTCCTGGAGTTTCAGGAACTTTTCCCTTGCCAATTGGGGTAGTCTACTCAGCTGGAGAGCAGGGGAGCTGTTTATTTTTTATTTTTTTCCTCTCCGCTCACAGCATAACAAAGACAGAGACTTTGGGGTAGAAATAGTTCAGGGACACAGCCGGGTCTAAGAAGAAGAGGAAGATTTTCCTTCAACGCAGGAAAAGGTTTTTTTTTGGGACAGGTGTCTTGACGGTGGCACTTCCACTAGGTGGCGATGTTGCTTAAGTTGAACTGCACTTAAAAATATTTTACTTTTTAGAAGGAAAGGATTTTTCCCTCGGGGAGAGTCTTTTCTCTTCTAAATGTACATAGAAGGTTAGGATGTCTAAATTGTTGGTTATGTGTGTGTTTTTTTTCTCTCCCTCTGCAGGTGGATACCAAGCGGCCACTCAGAATGGGTGGGCTTAGCTATTGCAGGTGGGGAGGGAAATGTGAATGATAAAAATGTGTTTGCTTTAAAATATGTGACATTTGAGAATGGGATGTACACATTTGTTTTCTATTACTCTTTCTTCATCTCTTCATTTAACTCCCTTTCCCCATGTTCAGGTTCCGGCACAAACAAACATTTTTCCAAATTTGTTATTTTTGTACATAGTTTCTGGAATAGGTCTATGTTGACTCAGGCTTGAGAGGCATAGGTTTGCTCCAGACAATGGGGACAGTGTCTATTTAAGTGGGGGGAGTGTGTAGCGGGGTCCTCAATTTAGGGGTAGTGTTTGAGTGTTAGTTGTGCTCAAACACCTAAATTGTTAGAACATTATTAACCATTTTGTCTGCAGGAAGAGTATCGGTGTACTGTTCCCTGTGGCCTGCAGGTGGCGCTGCCATGGTGGGCCAGGGTTGAACTGCTGATACAGTGCTGTGCCTTGTGTGTCCCCTCTCGGCAACCATACAGTGGGAGTGAGAAGATCTAGGTTTTAACGTGTATCCTACCACAGGGTGACAACTGTGGATACACTAGTAAGCATGTACCAACGTCCCGATATATATGAATTTCTAAACTAGTATCTAGTAATTGGACTTTATAGGCACACAAGGTAAGTAAAAGTAAAAAACTAAAGATTTATTGATATACAGAAAATTTGGCATATAAGACAATCATAAAATATCAAACGAGTTGATCAATCATTATGACCGGTCCACATGGGTTATCATTATATTAGAACAGTACAATGTATTCTCCTTTTAACAACTCAGCCAAGTATAAAGGAAAGAATCTATTAGTGTAATTATAAATTAGATAACCGACAAGTGGATCCAGAGGAGATGGAGAGCTTGCTCGACATGTTGCACATTGTTATAAACGCTTCCTCAGGAGCATATGTATGTAACTTTCAAAAATACCATATTGAGACAGCAAGTGTAGATCAACACATCTATCTAGACAATGGAAATATAGTAACTATATAACCAGTCGGGAAGATGGCATTGCATATGTATGTTTGGTAGTCTTGATAGAACAATCTATGCTGGTAAGCAAAAAACAGTTTTTGGGATACACTTGACCAATCCGAATTAGGTTATAGATGTAGTTTGTTTTGAAACATATAAGGTTGTTCCAAAGCGTGGCAAACTATTTAGTGATCTCCAAAAGTCACCATAGTACTGCTTTTGCTGAGTAAAAAGCTTAAATATTGAAACCTTCGGTGTAGATGATATCCTGTGTGGCGAGTGCTCCTTGTGTTTAGAGGTGATTGTCTAATACAGTGGGAGTGGTCGGCCTGCTGTGTATGCTGGGAGAGGATATAAAAGGGGCAGACGCTGCCTGTTCAGAGTTCCTTGTCGTCAGGAGTCCTACTCCCAGGGAGTGTGTGCACCTTTGGCCCAGGGGTGGAGGTCGGTGAATCAGTCCCAGGCACCTTTAGTCCTGGGGCTGCAACTAAAGGCCTTGGGCCCAGCATCTTCAGCTGGGAACCATCAAGGATCGAGGAATCGCAGGGTGCCGCCTTGCGAGGGGACCCGTATCTTAGACGAGGAGGCCAAGGGAATGACCGTTCCGAGGGACTGGTGAGAAGACACAGTGAAGGAAGGGGCCCGGTAACTCTCTGCAGGGATGTCTTCTCCTTACAAATAGGTCAAGCTCTAAAGAAACCAAGTTCACCAGGTCTGTGGCAGAGACCCATGTGCCAGTTTGAATAGTGATTGGGTGAACAGTTCGAGTACCATTTTGGCTGCTAGTCCCTATCTAGGGAGACTATCCAAATGGAGTAAGCCTGCTTGAGAAGCCAAGCAGTGAAGTGGATTATGTTTGTGCCTGGACCTCTCCCACACCTTATGCTGTCATGTTCTTTCTCCAACCTTTCCTATCAGAGACTGTCATTTAAAAGAAATAAACTCTACGTTGGAGTTACAGCAGGTGTGGCCATTGAAGTCATTGGGGGAAATAGAGACTTGTCTTTAATAGTCATAGAGATAAGAACCATCCGGAGGGAGTATCTGGCTGCGGAGACCCATCACAACACCGCTCAACTTCCTCACATAGGAGGGTACGGCATATAGAGCTGGGTGTACACTTTCCTCCTGCGAGGAGCCGAAAGACAAGGAGGAGAGGGTGGTAAGCGCTATACTGACATGGGTTATAATAACCCTCTCTTAGTATCCCAAAAAAAGTGTTGCATATAGTTCTACTTCATGGCAAATAGACTGTGCAATTTGCAAGTTGCTCCAGAGCGTACTACATGAGGTAAAGCTTCACTTTACAAAGAATACCCAATCATATGCATTTTTGCTTGCAGATGATTGGATGATAGTCAGCAGAGCTCTCCCTAATTTACTAAGCTCTGGAGCAACTTCACTTGTCTATGTGCCTTTAAAAGAGGTAGTACAGCCAAAACTTGTTTGGCTATACTCAGGGGCATAACTAGAAATCACAGGGTCCCATAGCAAAATGTTGTATGGGCCCCCCCCCACAAAAAAATGGCGGACTTAAATTAAATAGTGGGCTTGGTTTAAAGGGCGTGTGGTTCGAGTCTGAGATGAAAGAAAGAAAGAAAGAACCTAGATCCTACACCATCCAAACACCTGGTGTTAGCGCTTCAAAAATCCTCACCTATGCCCAATGCAGCGTGGTCTGCCTGTGCCCAATACTGCCTCACCTGTGCCCACTTGTGCCCAATGCAGTGTGGCCTGTGCCCAATGCAGCGTGTCCAGTGCCCAATGCAGCCTCACCTGTGCCCAATACAGTGTGGCCTGTGCCCAATGCAGCGTGTCCAGTGCCCAATGCAGCCTCACCTGTGCCCAATGCAGTGTGGCCTGTGCCCAATGCAGCGTGTCCAGTGCCCAATGCAGCCTCACCTGTGCCCAATGCAGCCTCACCTGTGCCCAATGTAGCCTCACCTGTGCCCAATGCAGCGTGACCCGTGCCCAATACAGCCTCACCTGTGCCCAATGCAGCATGACCCGTGCACAATGTAGCCTCACCTGTGCAGTGGAAGAGGCGAGGCAGCACAATCTCTTGCAGTCATAATGCCATTACTGTATCTTGTGTCTTTGTTACACCATGCATCAGCTGTATACCCGTCCAGTGTCGCTTTGTAAAGCTGGGTACCGACCGGTAAATAGTCACGGTTCTGTCAGGTTTTATCACCAGCTGTTCTGGATGTCTCCGTGGGTGTCAGACTATGAAGTCCCAGCTTCTTCAATTCTGCCTTTCAAGCAGTGGTGGAACTACCGGGGAGGTTGAGGAATGCAAACTGCAATCCTCAAATGGCTATTGGCGAGCATGGGGCTGCCTCAGAGTGGGGGGGCGAGCACCGCCCGCACGGTCCCCCAGCCAGGGGAAGTAAGGAGAGAAAGAGGCACGCTGTGCATACAAGCAGAGAGCTGTAATAGCTTTCATTTGAATGTCCTGCGTTCCCGGGGCTCACCGTCACATAGCCCCACCTCTTGGCCCGGCGCCTTTGATGACGTCACATGTCCCGCATTGGACCGGCGTTCTGTCTATCAAAGGCGCCGGGCCAAGAGGTGGGGCTATGTGACAGTGAGCCCCGGGAACACAGGACAAGGACATTCAAATGAAAGCTATTACAGCTCTCTGCTTGTACGGACAGCTCGCCTCTTCCTCTCCTCACTTTCCCTGGCTGGGGGACCATGCCGGCGGTGCTCGCCCCCCGGCAGTATGCATTCCTCCTCTTCCCCACGGGCCCCTCTCGGTTGCGGGCCCCATAGCGGTCGCGTGTGTCGCTATGGCGGTAGTTCCGCCACTGGCTATACTTCTCCTGTGTATCACAGGAGTGCAGTTTGTTCTGCACTTTTGTGACCCTTTTTCAGTAGACAGCGGGCTGAAGCCCTCTATCAGCTGACGTCACAGAGCCGGTCCAGGCACAGGCAAGATCGCAACAATGAGAGCCTGAGCCGGCCACATCACCCCCCTCCACAGTCCAGCGCTCCAGTGAGTGCAGAGGGAGCAGAAGAGAGAGCTGCTGACTGACAGTCAGTAGCTTTCTGCTCAGGGAACTGTGAGCACTGAGTGATCGGCAGTGTTCAATCGCTCAGGTTCTTAGTGTTAGAGGTGCCAGGAGACAGATGCAGCATCAGACTGATTCTGCATCCACCTAGGTAAGTGTGATTCTTAAAAAAAAAAAACATCAAAACATCTCTTTTAATAAATCAACCCCATTCATTTAGTAAATCCACCCTTTACATGTAGTAAAATATACTTGTTTTCTCCTGTCATTTCGCCAGATTTTTTGAGAAATATTTTTGTGAATATATAAGCATATACCGTATATACTCGAGTATAAGCCGAGTTTTTAAGCACAATTTTTTGTGCTGAAAATGCCCCCCTCGGCTTATACTCGAGTCACCTTTTTGTGCCTGATCTCCCGGATTTTGGGGCCGGCCGTAGGTCCCTTGGACCCCAAACTGGCACACATATAGCCCCACTCTTCCTCTACAAGTGTGCAAAGTTTCTTGTCCGGGGGACCTACGGCCGGGGAGCACCGATTTTTCAAAATCGAGCACCCCTTCCATAGACTCCCATGTTAAACGGTAATTTGGCACACATGTAGCCCTACTCTTCCTCTACAAGTTTGCAAAGTTTCTTGTCCAGAGAACTTACAGCCGGGTAGCACCGATTTTTCAAAGCCGGGCACCCCTTCCATAGACTCCCATGTTAAATGTCAGTCTAGTCATGGACACAGTGAGGCATGGACACAGTGAGGCATGGACACAGTGAGGCAAAGTGAGGCAAAGTGAGGCACACCCTAGGCTTATACTCGAGTCAATAAGTTTTTCCAGTTTTTGAGGTAAAATTAGGTGCCTCGGCTTATATTCGGGTCGGCTTATACTCGAGTATATACGGTACATCATTTGCTTTAAAAAAAACTCCCAATCACTGCAAACATAATTCAATGTACATGCATATCATAATGATCCAATCCATTGTTAGAACATATGTCATATGTACTAGGGATACTTTACTTTTTCACAATTATTTTTTAGAGATATTTTCCCACAAGTTTCCACTGTCATCATTGTCATCTGTTTAGCTATATATAAGGGGGAAATTCTTCCCAGTGACCACAAGTGTAAGGAGCATTCTTCCCACTGACCCTCACACTAATGTATCAAGAGTTGTAGATATAGTAATTTTTAGCAGGGGTTCCCTGAGATAGGATAAATATTTCAAGGGTTCCTCTGTGTTGAAAAGGTTGAGAAAGGCTGAATGAAAGTGTAACTATGGTAGGGTGACCAGACATCCCCGGTTTCTGCGGACAGTCCCCGGATTGAGGACACTGTCCCCAGACCAATTCTGTCCCCGGTTTTGTCCCCGGATTGGATTTGAACAGGGGCTGGGGCAATTTCAAAGACAGTCAGGGCAGAATTAACCCCCCCCCCCGCTCCACCGCACCTACTAGCTTAGGGGGTGTATTTTTTTTCCATTATCTGTGCCCCTTTCTGATCATGTGCTGGTCGGAGCGGAGGGAATATTTCTTCAGGTTCGGGTGCATGCCCATTCAGCTCCGCTCGCATGTTCTTCTGCCTTGGCTCAAGTCGCGGCCAGCCGCTTCCCTGCTTATCTCCTTGCCTTCCCTGGTGGAGTAATCTTCCTCCGCTCCCCACCCAGTAGTAGCCGGGGCCCGGAGAGTAAGACTTGACCTGTGAGGCGGGGGACAGAGAGTGGCTGATTGCCACCATTACTAGTAAAAAAAAAAATATGTCCCCGGATTTCAAATCTGGTCACCTTAAACTATAGGCAACACTTCTTTTTTCATTTTGGATAGAGTAAGGGAGGGTTAGAACCCTTGTGAGTTTTATTCATTTTTTGCCATCTGGAAAATGTCCCTTCTATTACTTTTCTGGGGATAACCCCAAATTTGGGTTTTTCTTTTAATTTCACTTTCAATGATGATGGTAAACAGGACAAATAGAGAGGTGGAATTTCCCTAATAGACTATACAAAAAACTTGGGCTAAAGTGGTCAAAATTATAATGTATAAGAGACTGCAGCAGCTGTGCAAAGGTGCTACAACCTCAAACAGTGTAAAGAATATAAAAACAGCACTTGCAGAGACAAATTATTCTAAACAAAATCAATGACGTGATGACTTGTGCTGTGTCAATCAAAAACTAACAAATTGATGAACAAAGGATACACACAATCTATAATGTGCTAGGTGCTCATAAAATATATAGGGTAAAGTGCAGCGTGTTAAGTGCCACACTCCCCTTTGGTGACCCCACTCACCAAAATGTTCCTAATGGCACAGACAGCAATAAAAAACTAATAGGTGTTCTAATACCTCTCCACTAGTGATGAGCCGAACACCCCCGGGTTCGGTTCGCACCAGAACCCGCGAACGGACAGAAAGTTCGCACGAACATTAGAACCCTATTAAATACAATGGATGCGAACGTTCGGATTCTAAAGTGCTAATTATAACGACTATTATCCATGTTATTGTCCGAAACAGAGTTTGGGAACCCGGGTTCTGCACCAGGGGACATGTATCAATGCAAAAAGAAGTTTTAAAAAACGGACGTTTTCCGGGAGCAGTCATTTTAATGATGCATAAAGTGAAAAAGAAAAAAAGTCAAATATTCCTTTAAATATTGTACCTGGGGGGTGTCTAAAGTATGCCTGTGAAGTGCCACGTGTTTCCCGTGTTTAGAACTGTCCCTGCACAAAATAACATTTCTAAAGGAAAAAAGCCATTTAAAACTGCTTGCGGCTTTAATGCAATGTCTGGTCCCGGTAATATGGATGAAAATCTTTAGGAAAAATGGCATAGCTACCCCATCAACCCCCCCCCCCCTACCACAGCCCATTACCAGCCCCTTTGGGTCTTGTATGGATATTAAGGGGAACCTCGCACACAAAATAAAAAAGGCCCTATATACTCTGAACAGCCGTATACAGGCGGTGCATACAAGACAGGGACTGTAGGTTTGTTCTTATGTAGAATCTGTTTGTAATTTTGAACAGCTGCATTGTTTAAGTGTAGCTCCATGCCAAATTCCTTTTTTTTAGCTTTTTGGAAAACATAGGGAACGGTTATCACCCCTGTCACATTTTTTTTGCTGTCTGTGCCCCTGTTCAGAACATTTCACCTCACTTTGCGTCCCAATGACAACTGTTTTTGAAATGTGGTGTTTTTATTGAAACAAGGATTGGTGATAAAGCATCAGTAGAGAGGAGACACCTTTCTCCCATATTAATTCTTACAGGAGAGAATTTTCCTTCCAAGGGGTAGATTTCCTCTCACTTCCTGTTGTCTTCTTCCGTTTGCAAGTAGTAGTCGTTTGTAAGTTGGATGTTTGAAAGTAGGGACCTGCCGTATATACTCTGCAGAAATTGGCCCCTTAGGTGTTGGTGTTGGCACAACACTGAAAGCACTCACAGTTATTCTTGGTGGGTGCTGGAACGCCCTGCTGTCAACTATTATATCAGGAATTGTAATAACATATAATTGTTGATCAGTGGTAGTAAAAATTGGGCCTTTGATGGTGGTGCTGGTGCCACAACACTGTAAGGCCTGACAGTTACTCTTGGTGGGCGCAGCAATGGGCCCTGCTGTGAATTATTAGATCAATAATTATAATTGCATGCCCCTGTTGAATAGGGGCTGAAAAAATGGGCCTTTGGTGGTGGTGGTGGTGGTGGTGATGGTGGTGCTGGTGCCACAACACTGTAAGGCCTGACAGTTACTCTTGGTGGGCGCAGCAATGGGCCCTGCTGTGAATTATTAGATCAATAATTATAAATGCATGCCCCTGTTGAACAGGGGCTGAAAAATTGGGCCTTAGGCACTGGTGGCACAACACTGCAACCCCTCACAGATACTGTACTTGGAGCACAGCAATGAGGCCTGTTGCAAAGTATTGCATCAAAAATTGTAATTACACGCCCCTGTTAAACAGGGGCTGAAAAATTGGGCCTTAGGCACTGGTGGCACAACACTGCAACCCCTCACAGATACTGTACTTGGAGCACAGCAATGAGGCCTGTTGCAAAGTATTGCATCAAAAATTGTAATTACACGCCCCTGTTAAACAGGGGCTGAAAAATTGGGCCTTAGCCACTGGTGGCGTCACCCATAAACCAAAATGATCTTCCAAGCTATCATCATTAATCGTATCATTGAGGAGGAGGAGGAGGATAGCCAGTCAACATAACAGCACAGGCACTCAGCATCAGCATCAGTCTTGAAGGGATGTGACATTTTAAAATCAATTAGTCTGTTATATCAGCATCAGGTGTGTGGTAGCTGGTGGTGATCCAAGACTGGTTCATCTTGATGAAAGTCAGTCGATCAACCGAGTCGGTGGACAGGCGCACCCTGTGATCCGTGACAAATCCTCCAGCAGCACTGAATGTGCGTTCTGAAAGAACGCTGGATGCAGGACAGGCCAGTAGCTCAATTGCATACTGTGCAAGCTCTGGCCAGTGATCCATCCTCAAGACCCAGTAAGCCAGAGGATTTTCGGTGGGGAAGGTGTCCAAGTCTGACCTTGCCCCTAGGTATTCCTGCACCATGTATATCAGACGCTGGCGATGGTTGCTGGAACCGATCATACTTTGGGTCTGCAGACTAAAGAATTGTCTGAACGCATCGGTCAGACGGCCACCTTCCCCACCGCTCCTTCTTTGACTGCCCGAAGCCTCAGCAACTCGTTGTCCAGGACCAGGAGTTTGTAACCTCCCAGTCTCTGGGAACGCGTTGCACAGACCTTTCTGCAAGGCCTCCCGGAGTTGTCTCATCCTCTGCTCCCTCTGCGACGGTAAGATAAGGTTCGCAACCTTACCCTTGTACCGTGGATCAAGGAGAGTGGCCAGCCAGTAATGGTCCCTCTCCTTGATCTGAAGAATACGAGGATCCTTCCGCAGACTTTGCAGGATCAGGGAGGCCATGCAGCGTAGGTTAGCTGAGGCATTCAGTCCGGAGTCCTCTGGGTCACTAAGGACGACATGATCAGCAGCCACCTCCTCCCAGCCACGTACAAGTCCACTGGTTTCTTGGGACTGTAAATCATCCCTAAAAGACTGCTGCTGATGATGCTGAGTGCCAGCCTCCACCTCCATGCTGACACAATCCTCCTCCTCCTCCTCCTCCTCCTCTTCCTGTGCGATGGGTGGGACAGAAGGAACACTGTCTGGGTAAAGGGGGCCTTGAGAGGCAAGGAAGTCCTCCTCTTCCTGCCTCTGTTCTGCCTCAAGTGCCCTGTCCATTATTCCACGCAGCGTGTGCTCCAACAGGTGGACAAGAGGTACAGTGTCACTAATGCATGCACTGTCACTGCTCACCATCCTCGTGGCCTCCTCAAATGGTGCCAGGACAGTGCATGCATCCCTGATCATGCCCCACTGGCGTGGTGAAAAAAACCCGAGCTCCCCTGACCCTGTCCTGGTGCCGTAGTCGCACAGGTACTCATTGATGGCCCTCTGCTGCGTGTGCAGCCGCTGCAGCATGGCCAACGTTGAGTTCCACCTGGTGGGCATGTCACATATAAGGCGGTTCTTGGGCAGGTTCAACTCCTTTTGCAGCTCAGCCAGGCGAGCACTGGCATTATAAGATCTGCGAAAATGCACACAGACTTTCCTGGCCTGCCTCAGGACATCCTGTAAGCCCGGGTACCTGCCCAAGAACCGCTGCACCACCAGGTTAAGGACGTGAGCCATACAGGGCACATGGGTCAGTTGTCCCTGTCGGAGGGCGGAGAGGAGGTTGGTGCCATTGTCGCAAACCACCATTCCTGGCTTAAGCTGGCATGGCGTCAACCACCTCTCGGCCTGCCCCTGCAGAGCAGACAGGACCTCTGCCCCAGTGTGGCTCCTGTCCCCCAAACACACCAGCGCAAGCACGGCATGGCATCTTTTTGCCTGCGTACTTGCGTAGCCCCTTGAACGCCTACGGAGCACCGCTGGTTCCGAGGACAAACCACAGGAAGAGGCCATGGAGGAAGAAGAAGAGGAGGGGGTGGAGGAGAGAGGTGTGTCACAACCAGTAGTAGCATTTTGGAGGCGTGGCGGTGGAACAACCTCCAACACTACTGCACCTTGTCCTGCATCCTTCCCAGCTGCCAAAAGAGTGACCCAATGGGCCGTGAAAGAAAGGTAACGTCCCTGTCCATGCCTGCTGGACCATGAGTCAGCGGTAATATGCACCTTACCGCTGACCGCCCTGTCCAGCGAGGCCAAGACATTGCCTTCCACATGCCTGTAGAGAGCCGGAATCGCCTTCCGTGCGAAAAAGTGGCGTTTGGGAACCTGCCACTGAGGAACCGCACATTGCACAAACTCACGGAAGGGGGCCGAGTCTACCAACTGAAAAGGCAGCAGTTGAAGCGCTAGCAATTTAGCCAAGCTAGCATTCAACCGCTGGGCATGTGGATGGCTGGGAGTGAACTTCTTTCGACGGTCCAGCAGCTGGGGCAGGGAAATTTGCCTGCTAGAATCGGACGTTGGTGTACTGCTAGCAGAGTGCCCGCAAGTACTTGGCTGTGACACACCTAATTCTACACCTTCATTCCTCTCAGAGCAGGTTTCAGAGAGGACTGAAGGTATAGTGGGGTTGGAGATCCCAGCTGATGCGGTGCAAGAAGAGGTCAGCTTTGTTCTTTGGTGTGGGTCTTTAAGGTAGGCTTGCCAACGAGCTGCATGGCAGGTCAACATATGTCTGATCAAGCATGTGGTGCCCAAGCGGCTGATGTTTTGGCCACGCGATATACGCTTGAGACATATGTTGCAAACAGCAGCTGTGCGATCTGATGCACTCGCCTCAAAAAAGGCCCACACCAAAGAACTTTTTGAATGACGGGCAGAGGCAGCGCCCTGCACAGGCGGAGCTCTGCGGTGTGATTCCGTCGGTGTGCTGCCCATACGCTGGCCACTCAAGGGCATCCTGCCTCGTTGGAGATGTGCCTCCTCCTCATCCTCCTCCTCCTCCTCTCTCCTATTAGGCACCCACGTGGAGTCAGTGACCTCATCATCCCCTCCCTCCTCATCACTGGAGCCAATCTGGCAGTATTCTGCAGCTGCTGGAGCATGACTGCCAGATTGGTGTCCTTCTTGAGCATCCCCTCTCTCTGCTCTCACGCTACTGCCTTCCTCTAGCTGGGTATCATCATCAGATCCTTCTAAACGCTGGGCATCCTCCTGGAGCATGTACCCAACACTGTGCTCAAACAGTTCGGGGGACTCCTCAGGAGGAGGACATGGTGGGTCTAGGGAAGGATTGACTAATGAAGATAATGATACCAGAGAAGAGGACGCTTTGGCAGCTGCTTTGCCAGTACCCTGAGCCTGGGTGAGAGAGGATGAGGAGGATGAGGTGGGCTTGGTCATCCACTCTACCAAGTCTTCGGCATGATGTGGCTCAACATGTCCAGCTGCCAAAAAGAAGGACAAGCGTGTCCCATGGCCATGTGCTGATGACAATGCACCGTGTCCACGACCAGCACTGTTGCCCCCAGACACAGAGCCTGCTTGCCCTCTTTTTTTGCCTCCTGACTGTCTGCCTCTCCTTGTTTGCCTTCCAGACATTTTAATGGATGGCCTGCAGGGAGATGGGAAAAACAGCAATAAGGGCTACCTTCAGGTGTATACTGTGCAGGAGGCTTAGCAACAATGACACTGACACTGTCCCCTGCCTATCCTTCTCTGTCCCTAAACACAAGGATTTGCAATATGCTTCAGCAAGATTGGTTTAGCACAGAACAGCACACTGACAGTTTCCCTCACTGTCCTTCTCTGTCCCTACAAACAAGATTTTGCACAGAATAGCACACTGATAGTTTCCACGAGTGTCCTTCTCTGTCCCTAAACTCAAGGATTTCAAATATGGTTCAGCAAGATTGGTTTAGAACAGAATAGCACACTGACACTTTCCCTCACTGTCCTACTCTGTCCCTACAAACAAGATTTAGCACAGAATAGCACACTGATAGTTTCCACGAGTGTCCTTCTCTGTCCCTAAACTCAAGGATTTCAAATATGGTTCAGCAAAATTAGTTTAGAACAGAATAGCACACTGACACTTTCAATCACTGTCCTACTCTGTCCCTACAAACAAGATTTAGCACAGAATAGCACACTGATAGTTTCCACGAGTGTCCTTCTCTGTCCCTAAACTCAAGGATTTCAAATATGGTTCAGCAAGATTGGTTTAGAACAGAATAGCACACTGTCAGTTTCACTCACTGTCCTACTCTGTCCCTACAAACAAGATTTAGCACAGAATAGCACACTGACACTTTCCCTCACTGTACCTCTCTGTCCCTAAACTCAAGGATTTCAAATATGGTTCAGCAAGATTGGTTTAGAACAGAATAGCAAACTAAACAAAAAAGTGTAGCGCTAAAAATGGGTAAGAACTGCCCACAATTAAGGAGCAGTGTGTAACAGTGATATATAATTAAATAAACAATATAACATCTCTGCTAAACAAACTGAATAAATGAAATGTTCAAATAGTCCTCAGTAATGTGACATCTAAGCCAAACAAACTGAATAAATAAAGTGTTCAAAGAGTCCAAGAGTCCTCAGTGATGCAAATTAAATGCCACAATGGACACCAAAAATACTGAGTTCATAATAAAAACAAATAGAACATATATTGATGAAAGGTGAGTGACAATCAAATTATGGTGCTCATAAGTAAACTTGACGTGAAGAGAGTGCACTCAAAGTGACCACCACCAATCGGTTGTAAGAAAGGCTTACCAGAAAGAGTGGACCCCAAAAACCTACGTTCAGAGGGTCAACCAAGCGTAGGTAAGCCGCTGTGGACAGCAAATCTCCAACTGCGATTCAAATGGGGGACATCAAACTTCAATCCAGTCCAAAGGATAGAAAAAAATATCTCTCATATCCAGATGACAATGGGGCTTGTATGCAGTGCCCGATTAGAATCAGGTAGCGATGCCAGGTAGATTGCAGAATTTAGAAGGAAAGAAAAGGCACATCGTGTGATACTGCAGACACTCGGACAGTCCGGCGGCACGCTACAACTTCCCTTACAGAGCAAACACAGGGCACCTGGTTTGCTCTGTAAGGGAAGTTGTAGCGTGCCGCCGGACTGTCCGAGTGTCTGCAGTATCACACTATGTGCCTTTTCTTTCCTTCTAAATTCTGCAATCTACCTGGCATCGCTACCTGATTCTAATCGGGCACTGCATACAAGCCCCATTGTCATCTGGATATGAGAGATATTTTTTTCTATCCTTTGGACTGGATTGAAGTTTGATGTCCCCCATTTGAATCGCAGTTGGAGATTTGCTGTCCACAGCGGCTTACCTATGCTTGGTTGACCCTCTGAACGTAGGTTTTTGGGGTCCACTCTTTCTGGTAAGCCTTTCTTACAACCGATTGGTGGTGGTCACTTTGAGTGCACTCTCTTCACGTCAAGTTTACTTATGAGCACCATAATTTGATTGTCACTCACCTTTCATCAATATATGTTCTATTTGTTTTTATTATGAACTCAGTATTTTTGGTGTCCATTGTGGCATTTAATTTGCATCACTGAGGACTCTTGGACTCTTTGAACACTTTATTTATTCAGTTTGTTTGGCTTAGATGTCACATTACTGAGGACTATTTGAACATTTCATTTATTCAGTTTGTTTAGCAGAGATGTTATATTGTTTATTTAATTATATATCACTGTTACACACTGCTCCTTAATTGTGGGCAGTTCTTACCCATTTTTAGCGCTACACTTTTTTGTTTAGTTTGTTTTTCACCATTTTTCAATTGGTTGTGTGAGCGGCTATTTATCAGGCAACGTAGAATTCCTTTTGTATTTATTAGAACAGAATAGCACACTGTCAGTTTCACTCACTGTCCTACTCTGTCCCTACAAACAAGATTTAGCACAGAATAGCACACTGATAGTTTCCACGAGTGTCCTTCTCTGTCCCTAAACTCAAGGATTTCAAATATGGTTCAGCAAAATTGGTTTAGAACAGAATAGCACACTGACACTTTCCCTCACTGTCCTACTCTGTCCCTACAAACAAGATTTAGCACAGAATAGCACACTGATAGTTTCCACGAGTGTCCTTCTCTGTCCCTAAACTCAAGGATTTCAAATATGGTTCAGCAAAATTGGTTTAGAACAGAATAGCACACTGACACTTTCCCTCACTGTCCTACTCTGTCCCTACAAACAAGATTTAGCACAGAATAGCACACTGATAGTTTCCACGAGTGTCCTTCTCTGTCCCTAAACTCAAGGATTTCAAATATGGTTCAGCAAGATTGGTTTAGAACAGAATAGCACACTGTCAGTTTCACTCACTGTCCTACTCTGTCCCTACAAACAAGATTTAGCACAGAATAGCACACTGACACTTTCCCTCACTGTACCTCTCTGTCCCTACAAACAAGGTTTAGCACAGAATAACACACTGACACTCTCCCTACCTATCCTTATTTGTCCCTAAACACAAGGAATCCAGGATTAGTAAAGGAAAAAAAATGACACTGTCCCTGCCTATGCTTCTCTTTCCCTGCTCCGGAACACACTACACAAGGCCGCCGCGCTGGCGGCCTTTTATAGTGTGGGGCGTGTACTAAACCCCCTCAGCAATAATTGGCCACAGGCATCCTGCCTGTGGCCAATCATTGCTCTCCTCGCTGCCGGCGCTGTGATTGGCCAAGCATGCGGGGTCACAGTGCATGCTTGGCCAATCACAGCGCCTGGATGACACTGCGATGGCGTAGTGCATTGTGGGCCGTTCGCGTCACTCGAATTTGGCGTGAACGGCCCAAATCGTTCGATCTTCGTCGAACGATCGAACAGCCGATGTTCGAGTCGAACGTATGTTCGACTCGAACACGAAGCTCATCCCTACTCTCCACCCTATACAAAACTAAAAAAAAAAAGTTTTTCCTTTTAATTATACTTTAACCACTTAAGCCCCGGACCAATACTTTAAAGCCCTGTACACACGATCGGATTTCCTATGGTTTTTAAACCAATGGATTTTTCCATCGGAAAACCGATGAAGCTGAATTCCATCAGTCTTGGCTACACACCATCAGTCAAAAAACCAACCATTCCCAACGCTGTGACGTAAAACACTCAGATGAGCCGAGAAAAATTAAGTTCAATGCTTCTGAGCATGCGTCGACTTGATTCTGAGCATGCTTGGGTTTTTTAACCGATGGACTTGCCCATAGACGATCGGAATTTGCTATCGGTTTTTTATCCATCGGAAAAATTTAAAACATGTTCTATTTTTTGACACTGATGGAAAAAAGACCGATGGGGCCCATACACGATCGGTTTGTTCCATGAAAAAAATCCAACGGACTGTTTTCATCGGTAAAACCGATTGTGTGTACGCGGCTTAACTGGTAATTGCGCGGTCATGCAATGTTGCCCCCAATCGAAATTTGCGTCCTTTTCTTCCCACAAATAGAGCTTTCTTTTAATGGTATTTGATTGTCTCTGCTATTTTTATTTTTTGCGATATAAAAGGAAAAAGACCGAAAATTTGGAAAAAGAATGATATTATCTACTTTTTGTTATAAGAAAAATCGAATAAACTCAATTTTAGTCATACATTTAGGCCAAAAGGTATTCAGCCACATGTCTTTAGTAAAAAAAGTTATAGCGTCTACAAACGAGGGTACATTTTCTGGAATTTACACATTTATGACACATTTATGACTGCCTATCTCATTTCTTGAGGTGCTTAAATGGCAGGGCAGTACAAACCCCCCCCCCAAATGACCCCATTTTGGAAAGTAGACACCCCAAGGAAATTGCTGAGAGGCATGTTGAGCCCACTGAATATTTTTTTTTTGTCCCAAGTGATTGAAAAATGACAAAAAAAAAAAAAAATTTACAAAAAGTTGTCACTAAATGATATATTGCTCACACATGCCATGGGCATATGTGGAATTACACCCCAAAATACATTTTGCTGCTTCTCCTGAGTACGGGGATACCACATGTGTGGGACTTTTTAGGAGCCTAGCCGCGTACAGGGGCCCCGAAAACCAATCACCGCCTTCAGGATTTCTAAGGGCGCAAATTTTTGATTTCACTCCTCACTACCCATCACAGGGGCCATAAAATGCCAAAATATCACAAACCCCCCCCCCCAAATGACCCCATTTTGGAAAGTAGACACCCCAAGCTATTTTCTGAGAGGCATGGTGAGTGTTTTACAGCTCTCATTTGTTTTTGAAAGGAAAGAAAAAAACATTTTTTTTTCTTTTTCAACTTTCAAAACTTTGTGCCAAAAAGTGAGATCTGCAAAATACTCACCATACCTCTCAGCAAATAGCTTGGGGTGTCTACTTTCCAAAATGGGGTCATTTGGGGGGGTTTGTGCCATCGAAACTGTGATAGGCAGTGAGAAGTGAAATCAAAAATTTACACCCTTAGAAAGCCTGAAGGCGGTGCTTGGGTTTTGGGGTCCCGTACGCGGCTAGGCTCCAAAACAGTCTCACACATGTGGTATCCCCGTACTCAGGAGAAGCAACAGAATGTATTTTGGGGTGTAATTCCACATATGCCCATGGCATGTTTGAGCAATATATCATTTAGTGACAACTTTGTGCAAAAAAAAAACAAAAAAACAATTGTCTTTTTCCAGCAACTTGTGTCAAAATATAAAATATTCCATGGACTCAACATGCCTCTCAGGAAATAGCTTGGGGTGTCTACTTTCCAAAATGGGGTCATTTGGGGGGGTTTTGAACTGTCCTGGCATTTTATACACAACATTAGGAAGCTTATGTCACACATCATTCACTCTTCTAACCACTTGAAGACAAAGCCCTTTCTGACAATTTTTGTTTACATGAAAACATTTTTTTTTTCCAAGAAAATTATGTTGAACCCTAAAACATTATATATATTTTTAAAGCAAAGGCCCTACAGATTAAAATGGTGTGGGTTGCATTTTTTTTTCCACACAGTATTTGCGCAGCGATTTTTCAAACGCATTTTTTGGGGAAAAAATACACTTTTTTTTAATTTTAATGCACTAAAACACACTATATTGCCCAAATGTTTGATGAAATAAAAAAGATGATCTTAGGCCAAGTACATGGATACCAAACACGACATGCTTTAAAATTTCGCACAAAAGCGCAGTGGTGAAACAAACTACATACATTTTTAAAAGCAATTAAAAGCCTTTACAGGTTACCACATTAGATTTATAGAGGAGGTCTACTGCTAAAATTACTGCCCTCGATCTGACCTTCGCAGTGATACCTCGCATGCATGGTGCAATTGCTGTTTACATATGATGCCAGACCGTCGCTTGCATTCGCCTTTGCGCAAGAGCAGGGCGGGACAGGGGTGTTTTTTTTTATTATTATTATTTATTTTGCTTTTTTATTTTATTTTTAAACTGTTCCTTCCATTATTTTTATTTTTTTATTATCTTTATTGTTATCTCAGGGAATGTAAATATCCCTTATGATAGCAATAGGTAGTGACAGGTACTCTTTTTTTGAAAAAATTGGGGTCTATTAGACCCTAGATCTTTCCTCTGCCCTCAAAGCATCTGACCACACCAAGATCGGTGTGATAAAATGCTTTCCCAATTTCCCAATGGCGCTTTAATATCTGGGGGGGGGACATTCCCTCCCACTGCTTGTAAAAGCAGTCCAGAGGCTAATTAGCCACTAGGATTGCTTTTACATGAAAGCCGTCCGCTGGCTAAAAAGAATGATACCAAGATGATACCTAAACCCGCAGGCATCATTCTGGTATACCCATTGTGAGGGGGTTAACTCGGTAGCGGGTGTGTGTGACCCCCTGGTTGGGCTCCCCACACAAAAACAGGGCCAGCAGACGGAGGTTGTGGTTTTCAAAATCAAAAGGTGCGGTTTATTTCTCTATGTACAGTGACAAAAACACAGCAAAGCCAAAAAGAAACATAAACAAAATAAATCCTGGTCAGTTTGACCTCTGACTAAACATGCAGGTTTCCTAAACTAACAACTGGGATCAGCCTGGTGCTGTCCTAGTCCCTAAGTCCCTGGTTTAGTAAAAGTCCAAACAAATAGCCACACAGGCTTTGCCTCACCGCACAGGGGTTCACTCTCCCTAGACAGTCCACACAGGTCTGGTTCCAGGCATGAGCAAACACCTAATGAATCTGGGAGTTTTTATAGAGGCCTTAAACGAACTGACAGGCTTCAGCTGGTCTCATCAACTCCCTGCCTCACGACGCCCAGCACTCTCCCTAGAGGTATGAGTCATTCATGAGCCCACTAGCCTCAGCTGGGCTTCATCAACTCCCTAGTTGTATAAGTCGGCATAAAGCCTGAATCTGGGAGAAATATATCTACCCCCCTGGATGCAACCAGGTGACTTTACCTTCCTGCTGTCACATACCCCCCCCTCTTGTTTTAACCTTGGGGTTGGAACACCAGCAATCAGGCATTCATGTACTCGAGACAAAGCATCCACATTCCCCATTTGAACGCCAGGGCGATGCTTTACTGTGAAGTTGAATTCCTGTAGGGCCAGGAACCACCTATTCACTCTTCTATTTGTCTCCTTGTTTTGAGCCATCCACTTTAACGGAGCGTGATCCGTAACCATGTCAAAGTGCCTACCTAGCAGATAGTACCGAAGGGAATCTAGAGCCCACTTCACCGCTAAACACTCCTTTTCAACCGTGGCGTAATTTACCTCATGGGACTTCAACTTCCTGCTGAGGTAAATGACTGGGTGCTCTTCCCCGTTCCAGACCTGGGACAATACTGCTCCTAACCCCACATCTGACGCATCACTTTGTACGACAAAGTCTTTAGAGAAGTCGGGTGAGTACAACACTGGCTGGCTACATAAGGCTTGTTTCAAGAATTGGAATGCTGCCTCAGCCTCGGGGGTCCATTTAATCATGACCGACCCTTTCCCTTTCGTCAGGTTGGTTAGGGGCACAGCCTTAGAAGCAAAGTGGGGAATGAAGCGCCGATAATAACCCGCGATTCCCAGAAAGGCCCGTACCTGCTTCTTGCTGTTGGGACGTGGCCAACTCTGGATGGCCTCGACTTTGTTGAGTTGGGGTTTTATCACTCCCCTGCCAATGGTGTACCCAAGATATTTGGCCTCCTCCTGCCCAATGGTACACTTCTTGGGGTTAGCCGTAAACCCCGCTTCCCGGATAGAGTCTAGGACTGCTTGCACTTTTGGCAGATGTGAGGCCCAATCTGTGCTATGGACAATTACGTCATCCAGGTAAGCCGCAGCATACTTCCGATGGGGCCTCAGTATCTGGTCCATTTTCCGCTGGAATGTGGCCGGCGCATTCTGTAACCCGAACGGCATTCTCTTATATTGGAACGCCCCGTCTGGGGTTACAAATGCGGTTTTCTCTTTGGCCGACTTGGCCAGGGGAATTTGCCAATACCCTTTTGTGAGGTCAAGAGTCGTCATGTATCGGGCTGTTCCCAGCCGGTCGATCAACTCATCTATACGTGGCATGGGGTAGGTGTCAAATTTTGTAACTTTGTTCAACTGACGAAAATCGTTACAAAATCGCCAGCTCCCATCCGGTTTAGGCACCAACACAATGGGACTAGACCAATCACTTTGGGACTCCTCTATCACCCCTAAGTTCAGCATTTTCTGTACTTCCCGTATTGCCTCCCGTCGGGCCTCTGGGATCCGATAGGGTTTTAACTTCACCCTTTCACCGGGCGGGGTAATAATATCATGCTCTACCCCAGATGTTTGTCCCGGCAGCTCAGAGAACACCTCCTTGTTGCGAAGCACAAACTCCTTAACCTCCTGTTGTTGGGGTTGTGACAAGGTGGCTGCTATTCCAACCTCCGGAATCACACAACCAGTTTGAGCTGGTGACCAAGTTTCTGCGACTAGGGACTCTCTATCCCTCCAGGCTTTCAACAGATTAACGTGATATATCTGTTCGGGCTTTCGCCTTCCTGGTTGTCTGACCTTGTAATTCACTTCGCTCACTTTTTCCATTATCTCGTAGGGGCCTTGCCATTTGGCAAGGAATTTACTTTCAACCGTAGGGACAAGTACCAATATCCTATCCCCCGGGGAAAAGGTACGGGTCTTGGCTCCACGGTTGTACACTCTCTGCTGTGCCAACTGCGCTTGGGCCAAATGTTCCTTCACGATGGGCATTACCTGTGCAATTCGATCTTGCATCAGGGCGACATGCTCAATCACACTCCTGTGGGGAGAACTCTCACTTTCCCAAGTTTCCTTGGCAATATCCAACAGCCCTCTTGGGTGTCTCCCATACAGTAACTCAAAGGGGGAGAATCCCGTAGAGGATTGGGGCACCTCCCTAATAGCAAACATCAAATAAGGAAGTAGACAGTCCCAATCCTTTCCATCTCTATCCACCACTTTCTTCAACATTTGTTTTAGGGTTTTGTTGAATCTTTCAACCAGCCCATCGGTTTGGGGGTGATACACAGATGTACGCAATTGCGTCACTTTGAACAATTTACACAGCTCTTTCATAACCCGGGACATAAAGGGTGTACCTTGGTCCGTAAGCAGTTCTTTACAAATACCCACCCGGCTAAAAACAAGAGATAGCTCTTTGGCTATGGTTTTGGCCGAGGTATTTCTGAGAGGGATCGCTTCTGGATAATGGGTGGCATAGTCCATTATAACCAATATGTACTGGTGCCCCCTAGCGGACTTGATTATAGGACCTACCAAATCCATTGCGATTCTCTCAAACGGGACCTCAATGATGGGTAGAGGGACCAGCGGGCTACGGAAATGTGGCATCGGGGCCGACCTCTGACACACAGGGCAGGAGGAACAATAATTTTCTATGTCCTTCATCACCCCAGGCCAATAGAATCTCTGTAATACCCTCTCTCGGGTTTTCTCTGTCCCCAGATGACCTCCAAGAATGTGCCCATGGGCCAACTCCAACACCAACTTCCTGTAAGGTTTGGGCACCACAAGCTGCTCAACGGTTTCTTCTGCCCTTTTTGCCACCCGATACAGTAGGTCCTTCTCTACGCTGAAGTATGGGTAAGTGCAGGTATTATCTGGGTTCACTAACTCGCCATCTATTTCCACTACGTTTTCCCGTGCCTTTATTAGGGCGGGGTCTTTTAACTGTTCTGTGGCAAAATTTTCCCTGTGAACCTCCAGATCAGAAAACTCCACAGACGGTAGGTTTTCGTCTGAGGAGGTGGGCTCCTCTCCAGTTTCTTGAGTCTCCCCTGCCAATACTGACAAGGGAAATTCTGGAGAGTCCTCACTACTCTCAGAGGAGTTCTGGCTATCACATTCCTGGTACATAGGGGCACCAGTGGGGGGCTCAGGATCATCCCACAGTTCCCAGAACTTCGGAAAATCCCTTCCCACAATGGCATCATGCGGTAATTGAGATACTAACCCCACTGGATGAGAGAGGGTACCTTTGGGGGTCTCGAAACACACTGTAGTCACTGGATACTCTCGGGTGTCCCCATGCACACAAATAACAGCTACCTTGCTATTCCCAGAGACCTCTGTTTTAACTAATTCAGCCTTTATCAGGGTCACAAGGCTACCTGAATCCAGTAATACCACAACATTTCTACCATTAATACACATTTTGCATAAATGTTTCTCAGTTCCCCGAATGGCAGTGCATGCGACTGTCGCACACAGCGACTGACGTCTGTCCGTCAGAAAGTCACATTGCATGGGTTCCTCCACAACCGGGCAATTTGCTGCAATATGTCCCGCTTGCCGGCAGCGGTAGCAAACAATCCATTTGGCTGCCTCTTGAGCCCCTGACTTCCCAGGCTGTTCTCGCCAAACTTTGGGTAGAGCTCCCACCCTCTCACTCTCTCCACCCTCACCCCTTGGAATCCTCTTATCCGCCCCTGGGGATGGTCTGGTCTTAGGGTGGAAAGTCCGAGAGTCTCTGGAAGAGGCCGTCAGGTTCTCTGTAGCCAAGTATCTCTCTACACGATCCACAAGTTTACCGGCCGTTTCTGGGTCTCCATGGCTTACCCACTTTTGAATGGCGGTAGGAAGAGCTCTCAAGAAACGATCCATCACAACACGTTCCACAATCTCCGGTGCGGACAAAGTCTCTGGCTGTAGCCACTTCCTGCTCAGGTGAATGAGATCATACATTTGAGACCTGGGGGGTTTTCCAAGCTGGAAAGTCCAGTTATGCACACGCTGAGCCCGGACAGCCAGGGTGACACCCAGCCTTGCCAATATTTCAGCTTTTAGCATCACATAGTCTTTTGCTTGGTCAGGCTCTAGGTCATAGTAAGCCTTCTGCGATTCACCAGTTAACAGAGGAGCCACCAGTCCAGCCCACTGCTCCTCAGGCCACTTTTCTCTTTCAGCAGTCCTTTCAAATGTGGTCAAAAATACCTCTGGATCATCCTCTCCAGTCATTTTTGTCAATAAACGACTCACCCCAAAGGACGCGGTATTAGTGGGACGGCTTTCCTCACTGGTCTGCGGACGTTGCTGCATTACTGCTTCCATTTGTTGTAGTCTCTGCTCTTGCTTCTG
The DNA here is from genome assembly GCA_029206835.1 of Rana muscosa. NCBI lineage: Eukaryota > Metazoa > Chordata > Amphibia > Anura > Ranidae > Rana > Rana muscosa. The sequence continues at coordinate 304,533,458 of CM055125.1, read as the reverse complement.
TAACAGGTCTATGAAGCGGGCCTCAGATTGCTGCTGGGCTTGTTGATGAGCTTGCTGCTGGGCTGCAAGGCTCCTTTGCAAACCTGCATTTGTCTGCTGTTGATTGGCATTTGCTAGAGCCAGCTGTTTCAGTATCTCCTCCATGCTGGCTTAAAAAAAACTGCCACTGGTTCTCCACCAACTGTGAGGGGGTTAACTTGGTAGCGGGTGTGTGTGACCCCCTGGTTGGGCTCCCCACACAAAAACAGGGCCAGCAGACGGAGGTTGTGGTTTTCAAAATCAAAAGGTGCGGTTTATTTCTCTATGTACAGTGACAAAAACACAGCAAAGCCAAAAAGAAACATAAACAAAATAAATCCTGGTCAGTTTGACCTCTGACTAAACATGCAGGTTTCCTAAACTAACAACTGGGATCAGCCTGGTGCTGTCCTAGTCCCTAAGTCCCTGGTTTAGTAAAAGTCCAAACAAATAGCCACACAGGCTTTGCCTCACCGCACAGGGGTTCACTCTCCCTAGACAGTCCACACAGGTCTGGTTCCAGGCATGAGCAAACACCTAATGAATCTGGGAGTTTTTATAGAGGCCTTAAACGAACTGACAGGCTTCAGCTGGTCTCATCAACTCCCTGCCTCACGACGCCCAGCACTCTCCCTAGAGGTATGAGTCATTCATGAGCCCACTAGCCTCAGCTGGGCTTCATCAACTCCCTAGTTGTATAAGTCGGCATAAAGCCTGAATCTGGGAGAAATATATCTACCCCCCTGGATGCAACCAGGTGACTTTACCTTCCTGCTGTCACACCATTCAAAGTTCAGCAACATACCAGTACGTTGCTGGTCCTTGTTGGACATGTATTGTAATTTTTTTTTTCATGCAGCCTGTTGGCTGAATGAAAAAAGAGATTGATCGGTGGGTATGCCCACCATTAGAATACCTCCCTTCATCCACCACTTCTAATGATGGGCATACATGCACCATTTATATATGCCGAAGCACCCCATTTATATATGCTGAAGCACCCCGAAGCATCCTCCCACAAAAGTTATGCCGCGTACACACGGTCAGACATTTCCACGGGCAAGCCTCCGCAGAAATTTCGACCGTATGTACGCGGCATTAGGAGCAAAATCGCTCCTCTGCCCCTGCTGCCCCCATGCTTCGGCATATATGCTCTTTTTTTTAACTGTGGTGGTGAAATCACCTCCTACAGCACTGGAGTCGCAGGGATCAGGCCTGTCTCTGCGAATGCTGCAGTTATGTGTGTTGTGTTTTGTAAGTGACAGCGATCGATCGATACTGCACTTGGGTGGGCTGGGCTGGGCTGGACGGAGGGGCAAAACGCAGGTGCTAGCAGGTATCTGGGCTGATCCCGCTAACACTGCATTTTTGGGAACCCTAAACTGCTGGGGACGCTAGTATAGATCTGATCAGATCAGATATTGATCTGTTCAGATACTACACCACTAAGGGAGGTGTATGCTTCGCGCGTGGGTGTTAGTGCTACTGGAACTAACCTGACGCTGCCTGGGGCGACGCAGACCCTAACTGATGCTAAAACCTAATTGATATCACCCGCCGGGTGATCAGGGGGTTAAACCTTTATTGGGTTATATACGGCGGGTGCCCTGATGCTATAAAAAGCAAACTAACTAACTATCGTCACCCGTAACACTTATACAGTGATCACTGGTGAAAGGGTTAACTAGGGGCAATCAGGGGGTTAAAACCTTTATTAGGTAATATATGGGGGTACCTGACGCTATAAAAACCTGACGGGGAACCTAAATAACAAAATAACTAACTGGCTAACCAGTGTCACCAGTGACACTTATACGGTGATCACTGGTGAAAGGGTTAACTCTAGGGACAATCAGGGGGTTAAAACCTTTATTAGGTTGTATATGGGGGTACCTGATGCTATAAAAACATGGCGGTGAACCTAAAAAAATAACTGACTACCTAGCGGCACCAGCGACACTAATACAGCGATCAGAAAAACGATCACTTAGTGACACTGGTGATAGGGGTGAAAGGGTTACCTGGGGGGTGATCAAGGGGTTAAACCTTTATTAGGTAATATATGGGGGAACCTGGCGCTATACAAAAACCTGACGGGGAACCTAAATAACAAAATAACTAACTGGCTAACCAGTGACACCAGTGACACTTATACGGTAATCACTGGTGAAAGGGTTAACTCTAGGGGCAATCAGGGGGTTAATACCTTTATTAGATAATATATGGGGGTACCCGACGCTATAAAAACCTGGCAGCAAACCTAAAAAAATAACTGGCTACCTAGCGGCACCAGTGACACTAATACAGCGATCGGAAAAACGATTGCTTAGTGACACTGGCGATAGGGGGTGAAAGGGTTACCTGGGGGGTGATCAATGGGTTAAACCTTTATTAGGGGGGTGTTAGGGGGCTACCCCGGACCTAAAGGGACCTAACACTAACTGCCCTGACACTTTTACTATCACAAATGTCACTGATTGCAGTGATCAGTAAATAAATGATCACTGCAATCAGTGACACTGTGAATGGGGGCTGGGGGGTGATCTGGGGGGCGATCTGGGGGGTGACTGGGGAGGTGGAAAGTGTACCTATGTGTCCTGGTGTCAGTGTAGTGTTGGTGCACTAACCTGATGTCTTTTCTCCTCGGCGCTCTGGACGAATAGAGCGCCGCATGTAGAGATGACATCACTTCCTCTGCCTGTGTTTACATTACACAGGCAGAGGAAGCATCTCATTCGCCGGGAGCGATCGCGAGGGGGTGGCCAGAAACCAATGGCCGCCCCCTCATCACGGATCGCTCCTGAAGCGATACAGACCGCCCCATGTACCGGGAGGGGGTCCGATCGGACCCCCCACCCGCACGAAGGCAGGCACGTACAGGTACGTGATTGTGCCTGTCCATGCCATTCTGCCGACGTATATGTACATGGGGCGTTAAGTGGTTAAGTAAATACAAAATATCTTTCTAAATGTCAAATATTGAAAGAAAATATTATCAAAAATCACATATAAATACATATACTATATATATATATATATTGTGAGGGGGTTAGCTCGGCAGCGGGTGTGTGTGACCCCCGGGATGGGCTCCCCACACAAAAACAGGCCCAGCAAACGGAGGTTGTGGTTTTCAAAATCAAAAAGGTGTGGTTTATTTTCTATTTACAGTGACAAAACACAGCAAAGCAAAAGAAACACAAATAAAATAAATCCTGGTCAACTTGACCTCTGAGTAAACATACAGGTTTCCTAACTAACAACTGGGATCAGCCTAGTGCTGTCCTAGTCCCTAAGTCCCTGGTTTTAAATGTCCAAGCAAATAGCCACACAGGCTTTGTCTCACCGCACAGGGGTTCACTCTCCCTAGACAGTCCACACAGGTCTGGGTCCAGGCATGAGCAAACACCTAATGAATCTGGGAGTTCTTATAGAGGCCTAAATGAGCTGACAAGCTTCAGCTGGTCTCATCAACTCCCTGTCTGCACGACGCCCCACACTCTCCCTAGAGGTATGAGTCATCCATGAGCCCACTAGCCTCAGCTGGGCTTATACAACTCTCCACCTAGTTGTATAAGTCGGCGTAAAGCCTGAATCTGGGCGAAATATATCTACCCCCCTGGATGCAACCAGGTGACTTTACCTTCCTGCTGTCACATACCCCCCCCTCTTGTTTTAACCTCGGGGTTGGAACACCAGCAATCAGGCATTCATGTACTCGAGACAAAGCATCCACATTCCCCATTTGAACGCCAGGGCGATGCTTTACTGTGAAGTTGAATTCCTGGAGGGCCAGGAACCACCTATTCACTCTTCTATTTGTTTCCTTGTTTTGAGCCATCCACTTTAACGGAGCGTGATCCGTAACCATGTCAAAGTGCCTACCTAGCAGGTAGTACCGAAGGGAATCTAGAGCCCACTTCACCGCTAAACACTCCTTTTCAACGGTGGCGTAATTTACCTCATGGGACTTCAACTTCCTGCTGAGGTAAATGACTGGGTGCTCTTCCCCGTTCCAGACCTGGGACAATACTGCTCCTAACCCCACATCTGACGCATCACTTTGTACGACAAAGTCTTTAGAGAAGTCGGGTGAGTACAACACTGGCTGGCTACATAAGGCTTGTTTCAAGAATTGGAATGCTGCCTCAGCCTCGGGGGTCCATTTAATCATGACCGACCCTTTCCCCTTCGTCAGGTTGGTTAGGGGCACAGCCTTAGAAGCAAAGTGGGGAATGAATCGCCGATAATACCCAGCGATTCCCAGAAAGGCTCGTACCTGCTTCTTGCTGTTGGGACGTGGCCAACTCTGGATGGCCTCGACTTTGTTGAGTTGGGGTTTTATTACTCCCCTCCCAATGGTGTACCCAAGATATTTGGCCTCCTCCTGCCCAATGGTACACTTCTTGGGGTTAGCCGTAAACCCCGCTTCCCGAACAGAGTCCAGGACTGCTTGCACTTTTGGCAGATGTGAGGCCCAATCTGTGCTATGGACAATTACGTCATCCAGGTAAGCCGCAGCATACTTCCGATGGGGCCTCAGCATCTGGTCCATTTTCCGCTAGAATGTGGCCGGCGCATTCTGTAACCCGAACGGCATTCTTTTGTATTGGAACGCCCCGTCTGGGGTTACAAATGCGGTTTTCTCTTTGGCCGACTTGGCCAGGGGGATTTGCCAATACCCTTTTGTGAGGTCAAGAGTCGTCATGTATCGGGCTGTTCCCAGCCGGTCGATCAACTCATCTATACGTGGCATGGGGTAGGTGTCAAATTTTGTAACTTTGTTCAACTGACGAAAATCGTTACAAAATCGCCAGCTCCCATCCGGTTTAGGCACCAACACAATGGGACTAGACCAATCACTTTGGGACTCCTCTATCACCCCTAAGTTCAGCATTTTCTGTACTTCCTCCCGTATTGCCTCCCGTCGGGCCTCTGGGATCCGATAGGGTTTTAACTTCACCCTTTCACCGGGCGGGGTAATGATGTCATGCTCTACCCCAGATGTTTGTCCCGGCAGCTCAGAGAATACCTCCTTGTTGCGAAGCACAAACTCCTTAACCTCCTGTTGTTGGGGTTGTGACAAGGTGGCTGCTATTCCAACCTCAGGAATCACGCAACCAGTTTGAGCTGGTGACCTAGTGTCTGCGACTAGGGACTCTCTATCCCTCCAGGCTTTCAACAGATTAACGTGATAGATCTGTTCGGGCTTTCGCCTTCCTGGTTGTCTGACCTTGTAATTCACTTCGCTCACTTTTTCCATTATCTCATAGGGGCCTTGCCATTTGGCAAGGAATTTACTTTCAACCGTAGGGACAAGTACCAGTATCCTATCCCCCGGGGAAAAGGTACGGGTCTTGGCTCCACGGTTGTACACTCTCTGCTGTGCTAACTGCGCTTGGGCCAAATGTTCCTTCACGATGGGCATTACCTGTGCAATTCGGTCTTGCATCAGGGCGACATGCTCAATCACACTCCTGTGGGGAGAACTCTCACTTTCCCAAGTTTCCTTGGCAATATCCAACAGCCCTCTTGGGTGTCTCCCATACAGTAACTCAAAGGGGGAGAATCCCGTAGAGGATTGGGGCACCTCCCTAATAGCAAACATCAGATAAGGAAGTAGACAGTCCCAATCCTTTCCATCTCTATCCACCACTTTCTTCAACATTTGTTTTAGGGTTTTGTTGAATCTTTCAACCAGCCCATCGGTTTGGGGGTGATACACAGATGTACGTAATTGCGTCACTTTGAACAATTTACACAGCTCCTTCATAACCCGGGACATAAAGGGTGTACCTTGGTCCGTAAGCAGTTCTTTACAAATACCCACCCGGCTAAACACAAGAGATAGCTCTTTGGCTATGGTTTTGGCCGAGGTATTTCGGAGAGGGATCGCTTCTGGATAACGGGTGGCATAGTCCATTATAACTAATATGTACTGGTGCCCCCTAGCGGACTTGATTATAGGCCCTACCAAATCCATGGCGATCCTCTCAAACGGGACCTCAATGATGGGTAGAGGGACCAGCGGGCTACGGAAATGTGGCATCGGGGCCGACCTCTGACACACAGGGCAGGAGGAACAATAATTTTCTATGTCCTTCATCACCCCCGGCCAATAGAATCTCTGTAATACCCTCTCTCGGGTTTTCTCTGTCCCCAGATGACCTCCAAGAATGTGCCCATGGGCCAACTCCAACACCAACTTCCTGTAAGGTTTGGGCACCACAAGCTGCTCAACGGTTTCTTCTGCCCTTTTTGCCACCCGATACAGTAGGTCCTTCTCTACGCTGAAGTATGGGTAAGTGCAGGTATTATCTGGGTTCACTAACTCGCCATCTATTTTCACTACGTTTTCCCGTGCCTTTATTAGGGCGGGGTCTTTCAACTGTTCTGTGGCAAAGTTTTCCCTGTGAACCTCAAGATCAGAAAACTCCACAGACGGTAGGTTTTCGTCTGAGGAGGTGGGCTCCTCTCCAGTTTCTTGAGTCTCCCCTGCCAATACTGATAAGGGAAATTCCGGAGAGTCCTCACCACTCTCAGGGGAGTTCTGGCTATCACATTCCTGGTACATAGGGGCACCAGTGGGGGGCTCAGGATCATCCCACAGTTCCCAGAACTTCGGAAAATCCCTTCCCACAATGGCGTCATGCGGTAACTGAGATACTAAGCCCACTGGATGAGAGAGGGTACCTTTGGGGGTCTCGAAACACACTGTAGTCACTGGATACTCTCGGGTGTCCCCATGCACACAAATAACAGCTACCTTGCTATTCCCAAAGACCTCTGTTTTAACTAACTCAGCCTTTATCAGGGTCACAAGGCTACCTGAATCCAGCAATACCACAACATTTCTACCATTAACACACATTTTGCATAAATGTTTCTCAGTTCCTCGAATGGCAGTGCATGCGACTGTCGCACACAGCGACTGACGTCTGCCCGTCAGAAAGTCACACTGCATGGGTTCCTCCATAACCGGGCAATTGGCTGCAATATGTCCCGCTTGCCGGCAGCGGTAGCAAACGATCCTTCTTGCCGCCTCTTGAGCCGCTGATTTCCCAGGCTGTTCTCGCCAAACTTGGGGTAGAGCTCCCACCCTCTCACTCTCTCCACCCTCACCCCTTGGAATCCTCTTATCCGCCCCTGGGGATGGTCTGGTCTTAGGGTGGAAAGTCCGAGTGTCTCTGGAAGAGGCCGTCAGGTTCTCTGTAGCCAAGTATTTCTCCACACGATCCACAAGACCATCGGCCGTCTCTGGGTCTCCATGGCTTACCCACTTTTGGATGGCAGTAGGAAGAGCTCTCAAAAACCGATCCATTACAACACGTTCCACAATCTTTGGTGCGGACAAAGTCTCTGGCTGTAGCCACTTTCTGCTCAGGTGAATGAGATCATACATTTGAGACCTGGGGGGTTTTCCAAGCTGGAAAGTCCAGTTATGCACACGCTGAGCCCGGACAGCCTGGGTGACACCCAGCCTTGCCAAAATTTCAGCCTTTAGCATCACATAGTCTTTTGCTTGGTTAGGCTCTAGGTCATAGTAAGCTTTCTGCGATTCACCAGTTAACAGAGGAGCCACCAGTCCAGCCCACTGCTCCTCAGGCCACTTTTCTCTTTCAGCGGTCCTTTCAAATGTGGTCAAAAATACCTCTGGATCATCCTCTCCAGTCATTTTTGTCAATAAACGACTCACCCCAAAGGACGCGGTATTAGTGGGACGGCTTTCCTCACTGGTCTGCGGACGTTGCTGCATTACTGCTTCCATTTGTTGTAGTCTCTGCTCTTGCTTCTGTAACAGGTCTATGAAGCGGGCCTCAGATTGCTGCTGGGCTTGTTGCTGAGCTGCAAGGCTCTGTTGATGAGCTTGCTGCTGGGCTGCAAGGCTCCTTTGCAAACCTGCATTTGTCTGCTGTTGATTGGCATTTGCTAGAGCCAGCTGTTTCAGTATCTCCTCCATGCTGGCTTAAAAAAAAACTGCCACTGGTTCTCCACCAACTGTGAGGGGGTTAGCTCGGCAGCGGGTGTGTGTGACCCCCGGGATGGGCTCCCCACACAAAAGCAGGCCCAGCAAACGGAGGTTGTGGTTTTCAAAATCAAAAAGGTGCGGTTTATTTTCTATTTACAGTGACAAAACACAGCAAAGCAAAAGAAACACAAATAAAATAAATCCTGGTCAACTTGACCTCTGAGTAAACATACAGGTTTCCTAACTAACAACTGGGATCAGCCTAGTGCTGTCCTAGTCCCTAAGTCCCTGGTTTTAAATGTCCAAGCAAATAGCCACACAGGCTTTGTCTCACCGCACAGGGGTTCACTCTCCCTAGACAGTCCACACAGGTCTGGGTCCAGGCATGAGCAAACACCTAATGAATCTGGGAGTTCTTATAGAGGCCTAAATGAGCTGACAAGCTTCAGCTGGTCTCATCAACTCCCTGTCTGCACGACGCCCCACACTCTCCCTAGAGGTATGAGTCATCCATGAGCCCACTAGCCTCAGCTGGGCTTATACAACTCTCCACCTAGTTGTATAAGTCGGCGTAAAGCCTGAATCTGGGCGAAATATATCTACCCCCCTGGATGCAACCAGGTGACTTTACCTTCCTGCTGTCACAATATATATATGTAGTATATATCCTTCTTCCACCAATAAAAAGACAATGTTGTAGAAGAAGGGTATTTATATATGTGTATGAGTTTCCCTTTGACTAGTATTCTAACCACCTTTTATATTAGTATATGTATTAATACATACAGTAGGTGCCGCCGATATTGTGTCAATCTCGCCGCTTCTAGCGGCGAGATTGACACCCTATGAGCTCCGTCGCGAGAGCCAGCGCCGAGCTGTCTCGTCATCGGGAAAGGAAAAATGTTCCTTTCATGATGAGCGACACGCATTGCCGATAGGCGGGGATCCGACGCGGATTCCCGCCAATACCAGGCACTGCGTTTGGTATGAATCCTGAGCGGGAACTCCACGTCATGAGAAGCCTATATTAATCTCTGCAGACTGAAGATTTATCATTACTGCGAGAGGAAGCGACGAGTCAACATCGAGGAGGAGAAGAGGGAAGAAGATGCCGCCGGCGACGACGGAGAAGACCGGCTCCTCCACTAGCAAAAGAGCTGCAAGAAGTTAGTGGAGGGGCCGGCAGAAGGACAACGGAGAGCCGGACGAGACGACGGAGAAGACCGGGCCTCCGTTAGCAAAAGAGCTAAAAAGAAGTTAGCGGAGGCCCGGCGGAAGAAAAAACCGGAGAGCGGGAGAAGAACCGGAGAGCGGGAGAAGAAGAAGGCGACGGAGAAGACCGGGCCTCTGCTAGCAAAAGAGCTAAAAAGAAGTTAGCGGAGGCCCGGCAGAAGAAAGAACCGGAGAACGCGGCGATGACACCGGAGACCCCCGAAGTCGGAAGAAGACCTCCGGAGCGGTGCAATAAAATACTTTTAAAAACTGTGTTGTGTTTTTATTTCCATTTATTTTCCACCAGGTGAATGGGTAGGGGTACGATGTACCCCATACTCATTCACATAGGGTGGGGGGCCGGGATCTGGGAGCCCCCTTATTAAAGGGGGCTCCCGGATTCCAATAAGCCCCCCGCCCGCAGACCCCGACAACCAACGGCCAGGGTTGGCGGGAAGAGGCCCTGTCCTCATCAACATGGGGGCAGGGTGTTCTGGGGCAGGGGGGGCCGCAGGTCGCCCCCCTGCCCCAGAGCACCAAACCCCCCATGTTGAGGGCATGTGGCCTGGTACGGTTCAGGAGGGAGGGGGGGCCACCCTCGTCCCCCCCTCTTCCCCTGCGGCCTGGCAGGTTGCGTGCTCGGATAAGGGTCTGGTTTGGATCTTGAGGGGGACCCCCACGCCGTTTTTTCGGTGTAGGGCTCCCCTTCAAATCCAGACCAGACCCAAGGGCCTGGTATGCTCCTGGAGGGGGAACCCACGCCGGTTTTTTCTTTAAAAATTGGCGTGGAGTTTCCGCTCAGGATTCATACCAAACGCAGTGCCTGGTATTGGCGGGAATCCGCGTCGGATCCCCGCTCAATACAGTGTTGCGTCTCCTCGCTATTGCAGCGAGCGCGACACGTGTCGCCACCCTGCTGCCGAGATCTCGGCACTCCTGTCACCGAGAATCTCGGCGATGGGAGCGCGATAGAAATACAATATCGGCGGCACCTACTGTATATTACAGGAACCGCACAGACTTAGTGAGTTATTATTATTATATAGGATTTATATAGCACCAACAGTTTACGCAGTGCTTTACAATATTAAGGGGAACAATACAATACAATTACAATACAGTTCAATACAGAAGGAATAGGAGGGCCCTGCTCATGGAGCTTACAAATCGAAAGGGAGGGAGAGGTGGTACAAAAGGTAATAGCTGCAGGGGATGATCTGACGGTGGTGACTCAAGTACAGTTCGTAGGTGGGGGTGTTGCAGGCTTCCCTGAATAAGTGAGTTTTCAAGGATCAACTAAAGGTGGACAGGGTAAGAGATGACCGGCAAGGAGTTCCAGAGGATGGAAGAGTCTCTGCAGAAGTCCTGGAGGCGAGCATGGGAGGAGTGGAGAGGACGATTTGGATGATATCTGCAGATGAGGTTGGTGACGTAACTTCGGGCGATGTCGTGAATGACCTTGTATGTTGTGGTTAGTATTTTACATATAGTAGTTACATAGTTCGTAAGGTTGAATAAAGACACCAATCCATCCAGTTCAACCTGAGTGAGTGTGGGTGTGTGTCTACAATTCTCCCTATCCCTGTACATTGTGTCTCATTAAGATGCTCATCTATTATATTATTATTATTTATTTAAGGTACCTATATAGCGCCATCAATTTACGCAGCGCTCCACACATACATCGCACACTCATATCGGTCTCTACCCTCAAAGAGCCCACAATCCAAGGTCCCCAACTCACATTCATATACCAGGGCCAATTTTTGGACAGAAGCCAATTGACCTACCAGCATGTCTTTGGAGTTTGAGAGGAAACCGGAGTACCTGGAGGAAACCCACGCAGGCACAGGGAGAACATGCAAACTCCAGGCAGGTAGTGTCGTGGTTGGGATTCGAACCAGCGACCCTTTTTCCTGCTAGGTGAAAGAGCTACCCACTACACCACTGTGCTACCCTTTTGAATTTTATACGATGGGGTAGGGGAAGCCAGTGAAGAGATTGGCAGAGAGGGGCAGCAGTCACGGATCGGTTATTAAAGTGTATTAGTCTAGCACAGCCCTCAAATTTTCCACTCGCCTACTCGCAGTTTGCGGGGGGGGCGAGCACTGCCGGTAGTCGGGGTTGAATGGGAGCCATTCTCCCAGTGATCGCCCAGAGGAAGAGAGAAGAGAGAGACGGGCAGATCATCAGAGTGTGTAACAGCTTTCATTTCAATTGCTGTGTGTTCCCCGCACTCGCTGTCACATACATGCCCACCTCTTGGCCCAGGTTCTTTGATATACAGAACACCCATCCAATCCCGGGACGTGTGACGTAAATCAAAGTCCCCGGGCCAGGAGGCTGGGCTGTATGTGATGGCGAGTGGTGGGAACACACAGCAATTTAAATTAAAGCTGTTACAGCAATGTTCCTCGGCGCTCCGATGATCCGGCCGGCAATCCTCTTCCTCTACTCTCTTCCCCTGCACAGGTAGGCTGCATTGATGGACACAGGTAGGCTGCATTGATGGCCACAGGTAGGCTGCATTGATGGACAAAGGTAGACTGCATTGTTGGGCACAGGTAGGCTGCATTGATGGACACAGGTAGGCTGCATTGATGGACACAGATGAAGCAGCATTGATGGACACAGGTATGCTGCATTTTTGGGCACAGGTAGACTGCATTGTTGGCACAGGTAGGCTGCATTGATGGACACAGGTGAAGCAGCATTGATGGACACAGATAGGCTGCATTGATGGACAAAGGTAGGCTGCATTGCTGGGCACAGGTAGGCTGCATCGATGGACACAGGTATGCTGCATTGATAGACATAGGTAGGCTGCATTGATGGGCACAGGTAGGCTGCATTGTTGGGCACAGGTAGGCTGCATTGATGGACATAGGTAGGCTGCATTGTTGGGCACAGGTAGGCTGCACTGATGGACAAAGGTAGGCTGCATGTAGGGGTTGGGTGGGGCTACTGGCTAGTAGCTCTGGACTTGAAATTTTGAGCCCTGGTCTAGCAGCAGCATTCATTATAGTCTGAAGGGGGATAGCCTGTGTAAAGGTAGGCCAGTAAAGAGGGAGTTGCAGTAGTCAAGGCGGGAAATAACCAAGGAGTGAAAAAGATTTTGTGGCGTCATTAGTTAGGAAGGGGAAAATTCGGGAAATGTTGCTTAAAGGCTAAGGCGGCAATATTTGGCCAGTGATAGGGATGAGCTCGGTGTTCGAGTCATCGAACTTTTTGGGCCGTTCGCGCCAAATTCGAGTGACGCGAACGGCCCACAATACACTGCGCCATCGCAGTGCAATCCCGGCGCTGTGATTGGCCAAGCATGCACTGTGACCCCGCATGCTTGGCCAATCACAGCGCCTGCAGCGAGGAGAGCAATAATTGGCCACAGGCAGGATGCCTGTGGCCAATTATAGCTCAGGGGGGTTTAGAACACGCCCCACACTATAAAAGGCCGCCAGCGCGGCGGCCTTGTGTAGTGTGTCCCGGTTCAGGGAGAGAGAAGGATAGGCAGGGACAGTGTTAGTGATATTTGTTCATTTACCTTGTGTGTAGGGAGAGAGAAGGATAGGCAGGGACAGTGTCAGTGATATTCTGCTAAACCTTGTGTGCAGGGAGAGAGAAGGATAGGCAGGGGACAGTGTCAGTGATATTCTGCTAAACCTTCTGTGCAGGGAGAGAGAGGGATAGGCAGGGACAGTGTCAGTGATATTCTGCTAAACCTTGTGTGCAGGGAGAGAGAAGGATAGGCAGGGGACAGTGTCAGTGATATTTTTGCTAAGCCTCCTGCACAGTATACACCGAAGCTAGCCCTTATTGCTGTGTTTTCCTGTTCTGTAACACAGGCAGGCATCTGCAGCAGTTATAGCAGGCGTAGTGTGCTTCCTGCAAAATATACACCTGAAGCTAGCCCTTATTGCTGTTTTTTCCTGTTGTGTAACACAGGCAGGCATCTGCAGCACTTACAGCGGACGTAGTGTGCTTCCTGCAAAATATACACCTGAAGCTAGCCCTTATTGCTGTTTTTTCCTGTTGTGTAACACAGGCAGGCATCTGCAGCACTTACAGCAGGCGTAGTGTGCTTCCTGCAAAATATACACCTGAAGCTAGCCCTTATTGCTGTTTTTTCCTGTTGTCTAACACAGGCAGGCATCTTCAGCACTTACAGCAGGCGTAGTGTGCTTCCTGCAAAATATACACCTGAAGCTAGGCCTTATTGCTGTTTTTTCCTGTTGTGTAACACAGGCAGGCATCTGCAGCAGTTATAGCAGGCGTAGTGTGCTTCCTGCAAAATATACACCTGAAGCTAGCCCTTATTGCTGTGTTTTCCTGTTGTGTAACACAGGCAGGCATCTGCAGCACTTACAGCAGACGTAGTGTGCCTCCTGCACATTATACACCTGAAGCGACCCCTTATTGCTGTGTTTTCCTGTTGTGTAACACAGGCAGGCATCTGCAGCACTTACAGCAGACGTAGTGTGCCTCCTGCACATTATACACCTGAAGCTACCCCTTATTGCTCGTAGTTTTTTTTCTTTTGTGTTACACTAACAGGCATCTGCAGCACTTACAGCAGGCGTAGTGTGCTTCCTGCAAAATATACACCTGAAGCTAGCCCTTATTGCTGTTTTTTCCTGTTGTGTAACACAGGCAGGCATCTGCAGAACTTACAGCAGGCATAGTGTGCTTCCTGCAAAATATACACCTGAAGCTAGGCCTTATTGCTGTGTTTTCCTGTTGTGTAACACTAACAGGCATCTGCAGCACTTACAGCAGGCGTAGTGTGCTTCCTGCAAAATATACACCTGAAGCTAGCCCTTATTGCTGTTTTTTCCTGTTGTGTAACACAGGCAGGCATCTGCAGCACTTACAACAGGCGTAGTGTGCTTCCTGCAAAATAGACACCTGAAGCTAGGCCTTATTGCTGTTTTTTCCTGTTGTGTAACACAGGCAGGCATCTGCAGCAGTTATAGCAGGCGTAGTGTGCTTCCTGCAAAATATACACCTGAAGCTAGCCCTTATTGCTGTTTTTTCCTGTTGTGTAACACAGGCAGGCATCTGCAGAACTTACAGCAGGCATAGTGTGCTTCCTGCAAAATATACACCTGAAGCTAGGCCTTATTGCTGTGTTTTCCTGTTGTGTAACACTAACAGGCATCTGCAGCACTTACAGCAGGCGTAGTGTGCTTCCTGCAAAATATACACCTGAAGCTAGCCCTTATTGCTGTTTTTTCCTGTTGTGTAACACAGGCAGGCATCTTCAGCACTTACAGCAGGCGTAGTGTGCTTCCTGCAAAATATACACCTGAAGCTAGGCCTTATTGCTGTTTTTTCCTGTTGTGTAACACAGGCAGGCATCTGCAGCACTTACAGCGGACGTAGTGTGCCTCCTGCACATTATACACCTGAAGCTACCCCTTATTGCTGTGTTTTCATGTTGTGTAACACAGGCAGGCATCTGCAGCACTTACAGTGGACGTAGTGTGCCTCCTGCACATTATACACCTGAAGCCACCACTTATTGCTCGTAGTTTTTTTTTCTTTTGTGTTACACTAACAGGCATCTGCAGCACTTACAGCGGGCGTAGTGTGCTTCTTGCAAAATATACACCAGAAGCTAGCCCTTATTGCTGTGTTTTCCTGTTGTGTAACACAGGCAGGCATCTGCAGCAGTTATAGCAGGCGTAGTGTGCTTCTTACAAAATATACACCTGAAGCTACCCCTTATTGCTGGTTTTCCTATCTCCCTGCAGGCCTTTAGAATGTCTGGAAGGCCAAGGAGAGGCAGACAGTCAGGAGCCAATAAAAGAGGGCAAGAAGGCTCTGTGTCTAGAGACAACAGTGCTGGTCGTGGACGCGGTGCATTGTCATCAGCACGTGGCCATGGGACACGCTTGTCCTTATTTTCGGCAGCTGGACGTGTTGAGCCGCATCATGCCGAAGACTTGGTAGAGTGGATGACCAAGCCCTCCTCATCCTCCTTATCCTCTCTCACCCAGGCTCAGGGTACTGGCAAAGCAGCTGCCAAAGCGTCCTCAATGTTATCATCAGTCACTCCTTCCCTAGACCCACCGTGTCCTCCTGAGGAGTCCCCCGAACTGTTTGAGCACAGTGTTGCGTACATGCTCTAGGAGGATACCCAGCGTTTCGAAGGGTCTTAAGATGATACCCAGCTAGAGGGAGGCAGTAGCGTGAGAGCAGAGAAAGGGGATGCTCAAGAAGGACACCAACCTGGCAGTCATGTTCCAGCAGCTGCAGCATACTGCCAGATTGGTTCCAGTGATGAGGAGGTCACTGACTCCACGTGGGTGCCTGATAGGAGAGAGGAGGAGGAGGAGGAGGATGAGGAGGAAGCACATCTCCAACGAGGCAGGATGCCCTCCGGGGGCCAGCGTAAGGGCAGCACACCGACTGAATCACACCGCAGAGCTCCGACTGTGCAGGGCGCTGCCTCTGCCTGTTATTCCAAAAGTTCTTTGGTGTGGGCCTTTTTTGAGTCGAGTGCATCAGATCGCACCGCTGCTGTTTGCAACATATGTCTCAAGCATATCTCGCGTGGCCAAAACATCAGCCGCTTGGGCAACACATGCTTGACCAGACATATGTTGACCTGCCATGCAGCTCGTTGGCAAGCCTACCTTAAAGACCCACACCAAAGAACAAAGCGGACCTCTCCTTGCTCCGCATCAGCTGGGATCTCCAACCCCACTATACCTGCAGTCCTCTCTGAAACCTGCACTGAGAGGAATGAAGGTGTAGAATTAGGTGTGTCACAGCCAAGTACTTGCGGGCACTCTGCTAGCAGTACACCAACATCCGATTCTAGCAGGCAAATTTCCCTGCCCCAGCTGCTGGACCGTTGAAAGAAGTTCAATCCCAGCCATCCACATGCCCAGCGGTTGAATGCTAGCTTGGCTAAATTGCTAGCACTTCAACTGCTGCCTTTTCAGTTGGTAGACTCGGCCCCTTTCCGTGAGTTTGTGCAATGTGCGGTTCCTCAGTGGCAGGTTCCCAAACGCCACTTTTTCTCACGGAAGGCGATTCCGGCTCTCTACCGGCATGTGGAAGGCAATGTCTTGGCCTCGCTGGACAGGGCGGTCAGCGGTAAGGTGCATATTACCGCTGACTCATGGTCCAGCAGGCATGGACAGGGACGTTACCTTTCTTTCATGGCCCATTAGGTCACTCTTTTGGCAGCTGGGAAGGATGCAGGACAAGGTGCAGTAGTGTTGGAGGTTGTTCCGCCGCCACGCCTCCAAAATGCTACTACTGGTTGTGACACACCTCTCTCCTCCACCCCCTCCTCTTCTTCTTCCTCCATGGCCTCTTCCTGTGCTTTGTCCTCGGAACCAGCAGTGCTCCGTAGGCGTTCAAGGGGCTACGCAAGTACGCAGGCAAAAAGATGCCATGCCGTGCTTGCGCTGGTGTGTTTGGGGGACAGGAGCCACACTGGGGCAGAGGTTCTGTCAGCTCTGCAGGGGCAGGCCGAGAGGTGGTTGACGCCACGCCAGCTTAAGCCAGGAATGGTGGTTTGCGACAATGGCACCAACCTCCTCACCACCCTCCGACAGGGACAACTGACCCATGTGCCCTGTGTGGCTCACGTCCTTAACCTGGTGGTGCAGCGGTTCTTGGGCAGGTACCCGGGCTTACAAGATGTCCTGAGGCAGGCCAGGAAAGTCTGTGTGCATTTCCGCAGATCATATAATGCCAGTGCTCGGGTGGCTGATCTGCAAAAGGAGTTGAACCTGCCCAAGGACCGCCTTATATGTGACATGCCTACCAGGTGGAACTCAACGTTGGCCATGCTGCAGCGGCTGCACACGCAGCAGAGGGCCATCAATGAGTACCTGTGCGACTACGGCATCAGGACAGGGTCAGGGGAGCTCGGATTTTTTTCACCACGCCAGTGGGGCATGATCAGGGATGCATGCACTTTCCTGGCACCATTTGAGGAGGCCACGAGGATGGTGAGCAGTGACAGTGCATGCATCAGTGACACTGTACCTCTTGTCTACCTGTTGGAGCATACGCTGCATGGAATAATGGACAGGGCACTTGAGTCAGAACAGAGGCAGGAAGAGGAGGACTTCCTTGCCTCTCAAGGCCCCCTTTACCCAGACAGTGTTCCTTCTGTCCCACCCATCGCACAGGAAGAGGAGGAGGAGGAGGAGGATTGTGTCAGCATGGAGGTGGAGCCTGGCACTCAGCATCAACAGCAGCAGTCTTTTAGGGATGATTTACAGTCCCAACAAACCCGTGGACTTGTACGTGGCTGGGAGGAGGTGGCTGCGGATCATGTCGTCTTTAGTGACCCAGAGGACTCCAAACCGAATGCCTCAGCTAACCTACGCTGCATGGCCTCCCTGATCCTGCAAAGTCTGCGGAAGGATCCTCGTATTCTTCGGATCAAGCAAAGGGACCATTACTGGCTGGCCACTCTCCTTGATCCATGGTACAAGGGTAAGGTTGCGGACCTTATCTTACCGTCGCAGAGGGAGCAGAGGATGAGACATATCCGGGAGGCCTTGCAGAAAGGTCTGTGCAATGCGTTCCCAGAGACTGGAAGGTTACAAACTCCTGGTCCTGGACAACGAGTTGCTGAGGCTTCGGCCAGTCATAGAAGGAGCGGTGGGGAAGGTGGCCATCTGACCGATGCGTTCAGACAATTTTCGGTTCCAGCAACCATCGCCAGCGTCTGATATACATGGTGCAGGAATACCTAGGGGCAAGGTCAGACTTGGACACCTTTCCTACCGAAAATCCTCTGGCTTACTGGGTCTTGAGGATGGATCACTGGCCAGAGCTTGCACAGTATGCAATTGAGCTACTGGCCTGTCCTGCATCCAGCGTTCTTTCAGAACGCACATTCAGTGCCCCCGAGGCTTTGTCACGGATCACAGGGTGCGCCTGTCCACCGACTCGGTTGATCGACTGACCTTCATAAAGATGAACCAGTCTTGGATCACCACCAGCTACTAAGCACCTGAAGCTGATATAACAGAATAATTTATTTTCAAATGTCACATCCCTTCAAGACTGATGCTGATGCTGAGTGACTGTCCTGTTATGTTGACTGACTATCCTCCTCCTCCTCAATGATCCGATTCATGATGATAGCTTGGAAGAACATTTTTGTTTCTGGGTGCCGCCACCAGTGGCTAAGGCCCAATTTTTCAGCCCCTGTTTAACAGGGGCAACTAATTACAATTTTTTATGCAATGCTTTGCAGCAGGGCTCATTCCTGCACTCCAACTAGAGTATCTGGGAGAGGTTGCAGTGTCGTGGCACCAGCACCAGTGCCTAAGGCCCAATTTTTCAGCCCCTGTTTAACAGGGGCGTGTAATTACAATTTTTAATGTAATACTTTGCAATAGGGCTCATTGATGTGCTCCATGTACAGTATCTGTGAGGGGTTGCAGTGTTGTGGCACCAGTGGCTAAGGGCCAATTTTTCTGCCCCTGTTTAACAGGGGCATGTAATTAAAAATGTTGATGCAATACTTTGCAACAGGGCTCATTGCTGTGCTCCATGTACAGTATCTGTGAGGGGTTGCAGTGTTGTGGCACCAGTGGCTAAGGGCCAATTTTTCAGCCCCTGTTTAACAGGGGCGTGTAATTACAATTTTTGATGCAATACTTTGCAACAGGGCTCATTGCTGTGCTCCATGTACAGTATCTGTGAGGGGTTGCAGTGTTGTGGCACCAGTGGCTAAGGCCCAATTTTTAAGCCCCTGTTCTACAGGGGCATGTAATTACAATTATTGATCTAATAATTCACAGCAGGGCCCATTCCTGCGCCCTCCAAGAGTAACTGTGAGGGCTTACAGTGTTGTGGCAACACCACCACCACCACCACCACCACCACCAAAGGCCCAATTTTTCTGCCCCTGTTCAACAGGGGCATGCAACTACAATTCTTGATCTAATAATGCACAGCAGGGCCCATTCATGCGCCCACCAAGAGTAACTGTGAGGGCTTACAGTGTTGTAGCACCAGCACCACCACCAAAGGCCCAATTTTTCCTACCACTGTTCAACAATGGCATGTAATTACAATTCCTGATATAATAGTTCACAGCAGGGCGTTCCAGCGCCAACCAAGAGTAACTGTGAGGGCTCTCAGTGTTGTGGCAACACCAACATCTAAGGGGCAAATTTCAGCAGAGTATATACGGCAGGCCCCTACTTTCAACCATCAAACTTACAAACGACTCCTACTTGCAAACGGAAGGAGACAACAGGAAGTGAGAGGAAATCTACCCCCTAGGAAGGGAAATTCTCTCCTGTAAGAGTTAATATGGGAAAAAGGTGTCTCCTCTCTACTGATGCTTTATCACCAATCCTTGTTTCTATAAAAACCCCACTTTTCCAAAAACATTTGTCATTGGGACAGAAAGTGAGGTGAAATGTTCTGAACAGGTGCACAGACAGCAAAACAAATGTTAAAGGGGTGATAACCCTTCCCTATGTTTTCCAAAAGGCTTAAAAATTGATTTTTTGGCTGGAGCTACACTTAAACAATGTACCTGTTCAAAATTACAAACAGATTCTACTTAAGAACAAACCTACAGTCCCTGTCTTGTTTGCACCGCCTGTATACTGCTGTTTAGAGTATATAGGGCCTTTTTTTATTTTGGGTGCGGGGTTCCCCTTAATATCCATACAAGACCCAAAGGGGCTGGTAATGGGCTGTGGTAGGGGGGGGGGGGGGGGTGATGGGGTAGCCATGCCATTTTTCTCATAGATTTTCATCCATATTACCGGGACCAGACATGACATTAAAGCCGCAAGCAGTTTTAAATGGCTTTTTTTCCTTTACAAATGTCATTTTGTGCAGGGAAAGTTCTAAACACAGGAAACACATGCCACTTCACAGGACTACTTTAGACACCCCCCAGGTACGAAATTTAAAGGGATATTTCACTTTTTTTTTTTCACTTTATGCATCATTAAAATGTCTGCTCCCGAAAAAACTTCTGTTTTTCAACAAATTTTTTGCATTGATACATGTCCCCTGGGGCAGAACCCAGGTCCCCAAACCCTTTTTAGGACAATAACATGCATATTAGCCGTTATAATTAGTACTTTAGATTTTGAACGTTCACGTCCATTGTATTTAATAGGGAGCCCATTGATTTGAATAGAGGTCGCCCGGGAAGTCGGATGAAGACGATCCGACTCGCGGGGCGACTCGTGTGCGAGCTGACACAGGGACAGCGCGACTTTGCAA
The DNA here is from genome assembly GCA_029206835.1 of Rana muscosa. NCBI lineage: Eukaryota > Metazoa > Chordata > Amphibia > Anura > Ranidae > Rana > Rana muscosa. The sequence continues at coordinate 304,513,033 of CM055125.1, read as the reverse complement.
GGCAACTTGGACACGACTTGAGCGTGAAGCAGCCGCTCAAGTCGTGTTCTAGAGGCGACTACCTGGCCGGGTTGGGTATCCAAAAAATGTCCATCCACAAATGGAAGCCTCCACAAGGGGATTAGAAGCTAAATCCAGCAGGAGCTACAGAGTATAAAAGAGAAGAAAGGTGCCTCTAAGTGTAGCAATATGTTGCTAAATGTTGTGCCTTCATTAAATGTAACCATATTGCTACACTTAGAGGCGCCTCTCTTCTCTTTTATACTCAGTTGTGACATGACGCTACTTGTATATCAAGACATTGCTTGTATATCAAGTCAAAATGTATTTAAAAACCAAGGTTTTACTGTGTATATATATACAGTGGGTACGGAAAGTATTCAGACCCCCTTAAATTTTTCACTCTTTGTTATATTGCAGCCATTTGCTAAAATCATTTAAGTTAATTTTTTTTCCACATTAATGTAAACACAGCACCCCATATTGACAGAAATACACAGAATTGTTGACATTTTTGCAGATTTATTAAAAAAGAAAAACTGAAATATCACATGGTCCTAAGTATTCTTTGCTCAGTATTTAGTATTTGCACCCTTTTGATCTAATACAGCCAGGGCCACCATCAGGAATTTTGGAGCCCCTTACACAGCTTCAGGCATGGGCCCCCTGGAGCAGAGGAGAACCGGGGGGGGGTGCTGCCGCCGCAAATTGAAGAAAGCGGGGGGGCTGCCGCGAATTGAGAAGCAGGGGTGTGCTGTTGTGGAGAATTTTATGAAGATGTATTTAATATGTATTGTCATGGTGTCACCCAGTGTTAGTACTTCCGCAACCCGCTCTAAAGAGCTGACTGGGGCAGTCTGAGGATGGTTGAGATAAACTTCCTGATTTAGAGAAGGGTGTTTGCGGAGTGAGGCCTCTCTGCAAACACATTATCGGTTTAGCAGATGTGTGCTCTTGTCATCTCTGTAGTGCCTGATCAGCATTTGAGGTGGTGACGTGAGCGCACACCTGCGGATAAGCTCTCCTCATCAGGAACTGTGTTCATTGGTTATTGTATTATTATTGTATTATTATTGTATTATTGTATTGAATCCTTTAAGCTATATTTCTTGTCTTGTATTCTGAGTGGAGCTCCTGTGAGCTCACTTCCTGTGGAGGAGGTCACATGTCGTGACATCACTTCTGGCTGGAAGTTTAATAAAATAACCTTTTGTGGGGGTCGACAGGCAGTCTTTGCTGTGATGCCGAAATGAACATAGCTGTCTGGTGATGTCTGGTCTTTGGATGAATGGGACGAATGAATGGTGAGTGAATTTTAGCCTAAGATAGCATTATTGCAATAAGACGAAGTGTGCTTATTTAGCACAAGGCAAAGATGGCTGCGTGCTCTGCAAACAACCAATTTTGCCACAACAGAATGGTGGCTCTGAAGGGACTAGATGGGCCCCCCTTTAGGCATCGGGTCGAGATGTCGAGATGGGGGGAGTATGGGGAGTATGGATGCATAATCCGATACGTGGGGGGCTCTGCTCTGTAAAAGAACACATTTTTCATCTTTTTGAAATAATGCTGTAAGTTTGCAGTATGTGTGTGTGTATGTCTGTGAATCCGATCGTGTGTGTGTGTGTGATTTTGTTGGGAGACAGATTGTATGCCTGTGAATCCGATCATGTGGGCCTGTGTGTGGATGTCTGTGAATCCGATCGTATGTGTGTGATTTTGCCATGGATCGTTTGTCTGTGTGCCTGTGGTATGAGAGATGCCTGTTGTGTGAGAGTGTAGATGATGGTTAAAATGTTTGCTGCCATGTGCTTTGGTGGGGGAGGGGCAGGCAGCATGGCCATGAGTTACAATTTGGTGGGTCTCTGTGTATCTTTTGACTACAAGTTTGATGCATATGGAGACTGTATATTGTATATGAAATGAAGGTATAGCTGTGGTACTTAGTGCAGCCTACACTGAGCAGTTTGTAAGTAGATGATTGTTTGGGTGCCATGTGGATTGGGGGAAGGGCAGCCCACTGCTTAAAATGGAGAATGTTTTGTGTTGGGGAGGGGGGCTATGCCCTGAGGGAAGAGAACTCTGATGTTCTGAGCAGGCATGCAGGCAGTATTGTACTGTATGTGTGTGGTGAATATTTCAGAGTATATGAACTTTGCGAAAAAGAGCGTTGTTGTTTTTAATGTTGTGCATGTAACTAACATTTTTTAAATGTGCTGTTTAGTTGGCCAAAGCGTCTGAGTTGAAGTAGCCTAAAGTGTGTGTCTATGGTTGAGTGTGAATCTCAATTGTGTAGTCTGTCTTTGTGGAGAAAAACATTTTTGATTTTCTTTTGAAGAGATCCTGGTTTGGCGGGAGAAACTGCCTTATGTTGTTGGCCATGTGGTTTGTCTGCCATCTTGAGGCACAGTGTTTCCTTAGCCTGTGGGTATCCTATAGGGGAACGCACAGCCACTTTTCCTTTGGGTGTGATATCATTTGACTGTGCTGTGGCATTCGTCGGCTATTTTGCTGGTGGAATTTCTCAGCTTTTGGGGCAGATTTTAATGTTTGGTGCGAATTGAGTAGTGCGGACTTTTCTGTGTTGGAATCTGGTGGAGATCTTGAGAGGCAGTTTAAGGATTTTGTGTCGTTTGTCCTGTGGGTCGTCCTAGAGAGGAAGCTTCTCCAATTCCTTTGTGTGTGTGTGTGCAGTCTGTTCTGTTTTAAAAAAGTGATTTGGAAGCGCAGTTCTTAACGTTTTTATGCGGGAGAACCCACATTTTGAGGGATTTTCAGTTTGGCCTGTGTGTTGTCCCAGAGTAGTGAGACACCAGGGTGACATACTGAGAAGCTCTTTTTGTTTAATGTTAAATTTGCTAGTTTAAATCGTTTTTCTGAGCATCGTCTTTTGAGTTGAGTAGAGTGGTATCTTGATATAGCACGGTCTTACCCCGAGGGGTCCCGACGTGCTTGCGGACACATGCACATGCTGGGGCCTATTTATGGATGGGATCTGGTTGACCTACCAGCATGTCTTTGGAGTGTGGGAGGAAACCGACGCAGACACAGGCAGAACATGCAAACTCCATGCAGATGGTGTTAGGATGGGGATTTCTCTGTTTTCATTTAAGTGAATGTAAACTATTGCAGGGTTAGCTGACTTTGCAGTATATGAGCAGCGGTTTTTGTATTGGATTTCGTTTTTAAGTGAAAACCCTACTTTACACTGAATTTTGATAGATTGTAAGACTAACTTTAACCGAGTTTTTGTACAGTGGTGTGTGTTTTTATGTTTAAATATTTGGGAGTTTCCCAGAAGGCAATTCATTGTTTTTGAAGCTTGTACTGTATAGCCATCTTTCGGCAGGAGTTTGTATTTGAGTCTCAACTTGTGGTTTGACTTCCAGGGGATGTGTGGGTCAGGGGGGATTCCCTCCCATTTGCAAAAGGGGGGTTTATTAGATCATTTCCTTGACAAAGGTTTTTTTAATTGTTGAAATATATATGATGTTTAGCCATGGATTTGTTTTAGTGTCTTAATAGACAAGGTGATGGGGCTAGGCTTCCCCCCTCCCCCTCCCTATTCCTGTACGTTGATATGTAAATAAACCAGTTTTTTTTTTTTTTAGAGCTGAGCATGCCATAGCAAGTTCTTTTCAGCATTTATGTATCAGCAGGAGGTTGGTGGGAGGAGTTTGGGGTTTTCTGAAAGGTTAAGCAATGAGATTTGTGTTTGGAAAGCATTTTGGCGTTTAAAAGTGTTTTATATTTTGTTCCAGTTTTGTGAAGTTTTGTACTGTAATACAGTTTTGGGTAGAGAGCAAACAGGGGGGCATCCCCAGTATTGTTGTAACATCTGGATACAGAGAGAAGCCACATTGTTCCGCAGGTGGTAAACGGGCGTAAGTGTTCTGTGTGGTTTAGTCTGGCGACACAGTGTATAGCGGAAAATGCTTGTGTATGCATACACTGTGAGGGGTAGAGGCCTAATTCGGGGGGTGATAACGCCTCGGTTAGGGTTTCTAGTTGGAGGACTTGACCAGATAGTGGTTGTAGTCCTTCAATCCACCGTAGAAGAAGACACCAGGCGGTGCTCCCCGAAATGGGTGCAACGGTTTCTCCTGGACGTGGGAGTAAGACGATAAGCCGATTCGAATCGCCATGGACACAAGGAGGTATGTGCAAAGGGAAGGAATGGAGGCTTCCCACAGTCAGATGGTTACACGGTGCACAAAGCCTAGTTTTGGGGCAAAGGCCTTTGAACCCCAAAAAGATTAACATAGGCGGTCCAAGGATACTATTTTGGGTATCCCTCTGGAATGGATGTAGTTCAGCTGCGGCTTCAGAAATCTGTAATGATGAGTGTGTTGATGGAGGTGTAGTACACGCTTTTGTGATTCTCAGAGGAGGAACGCGGTTAAAATTCTCATGCCCATTTGTTTGAACTTTGTATGGCTGGTCCATGCAAGGTTCTCGAGCTGCTCTCATGTTTGTCCCATTGTATTTTTTTCTATTGCTGAAAGAGTGAAGGTAGAATTCTGTCTGTTTTGTTTTTTTTTTCATTTTTGGTTTTGGAAACTATGAAGTATCTCCCTCACATTTGTATCTGAATGTTTGTATGTAGTAACGTGAATATGTTCGAACTTACGGCAGCGATCCTCCGATGCTTCGCGGCTGTTGTATTTTTGTAAGAACGGGAAAAGTAAGGGTTACAGAGGGTTTTCATTGAATCGGTTTTGAAAGAATGTCATTGACAATTTACCAATGTACAGGAATGTCATTATTGTTCACCATTCTTTGCAGGTTAAATATGAAGGATAGAGTAATGATTTTGCTTATAAGTATTTTTCAGATCCAAAGGAGCTTCTGAAAGTGTATGTACACAGAGAGCAGGTGTATGTAGACAGCTGTACATATGGATAAATATGAGTCTAAGGAGGTAAAAGTATCATAGGCTATTTCATTGTTTCTTTTTTCCTGCACCACACATTTCTTCCTTCAGTCTGTAATGATGAAGAAAATGGGGGGAGAAGTGATAAATGTAAGAATGACAGTTTTTTTTCAAACAAATAATGTTAACCGAGTTTGTGCCAAGACTGTCTTTCTTTGATAGAATTTGAATCGGCAAGCAGCAGTCTGGTGAAGTAGGTTCCCATCCCAGATGCTAAGAACCTTTTGTCAATGGTTCCAGGTATTGTAAGCCATGCACAGGTTATGCAGTGACCACAGTCCCGATGTCTGGGTTATTGTCATATGAGGGTTGGAGGTCGATCAAAACCAGTCGTACTTTCCTAGTTAGCTGTCACTTATATTCTCGGCTGATGGGGTGGGTGCGATCGCTGTGACATGAACTTCAAAATGTCCACCACAGGGTTCACAAGTCACTCCTGGACCCTGACACAATAACCAGTTTACATTCTTTCCAACCAGGTGACTCGGTCGTTGTAAAGAAGCTTGAGGGATGAGACCACGCCAGCCACTGCAAGAAGCGACTCAACCACACCAAAGGACTGAGTAGTATCTTCGCTTATTTATATATTTTTTTGTTTAGTAAATTTTAGCAAGGGTAACGATGAAAAGCATCCCAAGTTATTATTTAAAGTGTATTTCCTGACTAGCTCAGAAAGCGAACAGGACCAATCGCTGGGTCTGTTCTGAGTCTCCACCGAGTTTTAGTACCCCAGCGATGACAGCGGTACATGCCATTTATGATGTTATTATGGGTATGAGGAGTTTTGACAAACTGGTGAAGACTCCAAACAGACACTTGTCAATGGAATCTAACGATGCATTTTTAGAGGGTAAAATTGGTTAGTTTTAATAGCTCTGCCTCTTGTTGGTTTGGGTATCTAGGCAGCCCACAAGTGTGTTTGAACTTTAGTTTGGTGCTTATGCGGATCTGCAGCTTATAAGGTAATTCCCCCAGAGCAAGAGGTTCATGTGTGATGGTAAAGCTGTCCCAGCATCTTATGTCGCGGCCGATTGCGAGGAGCTGATGGCGCGAGAAATTAAGAATGGCAGGGACAGCTAGAAGGGAGTTGTTCACCAACCCCGACCAGGTCTGGGCATGGTTTCCTGGATGTACAAGGTGGGGGGGGGGGGGGCTCGAGCTTAGGATACGATTGAACAATTCTCATCCATTTAAGGATAGGATTCTTCATGGAACTGTTGAAGCCAGAGCTATAGCTAGTGAAGGTTGGTAGTCCTTTTACAGGTCTGGGAATCTTTGGGGATCTAATTTTTATTTTACAGCGGATCGTGGTTAAAGGAAGTGGGCATATATATATACTCATGTAGTTTTTATTTCTATTCTTTCTATGTCGTGACGAGGTGCTCCTGTTGCCTGATTGGACGCGTGACCAGAGCTTCCTTGATGAGACGCCCCGAAGCCAGACCCACGTACAAGACACAGAGGATCACAGACGGATCAGCGATTACTACAGCTCACCATGTCATGTCCTCCTTTATAAGTCATGCTCCTGAAGAATAGAGTCTACATGTCAAGCCGTGTTTTCCTTTTTATGGACTCGTATGGACTGTAAGGATTGATTCATTTCTAGGTGTAAGAAGGAGATCAAGTTTCATCGATGGACATGGGGTGCATATGACAAAAAAGGGAGGACTGTTGTGGAGAATTTTATAAAGATGTAGTTAATATGTATTGTCATAGTGTCACCCAGTGTTAGTACTTCCGCAACCCGCTCTAAAGAGCTGACTGGGGCAGTCTGAGGCTGGTTGAGATAAACTTCCTGATTTGGAGAAGGGTGTTTGCGGAGTGAGGCCTCTCTGCAAACACATTATCGGTTTAGCAGATGTGTGCTCTTGTCATCTCTGTAGTGCCTGATCAGCATTTGAGGTGGTGACATGAGCGCACACCTGCGGATAAGCTCCCCTCATCAGGAACTGTGTTCATTGGTTATTGTATTATTATTGTATTATTGTATTGAATCCTTTAAGCTATATTTCTTGTGTTGTATTCTGAGTGGAGCTCCTGTGAGCTCACTTCCTGTGGAGGAGGTCACATGACGTGACATCACTTCCGGCTGGGAGTTTAATAAAAGAACCTTTTGTGGGCGTCGACAGGCAGTCTTTGCTGTGATGCCGAGATGAACATAGCTGTCTGGTGATGTCTGGTCTTTGGATGAATGGGACGAATGAATGGTGAGTGAATTTTAGCCTAAGGTAGCATTATTGCAATAAGACGAAGTGTGCTTATTTAGCACAAGGCAAAGATGGCTGCGTGCTCTGCAAACAAACAATTTTGCCATGACAGTGCCACGAATTGAGAAGCGGGGGGTGCTGACGCCGCAAATTGTTGGGGTCGGGGGGGCTTAAAAAAGGGGAGGTTGCCATCCAGGGCCCTGGGGACCTCTGGGCCCCTTACAAATAAATAAATAAATACATAAATAAAATAAAAATAAAATATATTTAAAAAAAAGCGGGGGGTTGCCACCCGGGGCCCTGGGGACCTCTGGTCCCCTTACAAAAAAAAAGAAATAAAAAAAAAAACATTAAAAAATGTAAAAAAAATAAATACATTTATAAACAAAAAAAAAAGGGGGGTTGCCATCCGGGGCTCTGGGGACCTCCGGGCCTCTGGGGACCTGTGGGCCCCTTACAAAAAAAAAAAAGAAATAAAAAAAAAAAAAGGGGGGGTTGCCATCCGGGCCCCTGGGGACCCTTTTTTTTTGTAAGGGGCCCGGAGGTCCCCAGAGCCCCTTTTTTTGATATCCAATTCCTTGTTTAAGCCATTAAGCGCAAGCGTATCAAGGGTATAGATCCAGACCGTTTCACTCTGACATAATTTCGAGAAATGTTCTGCTTCTGATAGATTGTTGAGGATGGCCTCAATGCAATAGAAAACTCAATAGTCAAATACTTCCCCTGATGTCTCTACACTCCCATCCTATGGATCCACCACCAGCCATCATGAGTTCTGAATCTAGTTCTAATAACTCCAAACAACCCATTCCTCGTAAATACTGGCAAAATCATTCTAATAATACTACACCCGCGAGATCTCATATCACAAAACGTCAACCATATCATCTCCAGGTATTAAACAAAAAAACAAACACCATGCCAAATTATCGATCCCTAAAAAAACACCTACATCTGATAACCCTCCAGCTCAACCCCATACCCTATCACAGGGATATGCAATTAGCGGACCTCCAGCTGTTGCCAAACTACAAGTCCCATCATGCCTCTGCCTCTGGGTGTCATGCTTAATGCTGTCAGAGTCTCGCTATGCCTCATGGGACTTGTAGTTTGGCAACAGCTGGAGGTCCGCTAATTGCATATCCCTGCCCTATCATCTGCTTTGTCAAGATCCCCCCCACATTTGGCGACAGCCAACTCCTCTCATCTAGTGTCTAATACATACCCACCAATAGACCATCAGGACTCATCTCAAAATATTGTTCATCCTTCTTCCTCGGTTGTCACCATACCTTTGCCTATTACCCAGAATTTGCACAGTCCCCAGTCACCTCCACCCACTATAGAAATGAACATATTAGCAGGCGACTTCAAATACTTGAAATACCATCCCATTAATCATCAATCTCTTTCTCTATTTAGAGATCAGTCCCCGCCAAAAACACAGGTTAAAAGAAAATGCACAGATGGGGGTGTAGGGGGGGACGTAGAAAATACAATAACCAATGCAAAACAATGGAAACTGTGAAGTTGTTCGATTTGTCCACTCATCTGTTGTCTTCAACTCATTTTTATTATTTAAAGATCTTAATGAATTCATCCTGAATCTCACGTTCAAAGAATTCTTCAGTATAAAATCTAATTTTAATAAAGACACACCACCAGACCCAGAAATAACTCAGACTATTGTGGATAATTCTGATTCCATTCCAGAAGACCTTTGAGACAGCTTTCTCAGTTTATATGATTTATGCCTGGAATCTGCAGATATAGATCTAGAGTTGGACCTTGATCTTCTCACACAACAACTGTCTTTATCGCCCCTTAGCGCCCCTTCCGACGCTTCATTTTTTTTCCTTCTAGAGCCATATTCTTCTTCATTCTTGCTGGAGCTGGAGCCATATTCTTCTTCCTTCTTGCTGGAGCTGGAGCCAATCCTGGCGAGTGATGTATTCTATTAATGAATACAAAGCCTGCTTGGATTGGCAGAGGCTGTAACATCATCAGCCCATGCCTCTCTGACTCTTAAAGCCAATCCGAGCAGGCTACTGTATGTAGCCTGCTCGGATTGGCAGAGGTTGTTACTCCAATCCGAGCAGGCTCTGTATTCATTTGAATACATCGCTCACCGGGATTGGCTAAGTTGTATATACTGTATGTAGCCGAAGCTACATACAGTATTACAGCACATCCAGCAGGCATCCAAGCAACTGACCCGGCGTATAAGACGACCCCTGCTTTTTGGCCAGTTTTTTAAGTGTAAAAGGTAGTCTTATACGACAGCAAATACAGTATGTTACAGAGGCCAGGAGACTACTCTCAGATTCAGGAACGTAAAAAAAACTCCCCAAAGACCCCTTACCCTCTAAAGCAGAAGAACTCATCCAGATATTTATTATGATACTTAACGAATGTTCATAAAGGATATAGGTCTTTTTTTATATTTCCATGTGTAGCGGGCATACACTTTCTATGTGTATTTGGAACTGGCAGAGACACCAGTGATGTGCAGTTCCCTGCAGCCCAGGGGGTGGCGCTGTTGCCCTGGGCTGGGGTTGAACCATTTCTGTGTGCTGTGCTCCCTTTTTGTCCTCCCTCGGCAGCAGTATGGTGGGAAGGGGAACTCGCCGTGCTTGCTGGGAGAAGGTATAAAGGGGCTGGCCATCTTTGTCACGGGGTCGAAGTCCCAGGCACCTTCAGCCTGAGGGCGGTGGTCGGATGGAGGTCCTAGGCGGCCTAGGCCTAGAGGACGTTCGGAGGTCGTGTTCTATCCCAGGCACCTTTAGCCTGGGGTGAAGTACTCGGATGGAGGTCTGGAGCTCAGTGCCCAACACTGAGTTCCGCGAGGGAAGGAGATCCTAGGGAACCCCGGGAGTGGGTACCCGAATCCGGAGGGCGTAATGGACCGGTGGGAGATACTTGCTTGAAGACCTGGTGCAGCATATTGCCAGTGACAGGTGAGCCTTCCATCGGAGACCGCCTGGAGGGAAATCCCCCCTTGCATCGGAGACCGCAACCCACTTTCAGAAAGGAAAGTGGAGAGTTCATTGTGTCTGGGCCTACTCGCATCCACACCTCCTTGTCTGTTCTGTTCTCTAAGGGAGTCCAACTGATTGTGTTCACTTTTGCATTGAGAAGAATAAAGGAGTGTTGGACTTTAATGGTGTGGGGCTCATTTTCTGGCAGACATTGTTCAAAGGAGGAGGAGGCTCCAGGTGCAGAACACCGACCCGAATGTAAAACAAGAACTTTGCTTACACCACACAAACATCTGCGGTGAAGGCTTGGCGTGGTGACCCTGCACTCTCTCCTCTAAGGTACCCCTAGACAAGAGACAGACGAGCTGATGAAAAGAGGAGAGAGAGCGGGCCGCTACATATGCTTTTACTGAAATAATAAAGTTGTAGTTTGGTTTTAGAGCAGTTATGGATGGCCAGCCGTTCGATACTAAAAAGTACGATGTTCGGAAGCAATTCATTTGTCTCAGAGTGGTAAAGTGCTGATCTCTCAAGCCCGGCAAGAATTCCGGGTTTCCGAGGATAGGTATTAAAGGTGTGTCCACTGTCAAAAGGGGGGTTTTAACAATCACTTGTGTACAGATACGTATTGTAGGGCCTATCAGAGGGTGTCTCTTTAGGTCGAGCAAAATTTTATCATAAAACCATGGTGCCCCTTTCAATGAAACCTCAGTTTGTTCTTGTTAAATCCGAACCCAAAGTTTGTTTATTAAGTGACAATTCCAATCTATAAGTCTCCCCATGTGTACACAGTGGCGTATCCAGGGTATGGCACTCCATGGCAAGTGGGCGCCATGGGGGGGGGGCGGCAAAATAAACTAAACGAAAAAAAAAAATTCCCACCCGCACCTGTCCTCCTGCGGGCCGCCTCCCGCACTATAGCCCCCGGCGGCGGCACAGCACTTCACTCTTACCTAGCTGGATCTGGATGGCAGTGTATAGGAGAGTGACAGGCGCGGGCGCCCCCATGCTTATAGATGAGTGGGACCGTCCACTGCATCTCCAGACCGTCATTCGGCTAACTGGCGGAGGCGGAGCTTTCCTCCTCTGCGCTGGTGGACTGGGCGGGGGGATGGGTGGAGATTTCCCCCCAGGAAGCCTACCTTATTGATAAAACGGCCGCGCTGCCTTGGGCAGGGGCGCTGTAGGAGCGGTGTATACACTGCTCCTACAGCGCCTCAAAGATGCGGCTTGCAGGACTTTTTTTACCGTCCTGCCAGTGCACCGCTCCAGTGTGAAAGCCTTCGGGAGTGAAAGGAGAGGCTCTTTCAGGGCACTTTGCAGGCGCTATTTTTAGCACTATAGCACCTGCAAAGCGCCTCAGTGTGAAAGTAGCCTTAAGCTGCACTGATATGCTACACTGATGGGCACTGATGAGGCCGCACTGTTGGCCACTTATAAGCTGCCCTGGTGAGGCTGCATTGTCGGGCACTGGTGAGGCTGTGCTGATGGGTACTGGCGAGACTGCACTAATGGGCACTGGTGAGGCTGCATTGATGGGTACCAATGAGGCTGCATTGATGGGCATTGGTGAGGCTGCATTGATGGGCACTGGTGAGGCTGCATTGATGGGCACTGGTGAGGCTGCATTGATGGGCACTCATGAGGCTGCATTGTTGGGCACTGGTGAAGCTGCATTGATGGGCACTGATCAGCCTGCGTTGATGGGCACTGATCAGCCTGCTTTGATGGGCACTGATCAGTCTGCACCGATGGGCACTGTCTGCACTGGTGAGGCTGCATTGATGGGCTCTGATAAGGCTGCACTGATCAGGCTGCACTGATGGGCACTGATCAGGCTGCACTGATGGGCACTGTCTGCACTGGTGAGGCTGCACTGATGGGCACTGTCTGCACTGATCAGGCTGCACTGATGGGCACTGTCTGCACTGATCAGGCTGCACTGATGGGCACTGTCTGCACTGGTGAGGCTACGTTAATGGGCACTGATCAGGCTGCATTGATGGTTCAATGGGCCACTTGACTGGACTTGCCCCCCAGGCCTAAGGCTGCCAGCCCTCCCCTGGAGCCTGCTTCCATCTTCTCCCTGAGCGCGAGCGGGTCGGTGACATCACGTGAGGTGAGGTCGCCGTCGCTGAGGAGGATCCCTTGATTGATTGCCGAGCTCCAGCACGTGTACATCTCCTGAGCCATGGGCCTCTGCTACAGCCTCCGACCATGGCTGTTCGGTGATTCTAGCGGCTCCATCTCCAACGCCCCCACCAACTCGGACACCGAGCAGCCCCCTGGAGCTGTTAGTGCCTATGAGAGCCAGGAACCTGAGGATCACAGCAGCAGCTCAGGCGGGGGGGAGCTCTGTAAACCGACTAGAGAGGGGAAAGTTCCAGACGGGCTGCTTCTACTACTGCAGAACTGGGGAGATAGCACCAGCAGCACTGGGGACAGCAATAAGCAGCAGCACAAGCCCAGCAAGGGCCAGTAGGTGCACCATCAACAGCAACATTCTCTGCAGAAGGGATGGGACAAACTCTGACTGGAGGAGAAGGAGGCCAAGAAAGTCAGCAAGAGCATAGATCGGGTACTGAAGGAGCAGAAGAGGGAGTACAAGCAGACCCATAGACTGCTCCTCCTAGGTAAGTGCCTCTCCTTCCATTTCTACATTAACATGGGGGATAGGTGGCCGGCCATGCCTGCTGACACTGCCTGTCTGCTTTATGTTGTCCTTGACATTTTATGGTTGGCCTGCATCCTGGGCATGCCTCTGGACTCTACATGCTCTATATATATATATATATATATATTGTGAGGGGGTTAGCTCGGCAGCGGGTGTGTGTGACCCCCGGGATGGGCTCCCCACACAAAAACAGGCCCAGCAAACGGAGGTTGTGGTTTTCAAAATCAAAAAGGTGCGGTTTATTTTCTATTTACAGTGACAAAACACAGCAAAGCAAAAGAAACATAAACAAAATAAATCCTGGTCAACTTGACCTCTGACTAAACATACAGGTTTCCTAACTAACAACTGGGATCAGCCTAGTGCTGTCCTAGTCCCTAAGTCCCTGGTTTTAAATGTCCAAGCAAATAGCCACACAGGCTTTGTCTCACCGCACAGGGGTTCACTCTCCCTAGACAGTCCACACAGGTCTGGTTCCAGGCATGAGCAAACACCTAATGAATCTGGGAGTTCTTATAGAGGCCTAAATGAGCTGACAAGCTTCAGCTGGTCTCATCAACTCCCTGTCTGCACGACGCCCCACACTCTCCCTAGAGGTATGAGTCATCCATGAGCCCACTAGCCTCAGCTGGGCTTATACAACTCTCCACCTAGTTGTATAAGTCGGCGTAAAGCCTGAATCTGGGCGAAATATATCTACCCCCCTGGATGCAACCAGGTGACTTTACCTTCCTGCTGTCACATACCCCCCCCTCTTGTTTTAACCTCGGGGTTGGAACACCAGCAATCAGGCATTCATGTACTCGAGACAAAGCATCCACATTCCCCATTTGAACGCCAGGGCGATGCTTTACTGTGAAGTTGAATTCCTGGAGGGCCAGGAACCACCTATTCACTCTTCTATTTGTTTCCTTGTTTTGAGCCATCCACTTTAACGGAGCGTGATCCGTAACCATGTCAAAGTGCCTACCTAGCAGGTAGTACCGAAGGGAATCTAGAGCCCACTTCACCGCTAAACACTCCTTTTCAACGGTGGCGTAATTTACCTCATGGGACTTCAACTTCCTGCTGAGGTAAATGACTGGGTGCTCTTCCCCGTTCCAGACCTGGGACAATACTGCTCCTAACCCCACATCTGACGCACCACTTTGTACGACAAAGTCTTTAGAGAAGTCGGGTGAGTACAACACTGGCTGGCTACATAAGGCTTGTTTCAAGAATTGGAATGCTGCCTCAGCCTCGGGGGTCCATTTAATCATGACCGACCCTTTCCCCTTCGTCAGGTTGGTTAGGGGCACAGCCTTAGAAGCAAAGTGGGGAATGAATTGCCGATAATACCCAGCGATTCCCAGAAAGGCTCGTACCTGCTTCTTGCTGTTGGGACGTGGCCAACTCTGGATGGCCTCGATTTTGTTGAGTTGGGGTTTTATTACTCCCCTCCCAATGGTGTACCCAAGATATTTGGCCTCCTCCTGCCCAATGGTACACTTCTTGGGGTTAGCCGTAAACCCCGCTTCCCGAACAGAGTCCAGGACTGCTTGCACTTTTGGCAGATGTGAGGCCCAATCTGTGCTATGGACAATTACGTCATCCAGGTAAGCCGCAGCATACTTCCGATGGGGCCTCAGCATCTGGTCCATTTTCCGCTGGAATGTGGCCGGCGCATTCTGTAACCCGAACGGCATTCTTTTATATTGGAACGCCCCGTCTGGGGTTACAAATGCGGTTTTCTCTTTGGCCGACTTGGCCAGGGGGATTTGCCAATACCCTTTTGTGAGGTCAAGAGTCGTCATGTATCGGGCTGTTCCCAGCCGGTCGATCAACTCATCAATACGTGGCATGGGGTAGGTGTCAAATTTTGTAACTTTGTTCAACTGACGAAAATCGTTACAAAATCGCCAGCTCCCATCCGGTTTAGGCACCAACACAATGGGACTAGACCAATCACTTTGGGACTCCTCTATCACCCCTAAGTTCAGCATTTTCTGTACTTCCTCCCGTATTGCCTCCCGTCGGGCCTCTGGGATCCGATAGGGTTTTAACTTCACCCTTTCACCGGGTGGGGTAATGATGTCATGCTCTACCCCAGATGTTTGTCCCGGCAGCTCAGAGAATACCTCCTTGTTGCGAAGCACAAACTCCTTAACCTCCTGTTGTTGGGGTTGTGACAAGGTGGCTGCTATTCCAACCTCAGGAATCACGCAACCAGTTTGAGCTGGTGACCAAGTGTCTGCGACTAGGGACTCTCTATCCCTCCAGGCTTTCAACAGATTAACGTGATAGATCTGTTCGGGCTTTCGCCTTCCTGGTTGTCTGACCTTGTAATTCACTTCGCTCACTTTTTCCATTATCTCATAGGGGCCTTGCCATTTGGCAAGGAATTTACTTTCAACCGTAGGGACAAGTACCAGTATCCTATCCCCCGGGGAAAAGGTACGGGTCTTGGCTCCACGGTTGTACACTCTCTGCTGTGCTAACTGCGCTTGGGCCAAATGTTCCTTCACGATGGGCATTACCTGTGCAA
Organism: Rana muscosa; assembly: GCA_029206835.1. Classification (NCBI taxonomy): domain Eukaryota; kingdom Metazoa; phylum Chordata; class Amphibia; order Anura; family Ranidae; genus Rana; species Rana muscosa. The sequence continues at coordinate 304,497,714 of CM055125.1, read as the reverse complement.
TTCGGTCTTGCATCAGGGCGACATGCTCAATCACACTCCTGTGGGGAGAACTCTCACTTTCCCAAGTTTCCTTGGCAATATCCAACAGCCCTCTTGGGTGTCTCCCATACAGTAACTCAAAGGGGGAGAATCCCGTAGAGGATTGGGGCACCTCCCTAATAGCAAACATCAGATAAGGAAGTAGACAGTCCCAATCCTTTCCATCTCTATCCACCACTTTCTTCAACATTTGTTTTAGGGTTTTGTTGAATCTTTCAACCAGCCCATCGGTTTGGGGGTGATACACAGATGTACGTAATTGCGTCACTTTGAACAATTTACACAGCTCCTTCATAACCCGGGACATAAAGGGTGTACCTTGGTCCGTAAGCAGTTCTTTACAAATACCCACCCGGCTAAACACAAGAGATAGCTCTTTGGCTATGGTTTTGGCCGAGGTATTTCGGAGAGGGATCGCTTCTGGATAACGGGTGGCATAGTCCATTATAACTAATATGTACTGGTGCCCCCTAGCGGACTTGATTATAGGACCTACCAAATCCATGGCGATCCTCTCAAACGGGACCTCAATGATGGGTAGAGGGACCAGCGGGCTACGGAAATGTGGCATCGGGGCCAACCTCTGACACACAGGGCAGGAGGAACAATAATTTTCTATGTCCTTCATCACCCCCGGCCAATAGAATCTCTGTAATACCCTCTCTCGGGTTTTCTCTGTCCCCAGATGACCTCCAAGAATGTGCCCATGGGCCAACTCCAACACCAACTTCCTGTAAGGTTTGGGCACCACAAGCTGCTCAACGGTTTCTTCTGCCCTTTTTGCCACCCGATACAGTAGGTCCTTCTCTACGCTGAAGTATGGGTAAGTGCAGGTATTATCTGGGTTCACTAACTCGCCATCTATTTTCACTACGTTTTCCCGTGCCTTTATTAGGGCGGGGTCTCTCAACTGTTCTGTGGCAAAGTTTTCCCTGTGAACCTCAAGATCAGAAAACTCCACAGACGGTAGGTTTTCGTCTGAGGAGGTGGGCTCCTCTCCAGTTTCTTGAGTCTCCCCTGCCAATACTGATAAGGGAAATTCCGGAGAGTCCTCACCACTCTCAGGGGAGTTCTGGCTATCACATTCCTGGTACATAGGGGCACCAGTGGGGGGCTCAGGATCATCCCACAGTTCCCAGAACTTCGGAAAATCCCTTCCCACAATGGCGTCATGCGGTAACTGAGATACTAAGCCCACTGGATGAGAGAGGGTACCTTTGGGGGTCTCGAAACACACTGTAGTCACTGGATACTCTCGGGTGTCCCCATGCACACAAATAACAGCTACCTTGCTATTCCCAGAGACCTCTGTTTTAACTAACTCAGCCTTTATCAGGGTCACAAGGCTACCTGAATCCAGCAATACCACAACATTTCTACCATTAACACACATTTTGCATAAATGTTTCTCAGTTCCTCGAATGGCAGTGCATGCGACTGTCGCACACAGCGACTGACGTCTGCCCGTCAGAAAGTCACACTGCATGGGTTCCTCCACAACCGGGCAATTGGCTGCAATATGTCCCGCTTGCCGGCAGCGGTAGCAAACGATCCTTCTTGCCGCCTCTTGAGCCGCTGATTTCCCAGGCTGTTCTCGCCAAACTTGGGGTAGAGCTCCCACCCTCTCACTCTCTCCACCCTCACCCCTTGGAATCCTCTTATCCGCCCCTGGGGATGGTCTGGTCTTAGGGTGGAAAGTCCGAGTGTCTCTGGAAGAGGCCGTCAGGTTCTCTGTAGCCAAGTATTTCTCCACACGATCCACAAGACCATCGGCCGTCTCTGGGTCTCCATGGCTTACCCACTTTTGGATGGCAGTAGGAAGAGCTCTCAAAAACCGATCCATTACAACACGTTCCACAATCTTTGGTGCGGACAAAGTCTCTGGCTGTAGCCACTTTCTGCTCAGGTGAATGAGATCATACATTTGAGACCTGGGGGGTTTTCCAAGCTGGAAAGTCCAGTTATGCACACGCTGAGCCCGGACAGCCTGGGTGACACCCAGCCTTGCCAATATTTCAGCTTTTAGCATCACATAGTCTTTTGCTTGGTTAGGCTCTAGGTCATAGTAAGCTTTCTGCGATTCACCAGTTAACAGAGGAGCCACCAGTCCAGCCCACTGCTCCTCAGGCCACTTTTCTCTTTCAGCGGTCCTTTCAAATGTGGTCAAAAATACCTCTGGATCATCCTCTCCAGTCATTTTTGTCAATAAACGACTCACCCCAAAGGACGCGGTATTAGTGGGACGGCTTTCCTCACTGGTCTGCGGACGTTGCTGCATTACTGCTTCCATCTGTTGTTGTAGTCTCTGATCTTGCTTCTGCAACAGGTCTATGAAGCGGGCCTCAGATTGCTGCTGGGCTTGTTGCTGAGCCTCCAGACTCTGTTGCAAAGTTGCGTTTGTCTGCTGCTGGGCTGCAAGGCTCTGTTGATGAGCTTGCTGCTGGGCTGCGAAGTTCTGTTGTTGAGCTGCAAGGCTCTGTTGATGAGCTGCAAGGCTCTTTTGTAAACCTGCATTTGTCTGCTGTTGATTGGCATTTGCTAGAGCCAGCTGCTTCAGTATCTCCTCCATGCTGGCTTAAAAAAAAACTGCCACTGGTTCTCCACCAACTGTGAGGGGGTTAGCTCGGCAGCGGGTGTGTGTGACCCCCGGGATGGGCTCCCCACACAAAAACAGGCCCAGCAAACGGAGGTTGTGGTTTTCAAAATCAAAAAGGTGCGGTTTATTTTCTATTTACAGTGACAAAACACAGCAAAGCAAAAGAAACATAAACAAAATAAATCCTGGTCAACTTGACCTCTGACTAAACATACAGGTTTCCTAACTAACAACTGGGATCAGCCTAGTGCTGTCCTAGTCCCTAAGTCCCTGGTTTTAAATGTCCAAGCAAATAGCCACACAGGCTTTGTCTCACCGCACAGGGGTTCACTCTCCCTAGACAGTCCACACAGGTCTGGTTCCAGGCATGAGCAAACACCTAATGAATCTGGGAGTTCTTATAGAGGCCTAAATGAGCTGACAAGCTTCAGCTGGTCTCATCAACTCCCTGTCTGCACGACGCCCCACACTCTCCCTAGAGGTATGAGTCATCCATGAGCCCACTAGCCTCAGCTGGGCTTATACAACTCTCCACCTAGTTGTATAAGTCGGCGTAAAGCCTGAATCTGGGCGAAATATATCTACCCCCCTGGATGCAACCAGGTGACTTTACCTTCCTGCTGTCACAATATATATATATATATATATATATATATATATATATATATAAGGCTTCACTCCTGCCCAGCACACTAGCTGCATGGAGTTTGCATGTTCTCCCTGTGGGGTTCCTCTCCCACTCCAAACACATGCAGGTAGGTGAATTGTACCCTGTGTACAGACTGGCAGTGTACATGGCTGATCACATTCTACACTGACCCTACAATCCTAGAGGACCCTACACATATCTATGTATACTTCCATTCAGTCCTGTCCAGCTCTTGGCAGATTTTGAGCCAGAGATCATCTTAAATCATTTTTCGGACATGGGGGTGGCATGCAGAATGTGATTGGCCATATACATTGCCACTTCATACAGACAGGTGACCATCACCTACCAACATGGCTTTGGAATGTGCTAGGAAACTGGAGTACCTGGAGGATGCCCACACAAAGAGAACATGAAAACTCCATGCAGATAGCTTCCTGGCCCAGATTCAAACCAAGTGAGGCAAGTGCCAACCGCTAACCTACTGTTCTCCCTATATAACTGTATATAATGACAGCATTATCTGAAAGTAGGGTTTCAAATGTTTTAAAAGGGGCGCATTTTCAGTGCTTGCCATAGGCGCCATTTTCGCTAGATACGCCTCTGTGTGTACAGCCTGGTAATATTTGAGTACATCTGGGAATGCAATCCCTCCACTGTGTTTAGGTTGAGATAATTGGACTCTGGGAGTGCGTGGTTTCCTATGTGCCCATATAAATATAATGAACAGGGAATGGACCTGTTTAAAGTATTGAGATGGTATCTTTAATCGGCAGAGTTTGTAAATATAGATATTATACTATAATTATACTATAATAATATAGAATTTGAGATCTATGGTAGATTGTCTAATCTACAGATCAATTTCAACAAATCAGAAGCAATGGGGGTAGGTGTCCCCATCGAGAGGCTACAAACTCTATAGACAAATTTTAGGTTTAAGTGGACAGATACTGCCCTGAAATACCTGGGAATGTATATTCCCTCTAATCTAATACGGGTCTTTGAACTTAACTTTCCTCCCCTATTGACTAGAACACGCATTTCTTTAGAGACATGGAACCGGGGAATGCATTCGTGGTTTGCTAGATGCAACCTCTTAAAGATGAGTATCTTACCCAAGTATCTATATTTTGGTTTTAATCTTTATATGTTTTGATTTGTGTGGCACATACAATATCCCCCCCCCCCCCCCACTCCAATCTTCTTATGGAAGATTTGGAGGCCCTTTTTTGTTCCTAATGTATGCATTTTGGGAATTGTGCCTACTCTATCTCTACAGAGGTTTTCCGCCTACTTACATATGTGACTGTCTTACCTCTGCTCACCCTGTACTATCCTGCTGTCAGCATAAGGCCACTTTCACACTGAGGCGTCTTACATGCATTTTTTTGCAGTAAAAATAGCACCTGAAAAGCGCCTGTAAACTGCCTCTTCTGCAGCCCCAGTGTGAGAGCCTGAGAGCTTTCACACTGGGGTGGTGCGCTTGCAGGACAGGGGCGGTGCGAGATCCCACACAGCCCCTGCCATTGAAATCAATGGCCACTGCTGTCAAAGCGCCTGAAAAGCTCTTTGGCAGCGGCGCTTTGCCGGCGATTTTAACCCTTTTTGTCGGTTAAAAGCGCCCCGCTAGCGGCCGAAAAGCGCTGCTAAAATGACGGTAAAGCGCTGCTAAAACTAGCAGCAATTTAAAACTAGCGCCACTTTACCGCTACTGCCCCCACCGCCCCAGTGTGAAAGTAGCCTAAGTGCATTATAACATAGTCTGATTGGCTTCTAGTGCTGATCTTCTTTCTCAAGTCTGATTATAGGGGCTGAAAATAATTATTTACACTAGCTGCATTTAAAAATTAATTTATTAATTTTTCTAATAGATATATAACTGCATCAATTGGTGTTTTATATATGCCTGGGGTTTTCATTATTTTATGGTTAGTGAGTAGTACCTGCTTCTGTCACTAAAGGTCCATGCACACTGGGCTTAAAAAAATGTCTATTCTTTTTGGAGTAAAAAACTTCCATATAGAGCATTTTTTGTACAAAGTTTAGATGAGTTTAGGAGATCAGAAACACGAATGAGAAGGGTTTTTTTTCTGACTCTAAACGTTGTTCTCAAAATATGCCTCTTAACGTCCTAATGTACATGGACACATAGGATAACACTGAGTTGCTTCTACAGGCAGAACACAAAACTCCTGTAGAAGCAATGTTGTTTAAGCCAGTGTGCATGGAGCCTAATGCCCCATACACACGATCATTTTTCATGCCATTTTTTAAACCGACGTTTTTCTTGTAGTTTTTTTTCATGTTTCCTCTCAAGCCTGTCTTGCGTACACACGATCATTAAAAAAACCGCTCGAGCAAAGCGCAGTGACGTACAGCACGTACGACGGCACTATAAAGGGGAAGTTCCGTTCGAATGGCGCCACCCTTCATGTTATTAAAGTTTGTTGAGCGACGATTCGCGCTTTTCAGCCTCGTGCTTTTCAGTCCGTTACTGTGTGATGAATGTGCTATCTCCATTACGAACGCTAGTTTTACCAGAACGAGCGCTCCCGTCTTATACTTGATTCTGAGCATGCGCGTTTTTTTTTCACGTCGTTAAAGCATACACACTATCGTTTTTCACGTCGTTAAAAAAAACGACATGAAAAACGAAGTGAAAAAATAGAGCATGTTCGAAATTTTTAATGGCCGTTTTTCACGTCGTTAAAAATGCTCTGGAGCATACACACGATCGGTTTTAATGCCCATTATTAAAAATGGCATTTTTAACGGCATGAAAAACGATCGTGTGTATGGGGCATCAGAGCCGGTTCACACAGGGGCAACACGACTTTGAGCACGACTTTGCGAGGCAGCTTGGACATGACTTGAGAGTGGACCACAGCGCGACTTGGAGCGACTTGAAGTCGCCTCCAGGACAGGCTGTCCCCTGTGTTTGATATGAATCTCGAGGGGGAACTCCACGCCAAATTTTAAATAAAAAACCGGCATGGGTTCCCCTCTAAGAGCATACCAGGCCCTTAGGTCTGGTATGAATTTTAAGGGGATCCCCCTACGCCGAAAAAACGGTGTGGGGGTCCCCCCAAACTCCATACCAGACCCTTATCCGAGCACGCAGCCTGGCCGGTCAGGAAAGGGGGTGGGGACGAGCGAGTGCCCCCCCTCCTGAACCGTACCAGGCCGCATGCCCTCAACATGGGGGGTGGGTGCTTTGGGGCAGGGGGCACCCTGCGGCCCCCTACCCCAAAGCACCTTGCCCCATGTTGATGGGGACAAGGGCCTCTTCCCGACAACCCTGGACGTTGGTTGTCGGGGTCTGTGAGCCCCTTTTAATAAGGGGCCCCCAGATCCCGGCCCCCCACCCTATATGAATGAGTATGGGGTACACCGTCACGGCGTGACAGCCCGGGGCATTATGGGACTGTGACATCATAAGGGGGCGGGGTCACATCACTCGGTGACCACGCCCCGTGCCTATTTAAGTCGTTCTGCGCCGCGCACACGGCATTACAGCGGGAGACCTTGTCGTGTCAACATCTCAAGAAGAGAAGAGGGAAGAAGATAAGGGGGAAGACCGGGTCCCCGCTAGCAAAAAAAGCTGGCAGAAGATAGCGGAGATGCCGGCAGAAGGCAGAAAGCATCGGAGAGCGGGAGAAGAACCAGAGAGCGCGGAGAAGGCACCGGAGAGCGGGAGAAGAGGTCCGAAGTTGGTAGAAGACCCCCGAAGTCGGTAAAAGACCCCGAAGTCGGAAGAAGACCCCCGGAGCTGCCTAATAAATTACTTTAAAAAGCTGTCTAGTGTGTTTTTTTATTGACACTTTCCCCCAGGTGAATGGGTAGGGGTACGATGTACCCCATACTCATTCACATAGGTTGGGGGGCTGGGATCTGGGGGCCCCCTTATTAAAAGGGGCTCGCAGATTCCGATAAGCCCCCCGCCCGCAGACCCCGACAACCAACGTCCAGGGTTGTCGGGAAGAGGCCCTTGTCCCCATCAACATGGGGGCAAGGTGCTTTGGGGTGGGGGGCCGCAGGGCGCCCCCTGCCCCAAAGCACCCACCCCCCATGTTGAGGGCATGCGGCCTGGTACGGTTCAGCAGGGGGGCGCTCGCTCGTCCCCACCCCCTTTCCTGACCGGCCGGGCTGCGTGCTCGGATAAGGGTCTGGTATTTATTTTGGGGGGACCCCCACGCCATTTTTTTGGTGTAGGGGGTTCACCTTAAAATCCATACCAGACCTAAGGGCCTGGTATGCTCTTGGAGGGGAACCCATGCCAGTTTTTTTATTTAAAATTTGGCATGGAGTTCCCCCTCATGATTCATACCAAATACCAGCTCTGTGGGAGGGAGGGAGGGGTTTGCCTTAGAGCCGGTTCACAGAGGGGTGACTTCCTGTAAAGTTGCCTCACTATGAACGGGGATCCGACTTGGAGGCGACTTCCATTGAAATCAATGGGTACAAGTCGCCTAGAAGTCGGATTGAAGTCGTACAGGAACCTTTTCTGAAGTCGGAGCGACTGCAGTAGTGTACATTAAGACGGCTCCATTCACTTCCATTACTTTTCTAAACCGCGCGACTTGGGGCAACTTGGGGCGACTTGAAGTCGAATCCCAGGACGCCCCTGTGTGAACCGGCTCTAACAGTCCACAGTGGAAATAGAAAACAAAAATAAAACCATTGAGCCTAGGTTCACAATATTGTGGTATGATAATGCACACATGTTAAAGTGTTACTAAACCCAGCCAGGACCCTGCATTCACTATATCTGGTCTCTCATAGTACACAGAACATGGAAATGCAATAGTTTTAGCAAAGATAAATTGCTAAATACCTTTTCCATCCGCAGTTAGAGCAGTCTTGTGACTTCTGTCAGTGTCTGGTAGAAGGAGTTTTCATTCTGCTCTGATTGTCCTATGAGGCTGCAGAACCCCTAACAGTGCTGATCACATGCACTCTCCTAAGAAAAGAAAAAAAAACTCTCTAGCAATACACACCAAACTGAGCATGTGCAGCTTGTCCTATAGCATCTGTTCTATCAGGAGATGGTTTGGGGACTGTGGAAGAAGGGGAGGATCAGAGAGGACAGGGTCAAACAGCCTTTTTACACAATGCAGAGCTTAGGTTCCACGGTGAGTATACCAAGCATGCTTTACTGCATATACAGACTGATTTTACTGTTGTGGTTAGTTAGTGTTTAGTAACACTTTAAAGTGGTTGTAAACCCCTATAATTTTTTTTTTTTAAACCACCTGTAAGAGAAAGGCATAATGAGTTAATATGACTAGCATAATAGCTCATTATGCATCACTTACCTTAGATCGGGGCCCCCAAAGCCGTCCTCGTCTCCCTCTTCAGCCGCAGCCATAGCCGCTCCGGCGCTGTGATTGGCCAGAGCGGCGAAGACGTGACTCCGCACATGCGCGCGGGAGCCGTCGAATCCGGCTAAGTCGTCGAATGCTGGGACTTAGCCGGATTTGTGAATGGGATTAACCCCATGAATGCGCCGTTGTCTATGGCGCGCATGCGCCGTAGACACAGAGCAATGTAATTTTTAGCAAATATCTCCTAAACCGTGTAGGTTTAGGAGATATTTCTTGCACCTACAGGTAAGCCTTAATCTAGGCTTACCTGTAGGTGCAAGTTGCAAAAGGGGGTTTACAACCACTTCAATGTGCCTTATGCATGTTGCTACTCCAGGTGGGTCTGCTTAAGCATCCCCTCACCCCCTTAGCCTTTGGATACATAGGGTGCCAGCTCCACTTCTCAGCTATGCACACTAAAAGAAGATAGGATTCAACAGGCTGGACTTCTGAACAATCACCCACTTTATTGTGAGTATAAAAAAGTGTCAAAAACAGCAAGACAGGATACAATGGGAGCAGGAATTAAAGTTGACATGTTTTGCTCTAATTAGTGCATATTCATGACTCACTGGGGTTGATTTACTAAACCTGGAAAGTGCAAAATCTGGTGCAGCTCTGCATAGAAACCAATCAGCTTCCGGGTTTCTTTGTGTAGCAACATGGGGTTTAGTCAGGGATGCTCCTCAAAAATGAACTTGCCAGGAGTAGTTACCCAGGTCAATTGTTAGAGGTCCATTGATTTATCCCTAAGTTTGGCCTGGTTGTATTTTTCTCTTCTACCACTAGGTGGCTGGGCACTTGGTGGTATTAGATATGAGAAGGACAACTCAAGGTCAGGTTATGGGTATATGGGGTATCTCAGCCAATGGGCAGGGGTTTTCTTGAATCTCTTGGCCTGCTGGGAGAGCCTATATATTTGGGTGGAGTCAGGTGATCTATGTTTTGTGCCACCTGGACAGCTGTCTGAGTGGACGTGTGTCGTGTGCCCTGGGCTGCTAGGCCGGAGATTGGGCATATCCCGGGAGCATCTAGCTGCAAGGCTGTGTGAGGACCTATCCAGAAGTAAGAGAGCATCGGATTGTGGCTTGCAGTCCAACCAGAAGTGACGGTTCTGCCAGCCGGAGAACCTGTCAGTGGTCGGAGGTAGAAGGGAATCTCTCGCCACAAAGGGACCAATCACCTTATAACCAGGGACCACAGTGAGTAACTGAAGCAAGTACCGGAGCAGCCTTCTCACCGAACAGGCAAGGTGGAAAATCTGGAAATTTCAGGTGGTTATCAAGTCAGGGACCCAACCAGTGGAGGTGACGGTTGCAGAGCAACCTTATGAGTCAAGTCAGGGACCGAGCTGGTCAGCAGGGGTGAAGCTTGAGAAGTATCTGGAGTGCCAAGCTAGGGACTCAGCAGGGAAGTGTGGATGACGCTTGAGGGAGATACCACCGCAAAGATTGGAGGAGCTCAAGGGATTCAGAGTCAGTGAATAAGAGGGTCTAGTGAGAGACCGGGATCTCAGTGTTGAAGAAATACAAGAAGCAGTTGTAGTGAAGCTGAAGGAACTGTTACGTTTGAGTTAGGAACTGTTAAAGACTGCTGCCATAGGAGACAGCATTTCTGCATGTGGAGATGTGGCGCCTTTCTGGGGCCTTTCCCTGCACGGCTGTCCTCCTATTGAAGTCTCTGAGTCTGCCAATTGAATCTACAACTACTTAAGGGTGTCCTGGCCCTAACCCTCTTTCCCCCCTAAATACAAAAAGGACTGTTAAGAGAAATAAACCCTCTTTTACATCCAAGAAGTGTCTGGCGCCCAAAAATTTGTCCACCTTGCACCCGCTATGTCTCACAACCCACCACATACAGAGGGATGTCAGCTATCTTTGGCCTGGAAAGTTCTCATTAGACTGGACAATAGGCTTGTGCAATTCGTTTCGTTACGAATCGAAATTCATCCGAATTTAGCAACTTTTTGACATTCGGAAGCATTCGAATTTCCGAACAAAGCAATTACGAATAAAACCGAATCCAAACTAAAATTATCATAAAATAGCGAATGCTTTCGGCATAATTTGTTATTGCGTTAATGCGGCCTAATGCAAGTCGACTTGTGATCGTAATCGCATAACAAATAATTTAATTATATTCGAATTGATTCGTTTTACTCCCTAGTGAGCTACTAACAATTGGAAAGAAATTGATTCATCAGAATGATTGTCCGCTAAATTTAACGAATAGTGAAATGAAATCATTCGTTATGCAAAACCACGAGTCGAATTGGTGTTGCATTAGGCCGTGTTAAAGCATCAACAAATTACACCAAAGCCATTCGTTATTTGAGATAATTTTTGTCGGATTCGGTTTTATTCGTAATTGCTTTGAACCGAAATTCAAATGCATTCGAATGTCCGAAAGTTGCAAAATTCAGACGAATTTCAATGCAAATGCATTCGTTATTCCGGATATTAGAGAATTACAGTTTTTTTAGCCAATCAGTTGATTCCTTGGGGGCTGGATTACTGGCATGCAGTAATTTACAGGCCAATCAGTTGATTTATTTTGTGCTGGAGGTTGGATTAAGGGCAAAAGGTCACTGCATTGTGCATTCCACCAGTGGTAACTGAGTGAGAAAGGGAGTTTGTGCAGAGGAGGGGAGACAATATTTGAGAAGTAGCAGAAGAGAGTCCAGCCTAGTAAATTGTTTTGTAAAGATGGATTCAAGCTCTCAACATGAGGTTCCTCCTCCTGGTACCAGCAGCAGCAGTGACACAGCAACAACAACCACTACCAGCACCTGTGAGTTTGTACCACCATTGTCTGTGTCATGTATGTCAGCATCTGTATTGCCAGGCCCAGACAGTCATACTTCCACCACCAGTACTACACATTCCAGTAGTCGTGTTAAGTCTAAAAGGAGTGACTTTCAAAGGGGAGGCAAATGAAGGAGCAGAAGCAGCTTGCCTGTCCTGTTTCAGTGCCTCAGCCAAAGCGTTCAGGCAGATCTAGCTGCAAAAGGCCTAGCTCTGATACTTTGACTATCAGTAGTAGTGCTATGCTAAGGCCACCTTCCAAACAGAAAAGGTCAGAGAGGGAAACTGTTGGTTCAAAATCCCCTACTAGCAGGGCTGAGAGGTCCTGCTCTGAGACCAGGAAGCAGTCGGCATCTATTGCATGTCGTCGCCTTTTTCAGGATCTTCCCCCAAGAACAACCTGCACAATAACTACTAGTGCCAGTTGTGTCACCACCACCTCTGCTATGGGCACTTTGAGAAATGTGGTGACACCAAGTATTTTTTACAGGAAAGGCCTGACACTACCACCTACACAGGCTTTTGATTCTGCGCATCCATTTAAGCAGCCTAAAAGTGAAATATTAGAATATGAGCAAGACATTTTGTGCGCTCATAGTTCCACCACCACCACTATTGCTACTCCCATTGGCACCACCATCACCACTGAAAAAATTACATCTGCAGGTCATAGAAGTAATGACAGAGATTTTTTAGTCACATTTCCCTTTAGCCATCCGAGAGAAAAGGTAATTCAGCAGGACCCCCCAACATCTGATGGTGCTAAATCCTCCTTCGCAAACATGGAAGATTCAGATTATACCTTACCTTTTAATCTCGATCAGGAACCAAATGTTTATGAGACAGAATATTCTCCTTCCAATATTAAATTTGATTCCCCACTGTTGTATTCCCCTGAAAGAATGGCACCAGTGGCACCTGCCTCTCCTGTTCCGGTTGAGTCTCCTATAAACATTAGAGCCGCCAGCACAACTGTTAATCAAGTAACCTCCTTCACTATCCCTGACATGAGGCCACCTCCCATTTTATCACAAAAACACTGCAGCATATCAGAGTACATAGGCCAGGCTACAACCAAAATTAAGCAACTTGCTCTAGCATCTGCGGCTGAAGAGGAAACTCTCTCTAAAAAATCTTCACCACACAGTGGCAGCACCCGTCGTTCTAAAATTTGGCAACATTTCGTGACAGTTGGTGATGGCCGCACAGCTACATGTAAAATATGCAGCAGAGAAGTCAGCCGTGGGAGAATGTTGGGTCATCTCACGAACGCTGGGATGAAGCAACACATGCTTAGCCACCATAGGCCAGTGGTGCTGAGGGAAGAAATGGGTGTGGCTCCCCCATCTACCACCACTATTACCAGCAGCAGTGTCAAAGTCACAGCCACTTCTGGAGCTGCAGGTCGTAGAATGCTAAATAAATCCATACAGCCCACTATTGAACATTTTGGAGGGGTACATTACCAGGGTATGTCAAAACAGCAGTCCCGTAAACTTACGCGCCTCATTGGACAACTTATAGCTGTTGGGGGGGCTTCTTTCAGTTTTGTGGAAGGGGAGCCCTTCAAGCAGCTGATGCAGGCTGTGGCACCACAATACCAGGTCCCTTCACGCACCACATTCAGTAGAACTGTAGTGCCCTCGCTGTACCGGTCATGTGTTGGGGTTTTGAAGGATTTGCTGGGGAAGGCTGCTGGCCAATCAGTTCACTTTACAACTGATTTATGGAGTGCTACTAGTGGCCAGCATGCCTTCCTGTCCTTGACTGCCCATTGGTGGCAGCCCAATGAGTCGCAAGATATACAACCACCACCACAAACAATTGCAAGGTCAAGAAAAACCTCAAGTGCTGTGGCCGCTGCCACAGTGCACAAGACAGGATTGCACTCCTTCCTCCTCCATGCTGAGGTGATGGATCAGCAGCACACATCACACAATATTTTAAATGCACTTCAGAAAATGATAGGGAGGTGGCTAGGGGAACAGGCAGGCACTAATGTCAAAATGGGATTTGTTGTCAGTGATGGTGGAGCGAACATGACAAAGGCTATCCGTGATGGAAGATTTGTTGGTGTGCGCTGCTGTGCACACATCCTTCATCTAGTTGTTAGGTCTGCTCTCGATGATAACACTAACAGTGGAAGGTTAGCAGCACTTTTATGCCCCGTACACACGATCGTTTTTAATGTCATTTTTTAAACCGACGTTTTTCTCCTCGTTTTTTTTCATGTTTCCTCTCAAGCCTGCCTTGCGTACACACCATCATTAAAAAAAACGATCAAGCAAAGCGCAGTGACGTTCAACACGTACGACGGCACTATAAAGGGGAAGTTCCGTTCGAATGACGCCACCCTTTGGGACGCTTTTGCTAATTCCGTGTTTCCGCGTGTTAGTAAAAGTTTGGTGAGAGACGATTCGCGCTTTTCAGTCTTCGTGCTTTGAAGATCGTTTTTGGGAGTTCAGTTTGCGCCTGTGGGTTTGTATCTGTTTAGCACTGCTTGTAGTCAGTTCGTATCTGTTTATTCAGTGCGGCCTGCTCTGCACGTTCGTGTTTTTCAGCTTGTTCTTCATAGGCCTTGCTGTTCTTCCGTGCGTTCTTCTAGTTCGTTCTGTTCAGCCGACCGTTATCTAGCCATGTTGCGGCTACGTACTCATCGTAGAGTTCGTGCTGTAGTTGGTGCAGGGGTTCATGCTGTATCCCGACTCCATGCCATGAGCAGGGTCAGGAGGAGTTCATGGACCAAGAATTGGTTGCTCCAGCGGCACCAATTCTGTCATATGCCTTTGTTGCGGGAGATCAGGGAGAATAATCCTGATGATTTCAGGAATTTCCTCAGGATGTCTGACCCCGTATTTCAGCAGCTGTTGGCTTTGGTGTCCCCCTATATTACCAGGCAGGACACCGTTATGCGGGAAGCCATCAGTGCTGAGCAGAGGCTCATCGCCACGTTGCGATACCTGGCTACTGGGAGAAGCCTGCAGGACCTTAAGTTCTCCACAGGCATATCCCCCCAGGCTCTGGGGATCATTATACCAGAGACTTGTTCTGCCATCCTTCAAGTTTTGCAGGAGGACTATATTAAGGTAAGTGTTCTTCTTAAAAAATTCACATTGTATGCTTTTTATTTTTAGATATTTTTAATTTGCTTTATTTGCAGTCCCTAATTCACATGATTCTTAGCTGCAGGGAATGTCCCCTTTCTCCCCATGTTTTATTATTTTAAGTTTGGGGTTTGAGGATTACCTGTAAATTTGGCTTACCTAACCTCTCCAGCATGCTATCCTGGGGCCATACCTACCTTGCCTAGTCATTTCCATGTTTTTTATTATATGTTCCATCGCAGTGCTTTACCCAAAACGCACCCTAAATTTGGCCTAGGAATGTTTCATTTTTGTTAACTTCAATACAGAGTGCAACAGCCTTCATGTGTGATATTCCCAACTCATCTTCAACCCCCCCCCCCCCCCCCCTAATGTTTTAAAAAAATTTTTTTTTCTAGCTTCCAAATTTTTACGTATTGAACAGTTTCTACCAATGTTGGCCATGAATGTGTGTATGAAATCAGCTTTCAATGTTTCTGGCTCCAAGTATTAATTTGTTATTTCTTCAATTCCATAGTTCCCTTCTTCGCCACATGAATGGCAGAATGTGGCTTCCGAGTTTGCCCAGCGATGGAACTTTCCAAACTGTGGAGGAGCCATCGACGGCAAACATGTTCGGGTCGTCCCCCCACCCCATTCGGGATCCTTTTATTATAATTATAAGGGATTCCACAGCGTCGTGATGATGGCAGTGGTGTCGGCCACCTACGAGTTCCTCTATGTGGACGTTGGCAAGAATGGCAGGATGTCTGATGGAGGAGTTTTTGCCCAGACGGAGTTTGGAGAACGGCTCCTTTTGGATCTGCTGGCCTTGCCACCAGCGGAGCAGAATGTGGAGGGACTACCTTTTGTGTTTGTGGCGGATGAGGCGTTTGGCCTGGGACCCCATTTGATGAGGCCATTCCCGCAACGCACACTCACCCCTGAGAGGAGGGTTTTCAATTATCGGCTGGCCAGAGCCAGAAGGGTGGTGGAAAATGCGTTTGGGATCATGGCCAGCCGATTTCGCCTCTTCCTTACCTCCATCCACCTTGCCCCATACAAATGGAACCATGTGGTTATGACGTGCTGTGTGCTGCATAATTTCCTAAGGGTGCATTCAACGAGTTATATATCTTTGAGTGGGCCTGAGGCCTCTTTAATCAATGCTGAAACTTTGGTGGCCCTGGAACCTGGCCGTCCTGGCTTGGCCCCCCCAACCGGACGTGAGGTCCGTAACCAATATGTGGACTATTTTATGGGTAGGGGGGCCATTGAAATGCCAGCCAATCTATAATAATTTTAGACCAAAAAAATAAAACTTTTTCTTGAGTAAATATTGGTTAGTCATTTTTATTGTATAATGTTTGATGTTTCTGGTAGGTTTACCTAGTGCACTTGTTTTGCCATGTGGATTAAAAAATATTTTAATTAGCCTTCATTGTCAGTGTAAACACCAAACATTGATTAGTTCACTCAGCACCACATTTACATAATGAAGCCACAATGATTTGTTATGTAAAAATACCTTTATTTTTTTTGTTTAGGTGGGCAACTTCCTTAGAAATGTGGATGTCCCCTTAATTTCGGGTGTATTACAACGCATGACCAGCCATGCATAAACAAACTATATTTCTCCAAATTTTGAATAAACTAAACATGTGCTAGTCATTAAAGGGTAAAATATCAAAAGAAAAAAAAATCTCTGCAAGTAAAACGTTATTTGGTGTAAAAACATTAGACACGCCCAAGCACAGCCATGATATTTTGGAGCCTTTCCTCCACCCGCTTTGTATTTGCCCTGATCTCTAGCAAATCTCCCTTAATTTTTTCGAGGTCACGACAGCAGACCATCAGGTATTGGATCAGGATCTGGGCACTGTGATGTGTCAACTTATTGGGGTCTTCGGCCAGAACTGCACCTAAATGTAAAAAGAAATATGTAGGATAGAATATGTAGGCCTACATCTATTTAACATGCATGTGTCTGGTTTCACTCTGACCTGTGGTGGTGCCACTTTCCACTTCCACAACATCACATTCCTCTCCATCCTGGGGTTCTGGGGGTATTGTTGTAGGTATTGCAATTCTCGTCTCATCTGAGGTAGCTTTTCGAATCCCTAGGGAGATTGAAATAAAAGGAATAGTTTCATTAGTAGCGACTCAATTTTGCTAAAATAAGAAACATGAAAAAAAACTTGGTAATCATTCTTTTGAAGCATGCTCCATTTTAATTTTTACCCTCTGTGCCAACCGGGACAAATGATTGGATACATAGCCCAAAACAGAGCATATACATTTTGTAAACAAAATTGAAACATTGTAACACCCCAAAGTATCTACACTGGATCACCTGTGTGTGACTCCCTCAAGCTTTTTGGCTTTAGGCCCACACTTGTACTACTGCGTTCAGATGTTTCAACAGCTGCTGAGCATTCACTCCCTTTAACATTACCATGCATATCGTTTTTTCAAATGAACAAATGTCCTTTGGATTAGCACACCAAAAATAAGTGTGGCCCAAATTTACTCCCCCAAATAAACCAAAAAACATGGGTGTTCACATTGGATGATCCTAAAACATCGTTTGAGGAACTGTACGGAGAAAGCGGTTTAATACGTCCGTTTACTATGCGGACGAACCTGAAAGATGGTATCTTTCAGTGTACTATATGAAAGTAAAAAATACACGACAGAATACAAGAAAATAATATGTACCAGGGAAACTCAAAAAAAACAACTTACTTTTTAATATAACTTTCTTGATTCTTTTATATTGGTCGGCCTCCCGCAACTTCAGATCTGACCATCGTTTTCTGAGCTGTTCCTTCGTTCTGCACACCCCGAATTTGTGGTGGAGACTTTTGACCACTTTGCCCATAATTCTGGACTTGACCAGATTAGGCCTTTTATACGGACCATGCTTGGCATCATAATCCACCTTCTTTAAAATGGCGACCATCTCCACCATTTCCTCGAATGACATGTTGGATGCCTTATATCTCCTGGGTCTTGATTTGGGCTCCTCTGTAATTTCATCCTCTGTAGAGGTAATCTCAGCCACCTGTGTCTCCGCCATGTTTTGTTCAGCACTACGAGCGAGAAGGGGCGGGGAAAGTACAATATCGAACGTCAGGGGCGGGGAAAGCGTGCGGAGTTTCACGCATGCGCTGTGTATATAAAGTGAAGATCCATGTCTGGGAAATACGTTCATTTTTCGGGAGAGGGAGTTAGCAACGAACGTCGTGACCAAGGTACCTAACAATTTTACTTTTTGAGGTTCATCAGACGAGGAGATTTGTGTGCTCAAAATATGTAGACAATGCACAGTTGAGGAATGTTGCCGATCCCTTCCCATTAACATCCCTAAAACTAAACTTGCTTCTCTCCAAAAAGAAATCAATAAATTCATATGGTCAAACAAGAAACCTAGATGCAGCCACGCACACATGCACAGACCTCAAACTATGGGCGGGATGGGTCTCCCGAACCTGTGGCATTATTTTCTTGCCGCCAAACTTTCTCAGTTAGCACAATGGTTCTCGCCCATTCAATGTATCCCTTGGAAAAAGTTTGAATCATCCTCAATCTCCCCCTGGTATTTACAGGGAATCCTTTGGTCCAGAACAACTTCATACAGCAAACTATTCAAATACAATGTAATTGTAGCTCACTACTACCAATTGTGGCTCAAAGCCCAACATACCTTTGAATTATCTTCACTCACCCCCCCCCTGGCTTCCTTCCTAGGTGACCCGAGATTTACCCATGCCTATGGAAACTGTCAATCGTTTGCCTATTGGATCAATAACAATCTTACTACACTCAAATCTTTACAATCTAAATGGGAATTCTCCTCATTCACCGCTTTGCAAGATAAATATGGCACTCCCCTATCCGAATTCCAACACTACAACCAAATCAAAGCTTTCTATGCAGAATATTACTCTCTCTCCACCCTTCCCGCTGTAACAACCTTTGAACGGATTTGCATATCTTCATCTAGAGATAAGGGCATCATATCCTGCCTATACAACCATCTCAATACTTTTCACTCACCTGACAAGTCCGTTCAAATGCTCCATTGGGAATCAGACATAGTTAGCTCCTTCACAGTGGATGAATGGCATAGCATGTCAGATAATCTACGCAAGAGTAACAAAGCTATCTCCTTCAGAGAGACTCCCACAAAAATATTCTCTAGATGGTATCTCACCCCGTCCAAACTTCACTCCTTCTATCCCTCAATCTCCCCAAACTGCTTTAGGGGTTGTTCGGAACCAGGCAACATCCTACACATATTTTGGAGCTGCAAACACCTACTTCATACATGGCGCAACGCAGTAGAAATTTTTGAAAACTCCACCAAACAAAGGTTCCCCATATCCCCACAAATATGCCTTTTATATGCTAAGGTTCCTAATATTCCAATCCCTTGCATGAGACTCTTTCACACTTTATGCAGCTCCATCCAATGGATGATTGCCTCTAATTGGAGATCCAAAGATCTCCCTTGGTCGCAGGTACTAGCTAGGATGGAGATGATGAAACTTTCGGAGAGAATCTATCACACTCTCCATGATACCTTCCATGTATATGAAAGAAAATGGTCATATTGGCGTACAACATAATTTAACAATTTAGTCCCTAAGGCTCCACTTACTCTCTTTCGCAATACCCTGAATTCTAGACCTATAGTGCTTGATTTGTGTGTTTGTGACATATACCCATGAACTATTTCTTTGTACCTTATTACTATGTCTACAACCAATATTTGCATATATGAACTCTACGTTTTTTATATTGATTACCTTTATCAACACCCTATGTACCTGTACATTTGAACTTCCAAATAAAACTTTGTAAACAAAAAAGAAATATATATTTTTTTTGGTTTCTCGCTTTTACAGATATCATGAATACTTTTAAAAACCCAGACTTCATGGGGGAGTTCATCGACAAATGGCAAGAGCTCCCTATATTATGGCAAACAAAAAGTGGCGGGAATAAAAATAAAGACGCCAGGAAAGCAGCACTGGAGAGCCTGCTTGCATTTGTGCAAACAAAGATACCCACAACAACTCTCCAAGATGTCAAAAACAAAATTGCGACCATCAGAGGGACATACAGGACCCAGAGGACTATGGTCCTGAGGTCCCAGAGGTCAGGTGCACCAGCAGATAAGGTTTATAAACCCAGTCTGTGGTACTACAGTAAGCTTGCTTTTCTGGATGACCAGCTGGAAGTGCGGGAATCTCTCTCCACCCTTCCCCCCAGAGGTCAATCCAGCCTTCCTTGTAGCCAACCCTCCAGCCTTCCCTGCAGCCAGTCCTCCAGCCTTCCTGTCAACCCTGCTCTGGCTTCCTCTGAGGATCAAGATCAGGGCCTTGAGGAGGCAGATTTGGAGATATGGAGCCAGGTAAAGTTTTGCTATCTATATTTCTATCGTACAAAATTGTAGAATTTAAATAGATGTTCGTATTGTTAAAGGTATGTACACTTCTACCAATAAAGTTTGTGAAGAGCAAGATACAGTAGTGGCCTAATTTTATGTGCCCAAGACAACAAAACCAGGATGCGTAATCAATGAAAATGACATAACTTTTGGCATTGATTTCAACAATGTCTAGAGGTGAACAATGTCTGTGAATGATGATGTGGCAAAATAAATAATGTCCCTTTCTTTTTTTACAGCCAGAGCAGAGCCAGGAAGAGGGTGATGTTGGGGATCAGGAGGAGGCAGGGCCCAGTGGCACCCAGGAGGAGGCAGGGCCCAGTGGCACCCAGGAGGAGGCTTGGCCCAGCACAAGAGCCCAGATGCCTCCCCTGGTAGTTAAACCACAAGGGCCAAGGAGAGGTAGGCAGGTGGAGGAGGAATCCAGGGCCTTCCTCAGAGAGGCAACAGCGGCCCTCAGAGAGGCACCCTCTGTTGATGAGGGATTTGCCGCAGTCCTCGCCCACAAACTAGGGCAAATGGAGTTGCAGCAAAAAATTTCAGTGAGACCCTGCTATTGAAAGTCATCAATAATGGCGTGCTGGGTGAACTCACTAGGTACACGGACATAACGGAGGTTGTCCCTACTCCTCCACCTCCTCCTCCTCCTCCTACTACTCCTCCTGCCACAACCTCTCCTCCTGATCCCCAGCCTCCAAGGAAGAAACCAACCAAGGCTGCAGAGAAGGCTGGAGAGAAGGCTACAAGGAAGAGGAGAAAATAATGCCTGCTGTAGTACCACAGACTGGGGACATATAGGACTTATCTGCTGTGGCTCCTGACCTCTGGGAGCTCAAGACAAGATTGGGCTAATTTTTTGGGGGGATCTAATCTCTATTTTGGTTTGGACATCTTGTATGGTTGTTGTGGGGTGAAAGGGATGCACAAATGCAAGCAGGCTCTCCAGTGCTGCCTTCCACTTTAATTTGTTAATGTTCTGAAATAAAAAAAAATTGAGTTTCCTTTAAATACTTGACTATGTGATTTGTATTTCAAAAGAGAGCTTGCTAGGAAGCAGGCAGGGACATCTCAAATTATATTATTGTTATTATCAGGGGACACAAACCTCCCTGAGGCCAAATGAGACACATTTGGAAGGTTGTTGTGGTAACTTTACACAAGAATAATTTAAGCCAAAATACTAAAAAAAAGGCCAAAAAAAAAAACCAAAAAAAAAATTAAAATTAAAGAAAAAAGGAGAATTACATTATTGAATTATTATTAGTATTATTTAGGAGGGAGGTGCGGCTTATAAATAATATTTTATAATCATTAGAGCAATTTGGAATTACTTTAGAAACAAGTTTGGCATAACTCTCAATGTCATTATCAAAAGAGGGTAATTTTAAAGCATTATCAAAAGAAGAACGGAATGCGCAGCATTAAAACGATGCTATTAATTCCACCGTGACGAATGTGCCATCTCCATTTCCAACATTAGCTTTACCAAAACGAGCGCTCACGTCTCATAGTTGCTTCGGAGCATGCGCGTTTTTTTTCACGTCGTGAAAGCATACACACTATCGTTTTTAACGTCGTTAAAAAAAACGACATGAAAAACGACGTGAAAAAAGAGAGCATGTCCGGAATTTTTAATGGCTGTTTTTCACGTCGTTAAAAATGCTCTGGAGCCTACACACGATCATTTTTAATGGCCATTTTTTAAAATGGCATTTTTAACGGCATGAAAAACGATCGTGTGTACGGGGCATTAGAGTCGTGCCGCAAAATTGCTGGTCACTTCCACCGTAGTGTGAAGGATAGCCACCTTCTCAGGCAGGAACAGAGAAAGGCAGGCCTCGTGGAGCACTGCCTTAAACAGGATGTGGGAACAAGGTGGAACTCAACTTTACATATGCTAGAGCGTATCCTTGAGCAACAGAGGGCAATTCATGCAATGGCATGTGAACATTTTATTGGTATTGCCAGACCACTAGGCAGGGAGGACTGGGTCATGATTGACCAAGTTGTCACAGTGCTCAGGCCTTTTGAGGATGTCACTGACAATTTAAGCCAAGAGAGTGCTAGCCTGGCACAAGTGGTTCTCCTCTTTGCACACCTTACAAATAAAATAGATTTCTTCCTTTCCAATAGGGAATGATTGCCTGGTGGCAATATACTTGCTGAAGTTGATGCCCTTCTGAGGAGGCTGAAGGAGCAACTCAGTTCGCGTATAAAAGAGCTCATCGACTCTCGCACCGAGTTCATGTTAGCCACAATTTGTGACCCCAGATTCAAAGGCAAGATAGCACTCCGCAAAAATACTCTCACCACCTGGAGGGATAGATTAATAGAGAGGGTACGTGAGAGGGAAAGGCAAATGGGAGTACATTTAGAGGAGGGAGAAGAAGAGGAGCTGGAGATGTCTGATGATACTCTGTTAGCTGGTACTAGCAGCACTGCTGCCGGTGCTCACTCCACCAGAGCATCAGCTTTTTGGGCTGAGGCACTTGACAGTTTGGTGGGACCCACTGAACAGCCCCCTAGAAAAGCAAAAAATGCTGGTGACATAGTTAGGGCTTACCTAGCGGAACCTCCTTTGCCCCCCAGTACAGATCCCTTGAGTTTTTGGGATGAGAAGAAGGATGTGTGGCCTGCTTTGTCCTCGGTAGCCCAGGAGCTTCTTTCCTGTCCCTCAACCACGGTCCAGAGTGAGCGGGTGTTTTCTGTAACAGGAAATATATTATGCCCTCAGCGCTCACAATTGCTCCCCCAGCTCTTAGAGCAAATGGCTTTTTTAAAAATCAACATGCCAAAGCTTGGTTACCCTGCTCTTGACTTTGATGCTGCATAAAAAAATAATACTCATCCATGATGATAACATAATCTCCAAATCTCCACCTGACCCAGTCCCACGTCTCCCCTAAGGCCCTCATTCCATGCCAGAAATCATCACATGTCCCATCCTGACCATTTCCGTGAGGGCTTAAATGTCAGATATGGTAGTTACTCCATGTCTGACCCTATACCATCCTATCAAATTTAATGAACATCTGAGATGGTCAGGTTGAAAACAAAGTTCAATTTGGTTTGTGATGATTTGGCATGGAATGATCCCCTACTAAGTCCCACCTCATAACTCCTGCCCTGCTATTTTACTGCCCAAGGTTTTAGCTACTGATCTGGTATTATAACTTAAATAGTTGTCCTTTTGAGACAACTGTGTCATTTAGTACTAGCATAATAAATAAACGGGACAGCTGTATCATTTGTACATTTCAATTAAAACTTTAAACCATTCAGTTTGTGAAACGTTCCTGCTGCAATAGTTCTGCTATTCCCATTATTCCACCTGCCTTCTTCTCAAATCTCGAATACCTAGGACACTGGAATACAAACGCAGTCCCTTTAAGTTCGGTATAAGCAAGCAGCGCCATGAAGGTGAAAGGCAAACCGTTTGTCAGTGCGACTGCGCACATGGTCATGCAATATATCAGGAAAGCACAGACCACGCATGAGTGCAAACAGCACCTTGGAGGATTGCCTCCTGTCAGGGTTTCACTACCTGGACAGGTGTCAAAACTGTCTCAAGCCGCTGTATTTATGTACTTATAAGAAATAATGTTATAAAATTATTCCAGTCATTTTCATAATTTAAACAGTACACTTTAAACATAATATAATACCATTGGATTTTCTCCTAGTTAGTAGTTACTTAGTTAAACCATTATTTGTATTTTATAAGTTAAATCTGTTGTTGTTTTCGTTTAGTTATGCAGCTTGCCAACCAGGCTGCTTGCTTGCTTATACTTGTAGTACTGGTGGTGGAAATAGTGGTGATACTGAGTCTGCTGCTAATATACATACAGACACAGGAAAATGAAGGCCTACAATGGTACTACGATTCTCCTATACTCCCACCACCAAAATGTTTTTTCTTTCCACCCTCTGATGGCACCTACATCGTGGCAAGGAGATTTTGCTGCTAATGCTAATATATCCAGTCCACCAAGATATTCATGTAATCTCCAGGCCACAGTGTTGGCAACATGGCACATGTAAGTTGGCACTATGGAAAGTCATCACCCACGACAAGGAAGGAAAGACTGTAATTGCGTTGCCGTGAGTCAGAAGGTGAGTACCTGCTCTCCTGCCCACTTACTCCCATATCCATCATTGATTTCCATTCATTTATGTAACTCTTGTTTTATTTGCCAATTTAGTGAAAGTACCACTGGAATGAGTGGATGAGGCTTCTTCATGACAGACACATACAAGTCGAAGACTTCACAGGTATGTATTAACCATACACATCTTTTAGGATGTATGAATAACGGCAAACTTGTATGTACTGTAGGGATGCACGATAGCAGTATTGGATACGAGTAATTTTTTATCTGTACTTGTCGTCAATACCAAAGACCTTTCAGGTGCATCCAGGTGCTGTTAGAGAGCGTGACGCCGGCTTCACAGCTTATCAGGAAGCCAGGCCTCCCGGATTCTTGGTTGGCAGGGAAGCTGGCACCAAGCTCCCTCGCGGCACCTGGACGCAGGTAATGGTATTTGGTATTGACAAGTACAGATAAAAGATTACTCGTATCCATTCAATACCGGTATCAGACGTATCCATACGTAGAGGGAATCTCAAATGATGCATGTTCCTTTCAAACATAAAATCAGGACAGCTGTATAGAACACATACACTTTTACAGATCATTATATGTTGTAGTTCAAAGTTGCAGTAACAGAAATGGAAATAGTATTAGCCATCTTCATCACGACTCGACTAATACTATTTCCATTTCTGTTACTGCAACTTTGAACTACAACATATAATGATGCGAAAAAAGAAAGAGAATACTAAGGTCAGCGAGGCAGTATAATACCTAGCTAAACCTAAATGAAGTTGTTGGTGACAACTGGCAAGGATGTTCTTTTAACTGTTTAAGTTGAATGATTACCATGTGTGATAGCATGTGATTTTATATATTAAGCAACCAGATATGTAATAAAGTGTACAATGTCACATAATAATCATCAATATATAAGCACTAAAGTATGCTTTTATTAGGCAAAAATTATTTGCATTTATTTATTTGCACAAACAAACGTAGAAAAAAAACATGTATGTTGAGAGCCCATTCACACAGGGGCAACACGACTTCCAGCGCGATTTTATGAGGCAACTCAGACACTACCTGAGTATGAATCACAGCACGACCTGGAGCTACTTACAAGGCAACTCCAAGTTGCCTGCAGGATAGGAGACATTCCAGTGGCCAATCAAACAAGAATCAGCTCTGTGGGAGGGAGGGGGGAGAGAGAGTTTTGCAGGAGAAATGTATGTTTTCTTCCTGGAGAGTTGCTCCTATTAAGACAGTGAGAGGCGACTCCCATTGAAATGAATGGTTACAGGTCGCCTAGGAGTCGGATTGAAGTAGTACAGGGACCTTTTTTGAAGTCGGAGCGACTGCAGTAGTGTGCATAAGGACGGCTCCATTAACTTACATTGATTTCTTCAGCCAGCACGACCTGAGGCGACTAGGGGCGACCTGGGGCGATTTGGAGTCGGATCCAAAGACGCCCCTGTGTGAATGGGCTCTAACACGTATACATATATACAACTATTAATAACAAAAAGGTGAGCTGAGCTGCCTTGGGTCCTGGAGCAGAGGAAGAACTAGCCCTCAGATTTCCTAAGGAGAGGGTTCTCTGCTGCTCTGAGTACTACTACCAGACGAGCTCCCAGGCAATGGAGCATTGTGCCTGGAAATTGCTTCCATCAAAGAGAGTCTTAAATGCTCCATTGCCTGGTTATGCTGTTGGTTTACCCGGGCCAACATACGCTCCATATTGTCAGTCTGTTGCCTGGCTACAAGTTCAATGATCCGGGTTAATCTCCTGATTAGTGATGAGCCGAACACCCCCGGGTTCGGTTCGCACCAGAACCCGTGAACGGACCGAAAGTTCGTACGAACATTAGAACCCTATTAAATACAATGGATGCGAACGTTCGAATTCTAAAGTGCTAATTATAACGACTATTATGCATGTTATTGTCCTAAAAAGGGTTTGGGAACCCGGGTTCTGCACCAGGGGACATGTATCAATGCAAAAAGAAGTTTTAAAAACGGTCGTTTTTCGGGAGCAGTCATTTTAATGATGCATAAAGTGAAAAAAAAAAAGTCAAATATTCCTTTAAATATCGTACCTGGGGGGTGTCTAAAGTATGCCTGTGAAGTGCCACATGTTTCCCGTGTTTAGAACTGTCCCTGCACAAAATGACACTTCTAAAGGAAAAAAAAGCCATTTAAAACTGCTTGCGGCTTTAATGTAATGTATGGTCCCGGTAATATGGATGAAAATCTTTAAGAAAAATGGCATAGCTACCCCATGACCCCCCCCCCCCTAACCCAGCCCATTACCAGCCCCTTTGGGTCTTGTATGGATATTAAGGGGAACCCCGCACATAAAATAAAAAAGGCCCTATATACTCTGAACAGCCGTATACAGGCGGTGCATACAAGACAGGGACTGTAGGTTTGTTCTTATGTAGAATCTGTTTGTAATTTTGAACAGGTACATTGTTTAAGTGTAGCTCCAGCCCAAAAATCTATTTTTAAACTTTTTGGAAAACATAGGTAAGGGTTATCACTAGGGATGGGCCCGGTGCTCGATTCGAACCCATGTTCGAATCGAGCATCGGGCGTTCGCTCGCTCGTCGAGCCCAGAACTATTTGGGCCGTTCGCATCACATTCGTGTGATGCGAGCGGCCCCGCAATGCATTGCGGCCGGCGCGGCCGGCGCAGTGCATTGCTGGCTGATGATTGGCCAAGCATGCACTGTGACCCCGCATGCTTGGCCAATCACAGCGCCCGAAACTCGGAGAGCAATAATTGGCTACAGGCAGGACGCCTGTAGCCAATTACAGCTCAGGGGCTTTAGTACACGCCCCACCATTTAAAAGGCCGCCACGCCATCGGCCCCGGTCACATGAGTTCCGGCTTTAGGAGAGATTAGTCTGCTGATTCTGTCTTTGCTTGATACTGAAAGATTTGCTCTTCTTTGCTAAACCATTGGCTATTTCTTTGCTAAACCATTGCTACCTAAGTCATTGATCGTTCATTGCTGCTGATTGCACAGTTAGTGTGTTATTAGCTGCTGCTGGGGATTAGTCTGGTGCGTGCTTACTGTTAGTACAGTATTGCAGTAGTACCAACCGCAGTGCTGTTAGCACAGCATTGCACCCCAACAGCACCCATAGGACTTCTAGTGTGTTAGTGGCAGCAAACAGAGCTCCTATATTTTCTTCTCAGCAGCACCCATAGGACTTCTAGTGTGTTAGTGGCAGCAAACAGAGCTCCTATATTTTCATCTCAGAAGCACCCATAGGACTTCTAGTGTGTTAGTGGCATCACACAGAGCTCCTATATTTTCTTCTCAGAAGCACCCATAGGACTTCTAGTGTGTTAGTGGCAGCAAACAGAGCTCCTATATTTTCTTCTCAGCAGCACCCATAGGACTTCTAGTGTGTTAGTGGCATCACACAGAGCTCCTATATTTTCTTCTCAGCAGCACCCATAGGACTTCTAGTGTGTTAGTGGCAGCAAACAGAGCTCCTATATTTTCTTCTCAGCAGCACCCATAGGACTTCTAGTGTGTTAGTGGCAGCAAACAGAGCTCCTATATTTTCTTCTCAGCAGCACCCATAGGACTTCTAGTGTGTTAGTGGCATCACACAGAGCTCCTATATTTTCTTCTCAGCAGCACCCATAGGACTTCTAGTGTGTTAGTGGCATCACACAGAGCTCCTATATTTTCTTCTCAGCAGCACCCATAGGACTTCTAGTGTGTTAGTGGCAGCAAACAGAGCTCCTATATTTTCTTCTCAGCAGCACCCATAGGACTTCTAGTGTGTTAGTGGCAGCAAACAGAGCTCCTATATTTTCTTCTCAGCAGCACCCATAGGACTTCTAGTGTGTTAGTGGCATCACACAGAGCTCCTATATTTTCTTCTCAGCAGCACCCATAGGACTTCTAGTGTGTTAGTGGCATCACACAGAGCTCCTATATTTTCTTCTCAGCAGCACCCATAGGACTTCTAGTGTGTTAGTGGCAGCAAACAGAGCTCCTATATTTTCTTCTCAGCAGCACCCATAGGACTTCTAATGTGTTAGTGGCATCACACAGAGCTCCTATATTTTCATCTCAGCAGCACCCATAGGACTTCTAGTGTGTTAGTGGCATCACACAGAGCTCCTATATTTTCTTCTCAGCAGCACCCATAGGACTTCTAGTGTGTTAGTGGCAGCAAACAGAGCTCCTATATTTTCTTCTCAGCAGCACCCATAGGACTTCTAGTGTGTTAGTGGCATCACACAGAGCTCCTATATTTTCTTCTCAGCAGCACCTATAGGACTTCTAGTGTGTTAGTGGCAGCAAACAGAGCTCCTATATTTTCTTCTCAGCAGCACCCATAGGACTTCTAGTGTGTTAGTGGCAGCAAACAGAGCTCCTATATTTTCTTCTCAGCAGCACCCATAGGACTTCTAGTGTGTTAGTGGCAGCAAACAGAGCTCCTATATTTTCTTCTCAGCAGCACCCATAGGACTTCTAGTGTGTTAGTGGCATCACACAGAGCTCCTATATTTTCTTCTCAGCAGCACCCATAGGACTTCTAGTGTGTTAGTGGCAGCAAACAGAGCTCCTATATTTTCTTCTCAGCAGCACCCATAGGACTTCTAGTGTGTTAGTGGCAGCAAACAGAGCTCCTATATTTTCTTCTCAGCAGCACCCATAGGACTTCTAGTGTGTTAGTGGCATCACACAGAGCTCCTATATTTTCTTCTCAGCAGCACCCATAGGACTTCTAGTGTGTTAGTGGCATCACACAGAGCTCCTATATTTTCTTCTCAGCAGCACCCATAGGACTTCTAGTGTGTTAGTGGCAGCAAACAGAGCTCCTATATTTTCTTCTCAGCAGCACCCATAGGACTTCTAATGTGTTAGTGGCATCACACAGAGTTCCTATATTTTCATCTCAGCAGCACCCATAGGACTTCTAGTGTGTTAGTGGCAGCAAACAGAGCTCCTATATTTTCTTCTCAGCAGCACCCATAGGACTTCTAGTGTGTTAGTGGCATCACACAGAGCTCCTATATTTTCTTCTCAGCAGCACCCATAGGACTTCTAGTGTGTTAGTGGCATCACACAGAGCTCCTATATTTTCTTCTCAGCAGCACCCATAGGACTTCTAGTGTGTTAGTGGCAGCAAACAGAGCTCCTATATTTTCTTCTCAGCAGCACCCATAGGACTTCTAATGTGTTAGTGGCATCACACAGAGTTCCTATATTTTCATCTCAGCAGCACCCATAGGACTTCTAGTGTGTTAGTGGCATCACACAGAGCTCCTATATTTTCTTCTCAGCAGCACCCATAGGACTTCTAGTGTGTTAGTGGCAGCAAACAGAGCTCCTATATTTTCTTCTCAGCAGCACCCATAGGACTTCTAGTGTGTTAGTGGCATCACACAGAGCTCCTATATTTTCTTCTCAGCAGCACCCATAGGACTTCTAGTGTGTTAGTGGCAGCAAACAGAGCTCCTATATTTTCTTCTCAGCAGCACCCATAGGACTTCTAGTGTGTTAGTGGCAGCAAACAGAGCTCCTATATTTTCTTCTCAGCAGCACCCATAGGACTTCTAGTGTGTTAGTGGCAGCAAACAGAGCTCCTATATTTTCTTCTCAGCAGCACCCATAGGACTTCTAGTGTGTTAGTGCCAGCAAACAGAGCTCCTATATTTTCTTCTCAGCAGCACCCATAGGACTTCTAGTGTGTTAGTGGCAGCAAACAGAGCTCCTATATTTTCTTGTCAGCAGCACACATAGTACCTATAGTGTGTTAGTGTCAGCACCCATAGGACCTACAGTGTGTTGTGAGCACACATAGGAGTTCTATTTTTTATACTATATACACTACCGACTACAATGGCTGGAAGACCGCCAAGGAGAGGCAGAGCGTGCCGAGGCAAGAACACAGGGCAGGCAGGCTCTGTTTCTAGAGACAACAGTGCTGGCCGTGGACGTGGTCGTGCATCGTCATCAGCACGTGGCCATGGGACACGCTTGTCTTTGTTTTCGGCAGCTGGACATGTGGAGCCGCATCATGCCGAAGGCTTGGTAGAATGGATGACCAAGCCCTCCTCATCCTCCTCATCCTCTCTCACCCAGGCTCAGGGTACTGGCAGAGCAGCTGCCAACGCGTACTCAATGGCATCATCAGCCACCCCTTCCCTAGACCCACCATGTCCTCCTGAGGAGTCCCCCGAACTGTTTGAGCACAGTGTTGGGTACATGCTCCAGGAGGATGCCCAACGATTCGAAGGCTCGGATGATGATACCCAGCTTGAGGAAGTCAGTAGTGTGCGCGCAGAGAGAGGGGATGCTGAAGGACAGCAATCTGGCAGTAGTGTTCCACCAGCTGCAGCTTACTGCCAGGTTTGCTCTAGTGGTGAAGAGGGAGGGGATGATGAGGTCACTGACTCCACGTGGGTGCCTGAAGGGAGAGAGGAGGAGGAGGAGGAGGATGCAGCGTCACATGTCCAACGAGGCAGGATGCCCCCTGGAGGCCAGCTAGAGGCCAGCACAGCAACTGTACCACACCGCAGAGCTCCGCCTGTGCAGGGCGCTGCCTCTGCACGTTATCACAAAAGTTCTTTGGTGTGGGCCTTTTTTGAGACGAGTGCATCAGATCGCACCACTGCTATTTGCAATATTTGTCTCAAGCGTATCTCGCGTGGCCAAAACATCAGCCGCTTGGGCACCACAAGCATGAGCAGACATATGTCGACCTGCCATGCAGCTCGTTGGCAAGCACACATAAAAGACCCACACCAAAGAACAAAGCGGACCTCTCCTTGCTCCTCATCAGCTGGGATCTCCATCCCCACTATATCTTCAGTCCTCTCTGAAAGCTGCTCTGAGAGGACTGAAGGTGTAGAATTAGGTGTGTCACAACCAAGTACTTGCAGTACACCGACGTCCGATTGTAGCAGGCAAATTTCCCTGCCCCAGCTGCTGGACCGTCGAAAGAAGTATACTCCCAGCCATCCACATGCCCAGCGGTTGAATGCTAGCTTGGCTAAATTGCTAGCACTTCAACTGCTGCCTTTTCAGTTGATAGACTCGGCCCCCTTCCGTGAGTTTGTTCAATGTGCGGTTCCTCAGTGGCAGGTTCCCAAACGCCACTTTTTCTCACGGAAGGCGATTCCGTCTCTCTACTGGCATGTGGAAGGCAATGTCCAGGGCGGTCAGCGGTAAGGTGCATATTACCGCTGACTCATGGTCCAGCAGGCATGGACAGGGACGTTATCTTTCTTTCATGGCCCATTGGGTCACTCTATTGGTAGCTGGGAGGGATGCAGGACAAGGTGCAGTAGTGTTGGAGGTTGTTCCGCCACCACGCCTCCAAAATGCTACTACTGGTTGTGACACACCTCTCTCCTCCACCCCCTCCTCTTCTTCTTCCTCCATGTCCTCTTCGAGTGCTCTGTCCTCGGAACCAGCGGTGCTCCGTAGGCGTACAAGGGGCTACGCGAGTACGCAGGCAAAAAGATGCCATGCCGTGCTTGCGCTGGTGTGTTTGGGGGACAGGAGCCACACTGGGCCAGAGGTTCTGGCAGCTCTGCAGGGGCAGGCCGAGAGGTGGTTGACGCCACGCCAGCTTAAGCCAGGAATGGTCGTTTCTGATAATGGCACCAACCTCCTCTCCGCCCTGCGACAGGGGCAGCTCACCCATGTGCCCTGTATGGCTCACGTCCTCAACCTGGTGGTGCAGCGGTTCTTGGGCAGTTTCCCAGGCTTACAGGATGTCCTGAGGCAGGCCAGGAAAGTCTGTGTGCATTTCCGCCGATCTTATAATGCCAGTGCTCGGCTGACTGAGCTGCAAAAGGAGCTGAACCTGCCCAAGAACCGCCTAATATGTGACATGCCCACCAGGTGGAACTCAACGTTGGCCATGCTGCAGCGACTGCACACGCAGCAGAGGGCCATCAATGAGTACCTTTGCGACTACGGCACCAGGACAGGGTCAGGGGAGCTTGGCTTTTTTTCCCCACGCCAGTGGAGCATGATCAGGGATGCATGCACTGTCCTCTCACCATTTGAGGAGGCCACGAGGATGGTGAGCAGTGACAGTGCATGCATCAGTGACACTGTACCTCTTGTCCACCTGTTGGAGCATACGCTGCGTGGGATAATGGACAGGGCACTTGAGGCAGAACAGAGGCAGGAAGAGGAGGACTTCCTTGTCTCTCAAGGCCCCCTTTATCCAGACAATGTTCCTTCTGTCCCACCCATCACACAGGAAGAGGAGGAGGAGGAGGAGGAGGAGGAGGATTGTGTGAGCATGGAGGTGGAGCCTGGCACTCAGCATCAGCAGCAGCAGTCTTTTAGGGATGATGTACAGTCCCAACAAACCAGTGGACTTGTACGTGGCTGGGAGGAGGTGGCTGGCGATCATGTCATCCTCAGTGACCCAGAAGACTCCGGACCGAATGCCTCAGCTAACCTACGCTGCATGGCCTCCCTGATCCTGCAAAGCCTGCGGAAGGATCCTCGTGTTCTTCGGATCAAGGAGAGTGACCATTACTGGCTGGCCACTCTCCTTGATCCACGGTACAAGGGTAAGGTTGCGGACCTTATCTTGCCGTCGCAGAGGGAGCAGAGGATGAGACATCTCAGGGAGGCCTTGCAGAAAGGTCTGTGCAACGCGTTCCCAGAAACTGGGAGGTTACAAACTCCTGGTCCTGGACGACGAGTTGCTGAGGCTTCGGTCAGTAGCAGAAGGAGCGGTGGGGAAGGTGGACGTCTGACCGATGCGTTCAGACAATTTTTTAGTCCGCAGCCCCAAGGTATGATCGGTTCCAGCAACCATCGCCAGCGTCTGATATACATGGTGCAGGAATACCTAGGGGCAAGGTCAGACTTGGACACCTTTCCCACCGAAAATCCTCTGGCTTACTGGGTCCTGAGGATGGATCACTGGCCAGAGCTTGCACAGTATGCAATTGAGCTACTGGCCTGTCCTGCATCCAGCGTTCTTTCCGAACGCACATTCAGTGCTGCTGGAGGATTTGTCACCGATCATAGGGTGCGCCTGTCCACCGACTCGGTTGATCGACTGACCTTCATAAAAATGAATCAGTCTTGGATCACCAGCAGCTACCAGACACCTGAAGCGGATATAACGGAATAATTTATAATGTCACATCCCTTCAAGACTGCCTATGCTGATGCTGAGTGACTGTCCTGTTATGTTCACTGACTATCCTCTTCCTCCTCCTCAATGATCCATGCCACCACACCAGTGCCTAAGGCACAATTTTTCAGCCCCTGTATAACAGGGGCGTGTAATTACAATTTTTTAAAAAGATGCTTCGCAACAGGTGTGACTGCTGTGCTCAGAGTACAGTATCTGTGAGGGGTTGCAGTGTTGTGGCACCAGCACCAGTGCCTAAGGCACAATTTTTCAGCCCCTGTTGGGGCGTGTAATTACAATTTTTAGGCAATGCTTTGCAACAGGTCTCATTGCTGTGCTCAGAGTACAGTATCTGTGAGGGGTTGCAGTGTTGTGGCACCAGCACCAGTGCCTAAGGCACAATTTTTCAGCCCCTGTATAACAGGGGCGTGTAATTACAATTTTTTAAAAAGATGCTTCGCAACAGGTGTGACTGCTGTGCTCCAAGTACAGTATCTGTGAGGGGTTGCAGTGTTGTGGCACCAGCACCAATGCCTAAGGCACAATTTTTCAGCCCCTGTTTAACAGGGGCGTGTAATTACAAATCTTGATCTAATAGTTCACAGCAGGGCCCATTCCTGC
The DNA here is from genome assembly GCA_029206835.1 of Rana muscosa. Taxonomy (NCBI): domain Eukaryota; kingdom Metazoa; phylum Chordata; class Amphibia; order Anura; family Ranidae; genus Rana; species Rana muscosa. The sequence continues at coordinate 304,463,863 of CM055125.1, read as the reverse complement.
GCCCACCAAGAGTAACTATGAGGGCCTACAGTCTTGTGGCAACACCGTCCACCACCACCACCACCACCAAAGGCCCAATTTTTCTGCCCTGTTCAACAGGTGCATGCAATTACAAATCTTGATCTAATAACTCACAGCAGGGCCCATTCCTGCACCCACCAAGAGTAACTGTGAGGGCTTACAGTCTTGTGGCAACACCGTCCACCACCACCACCACCACCACCAAAGGCCCAATTTTTCTGCCCGGTTCAACAGGTGCATGCAAGTACAAATCTTGATCTATTAACTCACAGCAGGGCCCATTCCTGTGCCCACCAGTCTTGTGGCTACACCAACATCTAATAGGGCAAATTTCTGCAGAGTATATACGGCAGGCCCCTACTTTCAAACATCCAACTTACAAACGACTCCTACTTGCAAACGGCAAGAGAAAACAGGAAGTGAGAGGAAATCTACCCCTAGGAAGGAAAATTCTATCCTGTTAGATTTAATTTGGGAAAAAGGTATCTCCTCTCTACTGATGCTTTATCACCAATCCTTGTTTCAATTAAAACCCCACTTTTCCAAAAACATTTGTCATTGGGACGGAAAGTGAGGTGACTTGTTCTGAACAGATGTGCAAAGACAGCAAATGTTACAGGGGTGATAACCCCTCCCTATGTTCTCCAAAAAGCTTAAAAATTGATTTTTTTGGGATGTAGCTACACTTCATAATGTACCTGTTCAGATTCTACTTAAGAACAAACCTACAGTCCATGTCTTGTTTGCACCACCTATATACTGCTGTTCAGAGTATATAGGGTTGTATGTATAGGGTTTTATTTTGGGTGCGGGGTCCCCCTTAGTATCCATACAAGACCCAAAGGGGCTGGGGTGGGGGGGGGGTGATGGGGTAGCCATGCCATTTTTCTCAAGGATTTTCAGCCATATGGCGGCCAGGACAAGACATGACATTAAAGCCGCAAGTGGTTTTAAATGGCTTCTTTTTTTCCTTTACAAATGTCATTTTGTGCAAGGACAGTTCTAAACACGGGAAACACATGCCACTTCACAGGCATACTTTAGACACCCCCCAGGTACCATATTTAAAGGAAAATTTCACTTTTTTTTTTTTCACTTTATGCATCATTAAAATGACTGCTCCCGAAAAAACTTTAGTTTTTAAAATTTCTTTTTGCATTGATATATGTCCCCTGGGGCAGGACCCGGGTCCCCAAACCTGTTTTATAACATTAACATGCATATTGGCCGTTGTAATTAGCAATTTTGATTTTGAACGTTCGCGTCCATTATAACGAATAGGGTTCGAAAATTCGCGCGAACTTTCGGTCCGTTCGAAGGTTCTGGTGCGAACCGAACCCGGGGGTGTTCGGCTCATCCCTAGTTATCACCCCTGTAACATTTGTTTTGCTGTCTGTGCCCCTGTTCAGAACATTTCACCTCACTTTCCATCCCAATGACAACTGTTTTTGAAATGTGGTGTTTTTCTTGAAACAAGGATTGCTGATAAAGCATCAGTACAGAGGAGACACCTTTCTCCCATATTAATTCTTACAGGAGAGAATTTTCCTTCCAAGGGGTAGATTTCCTCTCACTTCCTGTTGTCTTCTTGCGTTTGCAAGTAGGAGACGTTTGTAAGTTGGATGTTTGAAAGTAGGGACCTGCCGTATATACTCTGCAGAAATAGGCCCCTTAGTTGTTGGTGTTGGCACAACACTGTAAGCACTCACAGTTACTCTTGGTTGGTGCTGGAACGCCCTGCTGTCAACTATTATATCAGGAATTTTAATTACATATAATTGTTGAACAGTGGTAGTAAAAATTGGGCCTTTGATGGTGGTGCTGGTGCCACAACACTGTAAGCCCTAACAGTTACTCTTGGTGGGTGCAGCAATGGGCCCTGCTGTGAATTATTAGATCAAGAATTGTAATTGCATGCCCCTGTTGAACAGGGGCTGAAAAATTGGGCCTTTCGTGGTGGTGGTGGTGGTGGTGGTGTTGCCACAACACTGTAAGCCCTCAGAGTTACTCTTGGTGGGTGCAGGAATGGGCCCTGCTGTGAATTATTAGATCAAGAATTGTAATTACATGCCCCTTTTGAACAGGGGCTGAAAAATTGGGCCTTTCGTGGTGGTGGTGGTGGTGGCGTTGCCACAACACTGTAAGCCCTCAGAGTTACTCTTGGTGGGTGCAGCAATGGGCCCTGCTGTGAATTATTAGATCAAGAATTGTAATTACATGCCCCTGTTGAACAGGGGCTGAAAAATTGGGCATTAGGCACTGGTGGCACAACACTACAACCCCTCACAGATACTGTACTTGGAGCACAGCAATGAGCCCTGTTGCAAAGTATTGCTTCAAAAATTGTAATGACACGCCCCTGTTAAACAGGGGCTGAAAAATTGGGCCTTAGGCACTGGTGGCACAACACTCCAACCCCTCACAGATACTGTACTTGGAGCACAGCAATGAGCCCTATGGCAAATTATTGCTAAAAAAATTGTAATTACACGCCCCTGTAAAACAGGGGCTGAAAAATTGGGCCTTAGCCACTGGTAGCGGCACCCATAAACAAAAATGATCTTCCAAGCTATCATCATCAATCGTATCATTGAGGACTCGGAGGAGGAGGATAGCCAGTCAACATAACAGCACAGGCACTCAGCATCAGTCTTGAAGGGATGTGACATGTTAAAATCAATTAGTCTGTTATATCAGCATCAGGTGTGTGGTAGCTGGTGGTGATCCAAGACTGGTTCATCTTGATGAAAGTCAGTCGATCAACCGAGTCGGTGGACAGGCGCACCCTGTGATCCGTGACAAATCCTCCAGCAGCACTGAATGTGCGTTCCGAAAGAACGCTGGATGCAGGACAGGCCAGTAGCTCAATTGCATACTGTGCAAGCTCTGGCCAGTGATCCATCCTCAAGACCCAGTAAGCCAGAGGATTTTCGGTGGGGAAGGTGTCCAAGTCTGACCTTGCCCCTAGATATTCCTGCACCATGTTTATCAGACGCTGGCGATGGTTGCTGGAACCGATCATACTTTGGGGCTGCGGACTAAAGAATTGTCTGAATGCATCGGTCAGACGGCCACCTTCCCCACCGCTCCTTCTTTGACTGGCCGAAGCCTCAGCAACTCGTTGTCCAGGACCAGGAGTTTGTAACCTCCCAGTCTCTGGGAACGCGTTGCACAGACCTTTCTGCAAGGCCTCCCGGAGTTGTCTCATCCTCTGCTCCCTCTGCGACGGTAACATAAGGTCCGCAACCTTACCCTTGTACCGTGGATCAAGGAGAGTGGCCAGCCAGTAATGGTCCCTCTCCTTGATCCGAAGAATACGAGGATCCTTCCGCAGACTTTGCAGGATCAGGGAGGCCATGCAGCGTAGGTTTGCTGAGGCATTCGGTCCGGAGTCCTCTGGGTCACTAAGGACGACATGATCCGCAGCCACCTCCTCCCAGCCACGTACAAGTCCACTGGTTTCTTGGGACTGTAAATCATCCCTAAAAGACTGCTGCTGATGATGCTGAGTGCCAGCCTCCACCTCCATGCTGACACAATCCTCCTCCTCCTCCTCCTCCTCCTCTTCCTGTGCGATGGGTGGGACAGAAGGAACACTGTCTGGGTAAAGGGGGCCTTGAGAGGCAAGGAAGTCCTCCTCTTCCTGCCTCTGTTCTGCCTCAAGTGCCCTGTCCATTATTCCACGCAGCGTGTGCTCCAACAGGTGGACAAGAGGTACAGTGTCACTGATGCATGCACTGTCACTGCTCACCATCCTCGTGGCCTCCTCAAATGGTGCCAGGACAGTGCATGCATCCCTGATCATGCCCCACTGGCGTGGAGAAAAAAAACCAAGCTCCCCTGACCCTGTCCTGGTGCCGTAGTCGCACAGGTACTCATTGATGGCCCTATGCTGCGTGTGCAGCCGCTGCAGCATGGCCAACGTTGAGTTCCACCTGGTGGGCATGTCACATATAAGGCGGTTCTTGGGCAGGTTCAACTCCTTTTGCAGCTCAGCCAGGCGAGCACTGGCATTATAAGATCTGCGGAAATGCACACAGACTTTCCTGGCCTGCCTCAGGACATCCTGTAAGCCCGGGTACCTGCCCAAGAACCGCTGCACCACCAGGTTAAGGACGTGAGCCACACAGGGCACATGGGTCAGTTGTCCCTGTCGGAGGGCGGAGAGGAGGTTGGTGCCATTGTCGCAAACCACCATTCCTGGCTTAAGCTGGCGTGGCGTCAACCACCTCTCGGCCTGGCCCTGCAGAGCAGACAGGACCTCTGCCCCAGTGTGGCTTCTGTCCCCCAAACACACCAGCGCAAGCACGGCATGGCATCTTTTTGCCTGCGTACTTGCGTAGCCCCTTGAACGGCTACGGAGCACCGCTGGTTCAGAGGACAAACCACAGGAAGAGGCCATGGAGGAAGAAGAAGAGGAGGGGGTGGAGGAGAGAGGTGTGTCACAACCAGTAGTAGCATTTTGGAGGCGTGGCGGTGGAACAACCTCCAACACTACTGCACCTTGTCCTGCATCCTTCCCAGCTGCGAAAAGAGTGACCCAATGGGCCGTGAAAGAAAGGTAACGTCCCTGTCCATGCCTGCTGGACCATGAGTCAGCGGTAATATGCACCTTACCGCTGACCGCCCTGTCCAGCGAGGCCAAGACATTGCCTTCCACATGCCGGTAGAGAGCCGGAATAGCCTTCCGTGAGAAAAAGTGGCGTTTGGGAACCTGCCACTGAGGAACCGCACATTGCACAAACTCACGGAAGGGGGCCGAGTCTACCAACTGAAAAGGCAGCAGTTGAAGCGCTAGCAATTTAGCCAAGCTAGCATTCAACCGCTGGGCATGTGGATGGCTGGGAGTGAACTTCTTTTGACGGTCCAGCAGCTGGGGCAGGGAAATTTGCCTGCTAGAATCGGACGTCGGTGTACTGCTAGCAGAGTGGCCGCAACTACTTGGCTGTGACACACCTAATTCTACACCTTCATTCCTCTCAGTGCATGTTTCAGACAGGACTGAAGTTATAGTGGGGTTGGAGATCCCAGCTGATGCGGTGCAAGGAGAGGTCCGCTTTGTTCTTTGGTGTGGGTCTTTGAGGTAGGCTTGCCAACGAGCTGCATGGCAGGTCAACATATGTCTGGTCAGGCATGTGGTACCCAAGTGGCTGTTTTGGCCACGCGATATACGCTTGAGACATATGTTGCAAACAGCAGCTGTGCGATCTGATGCACTAGCCTCAAAAAAGGCCCACACCAAAGAACTTTTTGAATGACGGGCAGAGGCAGCGCCCTACACAGGTGGAGCTCTGCGGTGTGATTCCGTCGGTGTACTGCCCTTACGCTGGCCACCAAAGGGCATCCTGCCTCGTTGGAGATGTGCCTCCTCCTCATCCTCCTCCTCCTCCTCTCTCCTATTAGGCACCCACGTGGAGTCAGTGACCTCATCATCCCCTCCCTCCTCATCACTGGAGCCAATCTGGCAGTATGCTGCAGCTGCTGGAACATGACTGCCAGATTGGTGTCCTTCTTGAGCATCCCCTCTGTCTGCTCTCACGCTACTGCCTTCCTGTAGCTGGGTTTCATCATCAGACCCTTCGAAACGCTGGGCATCCTCCTGGAGCATGTACCCAACACTGTGCTCAAACAGTTCGGGGGACTCCTCAGGAGGAGGACATGGTGGGTCTAGGGAAGGAGTGACTGATGATGAGTCTGACATTGATACCAGGGAAGAGGACGCTTTGGCAGCTGCTTTGCCAGTACCCTGAGCCTGGGTGAGAGAGGATGAGGAGGAGGAGGAGGGCTTGGTCATCCACTCTACCAAGTCTTCGGCATGATGTGGCTCAACATGTCCAGCTGCCGAAAAGAAGGACAAGCGTGTCCCATGGCCATGTGCTGATGACAATGCACCGCGTCCACGACCAGCACTGTTGCCCCCAGACACAGAGCCTGCTTTCCCTCTTTTATTGCCTCCTGACTGTCTGCCTCTCCTTGTTTGCCTTCCAGACATTCTAATAGATGGCCTGCAGGGAGATGGGAAAAAAGCAATAAGGGCTACCTTCAGGTGTCCTTCTCTGTCCCTTTACTTAAGGATTTCTAAATATGGTTGAGGATGATTGCTTTCGCACAGAATAGCACAACGACCACTTCCCTGACTGTCCAAAAAACAAGGATTTCAAAGATGGTTGATGAGGAATGCTTTAGCACAGTATAGCACAAGGAGAATTTCCCTCACTGTCCTTCCCTGTCCCTAGAAACAAGGATTATCACAGTGAAAGAAACTGACACTCTTCCTACCTATAGTTTTCTGTCCCTAGAAAAAATGTTTTTTTAAAGCTGATTGATGATCAATGCTTTAGCACACTATAGCACAAGTAGAATTTCCCTCACTGTCCTTCCCTGTCCCTAGAAACAAGGATTATCACAGTGAAAGAAACTGACACTCTTCCTACCTATAGTTTTCTGTCCCTAGAAAAAATGTTTTTTTAAAGACGGTTGATGATCAATGCTTTAGCACACTATAGCACAAGGAGAATTTCCCTCACTGTCCTTCCCTGTCCCTAGAAACAAGGATTATCACAGTGAAAGAAACTGACACTCTTCCTACCTATAGTTTTCTGTCCCTAGAAAAAATGTTTTTTTAAAGACGGTTGATGATCAATGCTTTAGCACACTATAGCACAAGGAGAATTTCCCTCACTGTCCTTCCCTGTCCCTAGAAACAAGGATTATCACAGTGAAAGAAACTGACACTCTTCCTACCTATAGTTTTCTGTCCCTAGAAAAAATGTTTTTTTAAAGACGGTTGATGATCAATGCTTTAGCACACTATAGCACAAGGAGAATTTCCCTCACTGTCCTTCCCTGTCCCTAGAAACAAGGATTATCACAGTGAAAGAAACTGACACTCTTCCTACCTATAGTTTTCTGTCCCTAGAAAAAATGTTTTTTTAAAGCTGATTGATGATCAATGCTTTAGCACACTATAGCACAAGGAGAATTTCCCTCACTGTCCTTCCCTGTCCCTAGAAACAAGGATTATCACAGTAAAACACACTGACACTCTCCCTACCTATAGTTTTCTGTCCCTAGAAAAAATTATTTTTTAAAGATGGTTGATGATCAATGCTTTAGCACACTATAGCACAAGGAGAATTTCCCTCACTGTCCTTCCCTGTCCCTAGAAACAAGGATTCACACAGTAAAACACACTGACACTCTCCCTACCTATCCTTCTCTTTCCCTAAACTAAAGGAATCCAGGTTAAGCTAGAAAAAAAATGTCACTGTCCCTGCCTATGCTTCTCTTTCCCTGCTCCGGAACACACTACACTAGGCCGCCGTGCTGGCGGCCTTTTATAGTGTGGGGCGTGTACTAAACACCCTCAGCAATAATTGGCCACAGGCATCCTGCCTGTGGCCAATCATTGCTCTCCTCGCTGCCGGCGCTGTGATTGGCCAAGCATGCGGGGTCACAGTGCATGCTTGGCCAATCACAGCGCCTGGATGACACTGCGATGGCGTAGTGCATTGTGGGCCGTTCGCGTCACTCGAATTAGGCGCGAACGGCCCAAATCGTTCGATCTTCGTCGAACGATCGAACAGCCGATGTTCGAGTCGAACGTATGTTCGACTCGAACACCGAGCTCATCCCTACTCCTGATGTCCCGCCATGACATCCTTCTATTGTCACTTGCCTGCCTCTGAAGTCCTGTGACGACCCTCTGATGCTCTGCATCATGGACAGTTGCTGGTCCAGGCGGTACAGCAGTAGGTGCCAGTGCCATCTGGGTAGGAGGAGACAACAGCTGTGGCTGCTCCTGTAGAGGCACACCAGGGGCAGCATCAGATGGTGGCAGGATGCGGGAAACATGGCCCGTGACCTCCTCCTCTGGCCATGGGGAGAAGTCCGGAGTATCGGTAATCACAGGGGTCAGCTCTGGCTCATTCTGGAGCTCAATGCCCTCGCAAATAAGGACAGGTGAGCGAGGCGAGCTGCACTGCGCTCTCCCCTCTGACTGGTCTTGTTGATCTGAAATAGACGAGATAGCCAATGTTGATGATAGCATTCAAAGAAATAGATTTCTAGAGATTTGAATAAAAATATTTATTTAACTTTTTATTTTTTATAGGACACTGTCCTTTAAAAAATAAATACATTTTGTGTCACATATATTCCTATTACAAAAAATGTAAACATCCCTTGTAATAGAAAAAAAGAATGTAATAGAATAAACAATCATAGGTTACAATACAAACAGTGGGGTCTATTTACTAAAGGAAAATACACTTTCCACTACAAGTGCACTTGGAAGTGCAGTCGCTGTAGATCTGAGGGGGACATGCAAGGAAAATAAAAAAACAGAATGTTTGCTTGTACATGATTGGATGATAAAATCAGCAGAGCTTCCCCTCATTTCAGAGTTTCTCCTCAGATTTACAGCGACTGCACTTCTGGGGAGGACATCCCCTCCGGCTGTTTGTAATAACAGACAAGCGGCTGCTTCGCCACATTGGTTGTTAAAAAACGGTACCAGGTGATGTCTGCCGCTGCAAGCATCACCCCAGTACAACACCTCGAAGCACTATATTCAATTGGTAAGTTTGTCATCGATAACGATTATTACAAAAAAGTGGACACCAATAATCGGTCGACCCCTAGTTTGAGGTGTGTGTGTGTGTATGAACTTAAAAATGGATGGTTGTTAAATAGCTTTTTTTGTGTTTTATAATGCCTGTTTGTAAAGTGTGGATGATGATGGTGCCTTGTGTCCTGTTTCTTTATATTGGCAGCTTGCGTATTCTACTTACGTTGAGGAGTAATGGGCCGCTGCTTCCTGACAGAAGCTGACGCTGGAGGGTCCGGGATATGGCTCAGGCTTTCTGTTAAAGATAGAATAAAAGAGTTAAGGTAACCACTTCTGGACCAAGCCTATTTCTGACAGTTATTGTTTACAATTTAAAATCATTATTTTTTGCTAGAAAATTACTGAGAACCACAAACATTATATATATATATATACAGGTCCTTCTCAAAAAATTAGCATATTGTGATAAAGTTCATTATTTTCTGTAATGTACTGATAAACATTAGACTTTCATATATTTTAGATTCATTACACACAACTGAAGTAGTTCAAGCCTTTTCTTGTTTTAATATTGATGATTTTGGCATACAGCTCATGACAACCCAAAATTCCTATCTCAAAAAATTAGCATATTTCATCCGACCAATAAAAGAAAAGTGTTTTTAATACAAAAAAAGTCAACCTTCAAATAATTATGTTCAGTTATGCACTCAATACTTGGTCGGGAATCCTTTTGCAGAAATGACTGCTTCAATGCGGTGTGGCATGGAGGCAACCAGCCTGTGGCACTGCTGAGGTGTTATGGAGGCCCAGGATGCTTCGATAGCGGCCTTAAGCTCATCCAGAGTGTTGGGTCTTGCATCTCTCAACTTTCTCTGCCCAATATCCCACAGATTCTCTATGGGGTTCAGGTCAGGAGAGTTGGCAGGCCAATTGAGCACAGTAATACCATGGTCAGTAAACCATTTACCAGTGGTTTTGGCACTGTGAGCAGGTGCCAGGTCGTGCTGAAAAATGAAATCTTCATCTCCATAAAGCTTTTCAGCAGATGGAAGCATGAAGTGCTCCAAAATCTCCTGATAGCTAGCTGCATTGACCCTGCCCTTGATAAAACACAGTGGACCAACACCAGCAGCTGACATGGCACCCCAGACCATCACTGACTGTGGGTACTTGACACTGGACTTCAGGCATTTTGGCATTTCCCTCTCCCCAGTCTTCCTCCAGACTCTGGCACCTTGATTTCCGAATGACATGCAAAATTTGCTTTCATCCGAAAAAAGTACTTTGGACCACTGAGCAACAGTCCAGTGCTGCTTCTCTGTAGCCCAGGTCAGGCGCTTCTGCCGATGTTTCTGGTTCAAAAGTGGCTTGACCTGGGGAATGCGGCACCTGTAGCCCATTTCCTGCACACGCCTGTTCACGGTGGCTCTGGATGTTTCTACTCCAGACTCAGTCCACTGCTTCCGCAGGTCCTCCAAGGTCTGGAATCGGTCCTTCTCCACAATCTTCTTCAGGGTCCGGTCACCTCTTCTCGTTGTGCAGCGTTTTCTGCCACACTTTTTCCTTCCCACAGACTTCCCACTGAGGTGCCTTGATACAGCACTCTGGGAACAGCCTATTCGTTCAGAAATTTCTTTCTGTGTCTTACCCTCTTGCTTGAGGGTGTCAATGATGGCCTTCTGGACAGCAGTCAGGTCGGCAGTCTTACCCATGATTGCGGTTTTGAGTAATGAACCAGGCTGGGAGCTTTTAAAAGCCTCAGGAATCTTTTGCAGGTGTTTAGAGTTAATTAGTTGATTCAGATGATTAGGTTAATAGCTCGTTTAGAGAACCTTTTCATGATATGCTAATTTTTTGAGATAGGAATTTTGGGTTGTCATGAGCTGTATGCCAAAATCATCAATATTAAAACAAGAAAAGGCTTGAACTACTTCAGTTGTGTGTAATGAATCTAAAATATATGAAAGTCTAATGTTTATAAAATAATGAAAATAATGAACTTTATCACAATATGCTAATTTTTTGAGAAGGACCTGTATATATATATATATATTGTGACAGCAGGAAGGTAAAGTCACCTGGTTGCATCCAGGGGGGTAGATATATTTCTCCCAGATTCAGGCTTTATGCTGACTTATACAACTAGGGTGGAGAGTTGTATAAGCCCAGCTGAGGCTAGTAGGCTCATGGATGACTCATACCTCTAGGGAGAGTGTGGGGCGTCGTGCAGACAGAGATGAGGAGACCAGCTGAACCTTGTCAGCTCATTTAGGCCTCTATAAGAACTCCTAGCTTCATTAGATGTTAGCTCATGCCTGGAACCAGACCTGTGTGGACTGTCTAGGGAGAGTGAACCCCTGTGCGGTGAGGCAAAGCCTGTGTGGCTATTTGTTTGGACTTTTACTAAACCAGGGACTTAGGGACTAGGACAGCACCAGGCTGATCCCAGTTGTTAGTTTAGGAAACCTGCATGTTTAGTCAGAGGTCAAACTGACCAGGATTTATTTTGTTTGTTTCTTTTTGGCTTTGCTGTGTTTTTGTCACTGTACATAGAGAAATAAACCGCACCTTTTGATTTTGAAAACCACAACCTCCGTCTGCTGTTTTTGTGTGGGGAGCCCAACCAGGGGGTCACACACACCCGCTACCGAGTTAACCCCCTCACAGTTGGTGGAGAACCAGTGGCAGTTTTTTTTAAGCCAGCATGGAGGAGATACTGAAACAGCTGGCTCTAGCAAAAGCTCATCAACAAGCCCAGCAGCAATCTGAGGCCCGCTTCATAGACCTGTTACAGAAGCAAGAGCAGAGACTACAACAAATGGAAGCAGTAATGCAGCAACGTCCGCAGACCAGTGAGGAAAGCCGTCCCACTAATACCGCGTCCTTTGGGGTGAGTCGTTTATTGACAAAAATGACTGGAGAGGATGATCCAGAGGTATTTTTGACCACATTTGAAAGGACTGCTGAAAGAGAAAAGTGGCCTGAGGAGCAGTGGGCTGGACTGGTGGCTCCTCTGTTAACTGGTGAATCGCAGAAGGCTTACTATGACCTAGAGCCTGACCAAGCAAAAGACTATGTGATGCTAAAAGCTGAAATATTGGCAAGGCTGGGTGTCACCCTGGCTGTCCGGGCTCAGCGTGTGCATAACTGGACTTTCCAGCTTGGAAAACCCCCCAGGTCTCAAATGTATGATCTCATTCACCTGAGCAGGAAGTGGCTACAGCCAGAGACTTTGTCCGCACCAGAGATTGTGGAACGTGTTGTAATGGATCGGTTTTTGAGAGCTCTTCCTACTGCCATCCAAAAGTGGGTAAGCCATGGAGACCCAGAGACGGCCGGTGGTCTTGTGGATCGTGTAGAGAAATACTTGGCTACAGAGAACCTGACGGCCTCTTCCAGAGACACTCGGACTTTCCACCCTAAGACCAGACCATCCCCAGGGGCGGATAAGAGGATTCCAAGGGGTGAGGGTGGAGAGAGTGAGAGGGTGGGAGCTCTACCCCAAGTTTGGCGAGAACAGCCTGGGAAATCAGCGGCTCAAGAGGCCGCAAGAAGGATCGTTTGCTACCGCTGCCGGCAAGCGGGACATATTGCAGCCAATTGCCCGGTTGTGGAGGAACCCATGCAGTGTGACTTTCTGACGGGCAGACGTCAGTCGCTGTGTGCGACAGTCGCATGCACTGCCATTCGAGGAACTGAGAAACATTTATGCAAAATGTGTATTAATGGTAGAAATGTTGTGGTATTACTGGATTCAGGTAGCCTTGTGACCCTGATAAAGGCTGAATTAGTTAAAACAGAGGTCTCTGGGAATAGCAAGGTAGCTGTTATTTGTGTGCATGGGGACACCCGAGAGTATCCAGTGACTACAGTGTGTTTCGAGACCCCCAAAGGTACCCTCTCTCATCCAGTGGGGTTAGTATCTCAATTACCGCATGATGCCATTGTGGGAAGGGATTTTCCGAAGTTCTGGGAACTGTGGGATGATCCTGAGCCCCCCACTGGTGCCCCTATGTACCAGGAATGTGATAGCCAGAACTCCTCTGAGAGTGGGGAGGACTCTCCAGAATTTCCCTTGTCAGTATTGGCAGGGGAGACTCAAGAAACTGGAGAGGAGCCCACCTCCTCAGACGAAAACCTACCGTCTGTGGAGTTTTCTGATCTGGAGGTTCACAGGGAAAATTTTGCCACAGAACAGTTAAAAGACCCCGCCCTAATAAAGGCACGGGAAAACGTAGTGGAAATAGATGGCGAGTTAGTGAACCCAGATAATACCTGCACTTACCCATACTTCAGCGTAGAGAAGGACCTACTGTATCGGGTGGCAAAAAGGGCAGAAGAAACCGTTGAGCAGCTGGTGGTGCCCAAACCTTACAGGAAGTTGGTGTTGGAGTTGGCCCATGGGCACATTCTTGGAGGTCATCTGGGGACAGAGAAAACCCGAGAGAGGGTATTACAGAGATTCTATTGGCCTGGGGTGATGAAGGACATAGAAAATTATTGTTCCTCCTGCCCTGTGTGTCAGAGGTCGGCCCCGATGCCACATTTCCGTAGCCCGCTGGTCCCTCTACCCATCATTGAGGTCCCGTTTGAGAGAATCGCAATGGATTTGGTAGGTCCTATAATCAAGTCCGCTAGGGGGCACCAGTACATATTGGTTATAATGGACTATGCCACCCGTTATCCAGAAGCGATCCCTCTCAGAAATACCTCGGCCAAAACCATAGCCAAAGAGCTATCTCTTGTTTTTAGCCGGGTGGGTATTTGTAAAGAACTGCTTACGGACCAAGGTACACCCTTTATGTCCCGGGTTATGAAAGAGCTGTGTAAATTGTTCAAAGTGACGCAATTGCGTACATCTGTGTATCACCCCCAAACCGATGGGCTGGTTGAAAGATTCAACAAAACCCTAAAACAAATGTTGAAGAAAGTGGTGGATAGAGATGGAAAGGATTGGGACTGTCTACTTCCTTATTTGATGTTTGCTATTAGGGAGGTGCCCCAATCCTCTACGGGATTCTCCCCCTTTGAGTTACTGTATGGGAGACACCCAAGAGGGCTGTTGGATATTGCCAAGGAAACTTGGGAAAGTGAGAGTTCTCCCCACAGGAGTGTGATTGAGCATGTCGCCCTGATGCAAGATCGAATTGCACAGGTAATGCCCATCGTGAAGGAACATTTGGCCCAAGCGCAGTTGGCACAGCAGAGAGTGTACAACCGTGGAGCAAAGACCCGTACCTTTTCCCCGGGGGATAGGATATTGGTACTTGTCCCTACGGTTGAAAGTAAATTCCTTGCCAAATGGCAAGGCCCCTACGAGATAATGGAAAAAGTGAGCGAAGTGAATTACAAGGTCAGACAACCAGGAAGGCGAAAGCCCGAACAGATATATCACGTTAATCTGTTGAAAGCCTGGAGGGATAGAGAGTCCCTAGTCGCAGAAACTTGGTCACCAGCTCAAACTGGTTGCGTGATTCCGGAGGTTGGAATAGCAGCCACCTTGTCACAACCCCAACAACAGGAGGTTAAGGAGTTTGTGCTTCACAACAAGGAGGTGTTCTCTGAGCTGCCGGGACAAACATCTGGGGTAGAGCATGATATTATTACCCCGCCCGGTGAAAGGGTGAAGTTAAAACCCTATCGGATCCCAGAGGCCCGACGGGAGGCAATACGGGAGGAAGTACAGAAAATGCTGAACTTAGGGGTGATAGAGGAGTCCCAAAGTGATTGGTCTAGTCCCATTGTGTTGGTGCCTAAACCGGATGGGAGCTGGCGATTTTGTAACGATTTTCGTCAGTTGAACAAAGTTACAAAATTTGACACCTACCCCATGCCACGTATAGATGAGTTGATCGACCGGCTGGGAACAGCCCGATACATGACGACTCTTGACCTCACAAAAGGGTATTGGCAAATTCCCCTGGCCAAGTCGGCCAAAGAGAAAACCGCATTTGTAACCCCAGACGGGGCGTTCCAATATAAGAGAATGCCGTTCGGGTTACAGAATGCGCCGGCCACATTCCAGCGGAAAATGGACCAGATACTGAGGCCCCATCGGAAGTATGCTGCGGCTTACCTGGATGACGTAATTGTCCATAGCACAGATTGGGCCTCACATCTGCCAAAAGTGCAAGCAGTCCTAGACTCTATCCGGGAAGCGGGGTTTACGGCTAACCCCAAGAAGTGTACCATTGGGCAGGAGGAGGCCAAATATCTTGGGTACACCATTGGCAGGGGAGTGATAAAACCCCAACTCAACAAAGTCGAGGCCATCCAGAGTTGGCCACGTCCCAACAGCAAGAAGCAGGTACGGGCCTTTCTGGGAATCGCGGGTTATTATCGGCGCTTCATTCCCCACTTTGCTTCTAAGGCTGTGCCCCTAACCAACCTGACGAAAGGGAAAGGGTCGGTCATGATTAAATGGACCCCGAGGCTGAGGCAGCATTCCAATTCTTGAAACAAGCCTTATGTAGCCAGCCAGTGTTGTACTCACCCGACTTCTCTAAAGACTTTGTCGTACAAAGTGATGCGTCAGATGTGGGGTTAGGAGCAGTATTGTCCCAGGTCTGGAACGGGGAAGAGCACCCAGTCATTTACCTCAGCAGGAAGTTGAAGTCCCATGAGGTAAATTACGCCACGGTTGAAAAGGAGTGTTTAGCGGTGAAGTGGGCTCTAGATTCCCTTCGGTACTACCTGCTAGGTAGGCACTTTGACATGGTTACGGATCACGCTCCGTTAAAGTGGATGGCTCAAAACAAGGAGACAAATAGAAGAGTGAATAGGTGGTTCCTGGCCCTACAGGAATTCAACTTCACAGTAAAGCATCGCCCTGGCGTTCAAATGGGGAATGTGGATGCTTTGTCTCGAGTACATGAATTCCTGATTGCTGGTGTTCCAACCCCAAGGTTAAAACAAGAGGGGGGGGTATGTGACAGCAGGAAGGTAAAGTCACCTGGTTGCATCCAGGGGGGTAGATATATTTCTCCCAGATTCAGGCTTTATGCTGACTTATACAACTAGGGTGGAGAGTTGTATAAGCCCAGCTGAGGCTAGTAGGCTCATGGATGACTCATACCTCTAGGGAGAGTGTGGGGCGTCGTGCAGACAGAGATGAGGAGACCAGCTGAACCTTGTCAGCTCATTTAGGCCTCTATAAGAACTCCTAGCTTCATTAGATGTTAGCTCATGCCTGGAACCAGACCTGTGTGGACTGTCTAGGGAGAGTGAACCCCTGTGCGGTGAGGCAAAGCCTGTGTGGCTATTTGTTTGGACTTTTACTAAACCAGGGACTTAGGGACTAGGACAGCACCAGGCTGATCCCAGTTGTTAGTTTAGGAAACCTGCATGTTTAGTCAGAGGTCAAACTGACCAGGATTTATTTTGTTTGTTTCTTTTTGGCTTTGCTGTGTTTTTGTCACTGTACATAGAGAAATAAACCGCACCTTTTGATTTTGAAAACCACAACCTCCGTCTGCTGTTTTTGTGTGGGGAGCCCAACCAGGGGGTCACACACACCCGCTACCGAGTTAACCCCCTCACAATATATATATATATATATATATATATATATATATAATATATGTATTTGCACAGCGGCCTTTCAAAAGCAATTTTTGGGGAAAAATTTACTGAATTAAAAAAATAAATTTACATTAAATTTATTTAGCCCAATTTTTGGGGATATTGCGATAGACGATGTTACTCCAAGTAAATAGATATCGAACATGTTATGGTTTAAAATTGCAAACGCTCTTGGAATGGCGAGAAACTACAGTACTTAAAAATCACTATAGATGAGCATGTAATTTTTGTTTTACGATTACCAGTTTAGAGTTACAGAGGAGATCTTTTGCTATAATTATTTCTCTCGATGTGAGGATTGCGGCGATACCTCACGTGTGATTTGAACACCATTTACATTTGCGGGCGCCACATATGTGTTTTCTTTGGTAAGCGAGCATGCGGGGCACTTTCAAATAATTTTTTTTGTTCTTTTTTGTTTATTTTTTCAAGTTTTACTTTAAAAAAAATCCCAATCCCCAAATCCCTCCTTTGCATGTACAAGTATTCAAAAAGC
Organism: Rana muscosa; assembly: GCA_029206835.1. Lineage (NCBI taxonomy): Eukaryota > Metazoa > Chordata > Amphibia > Anura > Ranidae > Rana > Rana muscosa. Next base: position 304,447,193 of record CM055125.1, on the reverse strand, counting down.
AAAAATCCGCATATTTGAATACTGTGGATTTTTTCATATCGGCGCCATTGGCAGCCAAGTAAAAGAGTAAGTAACTTCTGAGTTACTACATTGGAGACTCGATTGAAGCCAATTCCGGCTTTGTTTGCAACTCTGGTCGCTCCGGACTGGAGACCCGGGCGAAGCGGTGTAAGGCGGCGGGCGGGGGGCTTGTCGTGTCCCCTCCCACTCCTTATGATGACAGCTGAGCAGCTTCTGAGCCGCATCAGTTGTTATCATAACAAAGCCGACCACCAGATCTAAAAAGCGGTACCGGGGTGACGGCTGCAGCTGCTTATCACCCCGGTACAACCACTTCCTCAAAGAACTGGACAGATACATTGTTTTGCGGGAAGTGGTATGCTACAGGACTTATTTGAGCTTTATTTTTTTTTAATTTCCTTGCACAGTGTGCCATTTATTGGCCGAGTACAATCAGCTAATCTCTCAGCCAGAGAATGGACGGCAGAGGATTGTCACCCAGCTTCGGCAGCACAGCAGAAGCCAGATGTCGTAAATCTGATTTCATAACAAAAAAGGATCCTAGCAAGTCCCAGGTAAGAGGACAAATCATTGCTAAATGGTTTGTGCTTTGACAGCCCCTCCTCTCTTATTTCTCCATCCCATTCTTACATCAGTTTCCTTAGTCCCCTGGCATATCACAATCCCCCTTCACATCACAGTTTACAGTAGTGTTCTGAACCTCCGTTCACAATGGTATCTTAATCTTCTCTGCCACCTTCACAGCACCGCCCCACAGCTTTGTCCACTGCCCTCCTTCACATCACAGCCCCATGCAACTCTGGCCCCCTTCACATTACACAGCACCCTGCATCTCTGGCCCCCTTCAAATTACACAGCACCCTGCATCTCTGGCCCCCTTCACATTACACAGCACCCTGCATCTCTGGCCCCCTTCACATTACACAGCACCCTGCATCTATGGCCCCCTTCACATTACACAGCCCCATGCAACTCTGGCCCCCTTCACATTACACAGCACCCTGCATCTCTGGCCCCCTTCACATTACAGAGCACCCTGCATCTCTGCCAGTTTCCCATCTTAACCTCCCAGCTCTGCCCCCGTCAGAATACAGCCTCCACAGCTCTGCCCCTTGCATTATTTGAGCTCACAGAGCTGGAGACACAATGGGAGACACAGCAGCACTGAATAGTGGGCAGGAGCGGGAGGTGCTGAAGTTAACCAGCAGGTGATTGGTTGCTAGGGCTGCCTAGCAACCAATCACCTGCTGGTTAACTTGGAAAGTTATCTTCAGAAGCTCCGTTCTTGCCCAATATTCAGATCTGATGTGTCTCCGGCTCTGTGTGCAGAACGGCACATAAATGGCTGGACTGTGGCGGTCTGGATGGCACAGTGTCTCGTATGCATTTAGCCCACAGTCCGCCATTTAGTGATGTCTGCTTTAAATGTTAAATAGATGTTTGTTACTATGTTTATTATTATGTTTGCTTTGTGTTTATGTTAGGTAGGTACTACTCACCACCACCACTGCCAGAATCTTGAGGGCACGAACTTGGAGCAGTTCCCTCCACAGATGACGTTGCTCGATCTGGAAAACATGAATGTAAAGCAAAACGTAAGTCTCACATGCGTAGTCATAAAAAAAATAGTGAGCTGGAAACAACCATATAACTGCAATATATAATGATATATTTTATTTTACTCACCAGCTCTCTGATGCTCGGCTTGACCCTTTCTGCTGACTCCAGGGACATCCTCATCTGCAAGCAGGCCATCTCTCAGCTCTGCCTCCCACTGTCTGAAGACCACAGCCTTTCCTCCAGTAGACTGGGCCAGAAGATGCTTCTCTATCTTTTTATGAACTGATGCCCGGCAATCATAAAACCTGCAAATGAAAAAAAGATACAGTATAGTTAATACACGTTACAACAATATTATTTTTATTTTACATGTTACTTTTCTGTGGCAAATAAATATTTGTGTTACGTTCAAATCAGTTTATTGACTATTGACTAACTACTATACTGTGTATTTTTCACATATATGTGGTGTGTTCTAAGAGTGATATAATATTTGAATACTTACCTGTGCCTGACACCATCAGTGGCCCTGCGAACCTTGGAGACTACATTCACTGAGTCCCGGACTCGTTCCCAGGCTGCTCTCTTCGCAGAGGTTGAGACATTTAGGCTGAAGAGTCTCACTTGTTCTATGTTCACTGCAGCAACCAATGCAGAATTCTCCTCTGGGGTAAATACGGGCCCCCTTGATGTTTTCTGTCTCTTGGTTCGCTGGTGCTGCTGCAGGTCGGCGTCAGAATTCTCTTCTGATGTAGGGGTTTTCACTTTCCTCTTTTTTTTGCCATGCTCCCGCTCCACTCCACCTCCATGGGCATGCTCTCTTCCATGCCTTGGCTCCACTCCACGCCTCCGTTCACCTCCACTCTTACTCTCCCCTTCACGCCTCTCCTCTCCTCCAAGCCTCCTCTTCCCTCCACGCTTACTCTTCTCTACACTCCCCTCTACACCTCCTCTTCCCTCCTCTCCCCTCCATGCCTCCTCTTCTCTCCTCAACCCCCCACTGATCCTCCTCTCACGTCCACTCCTCTCCCCTCCATGCCTCCGCTCCCCTCCACACCCCTCCTCCCCTACACTCCTCCTCTCCCCTCCATGCCTCTCCTCCACTACACTCCTCCTCTTCCCTGAGTCCCCTCCACTCCTCCCCTTCCCTCCATGCCCCTCCTCCCCTACACTCCTCCTCTCCCCTCCATGCCTCTCCTCCACTACACTCCTCTCCCCTCCATGCCTCTCCTCCACTACACTCCTCCTCTTCCCTGAGTCCCCTCCACTCCTCCCCTTCCCTCTACGCCCCTCCTCCCCTACACTCCTCCTCTCCCCTCCATGCCTCTCCTCAACTACACTCCTCTCCCCTCCATGCCTCTCCTCCACTACACTCCTCTCCCCTCCGTGCCTCTCCTCCTCTACACTCCTCCTCTTCCCTGAGTCCCCTCCACACCTCCCCTCCCCTACACTCCTCCTCTCCCCTCCATGCCTCTCCTCAACTACACTCCTCCTCTCCCTCGAGTCCCCTCCTCCACTTCTCTGCTCCCCTCCACTTCTCTGCTCCCCTCCACTCTCACCAACAACTCTCATACCAACACCAACATTCTCACTCACAAGACTCACACGTCCATTCTCACTCCCAGACATTCTAATTCACCAAAACAAACAAAAACAATCACACATCTAACACAATAACACTCTCTGCTCTGCTCTCTGCTCTGCTCTCTGCTCCTCCCTCACTTCACCACTATACAACCTCTCAAAATGACATACAGGGGCGGAGACTAGGCATTAGGCACATGTCAAAAACGAAAGTAAAAAATCGAGATTTAGAATAGTTACGAATAACTGTGATGTATTAGAAAAGTACAAATCCATTCGAAGCACGCAGCGCCACTGTCAGACATGTAAATTTTCGAATCAACGACCAAAAAAAGTTACGAATGTACGAATCCATTCGAAGCACAATAACACTCTGCTCTGCTCTCTGCTTCTCCCTCACCGTGCTGAACTCCCTCTCAAAATGGTGTACAGGGGGGGGCGGAGGCTAATGCTATAGCCGCATGTCAAAAACGAAAGTAAAATACGAGATTTCGAATCGTTACAAATAACCGCTATGTATTTAGAAATGTACAAATCCATTCGAAGCACATTAGGCATAATAGGCAGCGTCGTCGTGAGAGAGACACAGAAAATTACGAATCAACGAACCCCAAAAAAGTTACGAAAGTAGGAGTTGTGTCCAGAATCAACGAAAAACAATGTACTCTACCGAAAGTACGAATTATAAATCAACTAAAAATTCAGCGAAAAATGTCGCTTGCGAAAATACGAATTAGTCCGAACACGAAAAATCCCGTCTAGCAAAATTACGAATGATTACGAATCAACAGGACCGAAAAGAAACGAACCGAAACTAAACAAATTTTTCCGTTGTGCACAAGTCTACTGGACAAGGCCAGCGACCTTGCTACATTTGTCAAAGCTTAATTGAACAAGCTGAAATTAGAAGCTGATTGGCTACCATACACAGCTGCACCAGATTTTGCACTCTCCAGTTTTAGTAAATGAACATCATGAGTAAGCGCTAGTTAGTGCAAAACGCATCAACTGTAATCCCTGCTACCACAGGGTCCTGTCTTGCTGTTTTTGTGGCTTTTTTATACTCACAATAAAGTGGATTGGCCGCCAGCAAGGGCCAGTGTGGTCAAAACTGCACCTGGCCATTTTTGCGAATGCAATACATAGTAGTGCATTGTGGCAGGCTGCAGTGCAGGTGCGGTACCTTAGTGTATTGAGGTACCCTTTATAATAAATGGCACCATTAAGCAACAGTAGGCATAATAGGAGGGGAAACGTAAGTGTGAACCCAGCCTTTAGTGACCACAGCAACATATTTGTTGGAATATTTTTTAATGAAGACAATTCTATGTGTCTGACAGACTTTCAGTAACCCCATGTGACTAATCCCGACGACAGGGTTGCTGCTAATATCTAATCTCCCTTTGGCTGTGTGACCCTCAGCTCATCTTTTAATTAATGTACATTTCCTTGAGAGTCTTCTGCAAAGATTTATGCAATCTGAACTTAGATTTTACTTAGATATTACCTGAGGCAGTTCAAAGTAATATTTCCGAATTCTTCCCTCAGTGGCAAACAACAGACTTGACATTGATACGCAAGCTGTTTCTGAAAATGAAACCAGTCAGTAGTGGGACCACTTCTATAGGAACAGCTGCTGTGAATACTGATGCCAAACAGATGAATGCAATAACAAGTGACATTTTTACCAGTAATCACCAGTAATCGCTCCCAGCCATTAGTTATCATTTTTCTTCCATTTTTGAGGATAATGCCTTTTATCACCATGGAGTACTGTTGCTGTTTTAAACACATTATTTAGGATCTCACCTACGTAGATAGAGGTCAAAATTCCTAGAAGAAAATGCCAGGTACCAAAAGTAACAAAAACATAAAAAATGCTGCAAACCACCCAACACATCTCAAATGTCTGTGTACATTAGCCCTTTGATTTGTTTGCACATAAGAAAAAATATACATCATTGTGGTTCCACCAAGGCCATTATTAATCCGTTTATTTTGTCCCTCTCAGTGTTGTTAAGATGATACAATGGTTTTAATAAATATGTTTATAATTCGAAAATTAAAGCAGCTTGCTATAAATCGAGATACCAATCCATTGTCTATATAAGATAATATAGAAAGAGTTGTATATAGAGTTGTATATAGAAAGAGAAATTGGAGTTCCTGTTATTTATTATAATTGTGATTTTGAAAACGTATATATACTTATGTTTTTGTAGCGCTGCTTTTCTCAACTTATGTACACAATGTGTATATAAATACAAATTAAAGTGCATATGTAAATTCATGTGTCAAGATTCATGTTTTCATATATCAAAAAAACAATTAAAGTCCATATAATAAAAATAAAAGTCCAACACAAAGTCTCCGCAGGGTGTGATCCTCTAGGGAGGATCAATGGTATATACCAATGATACTCCCTGGAGGATCACACACTGTGGAGGCTTTGTGTTGGACTTTTCTTTTTACTATATGGACTTTATTGCACTTTTCAACTTAAAAAGTTGGCGGTTTGCACTTTCATCTTATTTGATGTTTCATATTGCACTTTTTGCACTTTATACAGTGGAACCTCGGATTACAAGCATAATCCGTTCCAGGAGAATGCTCGTAATCCAAAGTACTCACATATCAAAGCGAGTTTCCCCATTGAAGTCAATGGAAACAAATAATTTGTTACGCATTGACTTCAATGGCATGCAATACCGCATGCGGGCATGCGGCCAGAGGCGGGGGGTGCCGGAGAGCCTTGGAAACAGCGGGAAAGGCCCGAGGACAGCTCAGCTGACCTCGGTAAACCTCGGAAAGGCTCGGGTACATAGTATTTCCAAATCTTTCCAAACGGCTCAGAGCGGCTCCGGCGCCCCCCCCCACCTCAGGCCAAACGTGGTACTGCACACCGCTTTGGCCTGAATCCTGCTCGTTTTGCGAGACAACACTCACAAACCGAGTTAGGATTTTTCTAAATACAGTGCTCGTATTGCGAAACGCTCATTAAAGCGGAGGTTCCGCGGCAGATCGTTTTTTTTTTGCATTCTATAGGGATTTACATATTAAAGTTACACTCACTTCTTTGGTTTCCTCAAATGTCAGCTGTCCGTTTTCGTTCAGAAAACGGAGTTATAAAATTCTTTCCTGTGAATTTCCATTTTGCTTGTGGGCATTGTGAAGCCCACAAGCAAGCATTTCCTGGAAGACCGGTGATCTGCCGACAAACGTCCCCCCGGCGGATTCTGCCCCCAACTGTACTGCGCAGGCGCGGCGCTTGCGCAGTACGAACGTCAATGAGCTTCCGAAAATAGCCGAACGTGTAGAGCTGAGAGTCGGCTCTACACGGCGCCTGCGTGGACCTAGATGTAAGTGGCCAGTCGGCCTCACGTCCTCGCTTCGCTCGGACGGCTCGCTACGCTCGCTCGGCCTCCTGGCTCTTTTTTTAACATCCTCCATGTCCACGGGGATGGTAAAGAAAGAGCCTGGATGTCAGCAGTGTAGCACAATTTGGTGTGCGCAGGCGCCATGTAGAGCTGACTCTCAGCTCTACATGTTCGGCTATTTTCGGAAAAAGCGCCGCGCCTGCGCAGTACAGAGCGGGCAGAATGCGCTGGGGGGCAATGCTCAGCAGTACACCGGCGTCACACGTCACTTAGCATGTGAAATCTCTCGAGATTTCACTGCTCTGCGTTCCACAATGTTTCTGGGAAGCACGACACTGTGCTCCCAGAATACATTGCAGCGAACTCCCAACTAGCATTGCGGCGCCAGGGAAAGGCTAGACACGCCTACTCCCGCGGGAGATGAATCCCGGAAATCTGTATTGGAATCGAAATACTACGGTATTTATATATTTATGAAAACAGTCACCAACATTTTAATAACCACTTCAATACCATGCACTTATGCACCTTCCCGCCCAGACCAATTTTCAGCTTTCAGTACTCTCACACTTTGAATGACAATTACTTAGTCATGCTACACTGTATCCAAACAAATTTTTTATCATTTTCTTCTCACAAATAGAGCTTTCTTTTGGTGGTATTTAATCGCCACTGGGTTTTTTATTTTTTGCGATATAAGCAAAAAAACAGCAATTTTTTTAAAAAAAAAACACTTTTTTTTAGTTTCTATTGTAAAATTTTGCAAATAAGTAATTTTTCTTCATAAATTTGTGCCAAAATGTATACTGCTACATATCTTTGGTAAATTGAACCCAAATTAGTGTATATTATTTGGTCTTTGTGAAAGTTATAGAGTCTACAAACTATGGTGGCAATCACTGAAAATTTATCACATCTGATCACGCCTGATGTACTGAAGGGATATCTCATTTCTTGAGACACTAACAAGCGAGGAAAGTACAAATACCCCAAAATTACCCCTTTTTGGAAAGTAGACAGTCCAAGGTATTTACTAAGAGGCGTGGTGAGTTTTTTGAAGTTGTATTTTTTTCCCACAATTCTTGGGAAAATTTAATTTTTTTTTTTTTTTTTTTTTTTTTTTTTACACAAACTGGTCATATTAACAGTTTTTTTCTCTCACACAGCATATGCATAATTGCAACTACACCCCAAAATACATTCTGCTACTCCTCCTGAGTGTAGCGATACCACATGTGTGAGACTTTTACACAGCCTGGCCATATACAGAGGCCCAACATTGAAGTAGCACTTTCAGGCGTTCTACAAGCATAAATCGCACATATCCTTTCTCAACCACCTATTACACTTTTGAAGGCCCTGGAGCACCAGGACAATGGAATTTTCCAAAAATGACCCCATTTTGGAAAGCACACACCCCAACGTATAATCTATGAAGCATTATGAGTCTTTTGAACGGTTCATTTTTTTCCAGAAGGTTTTGGAAAATGTGGAGAAAAAATGAAAATGCATTTTTTTTACACAAAGTTGTCCATTTATAAGATATTTCTAACGCATAGCATATACATAGCAAAAATGACACCCCAAAATGCATTCTGCTACTCCTCCTGAGTATAGCGATACCACATGTGTGAGACTTTTACACAGCCTGGCCATATACAGAGGCCCAACATTGAAGTAGCACTTTCAGGCGTTCTACAAGCATAAATCGCACATATCCTTTCTCAACCACCTATTACACTTTTGAAGGCCCTGGAGCACCAGGACAATGGAATTTTCCAAAAATGACCCCATTTTGGAAAGCACACACCCCAACGTATAATCTATGAAGCATTATGAGTCTTTTGAACGGTTCATTTTTTTCCAGAAGGTTTTGGAAAATGTGGAGAAAAAATGAAAATGCATTTTTTTTACACAAAGTTGTCCATTTATAAGATATTTCTAACGCATAGCATATACATAGCAAAAATGACACCCCAAAATGCATTCTGCTACTCCTCCTGAGTATAGCGATACCACATGTGTGAGACTTTTACACAGCCTGGCCATATACAGAGGCCCAACATTGAAGTAGCACTTTCAGGCGTTCTACAAGCATAAATCGCACATATCCTTTCTCAACCACCTATTACACTTTTGAAGGCCCTGGAGCACCAGGACAATGGAATTTTCCACAAAATGACCCCATTTTGGAAAGCACACACCCCAACGTATAATCTATGAAGCATTATGAGTCTTTTGAACGGTTAATTTTTTTCCAGAAGGTTTTGGAAAATGTGGAGAAAAAATTAAAATGCATTTTTTTTACACAAAGTTGTCAATTTATAAGATATTTCTAACACATAATATGTACAAAGCAAAAATTACACCCAAAAATGCATTCTGCTACTCCTCCTGAGTATGGCGATACCACATGTTTGAGACTTTTACACAGCCTGGCCACATACAGAGGCCCAACATCCAAGTAGCACCTCCAGGCATTCTAGCAGCATTAATTGCACATATCATTTTCTGACTACCGATCACATTTTTGAAGGCCCTTCATATATCTAACACATAGCAGGTACATACCAAATAACAAAAGATTACCTGTGGTTTTAGAAGTGCAGTGGTCCACAGAGGAGAGCATCGGTCCAGGCAGCAGGCAGGGATGAGGTCAGCGACAGCAAAAGCAATCATCCAGGCAGCAGGCAGGAATACTGTCCATAGTTCGCACAGGCAGAGATACTGTCAGCACAGCCAGAGCACAGCCAAAGCACAGGTCCAGGTAGCAGGCAGAGGTGTCCTATCCTATCGATGATATCTTCGATATATTGGAGGTAGTGGAGTCGGTGATTTTGAGTTGCTTTTTGGTAGCAGACAAACGAATTAAAAAGGGCCATGTGAAACAGGTGAAACGCAACTTTTTTGTGCCAATAATGGGACTTTCTGGTTGATAAGTAGGGCTGTAGCATCTGGTCGTTTAAATCCACCCCCCCCCCCCATGTACAAATTGTAGTCGTGGACACATTCAGGCTTTACAATGGAGCCGCGTCTTCTTGGGATCTCCACCATGGTGTCATTGTGGATCGTAGAGAGGATGTGGACATCTTTCTTGTCCCTCCACTTCATGGCCAACACCTCCTCGTTCCTCATGGATGCCGATTCTCCAGGTCGCAATTTTTTTGTCAATAAATTTTGTGGGAATCCCTTCCGGTTTTTTTTGAAGGTACCGCAGGCCGGGGTTTATTTACTGTAAAGGTGGCGAAAAAGGGGCAGGCTGGTATAATAATTATCAACATATAAATGGTAACCTTTTCCGAACAGGGGGTATGCCAACTCCCAGACAATTTTCCCACTGGTTCCAATATATGTGGGGCAATCACGGGGCTGGAGCTGGGAGTCTTTGCCTTCGTAGATCCTGAATTTGCAGACGTATCCAGTGGCTCGATCACATAATTTATTTAATTTTAACCCATACCTGGCTCTCTTGCTTGGTATGTACTGCTTGAACTGCAGTCGGCCGGTGAAATGTACGAGGGACTCGTCCACACAAATTTTTTGGTCTGGGATGAAAACGTCTTCAAATCACTGGGAAAAGGCATTGATTAGGGGGCGTATCTTGTACAATTTGTCGTAGTTGGGATGATCTCGGGGAGGGCACTGTCAATTGTCATTGAAGTGGAGAAAGCGCATAATCATGTCGTATCTTTTCCTGGACATGACAGCGGAATATATGGGCATGTGTTGGATGGGGCGTTTGGACCAATATGAATGGACTTCGTTCTTTTTTGTAAGCCCCATATTGAACATAAGGCCCAAAAATAATTTAAATTCCTCCAATGTTAGACGCCGCCACTGGAACATGCGGGCGTAGGAAGAATTGGGGTTGGCAGCAATAAATTGGGATGCATACAGATTCGTTTGATCCACTATATTCTGCAGCAAATCTTGTGGGAAAAATAAACAAAAATAATCAAATTTAGAAAAATTTGTAGTGTCGGGCTGCACACCTGGCTGTACGGTGAAAGGGGGGATGATAGCGGATCCTGAGTTGGCAGGCAACCATAAGGGGTTTGCCAGGGCATCGGGAAGGTAGGATTGGGGCTGGATTCTTCGGGTTGGGCGTGCATTTCCATTGCTTGTACTGGGCTCCTCTTCCTGGGGTATGGCGCTGCTGGTGGTGGGCAGTTCTCCTGATCTTGGTGCTGATCTTGGTGCTGATCTTGGTGCCGATCGCATTCTTTTGGGAGGGACGGTTTCCTCCGGGGACTCGGACTCTGAGCCACTATCCTCCACTGGCTCGTATTCCGAACCAGAATCGGATAATGGGAGCTCCCCGCTGCTCTCATCATCCGACATGGCAGGAATGGCATATGCCTCCTCAGGTGTGTAAACCCTTTGGGACATTATGGCAGTGCTTATTGGTGGGCCTGTGTAATGGTACTGCTGGTGGTAGTGGTGGCGGTCTGTGTGGTAGTACCGATGGAGGTATTAGTGGTGGGCCTGTGTGGTGGTACCGATGGCGGTATGGGTGGTGGTGGTACCAATGGCGGTACAGGTGGTGGTGGTACCGATGGCGGTACGGGTGGTGGTGGTGGCGGCGGTACCGGTGGCGGTACGGGTGGTGGTGGTAGCGATGGCGGTATGGGTGGTGGTGGTACCGATGGCGGTACAGGTGGTGGTGGTACCGATGGCGGTACAGGTGGTGGTGGTACGGGTGGTGATGGTACCGATGGCGGTACAGGTGGTGGTACAGGTGGTGGTGGCACTACCGACGGTGGTACGGGTGGTGGTACTGGTGGTGGTACCGATGGCGGCACTAGTGGTGATACTGGTAGCGGGCCTGTGTGGCAGTATAGATGCTGGGCCTGGTGGCGGTACTGGTGGTGGTACTGGTACCGATGGCGGTACTGGTAGCCTGTGTGGCAGTGCCAATGGCGGTACCGATGGAGGTGGGCCTGTGACAGATGATTGACAGATGGGCTGATTGATTGACAGATGGGCTGATTGATTGATTGACAGATGGGTTGATTGATTGACAGATGGGGTGATTGATTGACAGGTGGGGTGATTGATTGACAGATGGGCTGATTGATTGACAGATGGGCTGATTGATTGACAGATGGGCTGATTGATTGACAGATGGGTTGATTGACAGATGGGCTGATTGACAGATGGGCTGATTGGCTGGGCTGATTGATGTGCTGGGCTGTGTGACAGGTCCTCTTTATGGGGGGGGGCGTGTTGTGCACTGTAAACTTATGTAGACAAACTACACTGAGCTAACTTACTGATCTCTTCTCTCTCCTCACAGATCGGTGTGTGAGGAGAGAGCAGGGATCAGGTAGTAACTCCTGTGGAGTTTGTTTACATTTGTGACCGGCTGTGATTGGACACAGCCGGTCACGTGGTAAACAGCCAATTCATTGGCTGTTTACTCTGATCGGGGACGCGCTGTGTCCAAGGGACACTCGCCTTCCCCGATCCCCGCTCTGCAAGCCTGTGGCGGCGCGCACGGAGCGCGCCGCCGAGTTTGTTTTGACAGGTGATCGGCTGTGACTTTGACACAGCCGATCACATGGTAAACAGCCAATGAAATTGGCTGTTTACCGTGATCGGGGTAGCGCTGTGTCCGAGGGACACATGCCGTCCCCGATCACCGCGCTGCGCGCCCCCGCGGGCGCGCGCAAGGCAATATCCTGCAGGACGTCATATGACGTCCAGTATCGATATTGCAACCACTTCCCGGACGTCAATTCGCTATTGACTGGGCGGGAAGTGGTTAATGTATATAGTGCCTTGATTGCTTAGGAATATAGTTATTATTTTCGGTGAACCTCCGCTTTAACCGCGTTACTCGCAATCCGAGGTTCCACTGTAATCGTCATTCTTAATCATTTATATATACCGTATATGCTCGAGTATAAGCCAACCCGAATATAAGCTGAGGCACCTACTTTTACCACAAAAAAATGGAAAAATTTATTGACTCGAGTATAAGCCTAGGGTGAGAATGCAGCAGCTACTGTAAGTGGAAAAGTGGGTCAGCAATGCCCATTTGCAGCTTCTCTGTGTCCATTTGCATGCCTCAGCCTCACTGTGTCCATCTCACTGTGTCTCCTCTCAGTGTCCATCAGTGCCTCCTATCAGTGACCATCAGTGCCTCCTATCAGTGACCATCAGTGCCTTCTATCAGTGACCATCAGTGCCTTCTATCAGTGACCATCAGTGTCTTCTATCAGTGCCCATCAGTACCTTCTATCAGTGGCAATCAGTGCCTTCTATCAGTGCCCATCAGTACCTTCTATCAGTGACCATCAGTACCTTCTATCAGTGACTATCAGTGACTTCTATCTGTGCCCATTAGTGCCTTCTATCAGTGTTCATCAGTGCCTCCTATCAGTGTCCATCAGTACCATCTATCAGTGATAATCAGTACCTTCTATCAGTGCTCATCAGTACCTTCTATCAGTGTCCAACAGTACCTTCTATCAGTGTCCATCAGTACCTTCTATCAGTGTCCATCAGTACCTTCTATCAGTCAGTGCTCATCAGTACCTTCTATCAGTGTCGCTAACTTGCACATGGCACTTTGGGAAGAAGATTCCATATATGAAAATAGACCTAGCCAATTGCTTGTATACAAGCGTTATATTGATGACATATTCTTAATCTGAAAAGGCGATAAAGAGAGCCTTATGCCCCATACACAAGATCGTTTTTCATGCCGTTAAAAATGCCATTAAAAAAAATGGCCATTAAAAATGATCGTGTGTAGGCTCCAGAGCATTTTTAACGACGTGAAAAACGGCCATTAAAAATTTCGAACATGCTCTCTTTTTTCACGTCGTTTTTCATGTCGTTTTTTTTAACGACGTGAAAAACGATAGTGTGTATGCTTTAACGACGTGAAAAAAAACGCGCATGCTCAGAATCAAGTATGAGACAGGAGCGCTCGTTCTGGTAAAACTAGCGTTCGTAATGGAGATGGCACATTCGTCACGCAGTCACGGACTGAAAAGCACGAGACTGAAAAGAGCGAATCGTCGCTCAACAAACTTTACTAACATGAAGGGTGGCGCCATTCGAACGGAACTTCCCCTTTATAGTGCCATCGTACGTGTTGTACGTCACTGCGCTTTGCTTGATCGTTTTTTGAAATGATCGTGTGTACGCAAGACAGGCTTGAGAGGAAACATGAAAAAAAACGACGTGAAAAACGGCAAGAAAAAAAATGGCAAGAAAAACGATTGTGTGTATGGGGCATTATACAATTTAGCCAAGATCTGGAAATGAATGACAAAAACATTAAACTAACGTGGGAAATACAAGAATCAAGAATTAACTTCCTGGATCTAGATATTTGTTATGAAGAAAAGGAAATTAAAAACCAAAACGTTCTTCAAATTAGTAGATAGAAACAGTTCTCTCCCTATTGATAGTTGTCACCACTCTTCGTGGTTAATGAATATTCCGAAGGGACAACTGGTCAGACTCAGAAGGAACTGTACAACAGAATCTGACTACAGACAGCAAGCTGATTTCATTGGAGAACGTTTTATTGATAAAAGATATGAGAAATCCTTTATACAACAAAAGATCGAGAAAGTGGGAAATATAGAAAAGGCAAAACCTAAGAACTAAAGCAAAAGAAGAACCTGATTATGCAGAAATACCATTACCGTATATACTCGAGTATAAGCCGAGATTTTCAGCCCTTTTTTTTGGGCTGAAAGTCCCCCCTCGGCTTATACTCGAGTCAGCGAAATTGAATATTATAAAATGTACCTGAAGGCTGCGACGTCCATCGTTTAAAACTCGCGGGCTCTTCCTGGTCCCTTCTGTGATAGGCGGAACTGTGTCTGCTGAGAATCGCCTATCACGAACGTTCTCTCATCCTCAGTTTCCCAGCAGACGTCCGTGATTGGCGGAAACTGAACACAGTGTCTGCTGGGATGGGTGAAGATGCGAGAACGTTCGTGATAGGCGATTCTCAGCAGGCAGTTCCGCCTATCACGGAAGAGGCCAGGAAGAGAGCGCAAGTTTTAAACGATGGTCGCCGCAGCCTTCAGGTACAATTTTACAATGTTCAATTACAATTCTAGGGAAACAGTGAGGGTGGGCACAGTGAGGGTGGGCACAGGTGAGGATGGGCACAGGTGAGGATGGGCACAGGTGAGGATGGGCACAGGTGAGGATGGGCACAGGTGAGGATAGGAACTTGTGAGGATGGGAACAGTGAGGATGGGAACTGTAAGGTGGCAATGGGCTTAGTGAAGTTGCAATGGGTGGGCATTGTTGACCCTCGGCTTATACTCGAGTCAGTACGTTTTCCCAAGTTTTTGTGGTAACATTAGGTACCTCGGCTTATACTCGGGTCGGCTTATACTCGAGTATATACGGTAGTTCTTGACTATAATATGCAGTATAAAAACTTGGAAAAAATTGTGCGCAAACATTGGAAAATATTAACAGCAGATCGTCATCTCACCCAAGTGCTACCATCATTCCCTAGATTTGTGTATAGACGTGCCCCAACACTGTGTGATCTAATAGCTAAGAATGTTCTGGACCCCCCTACAAGAAAACCCTTCTCCTTTTTTGAGGGAAAGGGGTTTTTATTTGTGCAAAACTTGCTATGCCTGCCGACATGTATCTTTCAGGAAAAAGAAGAAAGAAGAATTTAGTGCCACTACCACAGGGAAGAAGTACAGTATTAAGGACTTTATTTCTTGCAGGACAGAGGGAGTAGTCTACGTATTGGAATGCCCATGCAAATTCCAATACGTCGGCAGAATGAAAAGACCCCTTTGGAAGCGCCTGAGAGAACATGTTCAGAATATAAAAGCAGGCTATCCGAAACATAGTGTCTCTAGACACTATGCAGAATTTCATGGAAAGGACCCTAGTTCACTCTTGTTCTGGCGCATTGAAAAATTCAAGCCCCATTGGCGAGGAAGTAACAAAATAATTGTGGCAGTGACGCAACGCGTCAGGAGGAGCTCAGGTGACATCCACTTCCGGTTTTACGGCCGTGACCGGAAGTTCCTGTATCTTTGACGTTGTTTTTACCTGTATGGCGTTTTTTTGCCTTTTTACATATTTGTCAACTACCGATTTTAATAAATGGACCTACGTGCCTTTTAACTTACTATACTATGGAGATCCTTTTTTCTTGCTTTTAAATCCTTGGATCCGGAGATACATTTCCCAGGAAATTTGTGGCAAGGTTGGAGACAGTACTGCAGTGGTGTCCTGTTCAAAACACACGAGGAGGAAGGAGTATTCACCGTTGGTTGGCCATTATCGTTCAATACACCATTAGACCCAGTGGGGTCTATTTATAAGGTAAGCGGCCATCACCACAGGGGGAGGATACGAGGAATCTGTCGTTTTTATCTACATATTTTCCAGACTTGGACTCCCTTGCCCATCCCTTTCCTCCGCTCGGTTATTTTGCTCATCCATGAAATTATCCTGTTGTGACAAGGACTGAGTTGCACCCTGAATGATCAGAGATTTTTTCTGTGGATGCACAAATTATAGCATTTTCTCACATGGACTTGGTTTTAGTTTAGTATATATTTTACCTGAATGGACTTTATATTATTAACAATACACTGCTGTGATGCACGTTATCATTATTAATTATATGAGATTCATTTGCACTAACTTTATTCAGCAATTTGTTAAATAGAAACTAGCGCTACTTCATTTGATATTTAAAACAATTTTTGGGTGCTGGATACACTATAGAAGTCAGCTGCTGTTTACGCCCTCATTATAGCACTTTATTATTAGTATTATATATTTTGTTTGAACACTTTTGGTAGCGCATTAGTACTCTTGTTTACACATGGGTCAGCATGGGCACCCTGGCTGGTCTGTGGCTATGCAGCCGCAAATGCAACAAACTGCTTTCAACACAAAAATTTAGGGATAACATGTTGACTTGCTGCCTAAAATATCCCACCGATTTCGCCATTGTAACGAGATAATAAATGTTATTAACTTAACCTGTTAGTGGTCATAAAGTTATGGCTGAACATTGTATATCACACAGGGCTCTAAGCAGTAGTGTATTTAGGTTTTGTGCTGCCCTAGGCCTGACTAAACTTGTGCGCCCCCTAATTTAAATACGACCCATCCCTTCCTGTCAAGGACAAACCCCTTTCTGTTTAAGACCCACCTTGAAATTTTCGAGTGGGGACACTAGTTCTTAGGGCCTGGGGGGGGGGGGGGGGGCAATGGATTCCCTTAATTTGCATAGATTTCCTCTCACTTCTCATTTGGCTATGGGGCAGGAAGTGAAGGGAAATCTCTGCAATGGGACAGGGATGGTAAAAAATAAACTGTCAGGGGCTATGACTAGGGATGAGCCGAACACCCCCCGGTTCGCACCAGAACCTGCGAACAGACCTAAAGTTCGCGCAAATTTTAGAACCCTATTAAATACAATGGACTCGAATGTTCAAAATCAAAAGTGCTAATTATCAAGGCTAATATGCAAGTTATTGTCCTAAAAAGGGTTTGGGGACCGGGGTCCTGCCCCAGGGGACATGTATCAATGCAAAAAAAAAGTTTTAAAAACGGCCGTTTTTTCGGAAGCAGTGGTTTTAATAATGCTTAAAGTGGATTTTAAGGGGAACTCCATGCCAAATTTAAAAATAAAATGGCGCGGAGTTCCCCCCAAAAATCCATACCAGACCCTTTATCTGAGCACGCAACCTGGCAGGACGCAGGAAAAGAGGGGGGCACGAGAGAGCGCCCCCCCTCCTGAACCGTACCAGGCCACATGCCCTAAACATGGGGAGGATGCTTTGGGGGTCTGTGACCCCTCAAAGCACCATGTCCCCATGTTGATGGGGACAAGGGCCTCATCCCCACAACCCTTGCCCAGTGGTTGTGGGGGTCTGCGGGCGGGGGGCTTATCGGAATCTGGAAGACCCCTTTAACAAAGGGGACCCCCAGATCCCGGCCCCCCCTATGTGAATTGGTAAGGGTTACATTGTACACCTACCATTTCACAAAGAAAGTGTAAAAAATTTTAAAAAAACACACAGACACAGTTGGGAAAGTCCTTTATTAAAAATAAAAAAATAAAAAAAATAAAAAACCCATTCCAGCGATGTAATCCAGTGTCCCGCGGTGATCCGATGTCCAGCGCTGCAGTCTCCTCCAGTCTCCACTCCACACGAAACCCCCATGATGTACGAGGGGGCGGAGTCACCCGTCACATCATAGGGTAAGCCCCAGATTTCCCTGCTTGCCGGGGAATAGCCAATGAAGTAGGAGATATCCCGCCTACGTCATTGGCTATTCCCCGCAAGCGGGGAAAGCCGGGGCTTACCCCTATGATCTGATGGGTGACCCCGCCCCCTCGTACGTCAGACCCTGCCTACGTCATTGGCTGAGCGGACCTGATGGGGAACTTCCTCCGCAGTGTAATAAATTAATAGACCCCGCCCCTTCTCACGTTCCCCATCAGGTCTGCTCAGCCAATGACGTAGGGGGCGGGGTCACCTTTACTGGGTGTAAGGCTGAGCAGACCTGATGGGGAACGTGAGAAGGGGCGGGGTCTATTCATTTATTACAATGCAGATGAAGTTCCCCATCAGGTCTGCTCAGCCAATGACGTTTCGTGTGGAGTGGAGACTGCAGTGCTGGACATCGGATCACCGCGGGACACTGGATTACATCGCTGGAATGGGTTTTTTATTTTTTATTTTTTTATTTTTAATAAAGGACTTTCCCAACTGTGTCTGTGTGTTTTTTTACAATTTTTTACACTTTCTTTGTGAAATGGTAGGGGTACAATGTACCCCTTACCAATTGACAAGGGGGGGGTGGGATCTGGGGGGTCCCCTTTGTTAAAGGGGTCTTTCAGATTCCGATAAGCCCCCCGCCCGCAGACCCCCACAACCACCGGGCAAGTGTTGTGGGGATGAGGCCCTTGTCCCCATCAACATGGGGACATGGTGCTTTGAGGGGTCACAGACCCCCAAAGCATCCTCCCCATGTTGAGGGCATGTGGCCTGGTACGGTTCAGGAGGGGGGGGCGCTCTCTCGTCCCCCCCTCTTTTCCTGCGCCCTGCCAGGTTGCGTGCTCGGATAAAGGGTCTGGTATGGATTTTTGGGGGGAACTCCACTCCATTTTTTTTTATTTGACGTAGGGTTCCTTCTTAATATCCAGACCTGAAGGGCATGGTAATTGAATTTGGGGGGACCCCCACGCATTTTTTTTGTTTTTATCAATTACTTTTCTCTGTATTGCCGGGAGACGACGATTCATTATTGCCGCGAGAGCTTTTAAATGACTTTTTTTCCTTCAGAAATGACACTTCGTGCAGGAACAGTTCTAAGCAAGAGAAACAAGCGCTGCTTTACAGGCATACTATACACCCACCCCAGGTACGAAATTTAAAGGAATATTTCACTTTTATTGTTTCACTTTAAAGTGGAGGTCCACCCTGAAAAAATCTTCACACTAAAAAATCTAAAAAATAAATAAAAAATTAATAGAAAAAAAAAAATGTATACTCACCCTAAATGCCTGTTGCTATGCGGAAGTCCCCTAATCTGCCGCTAATGTTCCTCTTCTCCGTCCGCGGTGGCTCTCCTTCCACTTCCTCTTCTTGTGAATTGGCCGTGCTGCCTTCTGGGAACTGTGTGTATCCCAGGAGGCAAGCCGCCCATTCACAAAGCGCCGTGCGAGTGGCGCATGCGCAGTAGGAAACCTCACAGCCTGTTTCCCCTACTCAGAATGGAGGAGCCGGGAGCCTGCCAGCAGCGATCGATCGCTGCGGCAGGACCAACATCGCGGGAGAGTAGGACAGGTAAGTGTCCTTTTTAAAAGTCAGCAGCTACACTGTTAGTAGCTGCTGACTTTTTTTTTTCCTGCACCACCGCTTTAAGCATTATTAAAATCACTGCTGCCGAAAAAACATCAGTTTTTAAAACTTTTTATGACAATAACTTGCATATAAGCCTTTAAAATTAGCACTTTAGATTTCTCCCATAGACTTTTACAGGGTGTTCCGCGGCTTTTCGAATTTGCCGCGAACACCCCAAATTGTTCGCTGTTCGGCGAACGTGCGAACAGGCATACTATACACCCACCCCAGGTACGAAATTTAAAGGAATATTTTACTTTAATTGTTTCACTTTAAGCATTATTCCCGCATTATCATTGCTCCCGAAAAAACGTCAGTTTTTTTTGCATTGATACATGTCCCCTGGGGCAGAACCCGGGTCCCCAAACACTTTTTATGACAATAACTTGCATATAAGCCTTTAAAATTAGCATTTAGATTTCTCCCATAGACTTTTACTGGGTGTTCTGCGGCTTTTCGGATTTGCCGCGAACACCCCATATTGTTCTCTGTTCAAACTCGAAGCTCATCCCTAGCTATAACCCTCCCTTACTCTATCCAAAATGAAAAAAAAAAAAAAGTGTTGCCTATTCTACTTTAACCACTTAAGCCCCGGACCATTTCGGGCCATTAGGACCAAGCCTGTTTTTGGGATTCGGCACTGCGCTGCTTTAACTGTAAATTGTGCGGACATGCAATGTTGTACCCAAATGAAATTTGCGTCCTTTTCTTCCCACAAATAGAGCTTTCTTTTAATGGTATTTGATTGCCTCTGTGATTTTTATTTTTTGCGATATAAACAGAAAAAGACCGAAAATTTTGAAAAAAAAATGATATTTTCTACTTTTTGTTATAAGAAAAATCGAATAAACTCAATTTTAGTCATACATTTAGGCCAAAATGTATTCAGCCACATGTCTTTAGTAAAAAAAAATGTCAATAAGCGTATATTTATTGGTTTGCGCAAAAGTTATAGCGTTTACAAACTAGGGTACATTTTCTGAAATTTACACAGCTTTAAATTTATGACTGCCTATCTCATTTCTTGAGGTGCTAAAATGGCAGGGCAGTACAAAACCCCCCCCAAATGACCCCATTTTGGAAAGTAGACACCCCAAGGAAATTGCTGAGAGGCATGTTGAGCCCATTGAATATTTTTTTTTTTCGTCCCAAGTGATTGAATAATGACAAAGAAAAAAAAAATGTACAAAAAGTTGTCACTAAATGATATATTGCTCACACATGCCATGGTTATATGTGGAATTGCACCCCAAAATACATTCTGCTGCTTTTCCTGAGTACGGGGATACCACATGTGTGGGACTTTTTGGGAGCCTAGCCGCGTACAGGGCCCCAAAAACCAAGCACCGCCTTCAGGATTTCTAAGGGCGTAAATTTTTGATTTCACTCCTCACTACCTATCACAGTTTTGAAGGCCATAAAATGCCAAAATAGCACAAAACCCCCCCAAATTACCCCATTTTGGAAAGTAGACACCCCAAGCTATTTGCTGAGAGGCATGTTGAGTCCATGGAATATTTTATATTTTGCCACAGGTTGCGGGAATATGACAAACTGTTTTTTTTTTGCACAAAGTTGTCACTAAATGATATATTGCTCACACATGCCATGGGCATATGTGAAATTACACCCCAAAATACATTCTGCTGCTTCTCTTGAGTACGGGGATACCACATGTGTGGGACTTTTTGGGAGCCTAGCCGCGTACGGGACCCCAAAAACCAAGCACCGCCTTCAAGGTTTCTAAGGGCATAAATTTTTGATTTCGCTCCTCACTACCTATCACAGTTTTGAAGGCCATAAAATGCCAAGATGGCACAAAACCCCCCCAAATGACCCCATTTTGGAAAGTAGACACCCCAAGCTATTTGTTGAGAGGCATGTTGAGCCCATTGAATATTTTTTTTTTTGTCCCAAATGATTGAATAATGACAAAAAGAAAAAAAAAATGTACAAAAAGTTGTCACTAAATGATATATTGCTCACACATGCCATGGTTATATGTGAAATTACACCCCAAAATACATTCTGCTGCTTCTCCTGAGTACGGGGATACCACATGT
The DNA here is from genome assembly GCA_029206835.1 of Rana muscosa. NCBI lineage: Eukaryota > Metazoa > Chordata > Amphibia > Anura > Ranidae > Rana > Rana muscosa. The sequence continues at coordinate 304,425,713 of CM055125.1, read as the reverse complement.
GTGGGACTTTTTGGGAGCCTAGCCGCGTACGGGACCCCAAAAACCAAGCACCGCCTTCAAGGTTTCTAAGGGCATAAATTTTTGATTTCACTCCTCACTACCTATCACAGTTTTGAAGGCCATAAAATGTCAAAATAGCCCAAAACCCCCACAAATGACCCCATTTTGGAAAGTAGACACCCCAAGCTATTTGCTGTTTTATGTGCTATTTACTTTCCAAAATGGGGTCATTTGGGGGGGTTTTGTGCCATCTGGGCATTCCATGGCCTCCGAAACTGTGATAGGCAGTGAGGAGTGAAATCAAAAATTTACACCCATAGAAATCCTGAAGGCGGTGCTTGGATTTTGGGGTCCCGTACGCGACTAGGCTCCCAAAAAGTCCCACACATGTGGTATCCCCGTACTCAGGAGAAGCAACAGAATGTATTTTGGGGTGTAATTCCACATATGCCCATGGCATGTTTGAGCAATATATAATTTAGTGACAACTTTTTGTACATTTTTTTTTTTTGGTCATTATTCAATCACTTGGGACAAAAAAAAAAAATATTCAATGGGCTCAACATGCCTCTCAGCAAATAGCTTGGGGTGTCTACTTTCCAAAATGGGGTCATTTGGGGGGGTTTTGAACTGTCCTGGCATTTTATGCACAACATTAGGAAGCTTATGTCACACATCATCCACTCTTCTAACCACTTGAAGACAAAGCCCTTTCTGACACTTTTTGTTTACATGAAAGAAATTTTTTTTTTGGAAGAAAATTATGTTGAACCCCCAAACATTATATATTTTTTTAAAGCAAAGGCCCTACAGATTAAAATAGTGGGTGTTGCATTTTTTTTTTCCACACAGTATTTGCGCAGCGATTTTTCAAACGCATTTTTTGGGGGAAAAACACACTTTTTTTATTTTTAATGCACTAAAAAACACTATGTTTGATGAAATAAAAAAGATGATCATAGGCCGAGTACATGGATACCAAACACGACATGCTTTAAAATTGCGCACAAACGCGCAGCGGCGACAAAACTACATTCATTTTTAAAAGCATTTAAAAGCCTTTACAGGTTACCACGTTAGATTTACAGAGGAGGTCTACTGCTAAAATGACTGCCCTCGATCTGACCTTCGCGGTGATACCTCACATGCATGATGCAATTGCTGTTTACATATGACGCTAGACCGACGCTTGCGTTCGCCTTTGCGCAATAGCAGGGGGGGACAGCGGTGCTTTTTTTTTTTTTTTTTATTATTTATTTGGCTTTTTTATTTTATTTTTAAACTGTGCCTTCCATATTTTATTTTTTTACCATTTTTATCGTTATCTCAGGGAATGTAAATATCCCCTATGATAGCAATAGGTAGTGACAGGTACTCTTTTTTTGAAAAAAATTGGGGGGTTAGACCCTAGATCTTTCCTCTGCCCTCAAAGCATCTGACCACACCAAGATCGGTGTGATAAAATGCTTTCCCAATTTCCCAATGGCGCTTTTTATATCCGGGGGGGGGACATTCCCTCCCACTGCTTGTAAAAGCAGTCTAGAGGCTAATTATCTGCTAGAATTGCTTTTACATGAAAGCCGGCTGCTGGCTGAAAAGAATGATACCAAGATGATACCTAAACCCGCAGGCATCATTCTGGTATAAACATTCAAAGTCCAGCAACATACCAGTACGTTGCTGGTCCTTGTTGGACATGTATTGTAATCTTTTTTTTCATACAGCCTATTGGCTGAACGAAAAAAAGAGATTGATTGGTGGGTATGCCCACCATTAGAATACCTCCCTTCATCCACCCACTTCTAATGATGGGCATATATGCCGAAGCATGGGGGCATCCTCCCGCAAAAAAGTTATGCCGCGTACACACGGTCAAGCCTTCGTCGGAATTTCGACCGTATGTACGCGGCATAAAAGGTTATGCCGCGTACACACGGTCGGACTTTTCCACGGATAAGCCTCCGTTGGAATTTCGACCGTATATACGCGGCATTAGGAGCAAAATCGCTCCTCCGCCCCTGCTGCCCCCATGCTTCGGCATATATGCTCTTTTTTTTAACTGTGGTGGTGAAATCACCTCCTACAGCGTTGGAGTCACCGCTTTATGTATCGTGGGAGCAAACGCTGTTGCTGTCAAGATAAATAGATCCGCGCTGCAACTGAATGGCGTACCTGCTAAGCAAATGGTGGTTAACATTAAAACAAAGTAACATTACAGTACAACAGTAAGACCTTACCATGCCATACCTGCAAAGCAAATACCAAAACAAAACCTAGTAAAAAATAAAAAAATGTTTTAACGCAACCTGTGCCTAAAATATATATATGCCGAAGCATGGGGGCATCCTCCCGCAAAAAAGTTATGCCGCGTACACACGGTCGGAATTTCGACCGTATGTACGCGGCATTAGGAGCAAAATCGCTCCTCCGCCCCTGCTGCCCCCATGCTTCGGCATATATGCTCTTTTTTTTAACTGTGGTGGTGAAATCACCTCCTACAGCGTTGGAGTCACCGCTTTATGTATCGTGGGAGCAAACGCTGTTGCTGTCAAGATAAATAGATCCGCGCTGCAACTGAATGGCGTACCTGCTAAGCAAATGGTGGTTAACATTAAAACAAAGTAACATTACAGTACAACAGTAAGACCTTACCATGCCATACCTGCAAAGCAAATACCAAAACAAAACCTAGTAAAAAATAAAAAAATGTTTTAACGCAACCTGTGCCTAAAATATATATATATGCCGAAGCATGGGGGCATCCTCCCGCAAAAAAGTTATGCCGCGTACACACGGTCGGAATTTCGACCGTATGTACGCGGCATTAGGAGCAAAATCGCTCCTCCGCCCCTGCTGCCCCCATGCTTCGGCATATATGCTCTTTTTTTTAACTGTGGTGGTGAAATCACCTCCTACAGCACTGGAGTCACGGCTTTATGTATTGTGGGAGCAAACGCTGTTGCTGTCAAGATAAATAGATCCGCGCTGCAACTGAATGGCGTACCTGCTAAGCAAATGGTGGTTAACATTAAAACAAAGTAACATTACAGTACAACAGTAAGACCTTACCATGCCATACCTGCAAAGCAAATACCAAAACAAAACCTAGTAAAAAATAAAAAAATGTTTTAACGCAACCTGTGCCTAAAATATATATATGCCGAAGCATGGGGGCATCCTCCCGCAAAAAAGTTATGCCGCGTACACACGGTCGGAATTTCGACCGTATGTACGCGGCATTAGGAGCAAAATCGCTCCTCCGCCCCTGCTGCCCCCATGCTTCGGCATATATGCTCTTTTTTTTAACTGTGGTGGTGAAATCACCTCCTACAGCGTTGGAGTCACCGCTTTATGTATCGTGGGAGCAAACGCTGTTGCTGTCAAGATAAATAGATCCGCGCTGCAACTGAATGGCGTACCTGCTAAGCAAATGGTGGTTAACATTAAAACAAAGTAACATTACAGTACAACAGTAAGACCTTACCATGCCATACCTGCAAAGCAAATACCAAAACAAAACCTAGTAAAAAATAAAAAAATGTTTTAACGCAACCTGTGCCTAAAATATATATATATGCCGAAGCATGGGGGCATCCTCCCGCAAAAAAGTTATGCCGCGTACACACGGTCGGAATTTCGACCGTATGTACGCGGCATTAGGAGCAAAATCGCTCCTCCGCCCCTGCTGCCCCCATGCTTCGGCATATATGCTCTTTTTTTTAACTGTGGTGGTGAAATCACCTCCTACAGCACTGGAGTCACGGCTTTATGTATTGTGGGAGCAAACGCTGTTGCTGTAAAGATAAATAATTCCGCGCTGCAGTTGAATGGCGCACCTGAAAACAAAAAATTACATACCTGAAAAGCAAGCATGATAAAACATTGCAGAATAGAATACAGTAAAAAAAGAGCAGAACAATAGAGAGAAAATAGAGAGAGAGAGAACAATAAAACGACAACTATTTTTGTTTTTTTTATTTTATATTTTTTTTGTGTTTTGTTTTTTACGTTTTTTTTTCTTTTTTACACTTTTTTTTGTAACTTTACAGCTGTAATGGTTCGGGTCTCTCAAAATGTAATGGCATCTTGGGAGACCCTGTGTAAGTGTGTCCTAGTCTGTGAAATGCTGTACCCTACGCTAAAACTTCACTTTTGAGTGGTAGCGTTCAAAACATTCACCTTGGCAAAGACCAGGCTTGTCAGGACAGAGTGGACAAAAACTACGGGTGTCACGCCTAAATCCGCGCTTGCTACAGACACGACATCTTTTTTGGGGGTGGCTTTGGGTAGGGGTACTCGGGAGGACATACGAATAATGCCTCTCATGCAGCCGGCTTACTGCATTTGGTTGGGGATGGTGAGGTGCAGAACCGCCTGGATACAGGAGTTCTGTGACTATCTCATTCTGGAATTTTAGAAGAGATAACGTCCCGCCTGAAGCTCTGTATAGCACATGAGCGTTCAGCAAAGCCAATTGGAATAATGATAGAGACACTTTTTTGTACCAGCGTCTCGCCTTACGGTCAATTAGATACGGCGCCATCAACTGGTCGTTGAGGTCCACCCCTCCCATATTTTGGTTATATTCGTGGACACAGAGGGGTTTCTCCACAACACCAGTCGCCGTACGAATTTGGACTGTCGTGTCTGCATGAAGGGAGGTAAGAAGGAAAACATTCTTATTGTCCCTCCACTTCATAGCGAGCAAGTTATTACACTTCAAGCAGGCTCTCTCCCCCAGCCTAAGACGGGCATCTACAAGCCGCTGGGGAAAGCCCCGGCGATTAGGTCGCACGGTGCCACATGCTCCAATCTTATGATCAAACAAGTGACTAAACAGTGGCACGCTCGTGTAATAATTGTCCACATACAAGTGGTACCCCTTTCCGAATAAGGGTGACACCAAGTTCCACACTATCTTGCCAGCGCTCCCTATGTAATCCGGGCAGTTGACCGACTCAATCTGACTGTCTTTTCCCTCATAAACCGTAAAGTTCACTACATAGCCTGTTGCCCTGTCACAGAACTTGTAGAGCTTGACCCCGTATCTGGCACGCTTGCTGGGAAGGTACTGCTTGAAAGACAAGCGGCCAGAAAATTTAATCAGGGACTCATCAACGCAGACAACTTGATCGGGAGTAAACAAGGCTGCAAAACGTTCGTTGAAGTGGTTTATGAGGGGCCGAATTTTATAGAGCCGGTCGTATTCAGGGTCCCCACGTGGACGACAAAGTTCATTGTTGTTGAAGTGCATGAACCGCAAAATCTGCTCGTATCGTGCCCTGGACATGGAGGCAGAGAACACGGGCATGTGGTCAATTGGGTGCGTGGTCCAATAAGCACGCAATGACGGAAATTTATGTGTGCCCATGTTGAGGGAAAGGCCCAGAAAGGTCTTAAATTCGGAAACCGTAATTGGTTTCCAATTTCTGGCAATTTTAGGCAACTGGGGGTTAGCGGCGATAAATTGACCAGCATACAAATTACTCTGGTCCACAATAGATCTATAGAGATCTTCCGTGAAAAACAGCGAATAAAAATCGATTGGCATAAAATCAGCTGTTTCCACCTGAATACCGGGTTGGGCAGTGAATGGGGGAAGTACGGGTTCTGCAGAAGTGGTGGGGACCCAATCAGGATAGGCGAATTCTGCAGGAAGGGCAGTATGGGCACGACGGGCCTGCCTTTGTCTTCTTGGTGGCAGCGGGACACTACTTGTGCTTGCCACCTCGCCAGCTTGAACTGCACTTATGGGACTCGCCACGTCACCAAGTGTTACTGCAGTGCTGGATGTACGTCCAGGCTGTACTAGGCCGCTGGTGCTTGCCAGTTCACCAGAAGGAATAGCGGCGCTAGTACTACTCTGCTCCATGATACGAGAGACCTGCGGTTCTTGCTCCTCAACAACCTCAGAAGATCGGGATCGGGTACGCCTGACCTTAGCAGGGACCTCAACTTCGTCGTCAGAGCTATCTGACGTGGGGCCGCTGACGTCACTGTCTTCTACGGGAAGATATTCTGAGCCTGAATCTGACAGATACGTGACCTCCTCTTCACTATCTGTCATGCTCAGAATCTCGTAGGCCTCTTTACTAGTGTACCTTCGACTTGCCATTTTGGGCTCTAAATTTAGGGGTACACTAGTAAGATTCACAGGAAAAAAAGCACCTGACTGTCGTCAGCAAATATATCAAACGCTACAAAAAAACTGTTAGCGATCGCAGGGATCAGGCCTGTCTCTGCGAACGCTGCAGTTATGTGTGTTGTGTTTGGTAAGTGACAGTGATCGATCGATACTGCACTTGGGTGGGCTGGGCTGGGCTGGGCGGAGGGGCTAAACGCAGGTACTAGCAGGTATCTGGGCTGATCCCGCTAACACTGCGTTTTTGGGAACCCTAAACCGCTGGGGATGCTAGTATAGATCTGATCAGATACTATACCACTAAGGGGGGTGTATGCTTTGCGCGTGGGTGTTAGCGTTACTGGCACTAACCTAACACTGCCTGGGGCGACGCAGACCCTCTCTGGCGCTAAAACCTAATTGATCTCACCCGCCGGGCGATCAGGGGGTTAAACCTTTATTGGGTTATATACGGCGGGTGCCCTGATGCTATAAAAAGCAAACTAATCAACCAGCGTCACCCGTAACCTTTATATGGTGATCACTGGTGAAACGGTTAACTATGGGCAATCAGGGGGTTAAAACCTTTATTAGGTTAAATATGGGGGTACCTGACACCAATAAAAACCTGCGGCAAATCTAAACCTAAAAAAAAAATAACTGCGACACGACACGAATACAGCGATCGGAAAAACAATCGCTTAGTGACGCTGAAGTTAGGGGGTTAAAGGGTTACCTGGGGGGTGATCAAGGGGTTAAACCTTTATTAGGGGGGGTTAGGGGGCTACCCTGGACCTAAAGGGGCCTAATCCTAACTGCCTTGCAACTTTTTACAATCACAGATGACACTAAATGCAGTGATCAGTAAAATAAATGATCACTGCAATCAGTGACACTGTGATTGGGGGCTTTGGGGTGACCTGGGGGGTGATCTGGGGGTGACTGGGGGGTGATTTGTGTGCCTATGTGTACCTACGTGTCAGTGGACTGTTGGAGCACTAACCTCTGTCTTCACTCCTCGGCGCCGGGAACGAAAAGACCGCGGCGAGGGAGATGACATCACTTCCTCCAGCCTGTGTTTACATCACATGGCGGAGGAAGCAATTTCATTGGCCGGGAGCGATCGCGAGGGGGGGGGCGGAATCGAGCGGCCGCCCCCTCATGCCTGATCGCTCCCGAACACTTAACGGCCGCTCACTGCAGTGAAGGGGGGTCCGGATGGACCCCCCAACTGCACAAAGGCGATCACGTAGATCTACGTGATTCTGCCTGTCCGTGCCATTCTGCCGACGTAAATCGGCGGTGGGCGGTCGTTAAGTGGTTAAGCACAAATTTCTGATAATTTAATGGAGAGGACAAAGAAGATATAACCATGCCAATGGTGCAGAAGAAAACATATAGCCAAAATTTTAAAAAAGCAGCTTGCGTTACACTAACAGTGTAGCACAAGCCGGTGGGGACTCTTCCGGTGCTTCCCCCCTGAAAAGTGCTGCCCTAGGCCTAAGCCTAGGCCAGGATACAGCGTTGGCTCTAAGAGGCCATATTCCACACGCTGGTAAATCCTCCACGTGGCTATACAATGGTAAACAGGTTAGCAGAAATATTTATTTATTGACATGTGTTGCTCTCTTGCCGGCTATATGAGCAAGACATCGCTCCCACTCTGGAACTTACATTCTGCAGCATTGCCATCAGCATGGGAGCAACAGCTTGCTTATCCAGGCAGTGCGGGAATAACACATGGAGATAGTTGAGTACTTTCTCTGCAGTTTCTAGCAATCCAGTCTCTGGCACAGCTCTTACACTGGCACAGAATCATTACTAGAATAGCTTACAATCTATTACCGCTATCACAGTCATGCAATCACCCATGTAGTTCTAGGGTCAGCTTGATCAGAAACAATACTTACCAGTATGTATGTTTGAAATGTGAGAAGCATTGGAGTTATTACACGCTATACGCAATCTGTGTAGACACTGTACTGTATTTAGTAGTAGCTGCCTGTCTATGGCCACCCTTACTACTCTGTAGAACATTCGCCCTTTAATCACCTATCTTGTATAATACTGACAAATTTATCTGTGTAAAGACACAAAACCGGACCGATGTCCATGTAGAACATAGATCTGTGTATATTATACTCATGCTCCTCTTTGTTTAGAAGAAAAAACAAAGTTAATGTGTATGTTTTGATGTCATGCACATATTCATTTCGGAGATTAGACTTGATTTTATATCAAGCACATTTTTTACCAGGTTTACCACTTAGATAACAAAGCTCACCTTGTCCTAGCACAGATATCAAATGCCACGTGCTAGGCTGAAAAAAAAATTATGTAGCTTATCGCCTCTTGTTAGGAAGCATTTACCATTTATAAGAATGCTGCACTGTTGCAAGGTTTGATTAGCGCCCCTCTACTAGAAACACCTGTTTGGCCATGCTTGGATTAAAGGGTTACTAAACCCAGGACCCTGCATTCACTATATCTGGTCTCCCACAGTACACTGAACATGGAAATGCAGTGTCTCTCTCTCTTCTTCTTTTTAACATGGAAATGCAATCGTTTTAGTAAATAAAAACTGCTAAATGTGTATAAAAATATATGTGCACACCGTGCATGTATGGTGGGGGCGCTAACCACTGTGTTAAGAAATATATAACACCTGTGAACGTATAATACAATATATCTGCATAAACAACGAATCAAAAAGTAAATCATCAACCCAAATGTGCAATCAAAAAAACTGCTTACTGCAGCTCTACTCGCAGAGCTCAGTTGAATTAGAATGCACCTATATAAATTGACACACCCTCTGGTTGGTGTCAAGAAAAAAATGTGTTGACAATAAACATAAATGTCCTTGTTGAATGTCCAAATAAATGGTGAACAATAATAATTTCAAAAGTTCATAATATTCAGTGATGCAATGAAGCTTTGATAGACTTGATCCGAACAAAAGTGAACTTGTAGTGACAGCCTTCACCAAACTTAGTGTGTGACACCCAATAGTGCTCAAGGGAGATTGGCCGCTTACCAGATCATGTTGACTAATTTAGTTAAAAAGGAGTCAGTATCGCTTGTTGCAAGTAACACTTGCTAGTATGGATAGAGATGTCATACATGGATCTAAGAATCCCTGCCTCCTGGAGACTCAGACGTAGATATGCGGAACACAAGGGAGAGAAAGCGGCAATAGTGTAATACCGTTTATTAAAGTAATGAATAAAAAAGTGGACAGACAAATGCCCCCTTACTTTGTACAGTGCCACAGATCCGGCACTGAGGCTGGATAGCTTAGGACAATTGGGGCGTGATGAATCCGATCGAGAGAGCAGTCCGGCGTGCGTTCCACCTTCCACGGGGAGAGAGCCAGCGGGACCGGAAGTAGCGTCAGAGCGTAGCCTAGCGTCGCCTCGACAGCTGTTTCGTGTTGCACGTCATCAGGAAGCGTGCGGAGCTAGGTTCCTCTGACTATTTATGTAAGTATCAGTCAATCAAAGGGAAGGGGACATACCAAACCTATCACAGCCTCAGTCCCGGTTCTTCCATATTACATACATACAATTATAAAAACAATGGGCATCAATAACATTACTGTTAAGACATGTTAATAATAAACAACCTTCTAGCAACATTAATCTTGATACTGGTAGTTAAAACAACCAAATAACCGCATGATGTATACATTCCGCCCCATACCCTGTCACATGATTGTTACGGTTTGCACCGTATTGTACATGATTAATCTCTGAGGTTTCACTAATTACATTAGGTTAATTTTAGAAGATTGATTGAGAATATATGTTAAAAAATATTTTAAAAATATTTTTAAATAAATTTGTTCTAAGAGTAGAAATTAATTAATACAAAATTTGTTGAAAAAATATTTTTTTAAAAGAATAATTGTTTGTTGCACCTGCTATATCACAACTACATACTCATATAAAATAGATGTAGACTCATTCGTTGGTCAGAAAACAATTTAGGTCCAGATCTATGTTGAGACCCTGAGGCTGTATCGTAGACAAACAATACAACCAATGGGTCTCATTTTGGGAAATAGATTTCTTAAGATCTGTTCCTCTCCAAATTTGTATGGCCCTATCAATACCATAAAAGACCAACTGACGAGAGTCCCTATTGTGGTATTGTGAAAAATTACGCGATACACTATGGTTGGGAAAACCCTTGACTATATTTGCTACATGTTCGTTTATTCTGACCCTGAGCTCTTGAGTAGTGCGCCCCACATACTGGAGAGAACAGGGGCATTCCAAAACGTAGGTCACGTATTTGGAATAGCAAGTTATCAAGGGTTTAATTTTTAATTCTTCTTGAGTTACTAGGGATTTGGATTTAATAATTTTTTTGGTACGTCGAGTAGTGGTGCGGCAGGCCTTGCATCTTGTACAAAAGTGAAATCCCGACCCATCCAGAAAAGTGTTTTTTTTTTTCTGGAGGATCTGGTACATTAGGCGCAATGATGTTCCTCAAACCAGGCGCTTTCCTATAGATGAATTTAACCCAAACGATGGTGCGGAAAACTTGTCACTTTTAGATGAATGGTTCCAGTTTTTTAATGGCTGTGAACAAAAGCTGATGCAGCTGATGATTAGAAGGCGTAAAGCTAAAAATATATTAGTAAAGGCTAATATTTCTGACCTCAAAAGCAAAATGGAGCCCTTCATGGGTACTAAAGAATATTTGGACAGGGCACAGAGTGTCCAGACTCATTTGTCCAAATATGACGCAGAGATTAAACAGAAAAAGTTAAAAAAGTATCAGAGAGATAATAAAGACTACCATGAAAATAAGGTTTACAAATGGCAGGAGGATGTAGAACTCTACAACTCCACAGAATCTTCGGTGGAGGGGGACATGGAAGTACACAATGTAGTTGCTCAGTCAGCAAAAAATTTTAAAAACAAAATACAGACTCCTAAGAAAACCAAACCTGTACCAAGTAAGGGGCAAGGCACACATGGGAATAGGGGTTATCCCCCACCACCTCCCAGTGGGGGTAATTACCCTCCACCCAATGACTATTATCACAGCCCTTATTCAGTACCTACCCACAATAGGTATGGGCCTCTGGACAATAGGCCCAATGATTATGGTTATCCCTATTATCAACAGGGAACAAACCATTATCAACCTAGACCTCCTAGAGGTAACTACAGGAGGTAATTATAGAGGGAGGCCCACGCCATACCAAAATAACTACCAACAGGGGGGGGATGGAGGGGGTGGAAAGAGTCATACAAAATTTCACCCACCACACCCCAATACCCCAAAGAGTATTTAGAAAAAGGGGTAGAAGAGGGGGAGCCCGAAAGAAAAAGACCAAGGGACAGTTAAATGGAGGAATTTTTTATTTGGCAGGTACATCTTTTTCAGAAAGTGAACTGCAAGTTTTAACCCAAGGTCTCAAATTTGCACCTGACAAAAATCTCAACAAATTCAAATTGTTTATCGATGTTGAAAAATATGTAAGAAAATTAAACATAAAAAAACATTTCCCGTCACAAAATTCTGCCTGTCTTCCAGGTGTCAGGTCACCTGTGGCCAGATGACAGGTGCACACCGTAGGGGGACAGGAGTGCACCACAAGATAGTGAACCCTATGGCTGACTGCTGCGGATAGGAAACTGGGTGGTTGTGGAAAGCGGGACCAGAGGAGCACAACCGGGATCCCACAGGAAGCTAGAGCCAAGATTCCCCAGGGCGCGGAGTCTAAGACCCAGCAGGTCTTCTCCAGAGCCTCTAGTGGTGAGGATGTTACGCTGCAGGCTAGGTCCAGGTCGCGGCCCCTAGAGTCTCCTAGCTCACGCCCCGTAGGGTTAGGGGAGAAGAGGGGAAGCAGCAGCACAAGATACAAGAATAACGAATAACAAGCTGAAGGTCAAGGGTCACAAGTAGACAAGGATAACGAAGGACAAGCCGAAGGTCAAGGGTCACAAGCAGACAGGTATAGTCTGGGACAAGCCAATAACCAGGGATGAGCCGAACACCCCCCTGTTCGGTTCGCACCAGAACCTGCGAACAGACAAAATGTTTGTGTAAACTTTAGAACCCTATTAAATACAATGGACTCGAACGTTCGAAATCTAAAGTGTTAATTATAAAGGCTAATATGCAAGTTATTGTCCTAAAAAGTGTTTGGGGACCGGGGTCCTGCCCCAGGGGACATGTATCAATGCAAAAAGAAGTTTTAAAAACGGCCGTTTTTTCGGGAGCAGTGATTTTAATAATGCTTAAAATGAAAAAATAAAAGTGAAATATTCCTTTAAATTTCATACCTGGTGGGTGTGTATGATATGCATGTAAAGTGGCGCATGTTTCCCGTGCTTAGAACTGTCCCTGCAAAAAATGTCATTTTTGAAAGAAAAAAATGCATTTAAAACTGACTCGCGGCTATTAATGAATTGTCGGCTCCCGGCAATACATACAAAAGTCATTGATAAAAAAAAAAAAAGCGTGGGTGTTCCCCAGAATTCTATTACCAGGCCCTTCAGGTCTGGAATGGATATTAAGGGGAACCCCGCCGCAAATTTAAAAAAAAATTGTCGTGGGGTTCCCCCACATATCCATTCCAGGCCCTTCAGATCTGGCATGGATTTTAAGGGGAACTCCACCCCAAATTTTAAAAAAAAATGGCGTGGAGTCCCCCTAAAAATCCATACCAGACCCCTTATCCGAGCACGCAACCTGGCTGGCCGCAGGGGAAAAGGGGGGGACGAGAGAGCGGCCCCCCCTCCCTCCTGAACCGTACCAGGCCACATGCCCTCAACATGGGGAGGATGTCCCCATGTTGATGGGGACAAGGGCCTCATCCCCACAACCCTTGCCCAGTGGTTGTGGGGGTCTGCGGGCGGGGGGCTTATCGGAATCTGGAAGACCCCTTTAACAAAGGGGACCCCCAGATCCCGGCCCCCCCCCCTATGTGAATTGGTAAGGGGTACGTTGTACCCCTACCATTTCACGAAGAAAGCGTAAAAAAATGTTTAAAAAAACACACAAACACCTTGAAAAAGTCCTTTATTTAAAAAAAAAAACATTCCAGCGGTGAAATCCAGTGTCCCGCGGCGATCCCGATGTCCAGCGCTGTCCTTCATTGGTTGTGCCTGAGCGGACCTGATGGGGAACTCCCTCTCAGTATTTTAAATGTATAGACCCGCCCCTTCTAAAGTTCCCCATCAGGTCCGCTCAGCGGACCAGATGCGGAACATGAGAAGGGGCGGGTCTATACATGTATTACCAAAGTGAGAGCAGTCCCCCATCAGGTCCGCCCCCTCGGTATGTCAGACCCGCCTACGTCATCGGCTTGAGCGGGGAACTTCCTTCACTATGTAAATTTAAATTACATAGTGAAGGAAGTTCCCCGCTCAAGCCAATGACGTAGGCGGGTCCGACATACCGAGGGAGCGGACCTGATGGGGAACTTTAGAAGGGGCGGGTCTATGCATTTAAAATACTGAGAGGGAGTTCCCCATCAGGTCCGCTCAGGCACAACCAATGAAGAAGGACAGCGCTGGACATCGGGATCACCGCGGGACACTGGATTTCTCCGCTTTTTTTTTTTTTTTTTTTAAATAAAGGACTTTTTCAAGGTGTTTGTGTGTTTTTTTAAACATTTTTTTACGCTTTCTTCGTGAAATGGTAGGGGTACAACGTACCCCTTACCAATTCACATAGGGGGGGGGGCGGGATCTGGGGGTCCCCTTTGTTAAAGGGGTCTTCCAGATTCCGATAAGCCCCCCGCCCGCAGACCCCCACAACCACCGGGCAAGGGTTGTGGGGATGAGGCCCTTGTCCCCATCAACATGGGGACATCCTCCCCATGTTGAGGGCATGTGGCTTGGTACGGTTCAGGAGGGAGGGGGGCCGCTCTCTCGTCCCCCCCTTTTCCCCTGCGGCCGGCCAGGTTGCGTGCTCGGATAAGGGGTCTGGTATGGATTTTTAGGGGGACTCCACGCCATTTTTTTTTAAAATTTGGGGTGGAGTTCCCCTTAAAATCCATGCCAGATCTGAAGGGCCTGGAATGGATATTTGGGGGAACCCCACATCAATTTTTTTTTTATTTGCGGCAGGGTTCCCCTTAATATCCATTCCAGACCTGAAGGGCCTGGTGATTGAATTCTGGGGAACCCCCACGCTTTTTTTTTATTTTTTATCAATGACTTTTGTATGTATTGCCGGGAGCCGACAATTCATTAATAGCCGCGAGTCAGTTTTAAAAGACTTTTTTTCTTTCAAAAATGACATTTTTTGCAGGGACAGTTCTAAGCACGGGAAACATGCGCCACTTCACATGCATATCATACACACCCCCCAGGTACGAAATTTAAAGGAATATTTCACTTTTATTTTTTCATTTTAAGCATTATTAAAATCACTGCTCCCGAAAAAACGGCCGTTTTTAAAACTTCTTTTTGCATTGATACATGTCCCCTGGGGCAGGACCCCGGTCCCCAAACACTTTTTAGGACAATAACTTGCATATTAGCCTTTATAATTAGCACTTTAGATTTCTCCCATAGATTTTTCGAATTTGCCGCGAACACCCCTATTTGTTCGCTGTTCGGCGAACGGGCGAACAGGCAATGTTCGAGTCGAACATGAGTTCGACTCGAACTCGAAGCTCATCCCTGCCAATAACGTAACAGAGAGACAGACGTAGCACACGGCAGGCAGGAACCCAAACACACTATGCATAACAAACACGTTGATCAGCAAAGCAGGCTTGCAGTGCACAGGTTAATATAGTGTTCTGTGATAGGGCCTGGGGTGGAGTCAGGCTGGGAGGAGATTATAAAGGAAGCCAGGTGAGAGAGAGTCTGGCCTCTAAGATGAACACATGAGGAGGAAAGGTAAGATCATTAGAATATAGAAAGGCCAGAACCAACCATTCCATAGTGGAGGGGATTCAAAAATTAGAACAGAATAAAAATATAGTGATCCGCCCTGCGGATAAGGGTGGGGGGGTAGTGATACTCACCAAGGAGGACTACTATGGGGAGATCCAAAGATTATTAAAGGACACCAGCACCTACAAGCCATTAATATCGAATCCTTTGGTCAAACTTAAATCTGAGCTTAACAATTGGATTGACAGGGGTGTCAACCAAAATATTTTGCATACTAAAGAAGCTTTATATTTATCACTACGAGTACCACAGACTCCAGTATTATATATAGTACCCAAGATTCACAAGAATACGGAACAACCCCCAGGTCGCCCGATTATTAGCGGGATTGGCTCACTCTATTCCAGAGTGGGAGAGTATTTGGACATCTTTCTACAACCCTTGGTGACACGAGGAAGGTCATACCTTAAAGATAGTCGGGAGCTCATCAAATCCCTCTCTGGTATAGTAGTAACAGATGCCACCATCATGGTAACTGTGGACATAGAGTCTCTCTCCAACATTAAGCAGGAGGACACATTAATAGCAGTCCAGTCAGCTTTGACCTTAGACTCACAGTTAAAGAAAGCTCAGATACAGTATTTGGTTGATGGATTAGAGACAGCAATTGGTAACAACTATTTTTGGGCCCAAGGTAATTTCTATAACCAAATTAAGGGGGTTGCAATGGGGGCTCGTTATGCCCCCAGTGTGGCCAATTTGGTCTTGAACAAGTGGGAGGGGGAATCCATCTACAGGGATAATCAACAATCCCTACTTTTCTACAAATGGTACATCGATGATGTAATACTGTTGTGGGAGGGATCCCAGACTACCTTACAAGTATTTCTAAAGGGCCTTAATTGTAACCAATATGGACTCAGGTTTATAGCCGAGTTTAGTTTGGAAACCATCAATCATTTGGATCTCACACTCATCAAAAAAGATGGTAGGATTGGCACAAGGATGTTCTTTAAGGCCACGGATAGGAACAGCTTCGTGCCAACAAATAGTTGCCATCAATGGTTGGGAGCTATTCCCAAGGGACAGTATATGCGGATTCGTCGCAACTGTGCCACTGATGCAGATTTTAACACCCAGGCTGCAATTCTCACAGAGAGGTTCTATGAGAAGGGATACAGCCATGACGACCTTGATAGAGCCAGGAACCAAGTGTCTGTTATGGATAGACATTCTCTTTTAGAGTCCAAGAAAAAAAAAACCTTTACGGGAGAATTGCCCTTCATTTCGGGCTTTCACAGGCAATATAAAAGTATAGAAAAAGTGTTTAAAAAATTCTGGCCCATTCTCCTAAAAGACAGGGAGGGACCTTGCATCAGTGTTACCCTCAAAGCTTAAATTCATCTATAGGAAAGCGCCTGGTTTGAGGAACATAATTGCGCCTAATGTACCAGATCCTACAGAAAAACCCCCCACTTTTCTGGATGGGTCGGGATTTCACTATTGTACAAGATGCAAGTCCTGCCGCACCACTACTCGACGTACCAAAAAAAATATTAAATTCAAATCCCTAGTAACTCAAGAAGAATTCAAAATTAAGCCCTTGATAACTTGCTATTCCAAATACGTGACCTATATTTTGGGATGCCCCTGTTCTCTCCAGTATGTGGGGCGCACTACTCGAGAGCTCAGGGTCAGAATAAACGAACATGTAGCAAATATCATCAAGGGTTTTCCCAACCATAGTGTATCGCGTCATTTTTCACAATACCACAATAGGGACCCTCGTCAGTTGGTCTTTTATGGTATTGATAGAGCCATACAAAATTGGAGAGGAACAGATCTTGAGAAATCTATTTCCCAAAATGAGACCCATTGGTTGTATCGTTTGTCTACGTGCAGCCTCAGGGTCTCAACATAGATCTGGACCTAAATTGTTTTCTGACCAACGAATGAGTCTACATCTATTTTATATGAGTATGTAGTTGTGATATAGCAGGTGCAACAAAAAATGATTCTTTTAAAAAAATATTTTTTAAACAAATTTTGTATTAATTAATTTCTACTCTTAGAACAAATTTATTTTAAAATATTTTTAAAATATTTTTTAACCACTTAAGCCCCGGACCATTTGGTAGCTAGAGGACCAGAGGTGAATTCAGAATTTTGCACTGCGCTGCTTTAACTGTAAATTGTGCGGACATGCAATGTTGTACCCAAACAAAATTTGCGTCCTTTTCTTCCCACAAATAGAGCTTTCTTTTAATGGTATTTGATTGCCTCTGCGATTTTTATTTTTTGCGATATAAACGGAAAAAGACCGAAAATTTTGAAAAAAAATGATATTTTCTACTTTTTGTTATAAGAAAAATCGAATAAACTCAATTTTAGTCATACATTTAGGCCAAAATGTATTCAGCCACATGTCTTTAGTAAAAAAAAGTCAATAAGTGTATATTTATCGGTTTGCGCAAAAGTTATAGCGTTTACAAACTAGGGTACATTTTCTGGAATTTACACAGCTTTAAATTTATGACTGCCTATCTCATTTCTTGAGGTGCTAAAATGGCAGGGCAGTACAAAACCCCCCCAAATGACCCCATTTTGGAAAGTAGACACCCCAAGGAAATTGCTGAGAGGCATGTTGAGCCCATTGAATATTTTTTTTTTTTGTCCCAAGTGATTGAATAATGACAAAAAAAAAAAAAATTACAAAAAGTTGTCACTAAATGATATATTGCTCACACATGCCATGGTTATATGTGGAATTGCACCCCAAAATACATTCTGCTGCTTCTCCTGAGTACGGGAATACCACATGTGTGGGACTTTTTAGGAGCCTAGCCACGTACGGGACCCCGGAAACCAAGCACCGCCTTCAGGATTTCTAAGGGCGCAAATTTTTGATTTCACTCCTCACTACCTATCACAGTTTTGAAGGCCATAAAATGCCAAAATAGCACAAAACCCCCCCAAATGACCCCATTTTAGAAAGTAGACACCCCAAGGAAATTGCTGAGAGGCCTGTTGAGCCCATTGAATATTTTTTTTTTTTGTCCCAAGTGATTGAATAATGACAAAAAAAAAAAAAAAATTACAAAAAGTTGTCACTAAATGATATATTGCTCACACATGCCATGGTTATATGTGGAATTGCACCCCAAAATACATTTTGCTGCTTCTCCTGAGTACGGGGATACCACATGTGTGGGACTTTTTAGGAGCCTAGCCGCGTACGGGACCCCGAAAACCAATCACCGCCTTCAGGATTTCTAGGCACAAATTTTTGATTTCACTCCTCACTACCTATCACAGTTTCGAAGGCCATAAAATGCCAAAATAGCGCAAAACCCCCCCAAATGACCCCATTTTGGAAAGTAGACACCCCAAGCTGTTTGCTGAGAGGCATGGTGAGTATTTTACAGCTCTCATTTGTTTTTGAAAATGAAGAAAGAATTTTTTTTTTTATTATTTTTTTTTTTTTCAATTTTCAAAACTTTGTGACAAAAAGCGAGATCTGCAAAATACTCACAATACCTCTCAGCAAATAGCTTGGGGTGTCTACTTTCCAAAATGGGGTCATTTGGGGGGGTTTTGTGCCATCTGGGCATTCCATGGCCTCCGAAACTGTAAAAGGCAGTGAGAAGTGAAATCAAAAATTTACACCCTTAGAAAGCCTGAAGGCGGTGATTGGTTTTTGGGGTCCCGTACGCGGCTAGGCTCCCAAAAAGTCTCACACATGTGGTATCCCCGTACTCAGGAGAAGCAACAGAATGTATTTTGGGGTGTAATTCCACATATGCCCATGGCATGTTTGAGCAATATATCATTTAGTGACAACTTTGTGGAAAAAAAAAAAAAATTGTCTTTTTTCCGCAACTTGTGTCAACATATAAAATATTCCATGGACTCGACATGCCTCTCAGTATATAGCTTGGGGTGTCTACTTTCCAAAATGGGGTCATTTGGGGGGGTTTTGAACTGTTCTGGCATTTTATACACAACATTAGGAAGCTTACATCCACTCTTCTAACCACTTGAAGACAAAGCCCTTTCTGACACTTTTTGTTTACATGAAAACATATTTTTTTTTGCAGGAAAATTATGTTGAACCCCCAAACATTATATATATTTTTAAAGCAAAGGCCCTACAGAATAAAATGGTGGGTGTTGCATTTTTTTTTTCTACACAGTATTTGCGCAGCGATTTTTCAAACACATTTTTTGGGGAAAAAATACACTTTTTTTTATTTTAATGCACTAAAACACACTATATTGCCCAAATGTTTGATGAAATAAAAAAGATGATCTTAGGCCGAGTACATAGATACCAAACACGACATGCTTTAAAATTTCGCACAAACGCGCATTGGCGACAAACTACATACATTTTTAAAAGCCTTTAAAAGCCTTTACAGGTTACCCCGTTAGATTTACAGAGGAGGTCTACTGCTAAAATTACTGCCCTCGATCTGACCTTCGCGGTGATACCTCACATGCATGGTGCAATTGCTGTTTACATATGACGCCAGACCGACGCTTGCGTTCGCCATTGGGCAAGAGCAGGGCAGGACAGGGGTGCTTTTTTTTTTTTTTTTTTTATTAATTTTGCTTTTTTATTTTATTTTTAAATTGTTCCTTCCATGTTTTTTTTTTTTATCATTTTTATTGTTATCTCAGGGAATGTAAATATCCCCTATGATAGTAATAGGTAGTGACAGGTACTCTTTTTTTGAAAAAACTGGGGTCTAGACCCTAGATCTTTCCTCTGCCCTCAAAGCATCTGACCACACCAAGATCGGTGTGATAAAATGCTTTCCCAATTTCCCAATGGCGCTTTTTATATCCGGGGGGGGGGGACATTCCCTCCCACTGCTTGTAAAAGCAGTCCAGAGGCTAATTAGCCACTAGGGTTGCTTTTACCTAAACCCGCAGGCATCAATCTGGTATAACCATTCAAAGTCCAGCAACATACCAGTACGTTGCTGGTCCTTGTTGGACATGTATTGTAATCTTTTTTTTTCATGCAGCCAGGTGGCTGAACGAAAAAAGAGATTGATCGGTGGGTATGCCCACCATTAGAATACCGCCCTTCATCCACCCACTTCTAATGATGGGCATACATGCACCATTTATATATGCCGAAGCATGGGGGCATCCTCCCGCAAAAAAGTTATGCCGCACACACATGGTCGGACTTTTCCACGGGCAAGCCTCCGTCGGAATTTCGACCGTATGTACGCGGCATTAGGAGCAAAATCGCTCCTCCGCCCCTGCTGCCCCAATGCTTCGGCATATTTGCTTCTTTTTTTTTTCAACTGTGGTGGTGAAATCACCTCCTACAGCACTGGAGTCGCAGGGATCAGGCCTGTCTCTGCGAACGCTGCAGTTATGTGTGTTGTGTTTTGTAAGTGACAGTGATCGATCGATACTGCACTTCGGTGGCCTGGGCTGGACGGAGGGGCAAAACGCAGGTGCCAGCAGGTATCTGGGCTGATCCCGCTAACACTGCGTTTTTGGGAACCCTAAACTGCTGGGGACGCTAGTATAGATCTGATCAGATCAGATATTGATCTGTTCAGATACTATACCACTAAGGGAGGTGTATGCTTCACGCGTGGGTGTTAGCGTTACTGGCACTAACCTGACGCTGCCTGGGGTGTGACGCAGACCCTCTCTGACGCTAAAACCTAATTGATATCACCCGCCGGGCGATCAGGGGGTTAAACCTTTATTGGGTTATATACGGCGGGTGCCCTGACACTATAAAAAGCAAACTAACTAACCAGCGTCACCCGTAACACTTATATGATGATTACTGGTGAAAGGGTTAACTAGGGGCAATTAGGGGGTTAAAACCTTTATTAGATAATATATGGGGGTACCTGACGCTATAAAAACCTGCGGCGAACCTAAAAAAAATTACTGGCTACCGATCTGCATCACCGACGCTAAGACATCGATCAGAAAAATGATCGCTTAGCGACAGTGGTGATAGGGGGTGAAAGGGTTACCTGGGGGGCGATCAAGGGGGTTAAACCTTTATTAGATAATTTATGGGGGGTACCCGACGCTATAAAAACCTGCGGCGAACCTAAAAAAATTACTGGGTACCGATCTGCATCACCGACGCCAAGACAGCGATCAGAAAAACAATTGCTTAGTGACAGTGGTGATAGGGGGTGAAAGGGTTACCTGGGGGGCGATCAAGGGGGTTAAACCTTTATTAGATAATTTATGGGGGTACCCGACGCTATAAAAACCTGCGGCGAACCTAAAAAAAAAATACTGGCTACCGATCAGCATCACCGACGCTAAGACATCGATCAGAAAAACGATTGCTTAGTGACAGTGGTGATAGGGGGTGAAAGGGTTACCTGGGGGGCGATCAAGGGGGTTAAACATTTATTAGATAATTTATGGGGGTACCCGACGCTATAAAAACCTGCGGCGAACCTAAAAAAAGTACTGGGTACCCATCTGCATCACCGACGCCAAGACAGCGATCAGAAAAACAATTGCTTAGTGACAGTGGTGATAGGGGGTGAAAGGGTTACCTGGGGGGCGATCAAGGGGGTTAAACCTTTATTAGATAATTTATGGGGGTACCCGACGCTATAAAAACCTGCGGCGAACCTAAAAAAAAATACTGGCTACCGATCAGCATCACCGACGCTAAGACATCGATCAGAAAAACGATCGCTTAGTGACAGTGGTGATAGGGGGTGAAAGGGTTACCTGGGGGGCGATCAAGGGGGTTAAACCTTTATTAGATAATTTATGGGGGTACCCGACGCTATAAAAACCTGCGGCGAACCTAAAAAAAAATACTGGGTACCGATCTGCATCACCGACGCCAAGACAGCGATCAGAAAAGCGACGGCGGTGCTAGGGGGTGAAAGGGTTATCTGGGGGGTGATCAAGGGGTTAAACCTTTATTAGGGGGGTTAGGGGGCTACACTGGACCTAAAACTAAATGTAGTGACACTTTTACAGTCACAAATGTCACTGATTGCAGTGATCAGTAAATAAATGGTCACTGCAATCAGTGACACTGTGACTGGGGGCTGGGGGTGATCTGGGGGGGCTGGGGGGTGATCTGGGGGGCCTGGGGGGGCGATTTATGTGCCTATGTGTGCTGGCGTTAGTGTAGTGTTAGTGCACTGACCTGTGTGTCTTCTCTTGTACGACGCTCGGTATATGTGAGCGCCGCACAGGAGATGACATCACTTCCTCCTGCTTTCTCTATCTGTGTAAACAGTACACAGACAGAGGGGGCATTTCTATTCGCCGGGAGCGATCGCGGGGGGGTGGTCGGAATTGAACGGCCGCCCCCCCATCTCGGAACGCTCCCAGACGAATTCCGACCGCTCACTGTACAGAAGGGGGGTCCGATCGGACCCCCCAACTGTACAAAGGCAATCACGTACACTCTACGTGATTGTGCCTGTCGGTGCCATTGTGCCGACGTATATATACAGTGAGCGGTCGTTAAGTGGTTAACATATATTCTCAATCAATCTTCTAAAATTAACTTAATGTAATTAGTGAAACCTCAGAGATTAATCATGTACAATACGGTGCAAACCGTAACAATCATGTGACAGGGTATGGGGCGGAATGTATACATCATGCGGTTATTTGGTTGTTTTAACTACCAGTATCATGATTAATGTTGCTAGAAGGTTGTTTATTATTAACATGTCTTAACAGTAATGTTATTGATGCCCATTGTTTTTATAAATGTATGTATGTAATATGGAAGAACCGGGACTGAGGCTGTGATAGGTTTGGTATGTCCCCTTCCCTTTGATTGACTGATACTTACATAAATAGTCAGAGGAACGTAGCTCCGCACGCTTCCTGATGACGTGCAACACAAAACAGCTGTCGAGGCGACGCTAGGCTACGCTCTGACGCTACTTCCGGTCCCGCTGGCTCTCTCCCCGTGGAAGGTGGAACCAGGGCCGGCCCTATGATGGGACCGGGTGGTACCATGGTACCAGGCGGCACTGTTAGGGGGGCGGCAAACTGACGCCCGCCAGCCCGGCGCCGCTGAGGACACTCACAGGCGGGGGGGGGCAGTCAGCGAGTGAGCAGGCATGGGCAGGCGCCGCTCCCTGTGAGGAGCCCGGTGTACCGGCGCCGCTGCCTGTGAGGACACTCACAGGCGAGGGGAGGGGGCAGTCAGCGAGTGAGCACTGCAGGCACCGCTCCCTGTGAGGAGCCCGGCGCCGCTGCTGTTGGTGACAGGGGCGGACAGAGCACTCGCAGGGGGGGGGGGGGTTGAGAGGAGCAGTCAGCAAGTGAGCGGGCAGCGGAGCAGAGTGATGATGTCATCTCTCCCCGCCGCCCTGCATCACCACAGTTTCACCCTCACTGTGCAGCCATGGGCAGCAGAGAGATTATATCATCTCTCTGCTGCCTGCCTTCACTTTGGGACACAGCAAGTGACAACTAGTGATGAGCCGAACACCCCCGGGTTCGGTTCGCACCAGAACCCGCGAACGGACCGAAAGTTCGAACGAACATTAGAACCCTATTAAATACAATGGATGCGAACGTTCGAATTCTAAAGTGCTAATTATAACAACTATTATGCATGTTATTGTCATAAATAGGGTTTGGGAACCCGGGTTCTGCACCAGGGGACATGTATCAATGCAAAAAGAAGTTTTAAAAACGGTCGTTTTTCGGGAGCAGTCATTTTAATGATGCATAAAGTGAAAAAAAAAAAGTCAAATATTCCTTTAAATATCGTACCTGGGGGGTGTCTAAAGTATGCCTGTGAAGTGCCACGTGTTTCCCGTGTTTAGAACTGTCCCTGCACAAAATGACACTTCTAAAGGAAAAAAAAGCCATTTAAAACTGCTTGCGGCTTTAATGTAATGTCTGGTCCCGGTAATAGGGATGAGCTTCGAGTTCGAGTCGAACTCATGTTCGTTTCGAACATTGCCTGTTCGCCCGTTCGCCGAACAGCGAACAAATTGGGGTGTTCGCGGCAAATTCGAAAAATCTATGGGAGAAATCTAAAGTGCTAATTATAAAGGCTTATATGCAAGTTATTGTCCTAAAAAGTGTTTGGGGACCCGGGTCCTGCCCCAGGGGACATGTATCAATGCAAAAAGAAGTTTTAAAAACGGCCGTTTTTTCGGGAGCAGTGATTTTAATAATGCTTAAAATGAAAAAATAAAAGTGAAATATTCCTTTAAATTTCGTACCTGGGGGGTGTGTATGATATGCATGTAAAGTGGCGCATGTTTCCCGTGCTTAGAACTGTCCCTGCAAAAAGTGTCATTTTTGAAAGAAAAAAATGCATTTAAAACTGACTCGCGGCTATTAATGAATTGTCGGCTCCCGGCAATACATACAAAAGTCATTGATAAAAAAAAAAAAAAAAGCGTGGGGGTTCCCCAGAATTCAATTACCAGGCCCTTCAGGTCTGGAATGGATATTAAGGGGAACCCCGCCGCAAATAAAAAAAAAATTGACGTGGGGTTCCCCCAAATATCCATTCCAGGCCCTTCAGATCTGGCATGGATTTTAAGGGGAACTCCACCCCAAATTAAAAAAAAAATGGCGTGGAGTCCCCCTAAAAATCCATACCAGACCCCTTATCCGAGCACGCAACCTGGCCGGCCGCAGGGGAAAAGGGGGGGACGAGAGAGCGGCCCCCCCTCCCTCCTGAACCGTACCAAGCCACATGCCCTCAACATGGGGAGGATGTCCCCATGTTGATGGGGACAAGGGCCTCATCCCCACAACCCTTGCCCGGTGGTTGTGGGGGTCTGCGGGCGGGGGGCTTATCGGAATCTGGAAGACCCCTTTAACAAAGAGGACCCCCAGATCCCGCCCCCCCCCTATGTGAATTGGTAAGGGGTACATTGTACCCCTACCATTTCACGAAGAAAGCGTAAAAAAATGTTTAAAAAAACACACAAACACCTTGAAAAAGTCCTTTATTTAAAAAAAAAAAAAAAAAACCATTCCAGCGCTGAAATCCAGTGTCCCGCGGCGATCCCGATGTCCAGCGCTGTCCGTCATTGGTTGTGCCTGAGCGGACCTGATGGGGAACTCCCTCTCAGTATTTTAAATGTATAGACCCGCCCCTTCTAAAGTTCCCCATCAGGTCCGCTCAGCGGACCAGATGCGGAACATGAGAAGGGGCGGGTCTATACATGTATTACCAAAGTGAGAGCAGTTCCCCATCAGGTCCGCCTCCTCGGTATGTCAGACCCGCCTACGTCATTGGCTTGAGCGGGGAACTTCCTTCACTATGTAAATTTAAATTTACATAGTGAAGGAAGTTCCCCGCTCAAGCCAATGACGTAGGCGGGTCTGACATACCGAGGGGGCGGACCTGATGGGGAACTGCTCTCACTTTGGTAATACATGTATAGACCCGCCCCTTCTCATGTTCCGCATCTCGTCCGCTGAGCGGACCTGATGGGGAACTTTAGAAGGGGCGGGTCTATACATTTAAAATACTGAGAGGGAGTTCCCCATCAGGTCCGCTCAGGCACAACCAATGAAGGACAGCGCTGGACATCGGGATCGCCGCGGGACACTGGATTTCACCGCTGGAATGTTTATTTATTTATTTTTTTAAATAAAGGACTTTTTCAAGGTGTTTGTGTGTTTTTTTAAACATTTTTTTTACGCTTTCTTCGTGAAATGGTAGGGGTACAATGTACCCCTTACCAATTCACATAGGGGGGGCGGGATCTGGGGGTCCCCTTTGTTAAAGGGGTCTTCCAGATTCCGATAAGCCCCCCGCCCGCAGACCCCCACAACCACCGGGCAAGGGTTGTGGGGATGAGGCCCTTGTCCCCATCAACATGGGGACATCCTCCCCATGTTGAGGGCATGTGGCCTGGTACGGTTCAGGAGGGAGGGGGGGCCGCTCTCTCGTCCCCCCCTTTTCCCCTGCGGCCGGCCAGGTTGCGTGCTCGGATAAGGGGTCTGGTATGGATTTTTAGGGGGACTCCACGCCATTTTTTTTTAATTTGGGGTGGAGTTCCCCTTAAAATCCATGCCAGATCTGAAGGGCCTGGAATGGATATTTGGGGGAACCCCACGTCAATTTTT
Organism: Rana muscosa; assembly: GCA_029206835.1. Classification (NCBI taxonomy): domain Eukaryota; kingdom Metazoa; phylum Chordata; class Amphibia; order Anura; family Ranidae; genus Rana; species Rana muscosa. Next base: position 304,399,634 of record CM055125.1, on the reverse strand, counting down.
TTTTTATTTGCGGCGGGGTTCCTCTTAATATCCATTCCAGACCTGAAGGGCCTGGTAATTGAATTCTGGGGAACCCCCACGCTTTTTTTTTTTTTTTTATCAATGACTTTTGTATGTATTGCCGGGAGCCGACAATTCATTAATAGCCGCGAGTCAGTTTTAAATGCATTTTTTTCTTTCAAAAATGACACTTTTTGCAGGGACAGTTCTAAGCACGGGAAACATGCGCCACTTCACATGCATATCATACACACCCCCCAGGTACGAAATTTAAAGGAATATTTCACTTTTATTTTTCCATTTTAAGCATTATTAAAATCACTGCTCCCGAAAAAACGGCCGTTTTAAAAACTTCTTTTTGCATTGATACATGTCCCCTGGGGCAGGACCCAGGTCCCCAAACACTTTTTAGGACAATAACTTGCATATTAGCCTTTATAATTAACACTTTAGATTTCGAACGTTCGAGTCCATTGTATTTAATAGGGTTCTAAAGTTTACACGAACATTTTGTCTGTTCGCAGGTTCTGGTGCGAACCGAACAGGGGGGTGTTCGGCTCATCCCTGCCCGGTAATATGGATGAAATTCTTTAAGAAAAATGGCATAGCTACCCCATGACCCCCCCCCCCCTACCCCAGCCCATTACCAGCCCCTTTGGGTCTTGTATGGATATTAAGGGGAACCCCGCACATAAAATAAAAAAGGCCCTATATACTCTGAACAGCCGTATACAGGCGGTGCATACAAGACAGGGACTGTAGGTTTGTTCTTATGTAGAATCTGTTTGTAATTTTGAACAGGTACATTGTTGAAGTGTAGCTCCAGCCCAAAAATCTATTTTTAAACTTTTTGGGAAACATAGGTAAGGGTTATCACCCCTGTAACATTTGTTTTGCTGTCTGTGCCCCTGTTCAGAACATTTCACCTCACTTTCCGTCCCAATGACAACTGTTTTTGAAATGTGGTGTTTTTCTTGAAACAAGGATTGCTGATAAAGCATCAGTACAGATGAGACCCCTTTCTCCCATATTTATTCTTACAGGAGAGAATTTTCCTTTCTAGGGGTAGATTTCCTCTCACTTCCTGTTGTCTTCTTTCGTTTGCAGGTAGGAGTCGTTTGTAAGTTGGATGTTTGAAAGTAGGGACCTGCCGTATATACTCTGCAGAAATAGGCCCCTTAGTTGTTGGTGTTGGCACAACACTGTAAGCACTCAGTTACTCTTGGTTGGTGCTGGAACGCCCTGCTGTCAACTATTATATCAGGAATTTTAATTACATATAATTGTTGAACAGTGGTAGTAAAAATTGGGGCTTTGATGGTGGTGCTGGTGCCACAACACTGTAAGCCCTGACAGTTACTCTTGGTGGGTGCAGCAATGGGCCCTGCTGTGAATTATTAGATCAAGAATTGTAATTACATGCCCCTTTTGAACAGGGGCTGAAAAATTGGGCCTTTCGTGGTGGTGGTGGTGGTGGCGTTGCCACAAGACTGTAAGCCCTCAGAGTTACTCTTGGTGGGTGCAGCAATGGACCCTGCTGTGAATTATTAGATCAAGAATTGTAATTGCATGCCCCTGTTGAACAGGGGCTGAAAAATTGGGCCTTAGGCACTGGTGGCACAACACTACAACCCCTCACAGATACTGTACTTGGAGCACAGCAATGAGCCCTGTTGCAAAGTATTGCTTCAAAAATTGTAATGACACGCCCCTGTTAAACAGGGGCTGAAAAATTGGGCCTTAGGCACTGGTGCCACAACACTCCAACCCCTCACAGATACTGTACTTGGAGCACAGCAATGAGCCCTATGGCAAATTATTGCTAAAAAAATTGTAATTACACGCCCCTGTAAAACAGGGGCTGAAAAATTGGGCCTTAGCCACTGGTGGCGGCACCCATAAACAAAAATGATCTTCCAAGCTATCATCATCAATCGTATCATTGAGGACTCGGAGGAGGAGGATAGCCAGTCAACATAACAGCACAGGCACTCAGCATCAGCATCAGTCTTGAAGGGATGTGACATGTTAAAATCAATTAGTCTGTTATATCAGCATCAGGTGTGTGGTAGCTGGTGGTGATCCAAGACTGGTTCATCTTGATGAAAGTCAGTCGATCAACCGAGTCGGTGGACAGGCGCACCCTGTGATCCGTGACAAATCCTCCAGCAGCACTGAATGTGCGTTCCGAAAGAACGCTGGATGCAGGACAGGCCAGTAGCTCAATTGCATACTGTGCAAGCTCTGGCCAGTGATCTATCCTCAAGACCCAGTAAGCCAGAGGATTTTCGGTGGGGAAGGTGTCCAAGTCTGACCTTGCCCCTAGATATTCCTGCACCATGTTTATCAGACGCTGGCGATGGTTGCTGGAACTGATCATACTTTGGGGCTGCGGACTAAAGAATTGTCTGAACGCATCGGTCAGACGGCCACCTTCCCCACCGCTCCTTCTTTGACTGGCCGAAGCCTCAGCAACTCGTTGTCCAGGACCAGGAGTTTGTAACCTCCCAGTCTCTGGGAACGCGTTGCACAGACCTTTCTGCAAGGCCTCCCGGAGTTGTCTCATCCTCTGCTCCCTCTGCGACGGTAACATAAGGTCCGCAACCTTACCCTTGTACCGTGGATCAAGGAGAGTGGCCAGCCAGTAATGGTCCCTCTCCTTGATCCGAAGAATACGAGGATCCTTCCGCAGACTTTGCAGGATCAGGGAGGCCATGCAGCGTAGGTTTGCTGAGGCATTCGCTCCGGAGTCCTCTGGGTCACTAAGGACGACATGATCCGCAGCCACCTCCTCCCAGCCACGTACAAGTCCACTGGTTTCTTGGGACTGTAAATCATCCCTAAAAGACTGCTGCTGATGATGCTGAGTGCCAGCCTCCACCTCCATGCTGACACAATCCTCCTCCTCCTCCTCCTCCTCCTCCTCCTCTTCCTGTGCGATGGGTGGGACAGAAGGAACACTGTCTGGGTAAAGGGGGCCTTGAGAGGCAAGGAAGTCCTCCTCTTCCTGCCTCTGTTCTGCCTCAAGTGCCCTGTCCATTATTCCACGCAGCGTGTGCTCCAACAGGTGGACAAGAGGTACAGTGTCACTGATGCATGCACTGTCACTGCTCACCATCCTCGTGGCCTCCTCAAATGGTGCCAGGACAGTGCATGCATCCCTGATCATGCCCCACTGGCGTGGAGAAAAAAAACCAAGCTCCCCTGACCCTGTCCTGGTGCCGTAGTCGCACAGGTACTCATTGATGGCCCTCTGCTGCGTGTGCAGCCGCTGCAGCATGGCCAACGTTGAGTTCCACCTGGTGGGCATGTCACATATAAGGCGGTTCTTGGGCAGGTTCAACTCCTTTTGCAGCTCAGCCAGGCGAGCACTGGCATTATAAGATCTGCGGAAATGCACACAGACTTTCCTGGCCTGCCTCAGGACATCCTGTAAGCCCGGGTACCTGCCCAAGAACCGCTGCACCACCAGGTTAAGGACGTGAGCCACACAGGGCACATGGGTCAGTTGTCCCTGTCGGAGGGCGGAGAGGAGGTTGGTGCCATTGTCGCAAACCACCATTCCTGGCTTAAGCTGGCGTGGCGTCAACCACCTCTCGGCCTGGCCCTGCAGAGCAGACAGGACCTCTGCCCCAGTGTGGCTTCTGTCCCCCAAACACACCAGCGCAAGCACGGCATGGCATCTTTTTGCCTGCGTACTTGCGTAGCCCCGTGAACGGCTACGAAGCACCGCTGGTTCATAGGACAAACCACAGGAAGAGGCCATGGAGGAAGAAGAAGAGGAGGGGGTGGAGGAGAGAGGTGTGTCACAACCAGTAGTAGCATTTTGGAGGCGTGGCGGTGGGACAACCTCCAACACTACTGCACCTTGTCCTGCATCCTTCCCAGCTGCCAAAAGAGTGACCCAATGGGCCGTGAAAGAAAGGTAACGTCCCTGTCCATGCCTGCTGGACCATGAGTCAGCGGTAATATGCACCTTACCGCTGACCGCCCTGTCCAGCGAGGCTAAGACATTGCCTTCCACATGCCGGTAGAGAGCCGGAATAGCCTTCCGTGAGAAAAAGTGGCGTTTGGGAACCTGCCACTGAGGAACCGCACATTGCACAAACTCACGGAAGGGGGCCGAGTCTACCAACTGAAAAGGCAGCAGTTGAAGCGCTAGCAATTTAGCCAAGCTAGCATTCAACCGCTGGGCATGTGGATGGCTGGGAGTGAACTTCTTTCGACGGTCCAGCAGCTGGGGCAGGGAAATTTGCCTGCTAGAATCGGACGTCGGTGTACTGCTAGCAGAGTGGCCGCAAGTACTTGGCTGTGACACACCTAATTCTACACCTTCATTCCTCTCAGTGCATGTTTCAGAGAGGACTGAAGTTATAGTGGGGTTGGAGATCCCAGCTGATGCGGTGCAAGGAGAGGTCCGCTTTGTTCTTTGGTGTGGGTCTTTCAGGTAGGCTTGCCAACGAGCTGCATGGCAGGTCAACATATGTCTGGTCAGGCATGTGGTACCCAAGCGGCTGATGTTTTGGCCACGCGATATACGCTTGAGACATATGTTGCAAACAGCAGCTGTGCGATCTGATGCACTAGCCTCAAAAAAGGCCCACACCAAAGAACTTTTTGAATGACGGGCAGAGGCAGCGCCCTGCACAGGCGGAGCTCTGCGGTGTGATTCCGTCGGTGTACTGCCCTTACGCTGGCCACCAAAGGGCATCCTGCCTCGTTGGAGATGTGCCTCCTCCTCATCCTCCTCCTCCTCCTCTCTCCTATTAGGCACCCACGTGGAGTCAGTGACCTCATCATCACCTCCCTCCTCATCACTGGAGCCAATCTGGCAGTATGCTGCAGCTGCTGGAACATGACTGCCAGATTGGTGTCCTTCTTGAGCATCCCCTCTGTCTGCTCTCACGCTACTGCCTTCCTCTAGCTGGGTTTCATCATCAGACCCTTCGAAACGCTGGGCATCCTCCTGGAGCATGTACCCAACACTGTGCTCAAACAGTTCGGGGGACTCCTCAGGAGGAGGACATGGTGGGTCTAGGGAAGGAGTGACTGATGATGAGTCTGACATTGATACCAGGGAAGAGGACGCTTTGGCAGCTGCTTTGCCAGTACCCTGAGCCTGGGTGAGAGAGGATGAGGAGGAGGAGGAGGGCTTGGTCATCCACTCTACCAAGTCTTCGGCATGATGTGGCTCAACATGTCCAGCTGCCGAAAAGAAGGACAAGCGTGTCCCATGGCCATGTGCTGATGACAATGCAACGCGTCCACGACCAGCACTGTTGCCCCCAGACACAGAGCCTGCTTGCCCTCTTTTATTGCCTCCTGACTGTCTGCCTCTCCTTGTTTGCCTTCCAGACATTCTAATAGATGGCCTGCAGGGAGATGGGAAAAAAGCAATAAGGGCTACCTTCAGGTGTCCTTCTCTGTCCCTTGAAACAAGGACTTTGACAGTGAAAGAAACTGACACACTCTCCCTACCTACAGTTTTCTGTCCCTAGAAAAAATGTTTTTTTTAAGCACAATTTAGCACAAGGAGAATTCACTCACTGTCCTTCCAGGACCCTGGAAACAAGGACTTTGACAGTGAAAGAAACTGACACACTCTCCCTACCTACAGTTTTCTGTCCCTAGAAAAAAATTTTTTTTTTAAGCACAATTTAGCACAAGGAGAATTCACTCACTGTCCTTCCAGGTCCCTGGAAACAAGGACTTTGACAGTGAAAGAAACTGACACACTCTCCCTACCTACAGTTTTCTGTCCCTAGAAAAAAAAAAATTTTTAAGCACAATTTAGCACAAGGAGAATTCACTCACTGTCCTTCCAGGTCCCTGGAAACAAGGACTTTGACAGTGAAAGAAACTGACACACTCTCCCTACCTACAGTTTTCTGTCCCTAGAAAAAATGTTTTTTTTAAGCACAATTTAGCACAAGGAGAATTCACTCACTGTCCTTCCAGGTCCCTGGAAACAAGGACTTTGACAGTGAAAGAAACTGACACACTCTCCCTACCTACAGTTTTCTGTCCCTAGAAAAAATGTTTTTTTTAAGCACAATTTAGCACAAGGAGAATTCACTCACTGTCCTTCCAGGTCCCTGGAAACAAGGACTTTGACAGTGAAAGAAACTGACACACTCTCCCTACCTACAGTTTTCTGTCCCTAGAAAAAATGTTTTTTTTAAGCACAATTTAGCACAAGGAGAATTCACTCACTGTCCTTCCAGGTCCCTGGAAACAAGGACTTTGACAGTGAAAGAAACTGACACACTCTCCCTACCTACAGTTTTCTGTCCCTAGAAAAAATGTTTTTTTTAAGCACAATTTAGCACAAGGAGAATTCACTCACTGTCCTTCCAGGTCCCTGGAAACAAGGACTTTGACAGTGAAAGAAACTGACACACTCTCCCTACCTACAGTTTTCTGTCCCTAGAAAAAATGTTTTTTTTAAGCACAATTTAGCACAAGGAGAATTCACTCACTGTCCTTCCAGGTCCCTGGAAACAAGGACTTTGACAGTGAAAGAAACTGACACACTCTCCCTACCTACAGTTTTCTGTCCCTAGAAAAAATGTTTTTTTTAAGCACAATTTAGCACAAGGAGAATTCACTCACTGTCCTTCCAGGTCCCTGGAAACAAGGACTTTGACAGTGAAAGAAACTGACACACTCTCCCTACCTACAGTTTTCTGTCCCTAGAAAAAATGTTTTTTTTAAGCACAATTTAGCACAAGGAGAATTCACTCACTGTCCTTCCAGGTCCCTGGAAACAAGGACTTTGACAGTGAAAGAAACTGACACACTCTCCCTACCTACAGTTTTCTGTCCCTAGAAAAAATGTTTTTTTTAAGCACAATTTAGCACAAGGAGAATTCACTCACTGTCCTTCCAGGTCCCTGGAAACAAGGACTTTGACAGTGAAAGAAACTGACACACTCTCCCTACCTACAGTTTTCTGTCCCTAGAAAAAATGTTTTTTTTAAGCACAATTTAGCACAAGGAGAATTCACTCACTGTCCTTCCAGGTCCCTGGAAACAAGGACTTTGACAGTGAAAGAAACTGACACACTCTCCCTACCTACAGTTTTCTGTCCCTAGAAAAAATGTTTTTTTTAAGCACAATTTAGCACAAGGAGAATTCACTCACTGTCCTTCCAGGTCCCTGGAAACAAGGACTTTGACAGTGAAAGAAACTGACACACTCTCCCTACCTACAGTTTTCTGTCCCTAGAAAAAATGTTTTTTTTAAGCACAATTTAGCACAAGGAGAATTCACTCACTGTCCTTCCAGGTCCCTGGAAACAAGGACTTTGACAGTGAAAGAAACTGACACACTCTCCCTACCTACAGTTTTCTGTCCCTAGAAAAAATGTTTTTTTTAAGCACAATTTAGCACAAGGAGAATTCACTCACTGTCCTTCCAGGTCCCTGGAAACAAGGACTTTGACAGTGAAAGAAACTGACACACTCTCCCTACCTACAGTTTTCTGTCCCTAGAAAAAATGTTTTTTTTAAGCACAATATAGCACAAGCACAAAACACACTGACACTCTCCCTACCTATCCTTCTCTTTCCCTAAACTAAAGGAATCCAGGTTAAGCAAGAAAGAAATAAAAGTCACTGTCCCTGCCTATGCTGCTCTATCCCTGCTCCGGAACACACTACACTAGGCCGCCGTGCTGGCGGCCTTTTATAGTGTGGGGCGTGTACTAAACACCCTCAGCAATAATTGGCCACAGGCATCCTGCCTGTGGCCAATCATTGCTCTCCTCGCTGCCGGCGCTGTGATTGGCCAAGCATGCGGGGTCACAGTGCATGCTTGGCCAATCACAGCGCCTGGATGACACTGCGATGGCGTAGTGCATTGTGGGCCGTTCGCGTCACTCGAATTTGGCGCGAACGGCCCAAATCGTTCGATCTTCGTCGAACGATCGAACAGCCGATGTTCGAGTCGAACGTATGTTCGACTCGAACACGAAGCTCATCCCTAGTGACAACCCGCAACGTGTGACAGGTGATGTCGTGACAATCCGCAACGTGTGGCAAGTGACAATACGCAACGTGTGGCAGGTGACGCTTGGCAAGTGACAATCCGCAACGTGTGGCAAGTGACAATACGCAACGTGTGGCAGGTGACGCTTGGCAAGTGACAATCCGCAACGTGTGGCACGGGACTATCCGCAACGTGTGGCAGGTGACGCCGTGGCAAGTGACAATCCGCAACGTGTGGCAGGTGACGTTGTGGCAAGTGACAATCTGCAACGTGTGGCAGGTGATGTTGTGGCAAGTGACAATCTGCAACGTGTGGCAGGTGATGTTGTGGCAAGTGACAATCTGCAACGTGTGGCAGGTGACGTTGTGGAAAGTGACAATGCGCAACGTGTGACAGGTGACGTCGTGACAATCCGCAACATGTGGCAAGTGGCAATACGCAAGGTGTGGCAGGTGACGCTTGGCAAGTGACAATCCGCAACGTGTGGCACGGGACTATCCGCAATGTGTGGCAGGTGACGTTGTGGCAAGTGACAATATGCAACGTGTGGCAGGTGACGCCGTGGCAAGTGACAATCCGCAATGTGTGGCACGGGACTATCCGCAATGTGTGGCACGGGACTATCCGCAATGTGTGGCAGGTGACGTTGTGGCAAGTGACAATATGCAACGTGTGGCAGGTGACGCCGTGGCAAGTGACAATCCGCAATGTGTGGCACGGGACTATCCGCAATGTGTGGCAGGTGACGTTGTGGCAAGTGACAATCCGCAACGTGTGGCAGGTGACGTTGTGGCAAGTGACAATGCGCAACGTGTGGCAGGTGATGTTGTGGCATGTGACGTGGCAAGAGACAACCCGCAACGTGTGGCAGATGACAATCCGCAACGTGTGGCAGGTGACGTGGCAAGTGACAATCCGCAACGTGTGGCAAGTGGCAACCCGCAACGTGTGGCAGGTGACATAAGTGACCATGCGCAACATGTGGCAGCCGACAATCCGCAACGTGTGGCAGGTGACAACCCGCATCTGGTGGTGGAGTCCGAAGCAAAACTGTAAGTACAAACACACATCACAAGTTGTATGAGACATGAGAGCCTCTGAGAGGGACTTGCCTTGCCCAGCCCTGATTAACCACTTAAGGACCGGAAATATTTGCCCACTTAAAGCGGTTGTATGGCTTTGTTTTTTTTGTTTTTTTAAATAACAAACATGTTATACTTACCTCCACTGTGCAGTGCATTTGGAAAAGAGTGGCCCCGATTCTCTGGTCCCTCGGCGGCTGTCTTGGCTCCTCCCTGCATCAGCTAACCCCCTTCTGGGAAGCACTCTCCCAAGGGGATTAGCTTGCGGGCGCGCTCCCTGTTATGCACGCTGCGTCCATAGACACAACGTGTATGACTCGTTCCCGCCCCCCCCAGGGCCCGGGTCATTGGATGTGATTGACAGCAGCGCGAGCCAATGGCTGCACTGCTATCAATCTAGCCAATTAACGGCCAGACTCCGTGGAGAAGAGGACGCCGGGGGACGTGCACAGCAAGTGAACGGGCTCAGGTAAGTAAAACAGGGGGGCTGGGGGGCAGTCATTGCCAGGTGTTTTTTCACCTTGATGCATTAAGGTGAAAAATCACGAACCTTTACAAACCCTTTAATAACCAGGCCATTTTTTGCGATACGGCACTGTGTCGCTTTAACTGACAATTGCGCGGTAATGCGACACTGTACCCAAATAAAATTGGCGTCCTTTTTTTCCCACAAATAGAGCTTTCTTTTGGTGATATTTGATCACCTCTGCGGTTTTTATTTATTGCACTATAAACAACAAACGAGCAACAATTAAAAAAAACAAACAAACAATATTTTTTACTTTTTGCTATAATAAATATCCAAAAAATGTATAAAAAAATAATTTCTTCATCAGTTTAGGCCAATATGTATTCTTCTACATATTTTTGGTACCAAAAAAAACATAATTAGCGTACATTGATTAGTTTGCGCAAAAGACATTGCGGCCGCCCGCCCGCCATGCACAGGTCCCTTTATACTCCTATATACATGTATAGAGCCCTGACAGGTCCTTTTATACACCTATATGCACGTATAGAGCCATGACAGGTCCTCTTTATACTCCTTTATACATGTATAGAGCCATGACAGGTCCTCTTTATACTCATTTATACATGTATAGAGCCACGACAGGTCCTCTTTATTATCCTTGTATAGAGCCATGACAGGTCCTCTTTATACTCCTTTATACATGTATAGAGCCACGACAGGTCCTCTTTATTATCCTTTATACATGTATAGAGCCATGACAGGTCCTCTTTATACATGTATAGAGCCACAACAGGTCCTCTTTTTACTCCTATACATGTATAGAGCCATAACGGGTCCCCCCTAGTTATCATGATATAAAATAATGAATGTGGGGGCCTTTTGGTGGGCGTGATTATTTTTTTTGGGGGGGGGGGCAGCATTTCATTCTTGGTCCCAGGCAGCACAATGTCTTGGGCCGGCCCTGGGTGGAACGCACGCCGGACTGCTCTCTCGATCGGATTCATCACGCCCCGCTTGTCCAAAGCTATCCAGCCTCAGTGCCGGGTCTGTGGCACTGTACAAAATAAGGGGGCATTTGTCTGTCCACTTTTTTATTCATTACTTTAATAAACGGTATTACACTATTGCCGCTTTCTCTCCCTTGCGTTCCGCATATCTACGTCTGAGTCTCCAGGAGGCAGGGATTCTTAGATCCATGTATGACATCTCTATCCATACTAGCAAGTGTTACTTGCAACAAGCGATACTGACTCCTTTTTAACTAAATTAGTCAACATGATCTGGTAAGCGGCCAATCTCCCTTGAGCACTATTGGGTGTCACACACTAAGTTTGGTGAAGGCTGTCACTACAAGTTCACTTTTGTTCGGATCAGGTCTATCAAAGCTTCATTGCATCACTGAATATTATGAACTTTTGAAATTATTATTGTTCACCATTTATTTGGACATTCAACAAGGACATTTATGTTTATTGTCAACACATTTTTTTCTTGACACCATCCAGAGGGTGTGTCAATTTATATAGGTGCATTCTAATTCAACTGAGCTCTGCGAGTAGAGCTGCAGTAAGCAGTTTTTTTGATTGCACATTTGGGTTGGTGATTTACTTTTTGATTCGTTGTTTATGCAGGCATATTGTATTATACGTTCACAGGTGTTATATATTTCTTAACACAGTGGTTAGAGCCCCCACCATACATGAACGGTGTGCACTTATATTTTTATACACATGTTTGTTTCAATAATTTTTGAAATTTGTGGTTAGCAGCTGTTATTTTAATTTATTCTTAGTTAATATTTTTTAGCGCGAGATTGTCTATCTACCATAAAAACTGCTAAATACATTTTCTTATCAGTAGTTAGAGCAGTCTTGGGACCTCTATCCGTGTCTGGTTAAAGCTTGTAGGAGGAGTTTTCATTTAATTCTGATTGTCCTATGAGGCTGCAGGACCCCTGACCCTCTGTCTGGACAGTGCTGATTGGTCCTGTGCTGATCACATGCTCTCTCTCAAGAAAAAAACAAAACTCTCTAGCAATACACACCAGACTGAGCATGTGCATCTTGCCCCATGGTTTGGGGACTGTGGAAAAAGGGGAAGATCAGAAAAGACAAGATCAAACAGCTTTTTAACACAATGAAGAGGTTTAACCCCTTAGGTTCCACAGTGAGTATAACAATCATGCATATACAGACTGATTTTAATGTTATGGGTTTAGTTACACTTTTTAAATGGTAGTTCTAAAAATATATTACCACTGAAAGCTGCTGAGGCCACAATTGCAAGCATGTTAAAAAGCTATTGTTCAACTGCCATAGCTTGATCTCCTAAGCTGCATTCACACCTGGGCATTTTGAATCTCGGACATAATTGCGGAAGAACCTCACTGCGTTATTAGATGCCATTACAATGAATACAATCTGAAATGCGCGTTGTGAGCTTTGCCGTTTTTAGCAGAGCGTTTTAAAATCACATAAAAGAATCGTGGCAATTCCTCCCGTGATTTAAAATGCTCAGGTGTAAATGCAGCCTTGGTTTTTCTTGTTCATTCGTGTCCCTTTTAGGACATACAGTGCATCCGGAAAGTATTCACAGCGCTTTACTTTGTCTACATTTTGTTATGTAACAGCCTTTTTCCAAAATGGATTAAATTCATTATTTTCCTCAAAAGTCTACAAACAATACCCCATAATGACAACGTGAAAGAGGTTTGTATGAAATCTTTGCAAATTTATGAAAAAATTAAAAGCGAACAAAAAATCATATGTACATAAGTATTCACAGCTTTTGATCAATACTTGTAGAATCACCTTTGGCACCTATTACAGCCTCAAGTCTTTTAGAATATGATGCTACAAGCTTGGCACACCAATTTTTGGGAAGTTTCTCCCATTCTTTGGGAGATCTTCAGTCGGGTTCAAGTCTGGGCTTTGGCTGGGACACTCAAGGACATTCAAAGAGTTGTCCTGTAGCCACTCCTTTGTTATCTTGGCTGTGTGCTTAGGATCGTTGTCCTGTTGGAAGATGAAGTTTTGTCCCAGTCTGAGGTCCAGAAGGCCCTGGAGCAGGTGTTCATCAGGGATGTCTCTGTATATTGCTGCATTCATTTTTCCCTCGATCCTGACTAGTTCCTGCCGCTGAAAAACAGGATGCTGCTGCCACCACCATGCTTTACTGTAGGGATGGTATTGGCCAGGTGATGAGCAGTGCCTGGTTTCCTTCAGACATGATGCTTGCCATTCAGGCCAAAGAGTTCAATCTTTGTTTCATCAGACCTGAGAATTTTGTTTCTCCTGGTCTGAGAGTCCTTCAGTTGCCTTTTGGCAAACTCCAGGCGGGCTGTCGTGTGCCTTTTACTCAAGAGTGGCTTCCGTCTAGCCACTCTACCATACAGGCCTGATTGGTGGAGTTCTGCAGAGATGGTTGTTCTTCTGGAAGGTTCTCCTCTCTCCACATATAAATGCTGGAGCTCTGTTAGAGTGACCATCGGGTTCTTGGTCACCTCCCTGACTAAGGCGCTTCTCCCCCAATTACTCAGTTTGACCAGGCGGCCCGCTCTAGGAAGTTTCCTTTTGGTTCCAAGCTTCTTCCATTTGCGGATGATGGTAATGTGCTCATTGGGACCTGCTGCAGAAATATTTCTGTACCCTTCCCTAGATCTGTGCCTCAATACAATCCTGTCTCGGAGGTCTACAGACCTCAGACTACAGAATTCCTTGGACTTTATGGCTTGGTTTGTGCTCTGATATGCACTGTTAACTGTGGGACCTTATTTAGACAGGCGTGTGCCTTTCCAAATTATGTCCAATCAACTGGATTTACCACAGGTGAACTCCAATTATGTCGTAGAAACATCTCAAGGATGATTAGTGGCAACAGGATGCACCTGAGCTCAATTTTGAGTGTCATGGAAAAGCCTGTGAATACACATGTGATTTTTTTCGTTTTTTATTTTTAATAAATTTGCAAAGATTTCAAACAAACTTCTTTCACATTGTCATTTAGGGGGTATTGTTTGTATAATTTTAAGGAAAATAATTATTTTAATCCATTTTGAAATGAGGCTGTAACATAACAAAATGTGGAGCTTTCAACTGTCACTTCTGAAGTGCAGTGTTAAATCTGAAACATGGATTCTAGCTAGAACTCCCCATGACATCACCACCCCTTCACCAGAGTTCCCTGAGCACTTAAAACCAGTGTGTAATTTAATCTCAGTGTAAATACAGCTGTTCTGTGAAGCCCTCAGAGGTTTGTTAGAGAACCTTTGTGAACAAACAGCATCATGAAGGCCAAGGAACACACCAGACAGGTCAGGGATAACGTTGTGGAGAAGTTTAAAGCAGGGTTAGGTTATAAAAAAAATATCCCAAGCTTTGAACATCTCACAGAGTACTGTTCAATCCATCATCCGATAATGGAAAGAGTATGGCACAACTGCAAACATACCAAGACATGGCCGTCCACCTAAACTGACAGGCTGGGCAAGGAGAGCATTAATCAGAGAACAAGCCAAGAGGCCCATGGTAACTCTGGAGGAGCTGCAGAGATCCACAGCTCAGGTGGGAGAATCTGTTCACAGGATGACTAGTAGTCATCTACTCCACAAATCTGGCCGTTATGGAAGAGTGGCAAGAAGAAAGCCATTGTTTAAAGAAAGACATAAGAAGTCCTGTTTGCAGTTTGTGAGAAGCCATGTGGGGGACACAGCAAACATGTGGAAGAAGGCACTCTGGTCAAATGAGACCAAAGTTGAACTTTTTGGCCTAAAAGCAAAACGCTATGTGTGGTGGAAAACTAACACTGGACATCACCCTGAACACACCATCCCCACCATCCCCACTGTGGTCAGAGTTGATGGGAAGATGGATGGAGCCAAATACAGGGCAATCTTAGAAGAAAACCTGTTAGAGTCTGCAAAAGACTTGAGACTGGGGCGGAGGTTCACCTTCCAGCAGGACAACGACCCTAAAGTACAGCCAGAGCTACAATGGAATGGTTTAGATCAAAGCATATTCATGTGTTAGAATGGCCCAGTCAAAGTCCAGACCTAAATCCAATTGAGAATCTGTGGCAAGACTTGAAAATTTCTGTTCACAAACGCTCTCCATCCAATCTGACAGAGCTTGAGCTATTTAACAAAGAATGGGCAAAAATTTCACTCTCTAGATGTGCAAAGCTGGTAGAGACATACCAAGACTTACAACTGTAATTGCAGCGAAAGGTGGTTCTACAAAGTAATGACTCAGGGGGGCTGAATTCAAATGCACGCCACACTTTTCACATATTTATTTGTAAAAAAAAAATGAAAACCATTTATCATTTTCCTTCCACTTCACAATTACAAGTATCTCACAAAAGTGTACTACCCCTCACATTTTTGAAAATATTTTATTATATCTTTTCATGTGACAAAACTGAAGAAATTACACTTTGCTACAATGTAAAGTAGTGAGTGTACAGCTTGTATAACCGTGTAAATTTCCTGTCCCCTCAAAATAACTCAACACACAGCCATTAATGTCTAAACTGCTGGAAACAAAAGTGAGTACACCCCTAAGTGAAAATTTCCAAATTGGGCCCAAAGTGTCAATATTTTATGTGGCCACCATTATTTTCCAGCACTGCCTTAACCCTCTTGGGCATGGCGTTCACCAGAGCTTCACAGGTTGCCACTGGAGTCCTCTTCCACTCCTCCATGACAACATCATGGAGCTGGTGGATATTAGTGACCCTCCGCTCCTCCACCTTCCCTTTTAGGATGCCCCACAGATGCTTAATAGGGTTTATGTCTGGAGACATGCTTGGCCAGTCCATCACCTTTACCCTTAGCTTCTTTAGCAAGGCAGTGGTAGTCTTGGAGATGTGTTTGGGGTCATTATCATGTTGGAATACTGCCCTGCGGCCCAGTCTCTGAAGGGAGGGGATCATGCTCTGCTTCAGTATGTCACAGTACATGTTTGTATTCATGGTTCCCTCAATGAACTGTAGCTCCCCAGTGACGGCAGCACTCATGCAGCCCCAGACCATGACACTATCACTAACATGCTGGACTGTAGGCAAGACGCATTTGTCTTTGTACTCCTCACCTGATTGCCGCCACACACGCTTGTCACCAACTAAGCCAAATAAGTTTATATTGGTGTCATCAGACCACAGGACATGGTTCCAGTAACCCATGTCCTTAGTCTGCTTGTCTTTAGCAAACTGTTTGCAGGCTTTCTTGTACATCATCTTTAGAAGAGGCTTCCTTCTGGGATGACAGCCATGCAGATCAATTTGATGCAGTGTGTTGTGTATGGTCTGAGCACTGACAGGCTGATCCCCCACCCCTTTAACCTCTGCAGCAATGCTGGCAGCACTCATATGTCTATTTCCCAAAGACAACCTCTGGATGTGACTCTGAGAACGTGCACTCAGCGTCTTTGATCGACTATGGTGAGGCCTGTTCTGAGTGGAACCTGTCCTTTTAAACCGCTGTATGGTCTTGGCCACCGTGCTGCAGCTCAGTTTCAGGGTCTTGGCAATCTTCTTATATCCTATGCCATCTTTATGCAACAATTATTTATTTCAGATCCTCAGAGAGTTCTTTGCCATAAGATGCCATGTTGAACTTCCAGTGACCAGTATGAGAGAGTGAGAGCGATAACACCAAATTTAACACACCTGCTCCCCATTCACACCTGAGACCTTCTAACACTAACGAGTCACATGACACCGGGGAGAGAAAATGGCTTATTGTGTCCAATTTGGACATTTTCACTTAGGGGTGTACTCACTTTTTTTACCAGCGGCTGTGTGAGTTATTTTGAGGGGACAGCAAATTTACACTGTTATACAAGCTGTACACTCACTACTTTACATTGTAGCAAAGTATAATTTCTTAAGTGTTGTCACATGAAAAGATATACCGTAATAAAATATTTACAAAAATGTGAGGGTTGTACTCACTTTTGTGAGATACTGTATGTCCCACTTTGTGTTGGTCTATCACATAAAATCCCAATAAAATACATTTACGATTTTGCTTGTAACATGACAAAATTTGGAAAATGTCAAGGGGTATGAATACTTTTTCAAGGCACTGTACACCGTTTGAGCTGCACTCTACCCATTCTTGACCTGCCATCACTGAAATGAACAGTGCAGGACATCTTCCCTGGAACCTGGAAATATTAGTAATTTTTAAGTTGGATTTTTACGTGTGTTTTGCTTTATTTTTATTTTTATTTGCACAGTGGATTGGTAAATGTCTGAAGGTCCCCTAAAATCAGTTCACCAGGCAAGGGAAGGTAACCTATATAAAAATATATAAATCTTGCGAGCTACTCTAGAGCAGGGATAGGCAATTAGCAGACCTCCAGCTGTTGCAAAACTACAAGTCCCATCATGCCTCTGCCTCTGGGTGTCATGCTTGTGGCTGTCAGAGTCTCGCTATGCCTCATGGGACTTGTAGTTCTGCAACAGCTGGAGGTCCGCTAATTGCATATCCCTGCTCTAGAGCAACCTGAGACTGCAATCAGCGTCAGGTGTAAAGTTACCTGAGGTTACAACCTAGCGTCAGGTGTGGTATAACAATTCGTGTGAAACAAAGTGCAAATTCACAGCTGCTAAGTATTGATCACAAACATAAACAAAAAGAAAAAAATTGCAGCGCTGTGTGATACTGATCCTTACAAATGCAAAGATAGTGCCATTAACAATAAAAATCAATATTGCTAAAAAAAATGTAACTATGAACATAAAATAAATATTTTTTTGTGTGTAACAAGCAAGCTCACAGTGAAAGAAATGTAGTATTATTCCTTAATATCAAGTGTCCAAAAGAGAGATATTATCTCCCAATTTTCATCAATCCACAGAGACAAAAGTGCAAATTGGAGTATTATACGTATTACTGTCCAAAGAGTGACTCTAGTGATGATATTCCTGATCAGAAGAGGGTGACCCCCCCCCTGAGTACCCTGATGTTATGTTTTCTAAATACATTTTGAAACTAGCGATAATGCACTATCCAGCCTCTTTCTTGTTTTAAAATTGAGGACAACCTCTCTGGATTTTCCTGTGGGATCCTGCTGAGCCAGTTTCACTTAGAGCCCAGGAGTGGTTCAACTGCTTATGTGGACAACACTTAACCACTTCCCGCCCCGTCAATAGCAGATTGACGTCTGGGAAGTGGTTGTGTTATCCACACTGGACGTCATATGACGTCCTGCGGGATAACAGCCGCTGCGCGCCCGGGGGGGCGCGCATCGCGGCGATCGGTGGAGCGGTGGGTCAGTCTGACCCACCGCTACACTGATCTCGGTAAAAAGCCTCCAGCGGAGGCTTTTTACCACGTGATCAGCCGTGTCCAATCACGGCTGATCACGATGTAAACAGGAAGAGCCATTGATCGGCTCTTCCTCACTCGCGTCTGACAGACGCAAGTTGAGGAGAGCCGATCGGCGGCTCTCCTGACAGGGGGGGTTCGCGCTAATCATTTATCAGCGCAGCCCCCCCTCGGATACCCACACTAGACCACCAGGGAAGCCCCCCAGGATGCCCCAGGAAGCCCCAAGCATGTGGATGGCCCCCATGGCCATCCACATGTAATAAAAAAAAAATGCCAATCAGTGCCCACAAATGGGCACTGACTGGCACTATGATGGCACCACCACAATGTGTGGTGGCTGGCATTGCTGGGCATCAGTGTCTATCAGTGCCACCTACTAGTGTCCATCAGCGCCACCTATCAGTGCCCATCCGTGCCCATCTGTGCCCATAAGTGCCCACCTATCAGTGCCCGTCTGTGCCACCTATCAGTGCCGCCTATAAGTGCCCATCAGTGCTGCCTATGAGTGCCAATCAGTGCCGCCTATGAGTGCCAATCAGTGCTGCCTATGAGTGCCAATCAGTGCCGCATACCAGTGCCACATATCAGTGCCCATCAGTGCCGCCTATCAGTGCCCATCATCATTGCCCATCAGTGCCACCTATCAGTGCCCATCCGTGCCCATCTGTGCCCATAAGTGCCCACCTATCAGTGCCCGTCCGTGCCACCTATCAGTGCCGCCTATAAGTGCCCATCAGTGCCGCCTATGAGTGCCAATCAGTGCCGCCTATGAGTGCCAATCAGTGCTGCCTAGGAGTGCCAATCAGTGCCGCATACCAGTGCCACATATCGGTGCCCATCAGTGTCGCCTTATCAGTGCCCGTCAGTGCCGCCTTATCAGTGCCCGTCATTGAAGTAGAAAAGGTACTTATTTACAAAAAATTTTTACAGAAACAAAGAAAAACTTTGTTTTTTTCAAAATTTTCGCTCTTTTTTTATTTGTTGTGCAAAAAATAAAAACCGCAGAGGCGATCAAATACCACCGAAAGAAAGCTCTATTTGTGGGAACAAAATGATAAAAAATTTGTTTGGGTACAGTGTAGCATGACCGCGCAATTGTCATTCAAATTGCGACAGCGCTGAAAGCTCAAAATTGGCTTGGGCAGGAAGCTGTATAAGTGCATGGTATTGAAGTGGTTAAGTGTGTGGTCACACTGTTGGAGGTGAGCGCATTCACACGGGGGGGGAGCACATGTGTGAAGTCACCCGCTTCTGATCAGAATTATCATCACTAGAGTCACTCTTTGGACAGTAATACGTATAATACTCCAATTTGCACTTTTGTCTCTGTGAATTCATGAAAATTTGGAGAAAAAATCTCTCTCTTTTTGGACACTTGATATTAACCACTTCAAGCCCACGCTATAGACGAAAGACGTCTACAGCGTGGCGCTCAATTGCCGGGAGGGTCTCTCTGGACGTCCTCCTGTTTACTTGTTCCCCGAGCGCCGCCGTGGGCGCACGTCAGGGAAAATCAGTGTTGGCCGTGTCCCTTGGACACAGCCAATCACAGATCGTGCTAAATGGTCAATCACAGCGGCAATTTAGAACTCGATCGGCGTGTCCAATGAGAGATGATCTCAGATGTAAATGTAGCGACCTAACCCCTCTCACCCCTTCTCATTCGCGGCTTGTTGGTCTTGTCTAGGGGGTTAGTACTGGGGGGGGGGGATGCGATACACCACGGCCCATGTCCTCCAGAGAGACTGGAGGTGAAAGCCAGAACTATCAGGTTTTGTGTGTATGTCTCAGAGTCAAATCCTTTCTCCGAAATGACTCACTTTGCTCCCAGTAACCAGAGTTCCACACACTGAAAAGGTCCAACTCGTATTTATTCTCTTCCAGCAATAAATAGTCATACAGTACAGACAGGTTGAGACCCATAGAACACTTCAGTATTTGTGGGGAGAAGGTCAAGGCACAATCCTTTAAGTAGAGCTAACCACTGTGGTGTCACCAATGGCTATGATGTATAGTCACTGCCACCGACTAGATAGAACATTATTACCTTCGCTAACACAGCCCCTGTCAGAGGGAAGACATCCATCCAAGAGAGTTACCGGAGGCCTCTCCGTCACCGGCAAATGCTGCGCCGAACTTTCCAGAGAAGTTCCCCTCACCAGCCTCCTTGTGTCAGACACGGGCACCCAAGGCTTTAGGGCCCCCTCGGATTCCTCCACCCTCGCGGAACCCAGTCGAAGGTACTGAGTCCCAGGCTTCCGCATTAGTACCTCACCCCAGGCTAAAGGTGCCTGGGATGGACTCCATCTCCCGCTCCGGCCAGGTCAAGGGCACCTGGGCCCGGAACTCCGGAACGCCAGCACCCAGGCTGAAGGTGCCTGGGCGCGGCCGCGTCCTCTGACTCTGAACACCAAGGTCAGGGCGTCCGCCCCTTTTATATCCTCTCTCTTAACGTCACAGCAGGTTCCCCGCCCTGCCGTACCAGCGCCAGGCAAGGACAAAAAAGGATGCAGTCTTGCGGTGAGTGTTCAGCTCCGACCCAGGGCGACAGCGCCACCTGCAGGCCGCAGGGAACCTCACACCACCAGAGTCCTCCAAGAACCATAAAAGGGTCTCAGATTCCTTAACAATCAATGCATCTGGGTTACACTACCACCCAGATGCCTCCCCTAAATTCAAATACCCGCTACATAAACATATATCATCTCTCATCGCCGGCTCTCCCTCCTCACACAGAGACCACGTGTGAGGAGGGAGAGCCACCTGTGCTGCAGATCTGTGAGTGAACACTACATAAAACACTACCTATCAGTGCCACCTGTTAGTGTCACGTGCCATCTGTTATCAGTGTCACGTGTCATCAGTGCCACGTATCAGTGCCATCTGTCATCAGTGCCAGGTATTAGTGCCATCTGTCATCAGTGCCAGGTATTAGTGCCATCTGTCATCAGTGTCATCTGTCTGAGATAGGCCGCCAATACATCAGATGTGATCAATTTGTTATGATTTGCACCATAGCTTGTAGACTCTCTAACTTTCACACAGACCAAATAATATACACTAATTTGGGTTATTTTTACCAAAGATATGTAGCAGTATAAATTGTGGCCAAAATTTATGAAGAAAAATTTATCATTTGCAAAATTTTATCACAGAAACAAAGAGAAATGCAGGGTTTTTTTCTGAATTTTTGGTATTTTTCATTTATAGCGCAAAAAAAAAAAAACCCAGTGGTGATTAAATACCACCAAAAGAAAGCTCTATTTGGATGAAAAAAAGGACAAAAAAATTAATTTGGGTACAGTATTACATGACTGAGTAATTGTCATTCAAAGTATGAGAGCACCGAAAGCTGAAAATTGGTCTGGGCAGGAGGGGGGGGGGGGGGGTTAAGTGCCCAGTAGGCAAGTGGTTAAGGAATAATACTACATTTCTTTCACTGTGAGCTTGCTTGTTACACAAAAAAAATATTTATTTTATGTTCATAGTTACATTTTTTAGCAATATTGATTTTCATTGTTTATGGCACTATCTTTGCATTTGTAAGGTTCAGTATCACACAGCGCTGCTAAACAATTTTTTTGTTTTTTGTATATAAGGGAAGGTAACCTACTTGCCTTCGGTGGGGTGGAGGTAGTTGGGACATAAGCCCCCTTCCCTTGATGATGACACGCCCTCCTGAGCACCTAGTGTCCCAAAAAAGCAAGCTACGGCGCCTAGGGTACTTTGGGGAGACCGCTGTTTTTTTTTTTGAGGGGGGGGGGGGACACCTCTGAGCACTTCATACATACTAGGGGGAGTACAACTGGGGGAATCAATGGCGGAGAAGGATCTGGGTGTTCTGCTAGATCATAAGATTAATAGCATGCAATGCCAAGCTGCTCCAAATCAAGCAAAATCCTCTCTTGTATTAAAAGAGGTATGGATGGCAGCGAGAAAGAGACATAATTTTGCTCCTTTACAAATCATTAGTAAGCCCTCATCTGGAATAAGCAGTTTCGTTTTGCGCACCAGTTAACAAAAAGGATATTGGGGAACTGGAGAAAGTGCATAGAAGGGCAGCCAAACTGAGAAGGTGCATGGAGGATCTCGGCTATGAGGAAAGATTAACTGAACTGAATTTATTCTCTCTTGAGAAGAGGAGATTAAGGGGGGATATGATCAACATGTATAAACACATAAGTGGTCCATATAGTGAACTTGGTGAGTTATTTACTTGAAAGACAAGGACATTTACGTTATCACAGAGGACAAGGGGACACTCTATGTCTGGAGGAAAACACATTAAATCTTCTAATATGGAAAAGCATCTTCACAGTAAGAGCTATGATAATGTGGAATAGACTCCCTCAAGAGCTGGTTCTGGTCAGCTCAGTAGATTGCTTTAAAAAAGGGCTGGGTTATTTCCCTAATGCACATAATTTAATGGGATACTAATATTTATAGGTAAAGATGTTTCAGAGAATATCCAATTGCCTCTTGGGGAACAGGAAGAAATTTTTTTCCCCGCTGGAGCAAACTGGATCATGCTCTATTTATTGGGTTATTCTTTTACCTTCCTCTGGATCAACTGTTGGTATAGGATCGTGTATACAGAGGTTTTTGATGTGTGTGTGTGTGTGTGTGTGTGTGTGTGTGTATTTTTTTTTCTGTTGGTTAAACTGGATGGACTTTTTTCAACCAGATTAAAATACATAACTGTAACTACAATATGTACAGCCAAGGCTTTGGAGAAAGAAGGCTCCATGGGGGACACGGGTATTTTAATTTAAAAACTAAGAAATTATGTAGATGGGTATGCATTTACTGCATTTGAATTGGATTTGGAATGTTCTTCAAGCCTGCAATTTTTGAGTCACTATTAATTGATTTACATTTTTCAATATGAATCACTTCAGAAACTATGTTTAATCTACTTTGAAGTGTTTTGTGGACAATGCCTGCTCTTTTAATTACCCTCATAGCAGCTTTACAACGTTTTTTTAAATGGCAACAAAAGCAGGTCAGACACATTCTTTACAGGTTTGTCCGTCTACTGTTTTAATCTTAAAGCACATGGTCAAACAAACCTCTAAAGCAAGTGAAATGCATTTAGTGTGCACTTGGAATACATGTAATGCACATATATACAACACAAATGTTAGGTCAAAAGCACATATTCGGTCAGCACTGACTAACGAAGCCCATTTACACAAGCTCCCACAAGCCACGTGTCAAATACTGTGATTTGAAGTGGATTCTTACAATCATATATAAAGTCCCTTTATCTGCCTATGCCTCTGGGAAAGTTTGTACGTATGGGATGAGAACTGGGAGGAAAATACTTTTGGGTTGGTTTGAAGCAGCTACAAAAAATATACTGTTTGTATGCTGTTACACCTAAACCACTATATCACCCCTCCCTTGCTAGACACTTAAATGCTGACAAGCACAACGCTTGTCTTTGAAGCTTGAAGATTTTATTTATAGTCTTCATGCTGTCACATCCTTGCTAACCTACAAGAAAATCATTTCTCTATAACTGCAAGAGCCAGGTGTATGCCTTAAGCAAGAAGAAACTGTGTGATCTTGAGTCAAGTGAAAAGTTTATGAGAGGGTTGAACAGATTGCCCCGCAAGGACAAATAGACAAAATCATGTCCTCCCCTGCACTAAAACTCTGCTATGACATATAGTCAGTCCCTGTAATTTATTCATATTATCTGTCATTATATTTCCTTCTAACATTTAATATGATTCATACAATCGCAATGCTTCTTTGTAGTTTTGTTAATATACTAATGTGTTATGATATTCATGCTCTGCTCTGTTCCAAAGGTAGAAGACCCATTTTACTGTAAAAATAAAGCAGGAATGCTGCCAAAATGCAAGGTGAGAACTTTTGGAGGCACTCTCTAGGGCAGCCATTCTCAGTTAGGGTTCGGTGGAACCCTAGGACTCCTACATATGTTGCTAGAGGTTCCTTGGTAATTTCTGCTTCTCAGATAAGTACTGTACCCACTAAAGCAAATTATCTTTTTACCTATCTGTAAGGTGGTAGTCGTTCCACTGATATAAATGTAAGGAGCTTTCTTCCCACTGGCCATCAAACTAATGTACCATGAGCTGTAGCGATAGTGATTATTAGCAGGAGTTCCTTGAGACTGAAAAGATATTTCAAGGGTTCCCTCCTCTTCAAGGGTTCCCTCCTCTTCTCAAGTGCCCCATTGGAGATCCGCTCTCCCTCGGGGCACTTGTGCGGGCACGCTCCTGTGTCCTGCTGCTGCGTCCATTGACACAGACAGCAGGAATCGGCCCCACCCCTTGGCTTCCACGTCATTGGATTTGATTGACCGCAGCGGGAGCCAATGGCTGCGCTGCTATCAATCTATCCAATCGGCTGGAGCTGGTGTTCTCCTCCCTGTTGCTTGAATAACCAGGTTCAGGGAACTAAAAGGGGGGCTCTGGGGGGCTGCTGCATCACAGGAGTTTTTTCACCTTAATACATAGAATGCATTAAGGTGAAAAACCTTGAGGGTTTACAACCCCTTTAACCACTTGCCGACCGCGCCATGTACAAAAGACGTCCACAGCGCGGTCGAGTTATCCTGAGTGGACGTCCCAGGGACGTCCTCACAGAATCTTGCTCCCGCGCGCCCCCTGGGGCGCGCTCCAGGATATGACCGCCGGGTCCGGAAGACCCGGCGCATCACGGATCACGGTAGATGGCCGCTAATCGCGGCCGTTTACCACGTGATCGCTCCGTCAAATGACGGAGCGATCACTTGTAAACAGACCGGCGTCATGTGATGACGCCGGTTCCTCCCTCCCCTCTCTGTACCGATTGGTACAGTGTGAGAGGAGAGGGGAGGGAGCGGATCATGTCCGCTCGCTCCCCCATGTCAGATCATGTCAGCTGTGGGCTGGATCTGTGACAATTGCAGTCACAGATCCAGCCATCCATCCATCCCTGCTCAGCCATCCCTGTGCAATACTCTGCCAATACTCTGCAATACACCCTGCCAATACTCTGCAATACCCTGTGCAATACTCTGCAATACCCTGTGCAATACTTTGCAATACCCTGTGCAATACTCTGCAATACCCTGTGCAATACTCTGCAATACCCTGTGCAATACCCTGTGCAATACTCTGCAATACCCTGTGCAATACTCTGCAATACCCTGTGCAAAACCCTGTGCAATACTCTGCAATACCCTGTGCAATACTCTGCAATACCCTGCCCATACTGTGCAATACCCTGCCCATACTCTGCCCATACTGTGCAATACCCTGCCATACTGTGCAATACTCTGCCATATTCCGCAATACTCCTCAATACCCTGCAATACTCCTCAATACCCTGCAATACCCCTCAATACCCTGCAATACCCCTCAATACCCGGCAATACTCCACAATACCCGGCAATACTCCACAATACCCTGCAATACTCCACAATACCCTGCAATACTCCACAATACCCTGCAATACTCCTCAATACCCGGCAATACCCTGCAATACTCGGCAATACTCCGCAATACCCGGCAATACTCCGCAATACCCAGCAATACTCCGCAATACCCGGCAATACTCCTCAATACCCGGCAATACCCCGCAATACTCGTCAATACTCCGCAATACCCGGCAATACTCCGCAATACCCGGCAATACTCCTCAATACCCGGCAATACCCCGCAATACTCGGCAATACTCCGCAATACCCGGCAATACCCCGCAATAGCCGGCAATACCCCGCAATACTCGGCAATACCCCGCAATACTCCGCAATACCCGGCAATACTCCGCAATACCCGGCAATACTCCGCAATACCCTGGAATACTCCGCAATACCCTGCAATACTCCGCAATACCCTGCAATACTCCTCAATACCCTGCAATACTCCTCAATACCCGGCAATAGTCCTCAATACCCGGCAATAGTCCTCAATACCCGGCAATACTCCTCAATACCCGGCAATACTCCGCAATACCCGGCAATACTCTGCAATAACCACTTCCCGCCCGCCGGCCGTCATATGACGTCCTTAACTTTATGCAGGGATATCTGAATGATGGGAGCAGCTACAGGCATCATTCAGATATTCGCTTTTTCAGCTGGCGATTCCCTGCACCATAAGAATGATCATAGCGGCTGTTCCACCACTTGATCGCTCTTACGGAAGGTGAGAGGGGATGCCCCCCCTCCCGCTGCCTTCCGGTGCTTCTACGGACTCACCGCTACGATCAAAGCCAAGATTGTTTTTTTTTTTTCAGGCTTCCCAGCCTAGAGGTGAGATGTGGGGTCTTATTGACCCCATATCTCACTGTAAAGAGGACCTGTCATGCCATATTCCTATTACAAGGGATGTTTACATTCCTTGTAATAGGAATAAAAGTGATAAAAAAAAAATTTGGGGCGGAAAAACATGTCAAACTAAAATAAATAAAGTAAAATGAACAATAAAATATATATATTTTTTTAAAGCGCCCCTGCCCCCGCGAGCTCGCATGCAGAAGTGAGCACATACGTAAGCCCCGCCCACATATGAAAACGGTGTTCAAACCACACATGTGAGGTATCGTTGCGAACGTTAGAGCGAGAGCAATAATTTTGGCCCTAGACCTTCTCTGTAACTCAAAACATGTAACCAGTAAAAATATTTAAAGCGTTGCCTATGGGGATTTTTAAGTAGCGAAGTTTGGCGCCATTCCACGAGCGTGTGCAATTTTGAAGGGTGACATGTTAGGTATCTATTTACTCGGCGTAACTTCATCTTTCACATTATGCAAAAACATTGGGCTAACTTTAATGTTTTTTTTCTTTTAAGCACAAAACAGTTTTTTTCCGTAAAAAACGCGTTAGAAAAATTTCTGCGCAAATACCGTGCAAGATAAAAAGTTGCAATGACCACCATTATATTCTTTAAGGTCTTTGCTAAAAAAACATATATAATGTTTTGGGGTTCTATGTAATTTTCTAGCAAACAAATGATGATTTTTACATGTAAGAGAGAAATGTCAGAATTGGCCTGGGTGCTCCAGAACACCTGAAGGTGCTCCCTGCATGTTGGGCCTCTCTATGTGGCCACGCTGTGTAAAAGTCTCACACATGTGGTATCGCCATACTCGGGAGGAATAGCAGAATGTGTTTTGGGGTGTAATTTGTGGTATGCATATGCTGTGTGTGAGAAATAACCTGCTAATATGACAATTTTGTGAAAAAAAAAAAAAGAAAAAAAAATCTTGATTTTGCAAAGAATTGTGGGAAAAAATGACAACTTCAAAAAACTCACAATGCCTCTTTCTGAATACCTTGGAATGTCTTCTTTCCAAAAAGGGGTCATTTGGGGGGTATTTGTACTTTTCTGGCATGTTAGGGTCTCAAGAAATTAGATAGGCCGTCAGTACTTCAGGTGTGATCAATTTTCAGATATTGGCACCATAGCTTGTGGACTCTATAACTTTCACAAAGACCAAAAAATATGCACCAATTTGTACTTATTTTTACCAAAGATATGTAGCAGTATAAATTTTGGCCAAAATTTATGAAGAAAAAATACTAATTTGCAAAATTTTATAACGGAAACAAAGAAAAATTCATTTTTTTACAAAATTTTCAGTCTTTTTTCTCTTATAGCGCAAAAAATAAAAAACCCAACAGTGATTAAATACCACCAAAAGAAAGCTCTATTTGTGTGAAAAAAAGGACAAAAATTTCATATGGGTACAGTGTTGTATGACTGAGTAATTGTCATTCAAAATGTGAGAGCACCGAAAGCTGAAAATTCGTCTGGTTAGGAAGGGGGTTTAAGTGCCCAGTTGTCAAGTGGTTAAGGTAGCTTCACAAAGACAAGAGAGACAAAACCAAAGAAATACACAGGGTAAAACAGAGGAAAAAAGGGACAATTACGTGAAAGCTTTTCTAAAGAAAAACATTTTTAGATTTGATTTGGATGAGTTTAAAGAAGATGACTCTCTAATGTTCTTTGGAAGTGAATTCCAGAGTTTTGGGGCAAAGCAGGAGAAGGCTCGGTCTCCCTACGAGTGTATGTGAGTAGGAGGGACACACAGAAGACCAGAATATGAGAAGTGGAGGTTATGAGGGGGGAAGGAGTGAGTTGATAAAAGTTAGGGGGCCAAGCCATAAAGATCCTTACAGGTGAGCAAGAGGATCTTAACCCTAGGTTCCCATCTATGCGGCTGTGGTTGATTAATTTTTCTGGAGTGGTTTGCAGTGCGTTTTATGTTTTTAAACCCATGTTTTTAATGGTTTTTGCATGCAGTTTTTATGCATTTTGCGTTTTCTTTTTTTCTCTTTAACAAACTGTGAATAGCTGGTAAGCCATCCGCTGTGTCCTTAACAACTGATGAGTCATCAGCTGTCAGCGGGGTTCCACACAATAAAAAAATCTGTAAAAAAACTGCGTGGGGTCCCCCCCAATTCATACCTGACCCTTATCTGAGCATGCAGCCTGGCAGGTCAGGAAAGGGAGGGGGCAAGCGAGCCCCCCCTTCTGAACCATAGCAGGTCACATTTCTTCAACATGGGGGGGTGCTTTGGGACAAGGGGGCTCTTGATGGGGACAAGCGCCTCTTCCCCACATTCCTGGCCAGTGGTTGTGGGGGTCTGCCGGCATTGGGCTTATTGGAACCCCTTTAACCCCTCTTTTTTACCCCCATCCATTCACCCAAAAAGTGTAAAAAGTGAGTAGAGGCACAACATGAGTTTCTTGACAAGTCCTTTATTAAAAAAAAAAAAATGTCCTCTGGTAAAGATCCCTCATCAATCACATTCCCGCCGCCACCATCAACCCGAAATAAGAAAAAAAAGCTCACCTCGCACTGAAGGCTCACGCTGTCTGCTTGCTCCACTGTCTGACAGTTCTAAAGGGCGGTGACCCCGTCCCCTGTGACATCACCGACCCAGCATGCACTGGTTGATGATGTCACAACAGGGGTGGTGCCACCAGGTGATGTTTCTGGGTGGCCCCACCCCTTATTTATTTAAGAGCTGTCAGCTGGCAGTGCAGGCAGACGGCAGGAGTCTCCGATGCAAGCAGAGCTTTTTTTTTCTTTTCTCGGGTCGGCAGTGGGCATCGTGATTAACAATGAATCTACATCGGGGGACATTGTTTTTATTTTTGTTTTTTAAATAAAGAACTTGTTAAAAAATGCCTACTGTGATTTTTTACACTACACTTTTTTTTGGGTGAATGAGTAGGGGTACTATGTACCCTTACTCATTCACATAGGAGGGGCCCGAATCTGGGGGATCCCTTGTTAAAGGGAAATTCCAGATTCCGAATATGCCCCACTGCCTGCAGACCCTTACAACCACCAGCCATGGTTGTGGGGAAGAGGCTCTTGTCCTCATTAACATGGGGACAAGGTGCTTTGGGGGGGGGAACCCCCTGCCCCAAAACACTGCCCCTTGTTGAGGCCTGTAATTTGGAGACATCCTCAAAGGACGTTATTCCACTGCATAGCTTGGTCTGCAAGCACTGAAATATTACTTTTATTCCCAGACCCTATATAATTTATAAATATAATAAAAAGTAAGGAACCCAACACTGAACCATGGGGTACACCACTGATAATAATTATTTCTCTGAATGGTCCAAGGTTAACTACTACTCTCTAAATACAGTCTTTTAGCCAGTTGTCTATCCATTTACAAACTGATTTGTCCAAGCCTGTAGTCTTTACCTTACACATTAGCTGTGTTTGGGGAACTGTGTCAAACGCTTTCGCAAAATCCAAGTATATCACATCCTCAGCCACTCCTTTGTCTAAGGTTTTAATTACCTCCTCATCAAAGGAAATCAGATTGGTCTGACAACCTCTGTTTTTTATAAACCCATGCTTTCTGTTGTTTAAAATATTTATTTCCAGCAAGGATTCATCTATGTGGTCTTTTATTAAACTCTCCAGTATCTTCCCGACTATAGAAGTTAAACTAACAGGTCTATAGTTACTTGGTAAAGACTTGATCCCTTTTTTTTAAAATAGGCACCACATTGGCTCTACGCCAATCCAGTGGTACTATTCCAGTCATTAACGAGTCCCTAAAAAAAGAAAAATGGCTTTGAAATGACAGAGCTCAATTATTTTAGGATTCATGGGTGTACAGTATGCCACCTGTTCCAGGTGCTTTATTCACCTTTAGGCTGTCTAAATATTTCTGGGCCATATCAAATTTGAGCCATTGTGGATAATTTGGGGCTGAGGCAATACCATCCCCATATAGCGCACCCCCTAAGAAGAAACTGGGATCCCCCACCCTGCACAGCCAGGCACACTGAATCCTCACAGGCACTCCTGAGTCAGAAAACAGTTTGTGACTTTGTTTTTGTTATTTATTGAGGGTAATAACTTGGATAGGGATGGGAGGTTGTGGGATGCCTATTTGATTTCAACAACAACTTCAGGGACAACTCTTCCCATATACAGTCTCTATATACAGCTCCTATTCTTCCTCCAGCACAAATATGCTTGCAGAACCTAGCTGGGACACTCTGAATATCTTGACAGTCACTCAGTCAGATGAAAGCATTGTCCCATTACAGGCATGAACCCGAGGCCCCTTGGTTGTGTAGCAGAATTTCAGTGTCCAGCTTGCATCACTCCTGTAGCTACTGATCCCAGCACCACCTCTTCAGGCACTGCAAACCCACCTGGCTGCAGCTGCCCTCCAGGCTACCTTCTGTCCACAGTCCTCCAGACTGACACTCACCAGCCCACCTGGCTGACTCTCAGGAGATCTCACAAATATGCATGGCAACCCTTCCTTACTCCCACCCTCCAGCTCTGGAAGTTTCTTCAAACTTCCAGACCAGGGGCAAGTGCCTGAGATAGCTGCCAGATGAGTCATCCAGCCCCTGAGTCACTGAACCCTGACCCAGATTCAAAGCTCAGGCCAAGCCCTGAGCTAAAACAAATTTTCCCCAGTCGTCTTCCAGGACAGCCCTTGAGCGATGGAGTTCTTCCCATCAACACAGGAAACACATTGCCAATCAGTTCAAAAGGCGGTCCCTCAGGTCCCTGGTCAGTCATTGTGTTTCCTCCGTCGGAGGAACATGTTGCCAGAGAAACAGGAGAAAAGGACTTCATCTCTCAGGGACTACCTGCAGGGAGTGGAGACCGCATAGGAGGACTGGGTCCTATCCGTTCGGCTCCTGGGAAGTCTCACCTTAAGGTGCTTGGGCTCGGGTACCGTCCAGCAATACCGGAGCAAACCCGTTTTCACCTCTTACCCATGCCGATGTGAGCCAGTGGCAGAATGGCGCGGTTCCCCCTGGAGCGGGTAAGTGTATTCGTCCATTACAAGCTCTTTTGCTGCAGTCGCGGTGGGGGTCAGACGTAGGCACCAGCTTGAACCAGGTAGGCTGCTGGGCAAGCCCTGTACTGGTTGTTTGTGTATGCTGGTAGTGGTGGCTGGGACTAGTTACCCCATGGTGGTGGATGCACTGTCCTGGGAATAGCAGCAGTGGTGGTGGCAGCACGGGTGCCTTTTTAGAGGGTCAAAAGGATTGATTCTAAGCCCATCTACCTTTTTGTTTCAGGCTAAGGAGGCTTCAAGGGAAGACAAGTCAGGCCGCAGAAAGTGCCCTAATTGTGGAAGTAAATTATCCTCAGGCTCTAACAAAGCCTTATGCAGGCAATGTTTTGCAGGCTTATTGAAATCTGAGGCAGACTCCCCTTTAGCCAAGTTCCTAAGCTCATTTAAGGATGAGATGGCATCAACCTTTAAATCCCTTAGGGACTTAATTTCACATGTAAATGTAGCTGCTACCACTAGTAGCGCAGCTGCAGGTTCCCCTTCACCAAGCCCCACAATACCTAGCTCCGGGGAGCCCCGTAGAGTCAGGGAGCATAGCCCTGTATTAGTTAGGCCTGAATCTTCTGACTCAGACTCAGATCAGGAAGAAGATCAGGCCACAGCTAACAAAGCCGCAAAATATAAACTGTCTATTGAGGAAGTAGACGAGTTGTTAAGCGCTATTTATGACACGCTGGAAATTGAGGAAGAGGAAGCTCAATTATCCAGGCATGACAAAATGTATGCAGCCCTGGGTAAAAAGAAGGCCAGAGTGTTTCCTATACATGGAGTACTCTCTGATCTGGTTCGCAAAGAATGGGCCAAGCCGGATAAAAAAGCTTTCTTCCCAAATTCTCTCAAAAGAAGGTTTCCCTTTGACGAGAACCCAGAGGTAGTCAGAAATAAACTGGATGAAAACTTGGGGAGGTGACACAGCTTCCAAAACACGTTTGTGCAGTGTTCCTTTTACTGGAGATTTAATCTTTGGGCCTGAATTGGATACCGCCTTGGAAAGAACGGCAGACAAATAAATCTTTCCCTATTAAAAAGAAAAACTTTCAGAGAAAGTTTTTTTCGTCCCTCAAAGGAACCCTCAAAAACAGATAAGGAGTTCAAACCCAAAAAGCACTGGACAGGGCAAAAATGGAAAGGGAAAGGGGGCATACTTTTTAACCGCCCAATCAGGACCCCAAGCCCAAGTGACATCAGGGTCCCTGTGGGAGGAAGACTAAAAAACTTTCTCCCACAATGGGAAAAGAAAACCTCAAACAAATTTGTATTAAACATAGTCAAAAGAGGTTATGCGCTGGAATTCCACAGCGAACCACCATCCAAATTTCTGGTGACAAAACTCCCAAGTCACTCAGAAAAGGCCAGGGCCTTACCCTTACTGATAGGGGAAATGGTGGATCAAAAGGTATTGACACCAGTCCCTATTCAGGAACAGGGGGACGTTTTTTACTCGCACATTCTTGTGCTAAAAAAGCCGTCAGGGAGGTTCAGAATAATCATGAACCCCTGAACCTCTCCATCCGTTACAAGAGATTTCGGATGGAATCAATTTATTCAATAAAAAATCTTCTTCAAAAAATTGGATTTTTGTACTCACCGTAAAATCCTTTTCTCTGACGTCCATGGACTGACACAGCTCTAATACTGAAACACGTGGGTATATGTCCCTGCTCGCAGGAGAAGATCTAGGCAGAATGTTAGATGTTAGAAACATACATTCTAGAGAAAACCAGAGCTGAACAGCCCCGCCCAGGGGGGCGGTCCCTCCAGACATAACCCTCCTACCTGCAGCTAGCAGCCTCAGTTCGTAACAAAGCAGTACACACCTTAAAGAAGGGTGGGTGCTGTGTCAGTCCTTGGACGTCAGAAAAAAGGATTTTACGGTGAGTACAAAAATCCCATTTTCTCTTATCGTCCATGGACTGACACAGCTCTAATACTGAAACACGTGGGACGTCCCAAAGCAGTATCAGAAAAGGGTAGGAGCAGTAGTAAAGGAAAAACCAAACTCCACTCCAAACAAGCAGAACTCCTCAAAAGAGGAGTTGCAACTTTAAAGAGCGGCCTGCAACCCTTGCGGCCGAAGGAAGCATCCGAAGATGCAGCCCCATCAACCTTATAGAACTTAGAAAAGGTATGAACGGACGACCAGGTCGCCACCTTGCACATATGTGCAACCGATGCTTGATGTCGGAAAGCCCAGGAAGCACCAATTGGATTGCGCCGTAACCGGAAAGGGAGGCGCCCGCCCCTTAAGACACCCGTCGAACAGAAGTAATGGCCACTAAGAAAGCCACCTTCTGGGACAAGGTCAAGAGAGGAATCTCCCTGATATTTTCAAAGGGATGTTCTTGGAGAACCGAGAGCACCAAATTCAGTTCCCAAGGGGGGGAGGAGGCTTGACAGGGGGGATCACATGGCTAACCCCTTGCACAAAGGTGCTAATCAAGGAATGGCCCGCTAGCGGTCGTTGAAAAAGACAGCCCGGGCCGAAATCCGACCCTCGATGGTACGCAAGGCCAGCTTTTGGGTCACACCACGCTGTAAGAACAGCAAAAATCTTGGGAACGGAATACGTCCGTGGACACCATCAAGCTCCTCGTACATAGCGATGTAAGCCTTCCAGGTACGGTGATAGATCTTTCTGGAGGAAGATGTCCGTGCCACAACATAGATGAGATGACCGAATCCGAGAGACCTCGGTCCCTCAGCACCTGGCTTTTACTGCCGTGCCAAAGCCAAGGACTGCAAAGCAGGATGAGGCATGGGACCATGAGACAGAAGGTCCACCCAAATAGGCAGTCACCAAGGAACGTCTGCGACTAGCCGAACTAGATCGGCGTACCAATGTCGCCGTCCCGGAGCAATGAGGATCACCGGAATAGCCGCGACCACTACTCTGCGAAGCAGGCGAGGCAACAACAGTAGCGGAGGGTAAGCATACATCAGGCGATACTGCCCCCACGGGCCACCAACGCGTATGACCAGGGATCCCTGGACCTGGCCAAGAATCTCTACATCTTGCGAGTGAGTCGAGCGGCCAAAAGCTCCACATCCGGTGCCCCACCTCCGGTAAAAGAGGTGAAAACACCTCCGGACATAAGGACCCTTCCCCTGCAATGCACACGGCCGACAGGACCGTCCTGCAGCGGGATGGGTATGATAAACCCAAGGAGACCCCGCAATGTATCGGAGAAGAGAGGCCCCGGCTTACGGGGTGCCTCAATTGTTGGCCAAGGAAGGCAACCTGACAGAGCTTCTCTAGAAACTCGGTCAGAGAACCAGTAACTCAGCCTCTACAGGTGGCGCAGACTGCTAAAGCAGTTGCAGTGCACCTGCTGGTCGACTGATAGATGAAGCAGAGGCTTTTGCCCAGTCATTGAGCTTCAGGAACGCCAGAGACGCAGCCACTACCGGGCGTAACGCTAACCTCAGCAAGGCGAACACAGTCCAAGCCAGCTCTTCTGCTCCATTGATAAGTGCTGATTGTACAAACACATAGTTTATACTGTGTATTGCGTCAAAACATGCAATTAGAGCGTGGGAGGAAACCCCCTCAGCCCCAAAGAGCATAGTACAACCACATACGGCGTATGTAGTTTAGTATGTGTGGATAAACATATTAAACACGTTTATACTGTGCCAGAGACGAAGGCGCACACATCATTGGGGCGTAGGCGGAAACCAGCCACGCAGACTGCGTACACAACCGTGTAGGCATGTTAGCATGCGAATAAACAAATTGCACATGTTTATGCCGTGCATAGCGCTGAAAATGCGCACACCATTGGAGCGCGTTGAAAAAAACGGAGCACCCGGATGAAACCCACGCAGACCGCATACGCATACCGTGCATTACCCTTGGAGTGTGGGAGGAAACCGGAGTACCTGGAGGAAACCCACGCAGACAGCATACACATACTGTAAGTATTTATAGCATGTGCAATAAACATAGTGAACATGTTTATACTGTGCAGAGAGCCGAAGCGCACATACCGTGAGAGCATGAGAGGACACCGGAGCACCCGGAGGACACCCACGCTGACCCAGAGAGTATAATACATTCATATACTGTGAATGTATTTAGAGTCGTGTATAAACATATTGTGTATGTTTATATCGTGTATGGCACTGAAGACACAGCATTGGAACGTGGGAGGAAACCCACGCAGACACAGATCAATAACCCATACATACACTGTGAATGTATCCAGTGTAGAGTTATAAGATAAGTTTTAATTATGGCACTGAGGAGCATAATCCTCTCTGCTATTAGTATGCAGGTAAAAGGTAACCTCCGACACCGCAGACCGTGGTCCTGTCAGAGCTCAGAGCGTTCCCCAGGAAATAGCGGGAAACCACAGGTGCAAAGACCCTGTTGTTTCCTCAGAGACATCACACAGAAGGCTCACAGGGACTATAGAAATAAATGAATAAAGTGCCCCCCCCAGGGGGGGGGGCACTGTGTACCACTGTACCATCCATGCTGCTCTCGACGCAGCGTGTGAGGAAACAGTGAGGAAGCTGTATAATAGAAAAACTTGAAAAGAACCAAAGGAGAAAGTGTCCGCCTGAGGTACCACAGCCACAGCATCCAGCTTGAGAGTGTCCCTCACAGCATCAATGAGTTCACTTACAAGCGCCCTGTCATTTACTGACTCAGAACTGGAGTCTTCCTCACAAGGAATGTCCTGTTCAAAAACATTAAAATATTCAGAGCTAGGGTTCTGAGCAGCAGCAGCTAGGCCCATATCTGAATCAGAGCACTCCCCATGTGTGAGATTGTGTGGGGAGGGGGCGCTTTATAGCTCCCTTGCTCGCACACCGCTTCCATCCTGACAAGAATTTTTTTTCCCAGGACTGCCGACAACTGGTCCATAGGGACCGCAGGTGAACCAGACTTAATATTTGCCACCCTCTGATACCTTATACACTATAAAGTGAATAATACAGTCCACCCACTGGCTGTGCTGAGGCTGAGGAGGGGATACCCAGAGGACTCACCAACCCCTGTGAGGACCGCTCAGCTCTGCTGTATGTCACCGCGCTGCCAGCGCGAGTGAAGTCTGAGGAGAGTGTGAGGAGATTCGCACCACAGCAGCGGCGATAGAGGCCAAAACCGAAAGTGAAAGCGCCGCGGCTTCAAGAAAATGGCCGGCCACGTGTAAGCAGTGCTATTTATCTGCGGCAAGATGGCTGCCGAGCGCAGCTTAAACAGTAAAAGCCATGCCAGCTAGTGGCTTCTCCAAACACTCACACCTCACAGCCCCAGCACACAGACATGAGCGCCCCCTGCCAGGCCAGAGTGACCCCCAAGTACCCCCACACAGCACAGCGCCAGTACAGGGTTCAGAGAGCAGCATAACTGGGGGGAGACAGGGAGAAACCCCCCAGACAGAGAAACACAGCCAGCATGTACTCACCTGAAGCAGGAGAGACAACTTACCCATCCCATAGGGACCCACTGGCTTGTTTCAGACAGACCTATCACAGAGTAGTACTGAGTAGCTGTCGGCCCGGTCCACCGCGAAAGATACAGCAGGTACTGTTCAATCTTGTGAGGACTGTGGGAGCATAAAAGCCACCCAGCCACCCCTGGAGTCATGGGGCATGTCGTGAACTGAGTCTCACGCACACAAGGCGAGGATCAGCACGCTCGATGGTCGGACAGGGAAGACTATGAGGACACCAGTGTACCCAACCTGTTGCCTAGCCGACAGTTGATCGAAGGTCTCAAAAATAAAATAATAAAATTCCCAAAGGAATAAAGATAAAATCTTCCAGGAGCCACGTCTTCTCCTTCTGCTAGGCAGAAAAAAAACTGAGGCTGCTAGCTGCAGGTAGGAGGGTTATGTCTGGAGGGACCGCCCCCCTGGGCAGGGCTGTTCAGCTCTGTTTTTTTCTAGAATGTATGTTTCTATCATCTAACATTCTGCCTAAATCTTCTCCTGTGAGCAGGGACATATACCCACGTGTTTCAGTATTAGAGCTGTGTCAGTCCATGGACGATAAGAGAAAGAAGTGTTTATGGCTACCCTGGATTTAAGGGACGCCTATCTGCATATCCCAATAAGGAAGGAATGCCAGAAATTTCTTTGTATGGCGATTCAGACAGACTCAAAAATTTATCATTTTCAGGGCAGAGCCCTGCCCTTCGGTCTGTCGTCGTCTCCAAGAATTTTTTCCAAAGTTCTTGGAGAGGCATTGGTTCCATTGAGTTTTCAGTCAGTCCCAGTCATCCCATATCTAGACGACTTACTCCTCACAGCCCATTCAGAGAAACAACTCTGTCAGGACTTGGAGTTAACACAACTCACCCTGAGACAGTTAGGGCGGATCGTCAGTTTGGAAAAATCCAAGACAACTCCAACACAGAATATTCTGTATTTGGGTTACAAGATCCTTTCAGTAGAACAAAAGATAGTCTTGCCGGAAGAAAAGATATCGAATCTGAAACAGAGGATGTATTTTCTTCAATCCAGTCCCAATTGTACAGTGAGGGAAGTCATGTCAGTACTTGGTCTGATGACTTCAGCCATCCCGGCCGTGCAATGGGCCAGGTTCCATCAGAGAGATCTACAAAGATCCCTTCTGGAACAAGTGAAAGACAAATGAAGAAACAAAAGCAACAAGTTGCAACAAAATGGGACTTTGTATGAGGTCATGACCATAGGAATATGTACCTCCATCCCTAACTAGTGTGAAAAAATAAAAACCATATAAGAGGGGGGAAAAATAAAAGGGGGAGGGGAGGGAAAATGGTAGGAATTGGGACTTTGTATGGAGCACGCAGTTTAGGGAGAAGCAACCATCAATATAATTGATATAGTATTAAAGTATTTTAATGGATACAAGTAAATGATTAAACAATAACTACATGATGCAATAATTGATAATAATACAGACCATTGATACATGATAAAAAACAATGATTGATGCTGTTGTAATAATTCCCATAAAATTGATATATTTACACATGCATACATATCATGGACAGGACATAGAACCGACTACAGAGTGGAGGTCCCCTCCAACCTCCTAACTCCACATAGGTGTAATTAAAAAGAGACCCTAGGGTATTAGCGTCTCAATCCAAAAAACCCATATTGAACAAGGTAAAAATTGAAATTTATAAAAGATATATGAGTGCAACCACGGCTTGAGGTTAGCTCGACGCGTTTCGTGGTTTGGTATTACCACTCTTCAGGAGCAGGCACGTGATGCATATCTAAAATAAGATACAAAAATATAAAGTAAGGAATTCCATAGTAAATTGGCATGCAGGAGAGGAAAAAGCTGCACATGAAACAAGACAACCCAAACTCATAATAAACTTACAGGCAGGCATGCTGTGTATGGACATTAGACCAAGAGGTACACCGGCAATGTCAAGCACGGGAACTGAGGGAGCGTGTGTCATATAGGCAACCCACCAAGAGGCCCCCCAATGGTATGGACAGCCATCCATGGTCGCTAGTTCCTAGTAGGGATAGTTGTAGACCTGATATAGCATGTAGGGGCATGTGTTAAGGGCTTCTGTAAAAATAATAAAATAAAAATTATATATAAAGTTTATATGTACAACTTCACAATACATGAACCATAGCATAGTGATGCAAGGATCATGGACAGGGGAGCAAGTATAATTGTAATGATAAAAAAATATAATATAACAGAGCCCCGATGATCAAGGAATAAACAGGCCCAGAATAAATAATGTTTACCCTATGGAACAGTGAGAGTGTGAGTTCCCTGCAGTTTCAATAGTAATAAGGGACTGCTAGCCAGGTATGAGGCCAGCAGAGGGTCAGCCTTTATAGGTAGGGCCTAAACACACACCCCCAACATCACGCTGCGTGCCTGTGGGTAGAGGGCGTCACCACCTGAGTGTCATAGACACCCGGCGGTTGGCGCCAATTGAACCCAGTGTACGCACGCCGATCGAAAAACTTCCGACCACGCACTGGTGTCCTGATTAGGACTACACTGTGTGTAGGAGTAGGCGTGACGCCGATGCGTGGCGCCAGGCACCCGCCCAACCCAGCGTAAGAGGAGGGGGAGGGGGGGGGAAAGGTTTAGAGGAATGCATTTCGATCCCCACCAAGGTAAAACGTTCCCTCTGGTGGTGGAAGGACACACAGAACCTAAACAAGGGGGTTCCCTGGGTCCTACCTATCACATCCACTCTGAACACGAATGCGAGCAATTGGGGATGGGGAGCACACCTCAACTCATACTGGGCACAGGGCAGGTGGACACCAGAAGAGAAGAAGTTCTCTTCCAATTGGAAGGAGTTAACAGCCATCCTAAAAGCTCTACTAACATTTCAGGACAAGCTACAAGGTCAACACCTTCTAGTCTGCTCAGACAATATGACGGCAGTAGCTTATGTAGCGCTACCCCCAGTTAAGAGAGCCGCTGGTTTGATTTCGGGCCCTGAGTACAGCTCCACCAACCCCCGGCAATCTTGTTTAGTCTCTTATGGCACAGTTAGTCTAAGGATGTTATCTATCACAATCTATACCTGATTATACACACACCCCAACTTCAGATGAGATATAAGCACTATGGGCAATGATAACACAGTGATAGCAAGTGGTAAGGTATAACGGCTTTACTTTAGGCTAAAAGGCCTAGGTTAAAACATAACATATAGCTTGCTTACAGAGCCCTGCAGCAATAGGCATAGCATACAGTAATAGCACAGTGCGGTAATCAGGGATGAGCCGAACACCCCCCTGTTCGGTTTGCACCAGAACCTGCGAACAGACAAAATGTTCGTGTAAACTTTAGAACCCTATTAAATACAATGGACTCGAACGTTCGAAATCTAAAGTGTTAATTATAAAGGCTAATATGCAAGTTATTGTCCTAAAAAGTGTTTGGGGACCCGGGTCCTGCCCCAGAGGACATGTATCAATGCAAAAAGAAGTTTTAAAAACGGCCGTTTTTTCGGGAGCAGTGGTTTTAATAATGCTTAAAATGAAAAAATAAAAGTGAAATATTCCTTTAAATTTCGTACCTGGGGGGTGTGTATGATATGCATGTAAAGTGGCGCATGTTTCCCGTGCTTAGAACTGTCCCTGCAAAAAATGTCATTTTTGAAAGAAAAAAAATGCATTTAAAACTGACTCGCGGCTATTAATGAATTGTCGGCTCCCGGCAATACATACAAAAGTCATTGATAAAAAAAAAAAAAAAAAAAGCGTGGGGGTTCCCCAGAATTCAATTACCAGGCCCTTCAGGTCTGGCATGGATTTTAAGGGGAACTCCACCCCAAGTTTAAAAAAAAAATGGCGTGGAGTCCCCCTAAAAATCCATACCAGACCCCTTATCCGAGCACGCAACCTGGCCGGCCGCAGGGGAAAAGGGGGGGACGAGAGAGCGGCCCCCCCTCCCTCCTGAACCGTACCAGGCCACATGCCCTCAACATGGGGAGGATGTCCCCATGTTGATGGGGACAAGGGCCTCATCCCCACAACCCTTGCCCGGTGGTTGTGGGGGTCTGCGGGCGGGGGGCTTATCGGAATCTGGAAGACCCCTTTAACAAAGGGGACCCCCAGATCCCGCCCCCCCCCCTATGTGAATTGGTAACGGGTACATTGTACCCCTACCATTTCACGAAGAAAGCGTAAAAAAATGTTTAAAAAAACACACAAACACCTTGAAAAAGTCCTTTATTTAAAAAAATAAATAAATAAACATTCCAGCGGTGAAATCCAGTGTCCCGCGGCGATCCCGATGTCCAGCGCTGTCCTTCATTGGTTGTGCCTGAGCGGACCTGATGGGGAACTCCCTCTCAGTATTTTAAATGTATAGACCCGCCCCTTCTAAAGTTCCCCATCAGGTCCGCTCAGCGGACCAGATGCGGAACATGAGAAGGGGCGGGTCTATACATGTATTACCAAAGTGAGAGCAGTTCCCCATCAGGTCCGCCCCCTCGGTATGTCAGACCCGCCTACGTCATTGGCTTGAGCGGGGAACTTCCTTCACTATGTAAATTTAAATTACACAGTGAAGGAAGTTCCCCGCTCAAGCCAATGACGTAGGCGGGTCCGACATACCGAGGAGGCGGACCTGATGGGGAACTGCTCTCACTTTGGCAATACATGTATAGACCCGCCCCTTCTCATGTTCCGCATCTGGTCCGCTGAGCGGACCTGATGGGGAACTTTAGAAGGGGCGGGTCTATACATTTAAAATACTGAGAGGGAGTTCCCCATCAGGTCCGCTCAGGCACAACCAATGAAGGACAGCGCTGGACATCGGGATCGCCGCGGGACACTGGATTTCACCGCTGGAATGTTTTTTTTTTTTTTTTTTCTTAATAAAGGACCTTTTCAAGGTGTTTGTGTGTTTTTTTTAAACATTTTTTTACACTTTCTTCGTGAAATGGTAGGGGTACAATGTACCCCTTACCAATTCACATAGGGGGGGGGCCGGGATCTGGGGGTCCTCTTTGTTAAAGGGGTCTTCCAGATTCCGATAAGCCCCCCGCCCGCAGACCCCCACAACCACCGGGCAAGGGTTGTGGGGATGAGGCCCTTGTCCCCATCAACATGGGGACATCCTC
This sequence comes from Rana muscosa, assembly GCA_029206835.1. Classification (NCBI taxonomy): domain Eukaryota; kingdom Metazoa; phylum Chordata; class Amphibia; order Anura; family Ranidae; genus Rana; species Rana muscosa. The sequence continues at coordinate 304,357,873 of CM055125.1, read as the reverse complement.
CCCATGTTGAGGGCATGTGGCCTGGTACGGTTCAGGAGGGAGGGGGGGCCGCTCTCTCGTCCCCCCCTTTTCCCCTGCGGCCGGCCAGGTTGCATGCTCGGATAAGGGGTCTGGTGTGGATTTTTAGGGGGACTCCACGCCATTTTTTTTTTAAATTTGGGGTGGAGTTCCCCTTAAAATCCATGCCAGATCTGAAGGGCCTGGAATGGATATTTGGGGAAACCCCACGTCAATTTTTTTTTTATTTGCGGCGGGGTTCCCCTTAATATCCATTCCAGACCTGAAGGGCCTGGTAATTGAATTCTGGGGAACCCCCACGCTTTTTTTTTTTTTTTATCAATGACTTTTGTATGTATTGCCGGGAGCCGACAATTCATTAATAGCCGCGAGTCAGTTTTAAATGCATTTTTTTCTTTCAAAAATGACATTTTTTGCAGGGACAGTTCTAAGCACGGGAAACATGCGCCACTTTACATGCATATCATACACACCCCCCAGGTACGAAATTTAAAGGAATATTTCACTTTTATTTTTTCATTTTAAGCATTATTAAAATCACTGCTCCCGAAAAAACGGCCGTTTTTAAAACTTCTTTTTGCATTGATACATGTCCCCTGGGGCAGGACCCCGGTCCCCAAACACTTTTTAGGACAATAACTTGCATATTAGCCTTTATAATTAGCACTTTAGATTTCTCCCATAGATTTTTCGAATTTGCCGCGAACACCCCAATTTGTTCGTTGTTCGGCGAACGGGCGAACAGGCAATGTTCGAGTCGAACATGAGTTCGACTCGAACTCAAAGCTCATCCCTAGCGGTAATCCACCACGCGCAGCTATTATTATCTACATGCCCTGTGGCGCACTAAACAATATTCTACCCCCTCCCTGGTCAGGCCTGACACAGAATTAACCTCAGTCTTTAGAATAAGGATTTCTTTGCATGCAAACTTGAAATGGTGGTGCACGTTCAGGAACAATATTTGTAATCCACAAAGTAGGCAATCACAAGGAACACTATACTGGAGACCCTTTAACTCTGTCCTGCTACCGGTCTCCAGTGGAACAGCAAATAAAGGATCGGTGGGCCAAGGCAGTCTATAGGCCTAAACACAGTACAGCCTATTGAATTGAGCAGGTGCTCGCTCACCACTCCGGACGCGATCCCAGTCCGGGACTTCCACCTGCTGTGTCTCCGCACACAGCGTCTGCAACGGTCGGGTCCCCGATCCAACTGATGTCCGCGGTAAACAAAGTCAGATGCCACCCAGTCTCTGCAGTGGGATGGAAGGCTCTTCGGAAGCTGCGCAAGGACCCAGGCTTCAGGCCCTGCACTCCAGCAGATCCGCACAGGAAGACCAGTCAGCAGCCACGCGGTGTCCCAAAGAGGCCGAGCTCTACACGCCTCCTCCTTTTATCTCCCTCCCACAAGTCTCTGCGGTGGCAACATTGCACCCTGGGTGCCAAACGGGACTCTGGGAAATGTAGTCCCGGGAGTCTTAAAGGAGACCCCGCTACACACTCCCCCCACTTGAACTCTTTGGTCCCCAAAGATAATTTTTAACATACACTACGTACAATTCTAGACAATGTTGTGTACGATGTCGGTAAAGGGAACTCCCACCAAAACTGAGGGGTTGAATTCCCTTGCCCACAGGTCACACTATCATGAGTGGCCTGCCTAACTGTGCCAGAGGATGAGTTGGGGTTGCCCTCCACCAAATGAACAGTGGAGGGAACTGGATGCTCTGTACACCTCCTTGCAGTGACCACTGTTTCTTCTGAACTCTTCCCCATTTGTGAGTAAGTCAACTTCTTAGGAGGCCTTATAACTCTTCTGGCTCTTTGCTCTCTTGGGGCTTCTGGCTGGGACACTGCAGGCTCCCCTTCTGGAACAGACTTGAGGAATTCTGCTGGTTCTGAAACACTTGGTTCAGGAGCCGGGAGGTACATAGAGTCCCTTTGGTCCTCCTTTGAGTATGTGTCACAGGCATCTTCCCAGTAATCTGACAAAGAACTGGATGGAATGAACTCAGTAGCTTCTGCATTCAGTGTTCTGTCTATAGTGTCTTTGGTAGGGGGAAGATCTATAGCAGAAGTTCCTGGAGTTGGGGAAGGCCATAACCAATCAAGTTCCTGTCTCTCATCTTCACTTTGTTCAGAGGTCTCTACATCTCTATTTTGAGAAGACTGAGACCGAGTACTTGGCCTAGGGGTATCCAGAATGGAGTCTGGGCTTGGGGAATCCCTCGCAGGAGGTATCCGAACTGCTTCAGCAAGTGGGAGTAAGTGGTTTCGGTGCCAGGTCTTCAGTGGGCCCACCTTCCCTTCTGGCTTAGGGTTCAGGTCTCCATCTGTCTGCAAGCTTGTGCTTCCCAGGGACTCCCAGGTTTCGTAGAAGAACTCAGTCTCCAGGTTGCAGGTCCTGGATCCGAACCTTCAGGTCGAAGTTTCTCTTGTTGCGGGCCCCCCTTTGATCTGAAGCCGCTTGGGCCTTACTTCCAAACCCGAGTGTTCTTCCCTTGGGTCGGGCTCCAACATGACAAAGGGTCCAGGTTGCTCCCAAGAAAGCTTCACAGTGGCTCTGAGACAGGTTACTTATCCGGGCTGCAACACTACCCCCCTCTTTTCAAGTCTCCAGACCTTTCCCACCCCCTCTTCCGGGGCCTTCTGCTCCAAGACTAACCGCTGGTAGGCTGTCTTCAAGATGGGGTGAATCTTGGTGGCGGCCGGGTCTTTCCTGCGTGCAAGAGGGGTCAGAAGCCTCCGGACCAGGTCCGTGTTCGTCCCTATTATTAAGGAACTCTTGTTAGCTCCAGGCGGCCGATGGCACACAACTGCCAGAGTGTCAAACACTTCAGCCTTCCCGGCCACAGATGGGTCGAAGGTCAATTTTATGGGCAGGTAGCCATCATAAGGGAAGCTCTGGGTCCCGATTCCCCATATTTCTAGTTCTTCTATCTTCTTGATGGGTAGGTGGCCTAAGTGTTTGTCATAAAAGTCCCGGTACAACAGGGTCACCTGTGCCCCTGTATCCAAGATGGCTCTTGTGTAAACTCCCTCCACTTGAATGGGCACTATGGGGGATGGGCCTACCAACTTCTCTGGATATGGCTTCAAAGGGGTTGCCTTTTTATCTTTGCATGCTCCCCTTAGAGTTCCCTTCTTCTAATTCCCTTTGGACTTGAGTCTTTCTTGGGCTCGGTATGCATTGATTCTCTTTCCCTTAATGGGTGTACAGACCCGCTGAGGGACACTATGCTCTTTTTCTGGGGTGTATTCCCGCTGTGGAATACTGTGCTTCTTCTGAGGAGTTCTGTCCTCTCTTTTCTTGGGCTTCTCATTCAGTTTGGAGCTCACTGAAGATGATGGGCACCCGGTTGACTCCTTCACCGGGGCCCTCTGGAGTTTCCCGCCGGCTTGCGGTTATCTGCTTTCTTTTTCTTGGGACTGGAACATACAGCTGCAATATGGCCAATCCCTCCACAGTTAAAACAGATCACATCCCCCCAATCTTGTAGGGGAATGGGCACTGAAGCGTCTGAGAACAACTCCTTCTTTGGTTCCTCTTTCTCGAGAACCTTTGAATCTTTTGCAATCAGGGAGGTCAGCATCTCTAACACCTGAGACATCTGTGATTTTAAAGTGTCTACTTCTGAGTCTCTTTCTTTTGTCATTACTGAGTTGACTACCACTGGTGCAGCAGAGGTATGTGTCTTGATCACTTGTTGATCCATCTGTAGTGACTCCTCATCCCTAATAATTTTTATCAGATCAGAGTAAGTCAGCGACATTCCCCCTCCAGAGGTTTTCAGGTGAAGCCAGACTGGATCCGAGCGTAACGCTCCCTTTAACACTTGCTTCATTCTTGCCGCATCTGTGTCTTGGGGCAACATCCCTTTTTTTAACACGATCTTGCAAAGCATCTTGTTTAGTCTTCTTGCATACTCTGAAAGCTTCTCATTCGGCTGTTGGAAAGTATGTTCGAATTTGTACACTAGTTCTGTCACCTTTTCTAGCTGACCGAACTCCTCTTGTAACATGGCTAAACAGTCCTGAGCTGTGCAATCAGCATTGCCAAACCGGAAGCATTTCACCGCTTCTGCTGCCGCGCCTTTCAAACTTTCTATCACGCGCTGTCTCTTCTGCGCTTCAGGCACCTCCCATGCCTCTACTGCTAGTAGTGCCTGCTTAACCCAGGTATCAAAATCTTCTTCCCCTACAGGGACAGGAAGCTTCCCTGAGAATGTCTTTAGTCTGCGGTAGCTAGCCTCTACATGTACCGTGTTGGTCCTCTGGCACTTTGTCAATAGATCCCCTAGGGCGTTTATTAATTCTGGTGCTATGGTAGTAAACGGTGCGGCCGGGGGCGTCACCCTTTCTCTTCTTTCAGGTGAGACACGGGGTGTCCCTTGTGGTGATCCCGTTGGGGGTGGCTCCGTCTTAACGGTTATTGCGTGCGCCAACTTATAAGTTCTATTGTCTGGTGCGCGCACACATTTGCGCTTAAAGGTTTCCGGCATTCCGTCCCACCATTCTATCAGCGCATACTGATACAAGATGTTTGGGTCTGACTTTATGTCCATCACCCACGGTGTACAATCTGGGGACAGTGACACCACAAGTTGCTCTATCGTCTCTGTTGACCATTCCTCCCCTGGGAGGCTGATGACCACCGACTGACCTGGCTCTGTCTTAGCTGCTTTGCACCACACTTTAACCTCTAACGGGTCCATGCCGGTACTTTTGGCGTGTTCACCTGCTGTATCAGGATCCCGGACTCGGAGCCCCCACGTGTAGCACTACCCCCAGTTAAGAGAGCTGCTGGTTTGATTTCGGGCCCTGAGTACAGCTCCACCAACCCCCGGCAATCTTGTCTAGTCTCTTATGGCACAGTTAGTCTAAGGATGTTATCTATCACAATCTATACCTGATTATACACACACCTCAACTTCAGATGAGATATAAGCACTATGGGCAATGATAACACAGTGATAGCAAGTGGTAAGGTATAACGGCTTTTCTTTAGGCTAAAAGGCCTAGGTTAAAACATAACATATAACTTGCTTACAGAGCCCTGCAGCAATAGGTATAGCATACATGTGACAGGGGTCACTTGGGGCACAGGGGGAATGAGAACCCCACCATGATCTGTGATAGTCATATTCAATGCTGTATATACATGGTATATATTGGGTGTATATTGTGTGTGGGCTGTTGTGTAATATTTGCTGTGATGGGGGTGTGATTGCATTCTATTGTCTATTGTGGCTTGTGGTAATTAAGTCTGCTACTGTGATGATGTGGATTGGAGCTGGTAGACCGTCTGGCTGCCTATTAGTTTAACCCGCCCTGTTCCCCAAGGATGGGAGGGAAGGGTTTTGAAGAGAAATGTGTTTCCATGTGCTTGTAAAAAAGTAATTCCCTGTTTTTGGAGCTTCAACACAGAGCGCTTGTCTCGTATGTTTGGAAGGATTAATCCTATGGGAAGCGGTCGCCTGACTGTGGAGGATCGGCAGTGGAGGTGTGTCCAGAGAGGGAATATCTTAAACCGCGTTAACCCCTTTCATACTTGGGGTGCCGTTACAATACAGTAATAGCACGGCGCGGTAATCCACCACGCGCAGCTATTATTATCTACGCGCCCTGTGGCGCACTAGACAATATTCTACCCCCTCCCTGGTCAGGCCTGACACAGAATTAACCTCAGTCTTTAGAATAATGCCCCATACACACGATCGTTTTTCATGCCGTTAAAAATGCCATTAAAAAAATGGCCATTAAAAATGATCGTGTGTAGGCTCCAGAGCATTTTTAACGACGTGAAAAACGGCCATTAAAAATTTCGAACATGCTCTCTTTTTTCACGTCGCTTTTCATGTCGTTTTTTTTAGCGACGTGAAAAACGATAGTGTGTATGCTTTAACGACGTGAAAAAAAACGCGCATGCTCAGAATCAAGTATGAGACAGGAGCGCTCGTTCTGGTAAAACTAGCGTTCGTAATGGAGATAGCACATTCGTCACGCAGTCACGGACTGAAAAGCACGAGACTGAAAAGAGCGAATCGTCGCTCAACAAACTTTACTAACATGAAGGGTGGCGCCATTCGAACGGAACTTCCCCTTTATAGTGCCGTCGTACGTGTTGTACGTCACTGCGCTTTGCTTGATCGTTTTTTTAAATGATCGTGTGTACGCAAGACAGGCTTGAGAGGAAACATGAAAAAAAAACGACGTGAAAAACGGCAAGAAAAAAAATGGCAAGAAAAACGATCGTGTGTATGGGGCATAAGGATTTCTTCACATGCAAACTTGAAATGGTGGTGCACGTTCAGGAACAATATTTGTAATCCACAAAGTAGGCAATCACAAGGAACACTATACTAGAGACCCTTTAACTCTGTCCTGCTACCGGTCTCCAGTGGAACAGCAAATAAAGGATCGGTGGGCCAAGGCAGTCTATAGGCCTAAACACAGTACAGCCTATTGAATTGAGCAGGTGCTCGCTCACCACTCCGGACGCGATCCCAGTCCGGGACTTCCATCTGCTGTGTCTCTGCACACAGCGTCTGCAAGGGTCGGGTCCCCGATCCAACTGATGTCCGCGGTAAACAAAGTCAGATGCCACCCAGGCTCTGCAGTGGGATGGAAGGCTCTTCGAAAGTTGCGCAAGGCCCCAGGCTTCAGGCCCTGCACTCCAGCAGAGCCGCACAGGAAGACCAGTCAGCAGCCGTGCGGTGTCCCAAAGAGGCCGAGCTCTCCACGCCTCCTCCTTTTATCTCCCTCCCACAAGTCTCTGCGGTGGCAACATTGCACCCTGGGTGCCAAACGGGACTCTGGGAAATGTAGTCCCAGGAGTCTTAAAGGAGACCCCGCTACACTTATGTAAACAAACAGGGAGGTACCAGAAGTCCTCGCCTAATGTTAGTAGCAAAACATATGTTTCAGTGGGCAGAAGTCAATCTAAGATCCATCTCTGCGATACACCTGAAGGGGGAGCAGAACAACACTGCAGACTTTTTGAGTCAACAACTAGTTTTGAATCAAGAATGGTCTCTGCATATGGAAGTTTTCAACCTCATAACAGCTCACTGGGGAATCCCAGAAATAGACTTATTTGCAAACAAAGAGAATATAAAAGTCCCCAATTTCTGCTCGCTATGTCCAGGAGATCAACCCTTGGAGGTAGATGCCTTACAAATACCTTGGACCTTCAGTCTGGCCTATGCATTTCCACCGATTCATCTCATTCCGAGAGTCCTGGCCAAGTTTCTTGCAGAAGAAACATATTTAATTCTAGTGGCACCTTTTTGGCCCAAGAGACCTTGGTTCACAACTTTACTGAAATTGACGGACCAACCTCCTCTGAGGCTCCCCTGTAGACAAGACCTCCTGTCACAGGGACCCCTCTTGCATCCTCAAGTAACCATGCTGAAACTCTCAGAATGGTTACTGAGGAAGAGATTCTGAGAAACAAAGGTTTCAGAAAAAGTGGTTCAAACCTTACTTCAGAGCCGGAAACCAGTCACCCGAGCTATTTATAAAAAAAATTGGAAGAAATTCAGTTTCTGGTTGGTGGACTGGGGTAAGGCTAACAAGGATATAACCAATATCCTACAGTTTCTCCAAGAAGGTATAGACAAAGGGCTATCTCCCAGTACTATTAAGGTCCAGATAGTGGCCTTAAGTGTGCACTTAGAAAAACGCTTACAGGAAGATCCCCTTATCGCTAGGTTCTGTAAGGCAATCACTAGACAGAAACCAGTCAAAGTCAAGATAAATCCAACTTGGGACCTTTCGGTCGTCCTCAAAGCTTTCTTGGGGACACCGTTTGAACCTATCTCGGAGGCCTCTCTAAGACTGCTTACATTCAAAACAGTACTCCTTGTGGCAATCACTTCAGCCCGTAGAGTCAGTGAGATCCAAGCTCTCTCCATTAGAGAGTCCTTCCTTCAAATTCTTGAAGACAGGGTCATCCTGAAAACAGACCTTGGGTTCTTGCCGAAGATGACATCAAATTTCCATAGGTCTCAAGTAGTGATGAGCCGAACACCCCCGGGTTCGGTTCGCACCAGAACCCGCGAACGGACCGAAAGTTCGCACAAACTTTAGAACCCTATTAAATACAATGGATGCGAACGTTCGAAATATAAAGTGCTAATTATAACGACTATTATGCATGTTATTGTCCTAAAAAGGGTTTGGGAACCCGGGTTCTGCACCAGGGGACATGTATCAATGCAAAAAGAAGTTTTAAAAATGGCCGTTTTTCTGGAGCAGTCATTTTAATGATGCATAAAGTGAAAAAAAAAAGTCAAATATTCCTTTAAATATCGTACCTGGGGGGTGTCTAAAGTATGCCTGTGAAGTGCCACGTGTTTCCCGTGTTTAGAACTGTCCCTGCACAAATTTACATTTCTAAAGGAAAAAAAGCCATTTAAAACTGCTTGCGGCTTTAATGTAATGTCTGGTCCCGGTAATATGGATGAAAATCTTTAAGAAAAATGGCATAGCTACCCCATCACACACCCCCCCTACCCCAGCCCATTACCAGCCCCTTTGGGTCTTGTATGGATATTAAGGGGAACCCCGCACACAAAATAAAAAAGGCCCTATATACTCTGAACAGCCGTATACAGGCGGTGCATACAAGACAGGGACTGTAGGTTTGTTCTTATGTAGAATCTGTTTGTAATTTTGAACAGGTACATTGTTTAAGTGTAGCTCCAGCCAAAAAATCTATTTTTAAGCTTTTTGGAAAACATAGGGAAGGGTTATCACCCCTGTAACATTTGTTTTGCTGTCTGTGCAGTGTGCACCTGTTCAGAACAGTTCACCTCACTTTCCGTCCTAATGACAAATGTTTTTTGAAAATTTGGGGTTTTTATTGAAACAAGAATTGGTGATAAAGCATTAGTGGAGAGGAGACACTTTTTTTCCCATATTAACTCTTACAGGAGAGAATTTGCCTTCCTAGGGGTAGATTTCCTCTCACTTCCTGTTGTATCCTTCCGTTTGCAAGGAGGAGTCGTTTGTAAGTTGGATGTTTGAAAGTAGGGGCCTGCCGTATATACTCAGCTGAAATTTGCCCCTTACATGTTGGTGTTGCCACAACACTGTGAGCCCTCACAGTTACTCTTGGTGGGCGCATGAATGGGCCCTGCTGTGAATTATTAGATCAAGAATTGTAATTGCATGCCCCTGTTGAACAGGGGCTGAAAAATTGGGCCTTTGGTGGTGGTGGTGGTGGTGGTGTTGACACAACACTGTAAGGCCTCACAGTTAGTCTTGGTGGGCGCAGGAATGGGCCCTGCTGTGAATTATTAGATCAAGAATTGTAATTACATGCCCCTGTTAAACAGGGGCAGAAAAATTGGGCCTTAGGCACTGGTGCCACAACACTGCAACCCCTCACAGATACTGTACTTGGAGCACAGCAATGAGCCCTGTTGCAAAGTATTGCATCAAATATTGTAATTACACTCCCCTGTTAAACAGGGGCTGAAAAATTGGGCCTTAGCCACTGGTGCTGGTGCCACGACACTGCAACCACTCCCAGATACTCTAGTTGGAGTGCAGGAATGAGCCCTGCTGCAAAGCATTGCATAAAAAATTGTAATAACACACCCCTGTTAAACAGGGGCTGAAAAATTGGGCCTTAGCCACTGGTGGCGGCACCCAGAAACAAAAATGTTCTTCCAAGCTATCATCGTCAATTGGATCATTGAGGAGGAGGAGGATAGTCAGTCAACATAACAGGACAGTCTCTCAGCATCAGCATCAGTCTTGAAGGGATGTGACATTTGAAAATAAATTAGTCTGTTATATCAGCTTCAGGTGTTTGGTAGCTGGTGGTGATCCAAGACTGGTTCATCTTTATGAAGGTCAGTCGATCAACAGAGTCGGTGGACAGGCGCACCCTGTGATCCGTGACAAATCCTCCAGCAGCACTGAATGTGCGTTCTGAAAGAACGCTGGATGCAGGACAGGCCAGTAGCTCAATTGCATACTGTGCAAGCTCTGGCCAGTGATCCATCCTCAAGACCCAGTAAGCCAGAGGATTTTCGGTGGGGAAGGTGTCCAAGTCTGACCTTGCCCCTAGGTATTCCTGCACCATGTATATCAGACGCTGGTGATGGTTGCTGGAACCGATCATACCTTGGGGCTGCGGACTAAAGAATTGTCTGAACGCTTCGGTCAGACGGCCACCTTCCCCACCGCTCCTTCTTTGACTGACCGAAGCCTCAGCAACTCGTTGTCCAGGACCAGGAGTTTGTAACCTCCCAGTCTCTGGGAACGCGTTGCACAGACCTTTCTGCAAGGCCTCCCGGAGTTGTTTCATCCTCTGCTCCCTCTGCGACGGTAGGATAAGGTCCGCAACCTTACCCTTGTACCGTGGATCAAGGAGAGTGGCCAGCCAGTAATGGTCCCTCTCCTTGATCCGAAGAATACGAGGATCCTTCCGCAGACTTTGCAGGATCAGGGAGGCCATGCAGCGTAGGTTAGCTGAGGCATTCAGTCCGGAGTCCTCTGGGTCACTAAGGACAACATGATCTGCAGCCACCTCCTCCCAGCCACGTACAAGTCCACTGGTTTCTTGGGACTGTAAATCATCCCTAAAAGACTGCTGCTGATGATGCTGAGTGCCAGGCTCCACCTCCATGCTGACACAATCCTCCTCCTCCTCCTCCTCCTCCTCCTCTTCTTCCTGTGCGATGGGTGGGACAGAAGGAACACTGTCTGGGTAAAGGGGGCCTTGAGAGGCAAGGAAGTCCTCCTCTTCCTGCCTCTGTTCTGCCTCAAGTGCCCTGTCCATTATTCCACGCAGCGTATGTTCCAACAGGTGGACAAGAGGTACAGTGTCACTGATGCATGCACTGTCACTGCTCAACATCCTCGTGGCCTCCTCAAATGGTGCCAGGACAGTGCATGCATCCCTAATCATGCCCCACTGGCGTGGTGAAAAAAACCCGCGCTCCCCTGACCCTGTCCTGGTGCCGTAGTCGCACAGGTACTCATTGATGGCCCTCTGCTGCGTGTGCAGCCGCTGCAGCATGGCCAACGTTGAGTTCCACCTGGTGGGCATGTCACATATAAGGCGGTTCTTGGGCAGGTTCAACTCCTTTTGCAGCTCAGCCAGGCGAGCACTGGCATTATAAGATCTGCGGAAATGCACACAGACTTTCCTGGCCTGCCTCAGGACATCCTGTAAGCCCGGGTACCTGCCCAAGAACCGCTGCACCACCAGGTTAAGGACGTGAGCCACACAGGGCACATGGGTCAGTTGTCCCTGTCGGAGAGCGGAGAGGAGGTTGGTGCCATTGTCGCAAACTACCATTCCTGGCTTAAGCTGGCGTGGCGTCAACCACCTCTCGGCCTGCCCCTGCAGAGCAGACAGAACCTCTGCCCCAGTGTGGCTCCTGTCCCCCAAACACACCAGCGCAAGCACGGCATGGCATCTTTTTGCCTGCATACTTGCGTAGCCCCTTGAACGCCTACGGAGCACCGCTGGTTCCAAGGACAAAGCACAGGAAGAGGCCACGGAGGAAGAAGAAGAGGAGGGGGTGGAGGACAGAGGTGTGTCACAACCAGTAGTAGCATTTTGGAGGCGTGGCGGTGGAACAACCTCCAACACTACTGCACCTTGTCCTGCATCCTTCCCAGCTGCCAAAAGAGTGACCCAATGGGCCGTGAAAGAAAGGTAACGTCCCTGTCCATGCCTGCTGGACCATGAGTCAGTGGTAATATGCACCTTACCGCTGACTGCCCTGTCCAGCGAGGCCAAGACATTGCCTTCCACATGCCGGTAGAGAGCCGGAATCGCCTTCCGTGAGAAAAAGTGGCGTTTGGGAACCTGCCACTGAGGAACCGCACATTGCACAAACTCACGTAAGGGGGCCGAGTCTACCAACTGAAAAGGCAGCAGTTGAAGCGCTAGCAATTTAGCCAAGCTAGCATTCAACCGCTGGGCATGTGGATGGCTGGGAGTGAACTTCTTTCGACGGTCCAGCAGCTGGGGCAGGGAAATTTGCCTGCTAGAATCGGACGTTGGTGTACTGCTAGCAGAGTGCCCGCAAGTACTTGGCTGTGACACACCTAATTCTACACCTTCATTCCTCTCAGAGCAGGTTTCAGAGAGGACTGAAGGTATAGTGGGGTTGGAGATCCCAGCTGATGCGGTGCAAGAAGAGGTCAGCTTTGTTCTTTGGTGTGGGTCTTTAAGGTAGGCTTGCCAACGAGCTGCATGGCTGGTCAACATATGTCTGGTCAAGCATGTGGTGCCCAAGCGGGTGATGTTTTGGCCACGCGATATACGCTTGAGACATATGTTGCAAACAGCAGCTGTGCGATCTGATGCACTCGACTCAAAAAAGGCCCACACCAAAGAACTTTTTGAATAACGGGCAGAGGCAGCGCCCTGCACAGGCGGAGCTCTGCGGTGTGATTCCGTCGGTGTGCTGTCCTTACGCTGGCCCCCCAAAAGCATCCTGCCTCGTTGGAGATGTGCCTCCTCCTCATCCTCCTCCTCCTCCTCTCTCCTATTAGGCACCCACGTGGAGTCAGTGACCTCATCATCCCCTCCCTCCTCATCACTGGAGCCAATCTGGCAGTATGCTGCAGCTGCTGGAACATGACTGCCAGATTGGTGTCCTTCTTGAGCATCCCCTCTCTCTGCTCTCACGCTACTGCCTTCCTCTAGCTGGGTATCATCATCAGACCCTTCGAAACGCTGGGCATCCTCCTGGAGCATGTACCCAACACTGTGCTCAAACAGTTCGGGGGACTCCTCAGGAGGACATGGTTGGTCTTAGGGAAGGAGTGACTGATGATGACATTGATACCAGGGAAGAGGACGCTTTGGCAGCTGCTTTGCCAGTACCCTGAGCCTGGGTGAGAGAGGATGAGGAGGATGAGGAGGGCTTGGTCATCCACTCTACCAAGTCTTCTAGCAAGTCTTCGGCATGATGCGGCTCAACACGTCCAGCTGCCGAAAAGAAGGACAAGCGTGTCCCATGGCCACGTGCTGATGGCGATGCACCGCGTCCACGACCAGCACTGTTGTCTCTAGACACAGAGCCTGCTTGCCCTCTTTTTTTGGCTCCTGACTGTCTGCCTCTCCTTGTTTGCCTTCCAGACATTCTAATGGCCTGCAAGGAAATGGGAAAAGCAGCAATACAGGCTAAGTTAAGGTGTAATATGGTCAGGAGGCACAGTCCGCCCGCTGTAAGTGCCGCAAAATCCTGTTGGTGTAACACACCAGGAAAAAGCAGCAATACAGGCTAAGTTAAGGTGTAATATGGTCAGGAGGTACACTCCGCCCGCTGTAAGTGCTGCAAAATCCTGTTCGTGTAACACACCAGGAAAAAGCAGCAATACAGGCTAAGTTAAGGTGTAATATGGTCAGGAGGCACACTCCGCCCGCTGTAAGTGCGGCAAAATCCTGTTGGTGTAACACACCAGGAAAAAGCAGCAATACAGGCTAAGTTAAGGTGTAATATGGTCAGGAGGTACACTCCGCCCGCTGTAAGTGCCGCAAAATCCTGTTGGTGTAACACACCAGGAAAAAGCAGCAATACAGGGTAAGTTAAGGTGTAATATGGTCAGGAGGTACACTCCGCCCGCTGTAAGTGCCGCAAAATCCTGTTGGTGTAACACACCAGGAAAAAGCAGCAATACAGGCTAAGTTAAGGTGTAATATGGTCAGGAGGCACACTCCACCCGCTGTAAGTGCCGCAAAATCCTGTTGGTGTAACACACCAGGAAAAAGCAGCAATACGGGCTAACTTCAGGTGTATAATGTGCAGGAGGCTTAGCAACAAGGACACTGACACTGTCCCCTGCCTATCCTTCTCTCTCCCTGCACACAAGGTTTATCAAAGTATATGACACTGACACTCTCCCTGCCTATCCTTCTCTCTCCCTGCACACAAGGTTTAGCAAAGAATATGACACTGACACTGTCCCCTGCCTATCCTTTTCTCTCCCTGCACACAAGGTTTATCAAAGTATATGACACTGACACTCTCCCTGCCTATCCTTCTCTCTCCCTACACACAAGGTTTAGCAAAGAATATGACACTGACACTCTCCCTGCCTATCCTTCTCTGTCTCTACACGCAAGGTTTAGCAAAGAATAGATTTGACAAGATTTGACACTGTCCCTGCCTATCCTTCACTTTCCCTGCTCCGGAACACACTACACAAGGCCACCGCGCTGGCAGCCTTTTATAGTGTGGGGCGTGTACTAAACCCCCTCAGCTATAATTGGCCACAGGCATCCTGCCTGTGGCCAATCATTGCTCTCCTCGCTGCCGACGCTGTGATTGGCCAAGCATGCAGGATCACAGTGCATGCTTGGCCAATCACAGCGTCGGGATTACACTGCGATGGTGCAGTGTATTGTGGGCCGTTCGCGTCACTCGAATTTGGCGCGAACGGCCCAAATCGTTTGTTGTTCGCCGAACGCACGAACAGCCGATGTTCGAGTCGAACCTATGTTCGACTCGAACACCGAGCTCATCCCTAGTCTCAAGACATTGTTCTTCCTTCATTCTGCCAGAATGCCTCGGATGAAAAAGAGAAGCAATTTCATTTGTTAGATGTGAGAAGGTGTATCTTAGAGTACCTAGATGCAACCAAATCTTTTAGAATTGCAGATTCCTTGTTCGTGCTTTTTTTCTGGGCAACGTAAGGAACAAAAAGGTTCTAAGGTCACTATAGCTAGGTGGATCAGGCTAGCTATAGCAGAAAGTTATAGATTACTAAATAAAGATCCTCCTGGGGGTGTTAAGGCTCACTCCACAAGGGCACTCTCTGCATCCTGGGCTGAAAGACCTGGTGCCACGCCGGAGCAAATATGTAAAGCAGCCACGTTGTCAAGCTTCTCCACCTTTACAAGGCATTATAGACTAGACTTAATGTCCAGTCAGGATCAGGCTTTTGGGAGGAAGGTCCTCCAAGCTGTGGTCCCGCCCTAATCTGGTGAGTACTTGGGGATCCTCTCAAGGACTGTCCTGGAAGTTGACTGGGGAAAACCGGAGTTAGTACTCACCGGTAACTCCTTTTCCAGTAATCTTCCAGGACAGCACGATCCCACCCTTGAATTAAGTTGATGCATTAATGCTATTACCTGTTATGGTTATGTTTTTCAGTTCCATCCTTCGTTTCTTGGTAAATGACTGACCAGGGACCTGAGGGACGGCCTTTTGAACTGATTGGCAATGTGTTTCCTGTGTCGATGGGAGGGACTCCATCTCTCAAGGGCTGTCCTGGAAGACTACTGGAAAAGGAGTTACCAGTGAGTACTTACTCCGGTTTTTACCTACACTAACAACAAACCTATCTACATCTAGCACACTAGAGGATGCTACACCCATTATGTCCCCAGCCACCCACTATAGCTTACTTTGTAAAGGGCCTACATGCTCAGACCTGACCTTTTTACTATTAATATATTTAAATAATTTTTGGGGGTTTATCCTACTATCTTTTGAAATCTGTAATTCGTTTTTTATTTTTTATTTTTGCGGCCTTGATTTCCTTTTTACATATTCTTTTATACTCTTTGTAACATTTAAATGTGATAGCGTTCCTTCACTTTTATATTTTTTAAAAGCTCTTTTCTTATTGATAGCTTTTTTAACTTTAATTGTTAGCCATCTAGGTTTTATGTAAGCCTTTCAACTTATTGCCCATGGGAATATATTTTGCAGTGAGTTCACATACAGTCTTTTTGAAGAATTCCCATTTCTGTTCTGTGCTCATAGATGTCAATATTCCCTCCCAGTCTAATGCCTTGTACACATGCCTGACATGCCAAAAACCGACGTGATTCCTCTCAAGCCTGCTTTGCATACACACGTTCAGGCAAAAAAACGCTCGACCAAAGCGCGGTGACGTACAACACGTACGATGGGACTATAAAGGGGAAGTTCCATTCAAATGGCGCCACCCTTTGGGCTGCTTTTGCTGATCCTCGTGTTAGTAAAAGTTTGGTGCGAGACGATTCGCGTTTTTCAGTCTTCGTGCTTTTAAGATCGTTTTCTGGTGTTCAGTTTGTGCTTGTGGGTTCATATCTGTCTTTCAGTGTGTGTAGTTAGTTCGTATCTGTTTTTTCAGTGCGTTCTTGTCCGCTCGTTACTGATTTTCAGGTCGTTCTTCATAGGCCTTGCTGTTCTTCAGTGCGTTCTTTTAGTTCGTTCTGACTGGCCGACCGTGTTCTAGCCATGTTGCGTGTACGTACTCGTCGTAGAGTTCATGCTGTGTTTGGGCTTGGTGTTGGGGTTCATGCTTTAACCCAAGTCCAGTCCATGAACAGGTTGAGGAGGAGTTCATGGACCAAGAATTGGTTGTTCCAGCAGGATCAATTCTGTCATATGCCTTTGTTGCTGGAGATCCAGGAGAATAACCCTGATGACTACAGGAATATTCTCCGGATGACAGACCCCATTTTTCAGCATCTGTTGGCTTTGGTATCCAACTATATCACGAGGCAGGACACCATCATGTGGGAAGCCATCACTGCTGAGCAGAGGCTAGTCACCACGTTGAGATAACTGGTGATGGGGAGAAGTCTGCAGGACCTCAAGTTCTCAACAGGCATCTCCCCCCAGGCTCTGGGACTCATCCCCGAAACCTGTTCTGCCATAATTCAAGTTCTGCAGGAGGACTATATTAAGGTAAGTTTTCTCCTTTTAACATCACATTCTATGTATTTAATGCTTGCTAATGTATTGTATTTCTTTCATCATTCCCTAATTACCATGATTGTAATATGCTGTGAATGTCCCCTTTGTCCCCATGCATGCTGTAAGTTTTTAATGTTCCCTTTTTGGCCTACATGCATATTTCCCTTCACTAACCTCTCCAGCATGCTATTCTGGGCCCAAACACACCTAGCCTAGTCACTTCCCAATGTATTTTGTCTGCTCCATTGTAGTGCTTTACCTTAAACACCCCCTAAAATGTGTACAAATGTTTTTCTTTTCATTAAAATCAGACAGTGCTAGAGCCTTGATTTGTGAGGTCCCCAACTCATCTAGAACCCCCCTAAATTTATTTTAATGGGCCATCACAGATGGTGAGGAATCTGATAAGTGACCATTATGTTTTTGTCTTAAAATACTCCTTAAAATAAATGTTAATACCGATGTTGGCCAATAATGTTTTTGTCTAATCTGCTTGCAATGCTTATGTGTAAAAGTATTTTTTTTTTTTATTATTGTTTAACTCCACAGTTCCCTTCTACGCCACAGAAATGGCAGAATGTGGCATCCCAGTTTTCCCAGCGGTGGAACTTTCCCAACTGCGGAGGGGCGATAGATGGGAAGCATGTCCGCATCGTCCCACCACCCCATTCGGGATCCTATTACTATAATTGTAACGGCACCCCAAATACGAAGGGGGTTAAACGCCGTTTACGATGTTCCCTCTCCTGGACACCCACTCGCTACCAGTCTTCCACAGCCAGGCGACCCTTTCCCATATGAATTAATCCTTCTGGAAGAACGAGACACACGCTCTGTATCTTCCCAAGATCGAATGCCTTTTATTGAGAAACATTGTAACTTTTATATACATCTAATACACATTAGTTTAACATGAACAATGGCCCAGCTCCACCCACACATTACAAGGCTCAACACATTATAAAGGGTTCCACAGTATAGTGATGATGGCGGTGGTGTCGGCGAACTATGAATTCCTGTATGTGGACGTGGGAAAAAATGGCCGGATGTCCGATGGTGGAGTCTTTTCCAAGACCGAGTTCGCCTGACGTCTACAGAGTGATGACCTTGCATTGCCACCTGCGTCAGACAACGTGGAGGGACTACCATTTGTCTTCATTGCAGATTAGGCTTTTGCGCTAGGTCCCCATCTTATGAGGCCATTTCCCCAAAGGACCCTCACCCCTGAGAGGAGGGTGTATAATTACCGGCTGGCTAGAGCCATTAGAGTGGTGGAAAATGCGTTTGGCATCATGGCCAGCCAGTTTCGTCTGTTTCTAACCTCCAACCTTGCGGAGTATAAACTGAACCATGTTGTAATGGCATGCTGTGTGCTGCACAATTATTTAAGGGTACATTCCCCAAATTATATTTCATTTGTTGGGCCTGAGGATGCACTACAGGACCAAAATCCATTGCTAGTCCTGGAAGCTGGCTGTACTGGCTTGGCCCCCCAAAGCGTCGTGATGTGCGACAACATGTGGACTATTTTATGGGTAGGGGGGCCATTGCTATGCCAGATGAATCTTGATGTGCTCTAAATAAAATATTATTTTTTCCTGAAAACATCTTCAATTTGATTTTTGGCTTGTGTTTCTTTTATCTATCTCCTAGGTTCTCTGAGTGCACTTGTAGTGCCATGTGTATTTTCCTTTAGTAAATACCCACCATTGTCAGTGTAAACACCAAAAATAACCCAATTTTTTTTTCGCCAACATTGATTTACGAAGCCACACATTGTTGAGTACAAAAGCTTTTACTCCTTGCACATTAAAATTGTGCTTATTTTTTTTAATATAAAATACATGTTCTGCAAATTTTTTCTAAACATTTTTGGGCAAAAACGCATTAACAGGCATGTTTTAAAACCTAAGACATTTTCAAATCTGGAACTTCTAAAGATCAACATGTACAATTTTAAGGAAAGATCAGACATTATATTGTGTTTAAAATGTTTTTATCTTGCCTTCATAAAAGATGGGGTGATATCACCCCTAAAAAAGCCACATTTTGAAGATGCATAAACCATGGTGTATCAAAAAAGTGATTTCCATCCTGATAGCATGCCTCATGTCAACATGGGCTATCTGCCATCATGGGGGATCAATGGATGTGTTTTGGGTGTGCAACCCCTTCCTCTCACCTTCTTCAGTTGCGAGGAAGGTGTTGCACCCACAAAACACAAATAAATATGCAGGCCTACATCTATTATCAGAATCTGTGGTGTATGACACTGACCTGTTGTGGTGCCAGTTTCCACCACTTCCTCCACCTCTCCTTCCTCCACTTCTCCTTCCTCCACATCCCACGGTTGTGGGTCTCTTGGAGGTGTGGAGTTCTTGGGCTCCAGTCTAGAAGCTCTTTGAAGCCCTATGAGAATGAAACAAAAGGTATATTTTCTGAAAAATATATTTGAGGCCAGAAAGAGGAATATGAAACATTCTTTGGAAGTGGGGTACAATTGTCTGTTTTGGCAGCGTTCCAAGGTGAACAATTTTTACTTGACTCGTCAGTGGATGAGATTGTGGCCTATATACGGTGATAAAGATTAGTAGAGTCTTGACTGACATTAGTATTTTTTGGCTTGTGTTTTGACTTGCAGAAAGAATGAATTGTTTCAAAGAGCCAGATTTCATGGGGGAGTTCCTGGACAGGTGGAGGGAGCTGCCTGCTCTTTGGGAAACCAAAAATCCACTAAATAAAAAAAAGGAGCAAGGAAGGCAGCACTGGAGAACCTGCTTGCATTTGTGCAGACACGGGGTCCCCCTAGCAATCATTCTAGATGTGAACACCAAAATTGCGACCATTAGGGGCACATATAGGAAGGAGCGCGGTAAGGTTATGGAAACAAAGAGGTCAGGAGCAGCAGCAGACAAAATATATGCCCCCAGTCTGTGGTACTACAGCAAATTGAGCTTTCTGGATGACCATCTGGAAGTGAGGCCATCACTCTCTACCCTTCCCTCCAGCCTTCTCTCCACCCCAGATGAGTCTTCTTCTTCGGAGGAGGAACAACCTGAGTTCCTGGATGAACCGGATTTGGACATATGGAGCCCGGTATAGTATTTTGCTAAAGATTTCTTGTACTAAAAGTAGATAGATAGATGTTACTATTGCTAACAAATTAATGTTTTTTTTTTTTATATCATCTCCTTTTTATTTAGAAAATTATTCTCATGATACAAACACTTATTGCATTTTATCCAGTGAAACATTACATTTTTTGTACCAATCATCGTGTACATATTACTATATCCTATTACTATATTCTCTTTTCCCTTTTTCCTCCCCCTTCCCACCTCCCCCCTTCCCCCAAAGTTACATCCATCACCTTTTACTTCCTTGTATCTAATCACCACAATTCACCTCCTCCACCATTACCACTATTCTCTCCTTTCTATATATGCATTTTTTACTCGTTCACGCCATTCTTTCCCTCTCTTCTCCCCCCTCCCCTCCTACAGCCCCTAAAGATCTTACACCTGGAGTGTTTCCACTACTAGTTGAGGTGGCGCAAGATCGGCGTCCCCCAGCCATGATATCCATATGGTGTCAAATTTACCCACTTCTCCCCTTCGGCTGTACGTCAGTCGCTCTCTTAAAAGCACGGAATTTACACATGAGATCCACTGCTTCCCCGTGGGTACCGCTGATGCCAAAGTATTTTTCAATGAGTTTTCTAGCCAGATACATCAATCTAGTCAACATACAGTACGTTCCTCTTGGGAACATTTTTGTATCAATGGCTCCAAGCAAGTACACTAAAGGGTTTAGGGGAACAGGTACCTGGGCTAGTCTCGTAATACACTGGGAGACTTCCTCCCAGTACCTATATAGTTTTGGACATTTCCATATTAGATGTATAAAGTCCCCCCTATGTACTTTACATTTTGCACACAGGGGGGAATCTCTTCCTCCCCACCTATGTAACTGCTCTGATGTTCTATATGCCCTATGCAGAATAAATAGTTGTGATAATCTGTGGGATGCAGATACCGATACCACAGGAATAGAATTAAGTGCCATTTCCCACTGGTTCCCATCTATATCCCCTATATCTTCCACCCATTTGCTCCGGCTTCTCAAAGAGGCATCGTCCTGGACCGAGGACAGCAATTCCATATAAATTTTTGATATTAATCCCTTCCGGGTGTCTTCCCCAAGGACTTCCCTCAGCATAGGTGATGTTGACACTGTCATAGAGTGTGTTATTTGTTGTGCCTGCAAAGCATGACGAAGCTGAAGGTATTGATAAAAGCCCTTGGGACTTAACTGGAATTCCTGGCATAGTTGTTCATATGTCTTCAACTCCTTCCCTTCATATAATTGTGCAAAAAAGCAGACCCCCCTCTCTTTCCAAGAGGTAAAGCCCTGCAGTTCCTGTACCTCTGGGTATCTCTGGTTATGCCATATCGGGGTGAAAGGCAGCAAACCCTTTATCTTCAGAGCTTTCCGGATCTCCCCCCATACTCTTTTGAGAAGGACACATATGGGTGCAGAGTCTGGTATACTCGGCAGGTCCATTTCCATATGGGAGGCCGCTTCTAATGTTAGGGCAGATGTGGTCACCATTTTACATATCGGATCCTCCCTCCCTTCCTGCCCCCATCCTGCCATCTGCTGAAACTGAGGCCAAGAAGTACATTTTGGGGTGGGGTATTGCCAATCCTCCTCTATCCTTTCCGTACTGCATGGTAGCTAGACTGATCCTGGCTGTCTTTTTTTTCCATATTAATTCCCTCATTAGTGTATCAATTTGTTTAAACCACTTGTTGGAGATCCACATGGGGGAATTATGGAATACATACAGTAACTGCGGGGCCCACACCATTTTTATTAAGTTTGCCCGTCCTACTACTGACAGTGGAAGCTTACACCAGCTATTGCATTTAGCTTTTTGTCTAACCAGCAATGGACCCAGATTTAGTTGAATATACTCAGCCGGTTCCGGGGATACTACTACTCCCAGGTATTTAAAACTTTTTGCTATAACTATTTGTTCTGCCCCCTCTGGTAACTGTTCCGTCCACTGATCTATGGGCATTAAAATTGATTTTGACCAATTAATGGTAAAACCTAAAAAGCCTCCAAAATCCTCCATAATCCCCATTACTGCTCGCGGCGAGGCAGCCGAGTCGCCTAGATATATAAGCGCGTCATCCGCGTATAGAGATATTTTTTCTTCTCTCTGGCCCCTGCGAAACCCCCACCACTTACGAGGCATTACGAATCAGGATAGCCAGAGGCTCTACCGCCAGGGCGAACAGCAGTGGGGACAGTCGGCACCCCTGGCGGGTGCCTCTATATAGCTCAAATGGGGAGGAGATATTGTTGTTAATACGGAGTCTGGCTCTGGGTTTAGAATAGAGCACCTTTACCCACTTTATAAACTTATTCCCCAATCCAAACCTTTCCAGGATCTCCAGGAGATAGGGCCACTCCACACTATCAAACGCCTTTGTGGCGTCCAGTGACAGAATAGCCCTACCCCCCCCCCCCGGATTATCCACCAGCACCTGTAAATTCATATATAATGGCCTAATATTATCTGCGGTGGAACGTGTGGGCATAAAGCCAGACTTGTCATAATGGACCAGCCTGTCGATTACCTGGTATAGCCTCTTAGCCAAGATACTGGCCAGAAGCTTAACATCCGCATTCAATAGGGAGATTGGACGATAGGAGTCCACCAGAAGCTTGTCCTTCCCCGGTTCTGGGAGTACTATTATTATTGCCTCCTGCATACTATCTGGTAGGCTACCTACTTCCACTGCCTCCGTTAATGCCTGCAACAGGGGTGGTAAAAGGTCCTCCCTATAATGGGAGTACACCTCTGCCGGTAACCCATCCGGACCTGGGGATTTGTGATGTGGTGCCCCCTCCAGTGCCTCTGTCAGTTCTTTCAGTGTTGTTGGGGAGTTTATTATTTCCCTATCGACCTCAGAGAGCTGTGGGAATGGGCATGCCTGTAAAAACAGAGCCAGGTCAGATGGGGTGTAACTAGTTTTAGAGGAGTATAAATCCTTATAGAACTGCTAGAAATTATCTAAGATATCGGAACTAAGGGTATATTTCTCCCCAGATTCTGCCTTTACGGCAGAGATATTGGCGGATTCCCACTGCTCTCTAGCTATGAGGGCAAGGAGACGGCCAGTGTTTTCCCCCTCCTCGAAATAACTCTGCTGCTGAAAATATGTCCTTTTCTCCGCGGCGGTCAATAAGACCAAATTGTACATGGATTGTGCCTCCATCCAGGAGTCATGGTTAGACTGAGAGGGCTCAGCTATCAGGGCCTGTTTTCTCACTTTCATTTCTTACCATACCCTGCTTTCCCATTCCCTCGAACGAGTTTTGATTCCCGTTATCTCTCTAATAGGGATGAGCCGAACACCCCCGGGTTCGGTTCGCACCAGAACCCGCGAACGGACCGAAAGTTCGCACGAACGTTAGAACCCTATTAAATACAATGGATGCGAACGTTCGAAATCTAAAGTGCTAATTATAACGACTATTATGCATGTTATTGTCCTAAAAAGGGTTTGGGAACCCGGGTTCTGCACCAGGGGACATGTATCAATGCAAAAAGAAGTTTTAAAAACGGCCGTTTTTCGGGAGCAGTCATTTTAATGATGCATAAAGTGAAAAAAAAGAAGTCAAATATTCCTTTAAATATCGTACCTGGGGGGTGTCTAAAGTATGCCTGTGAAGTGGCACGTGTTTCCCGTGTTTAGAATTGTCCCTGCACAAAATGACATTTCTAAAGAAAAAAAAGCCATTTAAAACTGCTTGCGGCTTTAATGTAATGTCTGGTCCCAGTAATATGGATGAAAATCTTTAAGAAAAATGGCATAGCTACCCCATCACCCCCCCCCTACCCCAGCCCATTACCAGCCCCTTTGGGTCTTGTATGGATATTGAGGGGAACCCCGCACACAAAATAAAAAAGGCCCTATATACTCTGAACAGCCGTATACAGGCGGTGCATACAAGACAGGGACTGTAGGTTTGTTCTTATGTAGAATCTGTTTGTAATTTTGAACAGGTACATTGTTTAAGTGTAGTTCCAGCCCAAAAAATCTATTTTTAAGCTTTTTGGAAAACATAGGGAAGGGTTATCACCCCTGTAACATTTGTTTTGCTGTCTGTGCCCCTGTTCAGAACATTTCACCTCACTTTCCGTCCCAATGACAAATGTTTTTGAAAAGTGGGGCTTTTATTGAAACATAGTTACATAGTTACATAGTTAGTCAGGTTGAAAAAAGACACAAGTCCATCCAGTTCAACCGTAAAAAATAAAAATAAAAAAATAAAAATAAACATATATCGTACAATCCCATATACCCAATTCTATACCCACAGTTGATCCAGAGGAAGGCAAAAAAAACCAGAAGAGCATTATCCAATTTGCTACAGCAGGGGAAAAAATTCCTTCCTGATCCCCCGAGAGGCAATCGGATATTCCCTGGATCAACTTTACCTATAAATGTCAGTACCCAGTTATATTATGTACATTTAAGAAAGAATCCAGGCCCTTCTTAAAGCAATCTACTGAGCTGGCCAGAACCACCTCTGCAGGGAGTCTATTCCACATTTTCACAGCTCTTACTGTGAAAAAACCTTTCCGTATTTGGAGGTGAAATCTCTTTTCCTCTAGACGCAAAGAGTGCCCCCTTGTCCTTTGTGTTGACCGTAAAGTGAATAACTGAACACCAAGTTCACTATATGGACCCCTTATATATTTGTACATGTTGATCATATCCCCCCTTAATCTCCTCTTCTCAAGAGAGAATAAATTCAGTTCCTCTAATCTCTCCTCATAGCTGAGCTCCTCCATGCCTCTTATCAGTTTGGTTGCCCTTCTCTGCACTTTCTCCAGTTCCCCAATATCCTTTTTGAGAACTGGGGCCCAAAACTGAACTGCATATTCCAGATGAGGTCTTACTAATGATTTGAACAGGGGCAAAATGATATCTCTCTCTCTGGAGACCATACCTCTCTTAATACAAGAAAGGACTTTGCTCGCTTTGGAAACCGCAGCTTGGCATTGCATGCCATTATTGAGCTTATGATCTACCAAAACCCCCAGATCCTTCTCCACTACGGATCCCCCCAGTTGTACTCCCCCTAGTATGTATGATGCATTCATATTATTAGCCCCCAAGTGCATAACTTTACATTTATCAACATTAAACCTCATCTGCCACATAGTCGCCCAATTAGACAGAGCATTGAGGTCGGCTTGTAAATTGGCGACATCCTGTAAGGACGTTATTCCACTGCATAGCTTGGTGTCATCTGCAAAGACAGAAATGTTACTTTTGATCTCAGACCCAATATCATTTATAAACATATTAAAAAGTAAGGGTCCCAGCACTGAACCTTGGGGTACACCACTGATAACCTTGGACCATTCAGAGTAAGAATCATTAACCACTACTCTCTGAATTCTGTCTTTTAGCCAGTTTTCTATCCATTTACAAACTGATATTTCCAATCCTGTAGACTTTACCTTACACATGAGCCGTGTGTGGGGAACTGTATCGAACGCTTTTGCAAAATCCAAGTATACCACGTCCACTGCCACCCCTCTGTCCAAGGTCTTACTTACCTCTTCATAAAAAGAAATCAGGTTTGTTTGACAACTTCTGTCTTTCATGAATCCATGCTGTCTGTTGCTTAAATAGTTTTTTTCCAGCAAGAACTCATCTATGTGGTCTTTTATTAATCTCTCCAGTATTTTCCCAACTATAGAAGTTAAACTAACAGGTCTATAGTTACTTGGTAAACACTTAATTCCCTTTTTAAATATAGGCACCACATTGGCCCTGCGCCAATCCAGTGGTACTATTCCTGTCATTAAAGAGTCCCTAAAAATTAAATACAATGGCTTTGAAATTACAGAGCTCAATTCTTTTAGGATCCGTGGGTGTATGCCATCTGGTCCAGGTGCTTTATCCACCTTTATTCCATCTAAATATTTCTGGACCATATCACTTTTGAGCCATTGTGGATTTGGGGCTGTGTCACTACCACCCCCATTTTGGACATGAGCTCCCCCATGCTCCTTTGTATACACAGAACTGAAGAAAGTATTTAATAAATTAGCCTTCTCTTTGTCCCCAGTCACCCACTCTAGATTATTTTGTAAAGGGCCTACATGCTCAGACTTGACCTTTTTACTATTAATATATTTGAAGAATTTTTTGGGGTTTGTCCTACTATCTTTTGCAATCTGTCGTTCATTTTGAATTTTTGCATCCTTGATTTCCTTTTTACATATCCTGTTATATTCTTTGTAACATTTAAATGACACTAGTGTTCCCTCATTTTTATATTTTTTAAAAGCTCTTTTCTTATAGTTTATAGCTTTTTTAACTTTGTCAGTGAGCCACATAGGTTTTATTTTTAGCCTTTTAAACTTATTGCCCATGGGAATATACTTTGCAGTGAGTTCCCAAACAGTCTTTTTGAAGAATTCCCATTTCTGTTCTGTGCCCATTGATGCCAATATTCCTTCCCAGTCTAAGTCCTGGAGAGCAGCACTCATCCTTGGAAAATTTGCTCTCTTGAAATTAAGTGTTTTTATCTTTCCTGTATGTGATTTTTGCTTACAACTAACATCAAATGAAATCATGTTATGGTCACTGCTACCCAGGTGTTCCTTTATCTGAACATTAGTAATACGCTCTGCATGGTTTGAGATTACCAGGTCCAACAGAGCATCATTCCTAGTTGGGGCCTCAATAAACTGGACCATAAAATTGTCCTGCAATAGGTTTATAAATTTTTGCCCTTTAACTGTCCCAGCAGTTCCATTACTCCAGTCAATTTCTGGGTAGTTAAAATCCCCCATTATTATCACCGTCCCAGCCCTTGCAGCCCTTTCCATCTGTGCAAGGAGCTGAGTCTCTAACTCCTCATTAACATTGGGTGGTCTATAACAAACTCCAATGATTAGCTTTGAACTACGCACATCTGTATGCAGTCCTACCCATAATGCTTCAGACTCATCACACTCTCCATCCACCAGGTCCTCTTTCACACTCGCTTTGAGATCACTTCTCACATAGAGACAGACCCCTCCACCCTTCCTTTTTACCCTGTCTTTCCGAAAGAGTGCATAGCCAGGAATATTAATAGCCCAGTCGTGTGAGGAATGAAGCCAAGTTTCAGCAATACCGATTACATCATAGCTCTCCTCATGCACCAGAGCTTCCAACTCACCTATTTTGCTTGGCAGACTTCTGGCGTTGGTGAACAGACACTTTAATGCATTAATATTATTTGACCGGTCACATACTATCCTCTTGGGTGTTCCCAGATTGCAACTAGGACTTGCTACTATACTTACCTTGGGTTTATGTTCTTTGGTTACCCTACCACTAATGCCCCTAATACTACCCTTTAGAATATGTTCCCCGCTGACTCTCACTATCTCTGGACCCTCCCCCCTGTCACCTAGTTTAAAAACCCCTCTAACTTTTTGGCCATCCTTATTCCCAGCTGATCTGCACCCTCCTCATTTAGGTGCAGTCCGTCCCTTCTATAGTACTGGTTATCGACTGAGAAGTCGGCCCAGTCCTCCAGGAACCCAAACCCCTCCTTACTACACCAGCTCTTCAGCCACTTGTTCACTTCCCTAATCTCCCTCTGCCTTTCTGGTGTGGCTCGATGTACCGGTAGTATTCCCGAGAATACTACCTTGGAGGTCCTTTTCCTCAATTTAGCTCCCAAGTCCCTAAAATCGTTCTTTAGGACACTCCATCTGCCTCTGACTTTGTCATTGGTGCCAACGTGCACCATGACAGCTGGGTCTTCCCCAGCCCCTCCCAGTAATCTGTCCACCAGATCCGTGATGTGCCGAACCCGAGCGCCCGGTAGACAACATACAGTTCGGCGCTTCAGGTCTTTGTTACAGATTGCCCTCTCTGTCCTTCTAAGAATTGAGTCCCCTACCACCAGAATCTGTCTTTCCTTTCCCTTCGCTTCCCCCCCACTCTCACTGGAGGAGTTCTTCCCCTGGCAGCTAGGAGAGTCCCTCAGCTCCAGCAGTGCTGGTCCCGGACTGGTTTCACCAATGTCACTCAATGGAGCATACTTATTGGGATGCTCCAGCCCTGGATCGGCCTCCCTGGCACTTCGCCCTCTACCCTTCCTGACTGTCACCCATCTACTATTTTCTAGTGCCTGCACCTCTTTGACTCCACCCACCTCTGTGCTGGCCCCTGCCATCACCTGCCGGGTACGTATCCAGCTCTCCTTTAGTGTGGAGGGACTTCCCAGTGCTGACAGTTGCTTCCCTAGATTCAGAACCTGGGCTTCCAGGGAAACAATGTGCTTACATTTTGCACAGCAGTAATCGCCCTCGATCAGATGATCAAGGAACGCATACATGCTGCAAGATGTACACCGAGTCGCCTCGCCACACCCGCTGGGCATCGTACCTATTAATTTAATGAGGATTCGAGATTATACCCTGTCCAAATTACCTAACACTAGCTTCCTGACCCAACTATTCAACAAGACAATACACAGGTACTCAACAAGACAATACACAGGTACTCAACAAGACATTACACAGGTACTCAACAAGACAATACACAGGTACTCAACAAGACAATACACAGGTACTCAACAAGACAATACACAGGTACTCAACAAGACAATACACAGGTACCACGGAGACCCACGTGCACCCACAGACAAGGATTGGTAAAAGCATCAGTAGAGAGGAGACACCTTTTTCCCATATTAACTCTTACAGGAGAGAATTTGCCTTCCTAGGGGTAGATTTCCTCTCACTTCCTGTTGTCTCCTTCCGTTTACAAGTTGGAGTCGTTTGTAAGTTGGATGTTTGAAAGTAGGGGCCTGCCCTATATACTCTGCTGAAATTTGCCCCTTACATGTTGGTGTTGCCACAACACTGTAAGCCCTCACAGTTACTCTTGGTGGGCGCATGAATGGGCCCTGCTGTGAATTATTAGATAAAGAATTGTAATTGCATGCCCCTGTTGAACAGGGGCTGAAAAATTGGGCCTTTGGTGGTGGTGGTGGTGGTGTTGACACAACACTGTAAGCCCTCACAGTTACTCTTGGTGGGCGCATGAATGGGCCCTGCTGTGAATTATTAGATCAAGAATTGTAATTGCATGCCCCTGTTGAGCAGGGGCTGAAAAATTGGGCCTTTGGTGGTGGTGGTGTTGACACAACACTGTAAGGCCTCACAGTTACTCTTGGTGGGCGCAGGAATGGGCTCTGCTGTGAATTATTAGATCAAGAATTGTAATTACATGCCCCTGTTAAACAGGGGCAGAAAAATTGGGCCTTAGGCACTGGTGCTGGTCCCACGACACTGCAACCTCTCCCAGATACTCTAGTTGGAGTGCAGGAATGAGCCCTGCTGCAAAGCATTGTTTAAAAACATTGTATTTACATGCCCCTGTTAAACAGGGGCTGAAAAATTGGGCCTTAGGCACTGGTGCTGGTGTCACGACACTGCAACCTCTCCCAGATACTCTAGTTGGAGTGCAGGAATGAGCCCTGCTGCAAAGCATTGCATAAAAAATTGTAATTACATGCCCCTGTTAAACAGGGGCTGAAAAATTGGGCCTTAGGCACTGGTGGCGGCACCCAGAAACAAAAATGTTCTTCCAAGCTATCATCATCAATCGGATCATTGAGGAGGAGGAGGATAGTCAGTCAACATAACAGGACAGTCACTCAGCATCAGCATCAGTCTTGAAGGGATGTGACATTTGAAAATAAATTAGTCTGTTATATCAGCTTCAGGTGTTTGGTAGCTGGTGGTGATCCAAGACTGGTTCATCTTTATGAAAGTCTGTCGATCAACCGAGTCGGTGGACAGGCGCACCCTGTGATCCGTGACAAATCCTCCAGCAGCACTGAATGTGCGTTCTGAAAGAACGCTGGATGCAGGACAGGCCAGTAGCTCAATTGCATACTGTGCAAGCTCTGGCCAGTGATCCATCCTCAAGACCCAGTAAGCCAGAGGATTTTCGGTGGGGAAGGTGTCCAAGTCTGACCTTGCCCCTAGGTATTCCTGCACCATGTATATCAGACGCTGGTGATGGTTGCTGGAACCGATCATACCATGGGGCTGCGGACTAAAGAATTGTCTAAACGCATTGGTCAGATGGCCACCTTCCCCACCGCTCCTTCTTTGACTGACCGAAGCCTCAGCAACTCGTTGTCCAGGACCAGGAGTTTGTAACCTCCCAGTCTCTGGGAACGCATTGCACAGACCTTTCTGCAAGGCCTCCCCGAGTTGTCTCATCCTCTGCTCCCTCTGCTCCGGTAAGATAAGGTCCGCAACCATACCCTTGTACCGTGGATCAAGGAGAGTGGCCAGCCAGTAATGGTCCCTCTCCTTGATCCGAAGAATACAAGGATCCTTCCGCAGACTTTGCAGAATCAGGGAGGCCATGCAGCGTAGGTTAGCTGAGGCATTCGGTCCAGAGTCCTCTGGGTCACTAAGGATGACATGATTCGCAGTCACCTCCTCCCAGCCACGTACAAGTCCACGGGTTTCTTGGGACTGTAAATCATCCCTAAAAGACTGCTGCTGATGATGCTGAGTGCCAGGCTCCACTTCCATGCTGACACAATCCTCCTCCTCCTCCTCTTCCTGTGCGATGGGTGGGACAGAAGGAACACTGTCTGGGTAAAGGGGGCCTTGAGAGGCAAGGAAGTCCTCCTCTTCCTGCCTCTGTTCTGCCTCAAGTGCCCTGTCCATTATTCCACGCAGCGTATGTTCCACAGGTGGACAAGAGATACAGTGTCACTGATGCATGCACTGTCACTGCTCACCATCCTCGTGGCCTCCTCAAATGGTGCCAGGACAGTGCATGCATCCCTGATCATGCCCCACTGGCGTGGTGAAAAAAACCTGAGCTCCCCTGACCCTGTCCTGGTGCCGTAGTCGCACAGGTACTCATTAATGGCCCTCTGCTGCGTGTGCAGCCGCTGCAGCATGGCCAACGTTGAGTTCCACCTGGTGGGCATGTCACATATAAGGCGGTTCTTGGGCAGGTTCAACTCCTTTTGCAGCTCAGCCAGGCAAGCACTGGCATTATAAGATCTGCGGAAATGCACACAGACTTTCCTGGCCTGCCTCAGGACATCCTATAAGCCCGGGTACCTGCCCAAGAACGGCTGCACCACCAGGTTAAGGACGTGAGCCACACAGGGCACATGTGTCAGTTGTCCCTGTCGGAGGGCGGAGAGGAGGTTGGTGCCATTGTCACAAAAAAACATTCCTGGCTTAAGCTGGCGTGGCGTCAACCACCTCTCGGCCTGCCCCTGCAGAGCAGACAGAACCTCTGCCCCAGTGTGGCTCCTGTCCCCCAAACACACCAGCGCAAGCACGGCATGGCATCTTTTTGCCTGCGTACTTGCGTAGACCCTTGAACGCCTACGGAGCACCGCTGGTTCCGAGGACAAAGCACAGGAAGAGGCCATGGAGTAAGAAAAAGAGGAGGGGGTGGAGGAGAGAGGTGTGTCACAACCAGTAGTAGCATTTTGGAGGCGTGGCGGCGGAACAACCTCCAACACCACTGCACCTTGTCCTGCATCCTTCCCAGCTGCCAAAAGAGTGACCCAATGGGCCGTGAAAGAAAGGTAACGTCCCTGTCCATGCCTGCTGGACCATTAGTCAGCGGTAATATGCACCTTACTGCTAAACGCCCTGTCCAGCAAGGCCAAGACATTGCCTTCCACGTGCCGGTAGAGAGCCAGAATTGCCTTCTGTGAGAAAAGGTGGCGTTTGGGAACCTGCCACTGAGGAACCGCACATTGCACAAACTCACGGAAGGGTGCCGAGTCTACCAACTGAAAAGGCAGCAGTTGAAGTGCTAGCAATTTAGCCAAGCTAGCATTCAACCGCTGGGCATGTGGATGGCTGGGAGTGAACTTCTTTTGACGGTCCAGCAGCTGGGGCAGGGAAATTTGCCTGCTAGAATCGGACGTCGGTGTACTGCTAGCAGAGTGCCCGCAAGTACTTGGCTGTGACACACCTAATTCTACACCTTCATTCCTCTCAGTGCAGGTTTCAGAGAGGACTGAAGGTATAGTGGGGTTGGAGATCCCAGCTGATGCGGTGCAAGGAGAGGTCCGCTTTGTTCTTTGGTGTGGGTCTTTAAGGTAGGCTTGCCAATGAGCTGCATGGCAGGTCAACATATGTCTGGTCAAGTATGTGGTGCCCAAGCGGCTGATGTTTTGGCCACGCGATATACGCTTGAGACATATGTTGCAAACAGCAGCTGTGCGATCTGATGCACTTGACTCAAAAAAGGCCCACACCAAAGAACTTTTTGAATAACAGGCAGAGGCAGCGCCCTGCACAGGCGGAGCTTTGCGGTGTGATTCCGTCGGTGTGCTGCCCTTACGCTGGCCCCCCGAGGGCATCCTGCCTCGTTGGAGATGTGCCTCCTCCTCATCCTCCTCCTCTCTCCTATTAGGCACCCATGTGGAGTCAGTGACCTCATCATCCCCTCCCTCCTCATCACTGGAGCCAATCTGGCAGTATGCTGCAGCTGCTGGAACATGACTGCCAGATTAGTGTCCTTCTTGAGCATCCCCTCTCTCTGCTCTCACGCTACTGCCTTCCTCTAGCTGGGTATCATCATCAGACCCTTCGAAACGCTGGGCATCCTCCTGGAGCATGTACCCAACACTGTGCTCAAACAGTTCGGGGGACTCCTCAGGAGGACATGGTGGGTCTAGGGAAGGAATGACTGATGATGACATTGATACCAGGGAAGAGGACGCTTTGGCAGCTGCTTTGCCAGTATCCTGAGCCTGGGTGAGAGAGGATGAGGAGGATGAGGAGGGCTTGGTCATCCACTCTACCAAGTCTTCGGCATGATGCGGCTCAACACGTCCAGCTGCCGAAAAGAAGGACAAGCGTGTCCCATGGCCAAGTGCTGATGGCGATGCACCACGTCCACGACCAGCACTGTTGTCTCTAGACACAGAGCCTGCTTGCTCTCTTTTATTGGCTCCTGACTGTCTGCCTCTCCTTGTTTGCCTTCCAGACATTCTAATGGCCTGCAGGGAGATGGGAAAACAAGCAATAAGGCCTAGCTTCAGGAGTATATTTTGCAGGAAGCACACTACGCCCGCTGTAAGTGCTGCAAATGCCTGTTGGTGTAACACACCAGGAAAACACAGCAATACGGGCTAGCTTCAGGAGTATATTTTGCAGGAATCACACTATGCCTGCTGTAAGTGCTGCAAATGCCTGTTGGTGTAACACACCAGGAAAACACAGCAATACGGGCTAGCTTCAGGAGTATATTTTGCAGGAATCACACTACGCCTGCTGTAAGTGCTGCAAATGCCTGTTGGTGTAACACACTAGGAAAACACAGCAATACGGGCTAGCTTCTGGAGTATATTTTGCAGGAATCACACTGCGCCTGCTGTAAGTGCTGCAAATGCCTGTTGGTGTAACACACTAGGAAAACAGAGCAATAAGGCGTAGCTTCAGGAGTATATTTTGCAGGAATCACACTACGCCTGCTGTAAGTGCTGCAAATGCCTGTTGGTGTACCACACCAGGAAAACACAGCAATACGGGCTAGCTTCAGAAGTATATTTTGCAGGAATCACACTACGCCTGCTGTAAGTGCTGCAAATGCCTGTTGGTGTAACACACCAGGAAAACACAGTAATACGGGCTAGCTTCAGGTGTATATTTTGCAGTAATCACACTATGCCTGCTGTAAGTGCTGCAAATGCCTGTTGGTGAAACACACTAGGAAAACAGAGCAATAAGGCGTAGCTTCAGGAGTTTATTTTGCAGGAATCACACTATGCCTGCTGTAAGTGCTGCAAATGCCTGTTGGTGTAACACACCAGGAAAACACAGCAATACGGGCTAGCTTCAGGAGTATTTTTTGCAGGAATCACACTACGCCTGCTGTAAGTGCTGCAAATGCCTGTTGGTGTAACACACCAGGAAAACTCAGTAATACGGGCTAGTTTCAGGTGTATTTCTTGTTCATACATCACGGGACACAGAGCGACATAGTCATTACTATGTGGGTTATATAGAATTACCTTAAGGTGCTGGCACTGGCAACTTCCAAAACAGGAAGTACCCTCCCCTATATAAGCCCCTCCCATCCGGGAGCACCTCAGTTTTTTGCCAGTGTCTAAGGTGTTGGCCAAGGTTAACATGTATTCATCTGGGCTTGTGTACAGGTTCTCTGGGCCTTAGCAAGCTATTCCGGATCCGACCAAAAAAAAAGCTTCATAGCTAAACGGTCGGTACCCGGGCCTTGCAGAGAAGAGCAAGGTTTTGCCTGTAATGCCTCTCTTAGGAGGGCTGGACCCTGGGATCCAGAGCTCTGGTCATACCCAAAACCAAGAGGCTATCTGTGCAGGGTGCTATACAGGTCCAGGGGAGTGGAATCCTTGGGAACCCGGTCCCTGAAGGTCTAGTACAATGCCTGCCGTGAGAGGTGAAGTTTGGGCTTCTGTGGGCCAAACAAAGTCCTGCGGCGGGGAAAAGGTAAGTGGGGGCCCCTCAGGAACTTGGTTTTATTGAGGGGACCCCCAAGCCTAATATGTCTTTCTGCCTGTTACCTAAAGGTATTCCTGCTAATAGCTGTATATGCCTAAAAAATCCTAGAAATGTCTTTTCATAAAGGAAGTTTTAAAAAAAAAAAAAAAACTGTAAACCTGGAAATGTTTTTCATAAAGGAGGTTTTGAAAAAAATAAAAATAAATAAAAAGACAAAAGTGCGGTACCTGTGTTTGTCCACTGGAGGCCGCTGTGGAACGTCTTTTTTTCTTGGGACTATTCCTTCCATGGTGAAAGTCCAGGCAGATGAGTGAGCTCTCTATCAGGGAAGCTGCATTCCTCTGTCATGCTGCCAAGTAGTTTCTTTCCATCCCCGGGTCCTGGTGAAACAAGGACCCTGGCTCCTCTCCCTACATAGTGCCGCGCGCGCACACGCTTTCTCTTAAAGATTTAGCTTCAAAAAGGGGGCGGAGCCTGGCGGATGACACGCTCTGTGCGCCAAGCGCTTCTGCGCATGTGCGGGCGTCCCAGCAAGATAAAAGGACTCAGTCCACGCTGCTTGCTATGGACACGGAGCATAAAAAGGAGCTGGTAGCATGGTATAGGGGCTTACAGCGGGCGGTTGATACAGGCATCCCCAGAAAGACGCATTGGTAGACACCCACTGATGTACATAGCAGCAAATTGCATTAGACTATTTCAGTAAAGGGGTGTATTGCGGCTGGAATACCTCAGCTTTGAACTAAGGAATATGCCGCCTAAAAAACTCCGGGAAATACCTCTCAGGAAGTGTAGGGGGTCTCCATCGGGCTCTGAGGATCTTGAGCAGTCATCTGCACCTTCCTCCCCTGAAAAATCAGAGGTTAATGCCCATAAGGAACCCCCGGGAGTGCCAGGTACTGCGGCTGTCCTCAGTCCACCTGCTCCTGCATATATAACAGAGGAGGTTTTTGCCTCAACTCTGGAGGGATTGGAGCAGAGATTGGCAGCATTGATCGCTTCTTCTCTACAGGAAAGAAAGCGCGCCAGATCTCCATCCCCTCCATTAGAGTGCCTGTTGGCAGAGCAACAGTCCCAGGAAGGGATTGACCTACCTGAAGGGGATCAGGAGGAGGTTAACTCTGTTTTTGAGGAATCGACAGTAGATGAACCATTTTCAGCATCACAGACTGAAAGATTGTGGGTCCAGACCCTAAATGACATGGTTCGATCTGCATTTAAAATGCCTCTTGTTGAACCATCAACTACTGCTGTCTCCTCATTGGGGTCGCTAAAAGCTCCCCAGATTAATTGCTCCTTTCCAATTCATCCATTATTGGAAGGACTTATATACCAGGACTGGGAACATCCTGATAAACTATTTGTTCCACCTAAGAAATTTCCGGTGATCTATCCCATGGAGGAAAAGTTCACCCAGAGATGGAATGTTCCTACGGTGGACGCAGCCATCTCTTCTGTGAACAAATCACTGACATGTCCAGTAGATAATGTTCAAATGTTCAAAGATCCAGTAGATAAAAAATTGGAATCTTTATTAAAATCTGCTTTTTCCACAGCAGGGGCTGTTACACAGCCAGCAGTGGCAGCTATTGGGGTCTGCCAAGCTTTAAAGGATCAGATGAAAATGGTCCTGAGGGATTTGCCAGACCAGCAGGCCCAGGCTCTGGCTGATCTGCCTAGAGCATTATGCTTTGCGGTTGACGCCATCAAGGATTCCATTCATCAGGCCTCCCGCCTCACGCTGTCTTTGGTACATATGCGTAGGCTTCTGTGGCTCAAGAACTGGTCTGCTGAGGCTCCCTGTAAGAAGCTCTTAGTTAGCTTCCCATTTCATGGGGAACACCTTTTTGGCGAAGACCTGGATAAGTATATCCAGAAGATTTCCAGTGGTAAAAGTACTCTCTTACCGATTAAAAAGAGGTCTAGAGGTCCATCTTTTAAGAGGACTACCTCTCCTATCCCTGGGACGTCTGCTACTAAGCAGTAGTGATGAGCCGAACACCCCCGGGTTCGGTTCGCACCAGAACCCGCGAACGGACCGAAAGTTCGAACGAACATTAGAACCCTATTAAATACAATGGATGCGAACGTTCGAATTCTAAAGTGCTAATTATAACAACTATTATGCATGTTATTGTCATAAATAGGGTTTGGGAACCCGGGTTGTGCACCAGGGGACATGTATCAATGCAAAAAGAAGTTTTAAAAACGGTCGTTTTTCGGGAGCAGTCATTTTAATGATGCATAAAGTGAAAAAAAAAAAGTCAAATATTCCTTTAAATATCGTACCTGGGGGGTGTCTAAAGTATGCCTGTGAAGTGCCACGTGTTTCCCGTGTTTAGAACTGTCCCTGCACAAAATGACACTTCTAAAGGAAAAAAAAGCCATTTAAAACTGCTTGCGGCTTTAATGTAATGTCTGGTCCCGGTAATATGGATGAAATTCTTTAAGAAAAATGGCATAGCTACCCCATGACCCCCCCCCCTACCCCAGCCCATTACCAGCCCCTTTGGGTCTTGTATGGATATTAAGGGGAACCCCGCACATAAAATAAAAAAGGCCCTATATACTCTGAACAGCCGTATACAGGCGGTGCATACAAGACAGGGACTGTAGGTTTGTTCTTATGTAGAATGTGTTTGTAATTTTGAACAGGTACATTGTTGAAGTGTAGCTCCAGCCCAAAAATCTATTTTTAAACTTTTTGGGAAACATAGGTAAGGGTTATCACCCCTGTAACATTTGTTTTGCTGTCTGTGCCCCTGTTCAGAACATTTCACCTCACTTTCCGTCCCAATGACAACTGTTTTTGAAATGTGGTGTTTTCCTTGAAACAAGGATTGCTGATAAAGCATCAGTACAGATGAGACCCCTTTCTCCCATATTTATTCTTACAGGAGAGAATTTTCCTTTCTAGGGGTAGATTTCCTCTCACTTCCTGTTGTCTTCTTTCGTTTGCAAGTAGGAGTCGTTTGTAAGTTGGATGTTTGAAAGTAGGGACCTGCCGTATATACTCTGCAGAAATAGGCCCCTTAGTTGTTGGTGTTGGCACAACACTGTAAGCACTCAGTTACTCTTGGTTGGTGCTGGAACGCCCTGCTGTCAACTATTATATCAGGAATTTTAATTACATATAATTGTTGAACAGTGGTAGTAAAAATTGGGGCTTTGATGGTGGTGCTGGTGCCACAACACTGTAAGCCCTGACAGTTACTCTTGGTGGGTGCAGCAATGGGCCCTGCTGTGAATTATTAGATCAAGAATTGTAATTACATGGCCCTTTTGAACAGGGGCTGAAAAATTGGGCCTTTCGTGGTGGTGGTGGTGGTGGCGTTGCCACAAGACTGTAAGCCCTCAGAGTTACTCTTGGTGGGTGCAGCAATGGACCCTGCTGTGAATTATTAGATCAAGAATTGTAATTGCATGCCCCTGTTGAACAGGGGCTGAAAAATTGGGCCTTAGGCACTGGTGGCACAACACTACAACCCCTCACAGATACTGTACTTGGAGCACAGCAATGAGCCCTGTTGCAAAGTATTGCTTCAAAAATTGTAATGACACGCCCCTGTTAAACAGGGGCTGAAAAATGGGGCCTTAGGCACTGGTGCCACAACACTCCAACCCCTCACAGATACTGTACTTGGAGCACAGCAATGAGCCCTATGGCAAATTATTGCTAAAAAAATTGTAATTACACGCCCCTGTAAAACAGGGGCTGAAAAATTGGGCCTTAGCCACTGGTGGCGGCACCCATAAACAAAAATGATCTTCCAAGCTATCATCATCAATCGTATCATTGAGGACTCGGAGGAGGAGGATAGCCAGTCAACATAACAGCACAGGCACTCAGCATCAGCATCAGTCTTGAAGGGATGTGACATGTTAAAATCAATTAGTCTGTTATATCAGCATCAGGTGTGTGGTAGCTGGTGGTGATCCAAGACTGGTTCATCTTGATGAAAGTCAGTCGATCAACCGAGTCGGTGGACAGGCGCACCCTGTGATCCGTGACAAATCCTCCAGCAGCACTGAATGTGCGTTCCGAAAGAACGCTGGATGCAGGACAGGCCAGTAGCTCAATTGCATACTGTGCAAGCTCTGGCCAGTGATCCATCCTCAAGACCCAGTAAGCCAGAGGATTTTCGGTGGGAAAGGTGTCCAAGTCTGACCTTGCCCCTAGATATTCCTGCACCATGTTTATCAGACGCTGGCGATGGTTGCTGGAACCGATCATACTTTGGGGCTGCGGACTAAAGAATTGTCTGAACGCATCGGTCAGACGGCCACCTTCCCCACCGCTCCTTCTTTGACTGGCCGAAGCCTCAGCAACTCGTTGTCCAGGACCAGGAGTTTGTAACCTCCCAGTCTCTGGGAACGCGTTGCACAGACCTTTCTGCAAGGCCTCCCGGAGTTGTCTCATCCTCTGCTCCCTCTGCGACGGTAACATAAGGTCCGCAACCTTACCCTTGTACCGTGGATCAAGGAGAGTGGCCAGCCAGTAATGGTCCCTCTCCTTGATCTGAAGAATACGAGGATCCTTCCGCAGACTTTGCAGGATCAGGGAGGCCATGCAGCGTAGGTTTGCTGAGGCATTCGCTCCGGAGTCCTCTGGGTCACTAAGGACGACATGATCCGCAGCCACCTCCTCCCAGCCACGTACAAGTCCACTGGTTTCTTGGGACTGTAAATCATCCCTAAAAGACTGCTGCTGATGATGCTGAGTGCCAGCCTCCACCTCCATGCTGACACAATCCTCCTCCTCCTCCTCCTCCTCCTCCTCCTCTTCCTGTGCGATGGGTGGGACAGAAGGAACACTGTCTGGGTAAAGGGGGCCTTGAGAGGCAAGGAAGTCCTCCTCTTCCTGCCTCTGTTCTGCCTCAAGTGCCCTGTCCATTATTCCACGCAGCGTGTGCTCCAACAGGTGGACAAGAGGTACAGTGTCACTGATGCATGCACTGTCACTGCTCACCATCCTCGTGGCCTCCTCAAATGGTGCCAGGACAGTGCATGCATCCCTGATCATGCCCCACTGGCGTGGAGAAAAAAAACCAAGCTCCCCTGACCCTGTCCTGGTGCCGTAGTCGCACAGGTACTCATTGATGGCCCTCTGCTGCGTGTGCAGCCGCTGCAGCATGGCCAACGTTGAGTTCCACCTGGTGGGCATGTCACATATAAGGCGGTTCTTGGGCAGGTTCAACTCCTTTTGCAGCTCAGCCAGGCGAGCACTGGCATTATAAGATCTGCGGAAATGCACACAGACTTTCCTGGCCTGCCTCAGGACATCCTGTAAGCCCGGGTACCTGCCCAAGAACCGCTGCACCACCAGGTTAAGGACGTGAGCCACACAGGGCACATGGGTCAGTTGTCCCTGTCGGAGGGCGGAGAGGAGGTTGGTGCCATTGTCGCAAACCACCATTCCTGGCTTAAGCTGGCGTGGCGTCAACCACCTCTCGGCCTGGCCCTGCAGAGCAGACAGGACCTCTGCCCCAGTGTGGCTTCTGTCCCCCAAACACACCAGCGCAAGCACGGCATGGCATCTTTTTGCCTGCGTACTTGCGTAGCCCCGTGAACGGCTACGGAGCACCGCTGGTTCATAGGACAAACCACAGGAAGAGGCCATGGAGGAAGAAGAAGAGGAGGGGGTGGAGGAGAGAGGTGTGTCACAACCAGTAGTAGCATTTTGGAGGCGTGGCGGTGGGACAACCTCCAACACTACTGCACCTTGTCCTGCATCCTTCCCAGCTGCCAAAAGAGTGACCCAATGGGCCGTGAAAGAAAGGTAACGTCCCTGTCCATGCCTGCTGGACCATGAGTCAGCGGTAATATGCACCTTACCGCTGACCGCCCTGTCCAGCGAGGCCAAGACATTGCCTTCCACATGCCGGTAGAGAGCCGGAATAGCCTTCCGTGAGAAAAAGTGGCGTTTGGGAACCTGCCACTGAGGAACCGCACATTGCACAAACTCACGGAAGGGGGCCGAGTCTACCAACTGAAAAGGCAGCAGTTGAAGCGCTAGCAATTTAGCCAAGCTAGCATTCAACCGCTGGGCATGTGGATGGCTGGGAGTGAACTTCTTTCGACGGTCCAGCAGCTGGGGCAGGGAAATTTGCCTGCTAGAATCGGACGTCGGTGTACTGCTAGCAGAGTGGCCGCAAGTACTTGGCTGTGACACACCTAATTCTACACCTTCATTCCTCTCAGTGCATGTTTCAGAGAGGACTGAAGTTATAGTGGGGTTGGAGATCCCAGCTGATGCGGTGCAAGGAGAGGTCCGCTTTGTTCTTTGGTGTGGGTCTTTGAGGTAGGCTTGCCAACGAGCTGCATGGCAGGTCAACATATGTCTGGTCAGGCATGTGGTACCCAAGCGGCTGATGTTTTGGCCACGCGATATACGCTTGAGACATATGTTGCAAACAGCAGCTGTGCGATCTGATGCACTAGCCTCAAAAAAGGCCCACACCAAAGAACTTTTTGAATGACGGGCAGAGGCAGCGCCCTGCACAGGCGGAGCTCTGCGGTGTGATTCCGTCGGTGTACTGCCCTTACGCTGGCCACCAAAGGGCATCCTGCCTCGTTGGAGATGTGCCTCCTCCTCATCCTCCTCCTCCTCCTCTCTCCTATTAGGCACCCACGTGGAGTCAGTGACCTCATCATCCCCTCCCTCCTCATCACTGGAGCCAATCTGGCAGTATGCTGCAGCTGCTGGAACATGACTGCCAGATTGGTGTCCTTCTTGAGCATCCCCTCTGTCTGCTCTCACGCTACTGCCTTCCTCTAGCTGGGTTTCATCATCAGACCCTTCGAAACGCTGGGCATCCTCCTGGAGCATGTACCCAACACTGTGCTGAAACAGTTCGGGGGACTCCTCAGGAGGAGGACATGGTGGGTCTAGGGAAGGAGTGACTGATGATTTGTCTGACATTGATACCAGGGAAGACGACGCTTTGGCAGCTGCTTTTCCAGTACCCTGAGCCTGGGTGAGAGAGGATGAGGAGGAGGAGGAGGGCTTGGTCATCCACTCTACCAAGTCTTCGGCATGATGTGGCTCAACATGTCCAGCTGCCGAAAAGAAGGACAAGCGTGTCCCATGGCCATGTGCTGATGACAGTGCACCGCGTCCACGACCAGCACTGTTGCCCCCAGACACAGAGCCTGCTTGCCCTCTTTTATTGCCTCCTGACTGTCTGCCTCTCCTTGTTTGCCTTCCAGACATTCTAATAGATGGCCTGCAGGGAGATGGGAAAAAAGCAATAAGGGCTACCTTCAGGTGTCCTTCTCTGTCCCTTGAAACAAGGACTTTCACAGTGAAAGAAACTGACACTCTCCCTACCTACAGTTTTCTGTCCCTAGAATAAATGTTTTTTTTTAAGCACAATATAGCACAAGGACAATTCACTCACTGTCCTTACAGGTCCCTGGAAACAAGGACTTGCAGAGTGAAAGAAAAAAAACACTCTCCCTACCTACAGTTTTCTGTCCCTAGAAAAAATGTTTTTTTTAATCACAATATAGCACAAGAACAATTCACTCACTGTCCTTACAGGTCCCTGGAAACAAGGACTTGCAGAGTGAAATAAACTGACACTCTCCCTACCTACAGTTTTCTGTCCCTAGAATAAATGTTTTTTTTAAGCACAATATAGCACAAGGACAATTCACTCACTGTCCTTACAGGTCCCTGGAAACAAGGACTTGCAGAGTGAAAGAAAAAAAACACTCTCCCTACCTACAGTTTTCTGTCCCTAGAAAAAATGTTTTTTTTAATCACAATATAGCACAAGGACAATTCACTCACTGTCCTTACAGGTCCCTGGAAACAAGGACTTGCAGAGTGAAATAAACTGACACTCTCCCTACCTACAGTTTTCTGTCCCTAGAATAAATGTTTTTTTTAAGCACAATATAGCCCAAGGACAATTCACTCACTGTCCTTCCAGGTCCCTGGAAACAAGGACTTGCAGAGTGAAAGAAAAAAAACACTCTCCCTACCTACAGTTTTCTGTCCCTAGAAAAAATGTTTTTTTTAATCACAATATAGCACAAGGACAATTCACTCACTGTCCTTACAGGTCCCTGGAAACAAGGACTTGCAGAGTGAAAGAAACTGACACTCTCCCTACCTACAGTTTTCTGTCCCTAGAAAAAATGTTTTTTTTAATCACAATATAGCACAAGGACAATTCACTCACTGTCCTTACAGGTCCCTGGAAACAAGGACTTGCAGAGTGAAATAAACTGACACTCTCCCTACCTACAGTTTTCTGTCCCTAGAATAAATGTTTTTTTTAAGCACAATATAGCACAAGGACAATTCACTCACTGTCCTTCCAGGTCCCTGGAAACAAGGACTTGCAGAGTGAAAGAAAAAAAACACTCTCCCTACCTACAG
Organism: Rana muscosa; assembly: GCA_029206835.1. Classification (NCBI taxonomy): domain Eukaryota; kingdom Metazoa; phylum Chordata; class Amphibia; order Anura; family Ranidae; genus Rana; species Rana muscosa. The sequence goes on along the minus strand of CM055125.1, from coordinate 304,315,213 downwards.
TTTTCTGTCCCTAGAAAAAATGTTTTTTTTAATCACAATATAGCACAAGGACAATTCACTCACTGTCCTTACAGGTCCCTGGAAACAAGGACTTGCAGAGTGAAATAAACTGACACTCTCCCTACCTACAGTTTTCTGTCCCTAGAATAAATGTTTTTTTTAAGCACAATATAGCACAAGGACAATTCACTCACTGTCCTTCCAGGTCCCTGGAAACAAGGACTTGCAGAGTGAAAGAAAAAAAACAAACACTCTCCCTACCTACAGTTTTCTGTCCCTAGAAAAAATGTTTTTTTTAATCACAATATAGCACAAGGACAATTCACTCACTGTCCTTACAGGTCCCTGGAAACAAGGACTTGCAGAGTGAAAGAAAAAAAACACTCTCCCTACCTACAGTTTTCTGTCCCTAGAAAAAATGTTTTTTTTAATCACAATATAGCACAAGGACAATTCACTCACTGTCCTTACAGGTCCCTGGAAACAAGGACTTGCAGAGTGAAATAAACTGACACTCTCCCTACCTACAGTTTTCTGTCCCTAGAATAAATGTTTTTTTTAAGCACAATATAGCACAAGGACAATTCACTCACTGTCCTTACAGGTCCCTGGAAACAAGGACTTGCAGAGTGAAAGAAAAAAAACACTCTCCCTACCTACAGTTTTCTGTCCCTAGAAAAAATGTTTTTTTTAATCACAATATAGCACAAGGACAATTCACTCACTGTCCTTACAGGTCCCTGGAAACAAGGACTTGCAGAGTGAAATAAACTGACACTCTCCCTACCTACAGTTTTCTGTCCCTAGAATAAATGTTTTTTTTAAGCACAATATAGCACAAGGACAATTCACTCACTGTCCTTACAGGTCCCTGGAAACAAGGACTTGCAGAGTGAAAAAAAAAAAACACTCTCCCTACCTACAGTTTTCTGTCCCTAGAAAAAATGTTTTTTTTTAAGCACAATATAGCCCAAGGACAATTCACTCACTGTCCTTCCAGGTCCCTGGAAACAAGGACTTGCAGAGTGAAAGAAAAAAAAACACTCTCCCTACCTACAGTTTTCTGTCCCTAGAAAAAATGTTTTTTTTAATCACAATATAGCACAAGGACAATTCACTCACTGTCCTTACAGGTCCCTGGAAACAAGGACTTGCAGAGTGAAAGAAACTGACACTCTCCCTACCTACAGTTTTCTGTCCCTAGAATAAATGTTTTTTTAAGCACAATATAGCACAAGGACAATTCACTCACTGTCCTTCCAAGTCCCTGGAAACAAGGACTTGCAGAGTGAAAGAAACTGACACTGTCCCTACCTACAGTTTTCTGTCCCTAGAATAAATGTTTTTTTTAAGCACACTATAGCACAAGCACAAAACACACTGACACTCTCCCTACCTATCCTTCTCTTTCCCTAAACTAAAGGAATCCAGGTTAAGCAAGAAAGAAATAACAGTCACTGTCCCTGCCTATGCTGCTCTATCCCTGCTCCGGAACACACTACACTAGGCCGCCGTGCTGGCGGCCTTTTATAGTGTGGGGCGTGTACTAAACACCCTCAGCAATAATTGGCCACAGGCATCCTGCCTGTGGCCAATCATTGCTCTCCTCGCTGCCGGCGCTGTGATTGGCCAAGCATGCGGGGTCACAGTGCATGCTTGGCCAATCACAGCGCCTGGATGACACTGCGATGGCGTAGTGCATTGTGGGCCATTCGCGTCACTCGAATTTGGCGCGAACGGCCCAAATCGTTCGATCTTCGTCGAACGATCGAACAGCCGATGTTCGAGTCGAACGTATGTTCGACTCGAACACGAAGCTCATCCCTACTAAGCAGTTCCGACGGCCTCCTCGGTCAAACTCAGGGGGTAAAAATCAGGGACAGTCACAGGGTAATAAGAAACCCTGGATCCGAAGAGGTACTAAACCAGCCTCCAAGTCAAGCCTATGAAGGGCTGCCCCCACTCAAACGGGTGGGGGGAAGACTTCAGTTGTTCGCAGAGACCTGGCGGGAGACGATCAAAGACAGATGGGTGCTCTCCGCAGTAACTCTGGGATACAAGTTGGAGTAAAAAGAGTCTCCTCCTTCCCATTTTATGTGGTCAGGCATGCCAAAAGACCCTCTGAAAAGAGGGTCTCTCCTATTGGCGTTAGAACAACTATTGCTCCAAGGAGTAATTATGGAGGTTCCTATGGAAGAGTTGGGGTTGGGTTTCTACTCAAACCTTTTCACAGTCCCGAAACCAAACGGGGACATAAGACCCATATTGGACCTAAAGAGTCTAAACAAATTTCTAAACATCCGGTCCTTCCGGATGGAGTCGATCCGATCGGTCACCGCTGCCCTACAGGGGGAGGAATGGTTAGCCTCGATCGACATCAAAGATGCTTACTTGCATGTTCCCATCTTTCCAGGTCATCAAAAATGTCTACGCTTTGCAGTAGAAGGGCGCCATTTTCAGTTCAGAGCCTTACCATTCGGTCTGGCCAAAGCACCACGAGTGTTCACAAAAATTCTGGCCCCACTGTTGGCCGATCTAAAAACACGAGGTGTAACGATAATGGCATACCTAGATGACCTGTTGTTGATGGACCACTCAGTTGCCAAGCTAGAAGTGGTAATTGTCGATACAATCAAGTATCTAGAATCTCACGGTTGGGTCATCAACCTGGACAAGTCAGCCCTACAGCCAGTGAAAAACCTGGTATATCTAGGGCTACGGCTGGATTCAGACCAGAGGAAGATTTTCTTACCTCTAGACAAGGTATCCTCTTTGAGGGGCTTGGTCCGTCTGCTTTGTGCAAAAAGACAGCCGTCCATACGCCTGTGCATGAGGCTGCTAGGAAAGATGGTAGCATCATTCGAAGCTGTGCCATACACCCAATTCCACTCAAGGAATTTGCAGAGGGCCATATTGTCAGCCTGGAACGGAAAAATTCAGGCTCTAGACTTCCCGATGGCTTTGTCCCCTTCCGTTCGGAAGAGTCTCTGCTGGTGGTTGATCCCCCAGAATCTCCAGAAGGGAAAACCCTTCAGTCCGATATCCTGGAAGGTGGTCACTACAGATGCCAGCCTTATAGGCTGGGGGGCAGTACTGGAGCAATGGTCTCTCCAGGGCAGATGGTCAAATGTAGTAAAAACCCTGCCCATCAATCTCTTAGAGATACGAGCAGCCCGGTATGCCCTAGTAGCCTGGACATCCAAACTCCAAGGGTCCCCTGTCAGAATTCAATCAGACAATGCCACAGCAGTGGCATATATCAATCATCAGGGAGGCACCAGGAGTCGTGCAGCCCAGAGGGAAGTAAGTCACATCCTGGAATGGGCAGAAAAGCATGTCCCATGTATATCAGCTGTCTTCATTCCAGGGGTGGAGAATTGGAAGGCGGACTTTCTGAGTCGCCAACAGTTATGCCCAGGGGAATGGTCCCTTCATCCCGAGGTCTTCCGAGCAATATGTCAGCGGTGGGGAACACCGGATGTAGATCTGCTAGCATCCAGATTCAACGCAAAGGTGGACAGGTTTGTCTCCCGGACAAGGGATCCCCTCGCTTGCGGCTCAGATGCTCTGGTGTTCCCTTGGGATCAGTTCAGACTGATATATGCATTCCCTCCGCTACAATTGTTGCCTCGACTCCTTTGCAGAGTCAGGTTGGAAAAGAAGCCGGTGATCCTGGTGGCTCCAGCGTGGCCCCGAAGGGCCTGGTACGCGGAGATCATAAAAATGTCTGTGGGGAGTCCTTGGACCCTTCCACGTCGTCCGGACCTGCTTTCGCAAGGACCGATATACCACCCTTCCTTACTAACTCTAAGTTTAACGGCCTGGCTATTGAATCCCACATCCTAAAAAAGAGAGGTCTCTCTAACTCTGTGGTATCAACTATAATCAATGCCAGGAAGCCTGTATCCAGGCAGATCTACTATAGAGTTTGGAAGGCGTACATCACTTGGTGCGAGGCCAGAAAATGGCATCCACGTAAGTACGTTATAGGCAGAATTCTGGACTTCCTACAGTGGGCTGTAGACAGGAAGTTTGCCTTAAGTACTATCAGGGGTCAGGTTTCGGCCTTATCAATACTTTTTCAAAGGCCCCTGGCTATGCATTCACTTGTCAAATCCTTTATGCAAGGGGTGCCTCTTATTATTCCACCGATTAAAGCTCCCATATGCCCATGGGATCTAAATTTGGTTCTGTCGGTTCTGCAGAAGCAGCCATTTGAACCTTTGCCGCACATTTCCTTGGTTCTACTCACCAGGAAATTGATATTTTTAGTAGCCATATGCTCGGCTAGAAGAGTGTCGGAATTAGCCGCCATGTCCTGTAAAGAGCCATATCTGGTTATTCATAAGGACAGAGTAGTATTACGTCCTCACCCAGCCTTTCTTCCTAAGGTGGTATCGAGGTTTCACTTGAACCAGGATGTGGTTCTTCCTTCTTTTTTCCCCAAACCGAGCTCGGTAGAGGAAAAGTTATTGCATTCTTTGGATGTAGTAAGAGCAGTTAAAACTTATCTAAAAGCCACGGCTCAGATTCGTAGAACGGATTCTTGTTTGTTCTGCCGGAAGGCCCCAGAAAGGGTCAGGCAGCATCAAAATCTACTTTAGCCAAGTGGATTCGACAGGTCATAATACAAGCCTATGGCTTGAGAAGAAGACCGCCTCCGTTCAAAGTTAGGGCGCACTCCACGAGAGCAGTTGGAACTTCATGGGCAGTGCATCACCAGGCCTCCCTGGCTCAAATTTGTAAGGCCGCAACATGGTCTTCAGTACACACGTTTACTAGGTTCTACCAGGTGGACATTAGAAGTCAGGAGGATATCGCCTTTGGGCGCAGTGTGTTGCAGGCCGCAAAAGATCCTCATGCCTGATGGCGCCCAGCTTATGTATGGTGTAATGACTATGTCGCTCTGTGTCCCGTGATGTATGAACAAGAAAATAGGATTTTTAAAACAGCTTACCTGTAAAATCCTTTTCTTGGAGTACATCACGGGACACAGAGCTCCCACCCCTCTTTTGGGGACACGTATTGCTTTGCTACAAAACTGAGGTGCCCCCGGATGGGAGGGGCTTATATAGGGGAGGGTACTTCCTGTTTTGGAAGTTGCCAGTGCCAGCACCTGAAGGTAATTCTATATAACCCACATAGTAATGACTATGTCGCTCTGTGTCCCGTGATGTACTCCAAGAAAAGGATTTTACAGGTAAGCTGTTTTAAAAATCCTATTATTTTGTAGTAATCACACTACGCCTGCTGTAATTGCTGCAAATGCCTGTTGGTGTAACACACTAGGAAAACACAGCAATAAGGCGTAGCTTCAGGAGTATATTTTGCAGGAATCACACTACGCCTGCTGTAAGTGCTACAAATGCCTGTTGGTGTAACACACTAGGAAAACACAGCAATAAGGCGTAGCTTCAGGAGTATATTTTGCAGGAATCACACTACGCCTGCTGTAAGTGCTGCAAATGCCTGTTGGTGTAACACACCAGGAAAACACAGCAATACGGGCTAGCTTCAGGAGTATATTTTGCAGGAATCACACTACGCCTGCTCTAAGTGCTGCAAATGCCTGTTGGTGTAACACACCAGGAAAACACAGCAATACGGGCTAGCTTCAGGGTGTATAATGTGCAGGAGGCACACTCCGCCCGCTGTAAGTGCTGCAAATGCCTGTTAGTGTAACACACCAGGAAAACACAGCAATAAGGGCTAGCTTCAGGTGTATACTGTGCAGGAGGCTTAGCAACAATGACACTGACACTGTCCCCTGCCTATCCTTCTCTCTTCCTGCACACAAGGTTTATCAAAGAATATGACACTGACACTCTCCCTGCCTATCCTTCTCTCTCCCTGCACACAAGGGTTATTAAAGAATATGACACTGACACTCTCCCTGCCTATCCTTCTCTCTCCCTGCACACAAGGTTTAGCAAAGAATATGACACTGACACTCTCCCTGCCTATCCTTCTCTCTCCCTGCACACAAGGTTTAGCAAAGAATATGACACTGACACTGTCCCCTGCCTATCCTTCTCTCTCCCTGCACACAAGGTTTAGCAAAGAATATGACACTGACACTCTCCCTGCCTATCCTTCTCTCTCCCTGCACACAAGGTTTAGCAAAGAATATGACACTGACACTCTCCCTGCCTATCCTTCTCTCTCCCTGCACACAAGGTTTAGCAAAAAATATGACACTGACACTCTCCCTGCCTATCCTTCTCTCTCCCTGCACACAAGGTTTAGCAAAGAATATGACACTGACACTCTCCCTGCCTATCCTTCTCTCTCCCTGCACACAAGGTTTAGCAAAGAATATGACACTGACACTGTCCCCTGCCTATCCTTCTCTCTCCCTGCACACAAGGTTTATCAAAGAATATGACACTGACACTCTCCCTGCCTATCCTTCTCTCTCCCTGCACACAAGGTTTAGTAAAGAATATGACACTGACCCCTGCCTATCCTTCTCTCTCCCTGCACACAAGGTTTATCAAAGAATATGACACTGACACTCTCCCTGCCTATCCTTCTCTCTCCCTGCACACAAGGTTTAGTAAAGAATATGACACTGACACTCTCCCTGCCTATCCTTCTCTCTCCCTGCACACAAGGTTTAGCAAAGAATATGACACTGACACTGTCCCCTGCCTATCCTTCTCTCTCCCTGCACACAAGGTTTAGCAAAGAATATGACACTGACACTCTCCCTGCCTATCCTTCTCTCTCCCTGCACACAAGGTTTAGCAAAGAATATGACACTGACACTCTCCCTGCCTATCCTTCTCTCTCCCTGCACACAAGGTTTAGCAAAAAATATGACACTGACACTCTCCCTGCCTATCCTTCTCTCTCCCTGCACACAAGGTTTAGCAAAGAATATGACACTGACACTCTCCCTGCCTATCCTTCTCTCTCCCTGCACACAAGGTTTAGCAAAGAATATGACACTGACACTGTCCCCTGCCTATCCTTCTCTCTCCCTGCACACAAGGTTTATCAAAGAATATGACACTGACACTCTCCCTGCCTATCCTTCTCTCTCCCTGCACACAAGGTTTAGTAAAGAATATGACACTGACACTGTCCCCTGCCTATCCTTCTCTCTCCCTGCACACAAGGTTTAGTAAAGAATATGACACTGACACTCTCCCTGCCTATCCTTCTCTCTCCCTGCACACAAGGCTTATCAAAGAATATGACACTGACACTCTCCCTGCCTATCATTCTCTCTCCCTGCACACAAGGTTTAGCAAAAAATATGACACTGACACTGTCCCCTGCCTATCCTTCTCTCTCCCTGCACACAAGGTTTAGCAAAGAATATGACACTGACACTCTCCCTGCCTATCCTTCTCTCTCCATGCACACAAGAATAGCACAAAGAATATCACACTGTCCCTGCCTATCCTTCTCTTTCCCTGCGCCGGAACACACTACACAAGGCCGCCGTGCTGGCGGCCTTTTATAGTGTGGGGCGTGTGCTAAACCCCCTGAGCTATAATTGGCCACAGGCAACGTGCCTGTGGCCAATTATGGCTCTCCTAGCTGCCTGCGCTGTGATTGGCCAAGCATGCGGGGTCACAGTGCATGCTTGGCCAATCACAGCACCGGGATTGCACTGCGATGGCGCAGTGTATTGTGGGCCGTTCGCGTCACTCGAATTTGGCGCGAACGGCCCAAATCGTTCGATGTTCGCCGAACGATCGAACAGCCGATGTTCGACTCGAACGTATGTTTGACTCAAACACCGAGCTCATCCCTAGCAGTAGACTTCAAAGACATTCAGTGTTTCATGTGCAGGCCACCACTCCCTGCTCCCCTCCTTTGCCTCCACACTTACCAGACCAAGATGATTTACTCACGTTGTATAAAAACCGACAGCCTTCGCTCTGTCTCCACTGCTAGGGCTTTGGATGGACAGGTGTTCCTCTATCTTGATTCGTTATGCATCACTGGTTTGTGGGAGAAAAATGCAGTTATGGTTACTGGGAGGAAAGGAATGCTTTCAAATTAATGGGAGGAAAAATATCCCTAGCATCGGTGGTCTAAAAAAAAGAACTGGCATAAGTGGTAGCACCTTCTGTTTGCTTTTCTCTCTGCTGTTCTTTTTTTTTCCCCCATTTTGGATAGCATAAGAGTAGTGTTAAAAACCCTGTCAAGTTTTTTTGACAAATGTGTCACATTGGAGAAATGTCCCTTCACTTCCTGTCCCATAGCCACAACAGGAAGTGAGAGGAAATCCCTCCAAAACTGTGGGGAATGCTGTCACTAAGGTCACCAGGATTGTGTGCCTGTTGGAAGATTTCCTCTCTATTCCTGTTCTGGAGACGAACCAAAAGTTTGAAATTTTCATTACTTTCACTTTTAGCCCCCATTCACATCAGGCCCTTTTGACATGCGATTTGACATGTCAAATCACCGCCTATTGCCAGCAACGGCACCGACCAAATCGGTGCAACGACTACTTTGCGATGCCACACTGATTCCCAAAAGTAGTTCCTGCACTACTTTTGGTGACTTTGGGGGTGATTTCAATAGACATCTGTGTAGGAACCCGCACAGATGTCTCTGAAATTGCTCCCGAAGTCGGACTGAAATGCGGGTTTGAAATCATGCAAGTTCAACTGAACTTGAACGATTTCAAACCCACCTTCAGTATGAACCCAGGCTTAATGATAATAGTAAACATGACAATTAGAGAAGGTGAATCTCCTTAACGAGGCAGAGAGCGCAATAAAACCTGACAGGTGTTATAATCTCTCTCCACTTTATCCGAAACTAAACAAAAATAAAAAAGCGTTGCCTTTAGTTATATTTTAAGCATTCATAATTTTTTTTTTTTAATTAAGATAATAAACATGTTATAATTAACCTGCTCTGTGCAACATTGCACACAGCAAATCAGAACATCGACCTCTGGGGTGTCCCCCACAAGTGCTGTCTGCTCTTCTGTGGCTGCTCCCATAGCAGACCACTTGCTATGGGAGCAGACGCACAGGTTCGATGCCGGGCTGTGTGCATCCATAGACACACACAGCACTGCTCGGACCCGCCTCCCCTGCTCTCTCCTAACAGGACTTGATTGAGAGCAGCAGGAGTCAATGGCTGCCTCAGTCCCAGGAGAGAAGTGATGCAGCCATGCACAATGCTGGATCGATTGGGGTAAGTATTTAGTGAGTTGGGGGAGCACAGCAAGTTGTAAAATGTTTTTTTACCTTATTGCAAAGGAATTTGTTTTTTGTTTTAGTTTTAGCTTTAGAACCATTTTAAATTTTTAGTTAAATTAGTTAAATTAGTTAAATTGTTAGTTCACCTTTACAGAAAATCTGTACAGGTTACCTAACACTGGACCCCTCCCCACCCCCGTGGTCCTTGCTGTATCTACCTCCCACAATCCTGAGCTGTCAAGACTCCCCCAAGCTGCTCCATCGATCTGGGAAGTTGAAATCCCTGCTGCTTTCTCTCGTTTCTGTCCAGCTCTGCAAGATTGACCAGCAATAGATCCAAGGGGGACATGCAAGGAAAATAAAAAACAGCATTTTAGCTTGCACATGATTGGATAATAAAATGAGCTTCCTCTCATTTCAGATCTACCCCTCAGATTTACAGCGACTGCCTTTCAGTGCAATTTCAAGTGCACTTTGCACTTGTCGTTTGCACTTGAAGTGCAAAGTGGATTTGCCTTTAGTAAATAACCCACATTGTGCACAATGGAGAGTCTATATATTCTTGAACTGTAACATCCCCCTGTAAGCAGTATCAGAGCATGCATCTGAACTAACTGTGATTCAATAAGTATGCTTCCAATGTGTCCATTACTAAATGGCTGACCTTGTGATAATGCTCCACAGTCAGAGCAATGAGCAGTGAAAGAGTTAACTTCTTTAAGCACATCACTGACACTTGCACAGGAGGGAAATGTGTAGATCTGAAATATTTGGCTGTGTAACCGCTTAAAGACACCCCATAAATTAGAAGGTTTTCCTGAAAACCTATTAGTCCATGTTCCCATAACCACATCTATCTTACGGATCCTCTTCCCCACATTTGGCATGTAATCCTCCTTGTATTCCCAGGACCAATGGAGATTTGATGTTGTAATTTATGGACTGACTGCTGATTTATAGCAGCAGACCCTAAACCATTTAGGTACTGCTAACATTTCTATTAGCGCCAGCCTCACAGGGGATGAATTCGGTATGTGGTTTGTTGAGATCATTTAAGCTCTAGAAAACTGTCAGTTTGTAGAGAACCCATATTATCTTGCATATTTCAAACAGAAATAAATTACAAACATATATTATACCATAGTAGCGGTTTGTGTGCTGTACACCAGTGTTATGTCTTCCTGGGCTCCAGGTATGAGCACAGGTAGATTCAACAATAACAATTTAATGTGGTATTAAACACAAAAACAAAAAAAGAGTATATATAAAAGCTATTTGTCCTGTGAAATTGCATATACATTCATTATATGCGAATTGGGGCAAAAACAAACACTATGGGGGGGGGGGGGGATTTACTAAAACTGGAAAACTCTGAATCAGGTGCAGCTGTGCATGGTAGCCAAATGGCTTCTAACTTCAGCTTGTTCCAATTAGGATTTGACATTTAAACCTGATCGATCTATCTATCTATCTATCTATCTATCTATCTATCTATATATATCTAAGGCGATACCCTCAGTTTAAGAGGGCTGCTTGTTTGTTTTGGGCCTTGTAATGCACCGCTGTCAACCCCTGGCAATGGGCTCTAACCTCGCGTGGCACAGTTAGGAAAGGGGAAAGATGGTAACTGTACTATATCTATACCGTTATATGGCACAACCCCTTTATCCCCCAGCGCAGTAATTGACACTGACAACCAAATTACTTAACTATAACTTTTTACTATTGGTAAAAGTATAAAAGGTAATTAGTATACAATATCTCATGCAGATCCTTGCAATATAGGTGTACACATCAAAAGGGTATAACATTCAGCAATGCAATGATAGTATAATAACCCCGCTGCAGCTATCCTCCCTCGTGAGCAAAAAATGGCGCCCAGCAATGTCCCACACTACCCAGTCAGGTCTGACTATAACTTGGGGTATAGTTTGTTGAAAAATCTTCGCTAGCAAAACTCAGTGGTGCACATAAAGAACAAACTGTAATCCAAAAGGCGTAGCGATGATCGCTAACTTAGTAAAGCTGGAGAAACTAATAAACTCAGTTCAGCAGACAGTCTCTCCAGAATATAACTGTAATCACTGAAGGGCCTAGGCAAAGTTAGTAGGCAACAAAGTTAATCAGATGCGGTTCTGAGCTGGCGCTCTCTCACCCGATCGGACCGACTCCTGTCCGGTACCTCCGCTACTGTGAGTCGCTTCACAGTGCCCACGATGCGCCGGGTCTTCGGTCCTCCAGAAGATAGTGGCACCTCAGGTGGATCGGATGCTCCGCAGGCTCTTCGGTGGAGCGGAAGGCTCTCTGGAACAAATGCAAGGCCCAGGCTTCAGGCCTTGCACGCGCAGCAGGTAAGTGCAGGGATCCTCTTACAGGGAGGGCGGCGTCCAAAGAGAAAGAGAGAGGCTCCTCATCTCCCTTTTAAAGTCCACCCCAGCAGTCCTTGCGCAGGGAATTGCACCCTGGGTGCCGCAAAGCGTGCTGGGAACTGTAGTCTGTGGGTAGGAAATGATACACCGCTACACACTCCCCCCACTTGAAATCTTTGGTCCCCAAAGACAGTATCAACAGTAGGAAAATACAAATACAATTTGTCACGGCGCCGCGTGTCCGCCTAGTCCCGGCGCGCGCCTGCCTAACCATGGTGCCGCGCATCCTTGTGCGCGCATGCGCATCAAAGCGTCTATTTCCCTGATAGTGCCCCACCCCCAAGGGGCAGCATCTGGATGCCCATGCGTGCCCATTTTTCGGGGTGACTGCTGCGGAATCTCTGTATAAGCCTCGGGGCGTGTACATAACTTGCAGGCTCCCAAGAGTTCTCTTCTGCAGAATATCCCTTCCATTTAATTAAAAACTGAATTGTCCTACCTCTCCGTCGACAGTCAAGAATGGACTCCACCTCGAATTCTGTTTCGTCTCCAACCAGGACTGGAGGCGGAGGTACCTCTTCTCTTCCTGGAAAAGAACTAGAGATGGCATGTTTAAGCAATGACACATGAAACACGGGATGAATTCTATAAGTTTCAGGTAGAGCAAGTTCAAAGGCTACAGGATTGATCTCCCGTTTAATTTCAAAAGGACCAACAAACTTTGGCCCCAGTTTCCGGGACGGACATGGCAATTTAAGGTTGACTGATGACAGCCAGACTTTGTCCCCAACTTTATAGGTGGAATCTCCTCTTCTCCTTCTGTCATAATGTTTTTTGTAAGCTTCTTGGGCTTTCTTCATTGTGTCCCGGAGAGTCTGGTAATTTGCCTGAATGAAGTTTATTCTGTCCTGGACTGCCGGAACTGAGGATTCGGGGATGGTATTGGTTAAGAAAGATGGGTGGAAGCCATAATTTGCCCAGAATGGTGACTGGTTGGTTGCGGTGTGTACAGAGTTATTATATGCGAATTCCGCACAAGGCAAAAGTGAGAACCAGTCATCCTGAGAAAAGGAACAAAAACACCGCAAATATTGTTCAAGCGTTTGATTAGTTCTTTCAGTCTGGCCGTTGCTTTGTGGGTGGTAGGCTGTGGAAAAACAAGTCTCGATGGATAATGATTTGCAGAGGTTCCTCCAGAATTTAGAGGTGAATTGCACACCTCTGTCAGACACGATGTTGTCCGGTAAGCCATGCAGTCTGACTATCTCCTTTATAAAGACTTTTTCTGTGTCCGTAGCAGACGGTGTGCCCATCATTGGTACGAAATGTGCCATCTTGGAGAGTCGGTCTACTACAACCAAGATGGTTGTGAAATTTTCCGAGGGTGGCAGATCTACTATAAAGTCCACAGAAATGTTTTTCCACGGTTGTTCAGGGACTGGTAGTGGTCTCAACAGACCAAGATTTAGCGTTGGACCCCTTGTTCCGTTGGCAAGTCATACAGGAATTTACATATTCCTTGCAGTCAGACCTCAGAGTAGGCCACCACAAGGATCAATAAACGAGCTCAGTTGTCTTCCGGACCCCAAAGTGACCGGCTAGCTGGTGGTCGTGAAAGGTCTTTAGAACCTGAACCCTGACCTGCTGAGGGACGAAGATCTTGTCTTGGTGCCACAGAAGCTGTCATGTACCTGGGTGTATTTGAACCGGGATCTTCCTGGTCCCGAGGCTGCAGCCTTGCCTGTTGCGCTACTGAGCAGATCTGGACTTTTGGAAATGTCCTCTCAGTGTTAAACATTATCTCGGACTCACTAGCCCCACCTGCTGCCAGCTGTGGACAATTTTCAATCAAAGCAGCCCTTAAAAACGAAGTGATGCTATCTCTCAGCGCCCGTTTGTGTGGAATAGCTCCCTGGGTGTTGTGACTGCTTTTTGATCCTGATTTTCGTGTTGAACTTCTGCCTGAATTCCTGACTACTCTCCAGCCTGCTGATTTTGTACTTCACTGCCAGCTCGTGTATGACCTTTGCCTGCCTGACCACTCTCTGGATTTCGATCGTGTACCATTTTGCCTGATCTGTTGCCAACCTAATCTGCCTGACTACGTTTTCGCCTGAATCCTCAGCACACAAGTTCCACTTCGGACACTACCTATCACAGGTACCTTACATTACAAACGGGCCACAATGACAGTGGACCCTGCTGAGATTGTTAAGGCGATTTCACGTCAGGGACAATTGATTGGAGCTCATGAACAGCATCTTTCTTCCCTGGACGCCAAGTTAGATGAACTTTGTACTATGCTTAAATCTTGTTTGCCTGCTTCCTCTGCAATGGTCCAGACTCTGGATCCTACTCCTGCTACGATCCAACCCACCTCTTCTGTACCACCCAAACTTCCTATGCCTGACAAATTTGGTGGTGATACTGAGGACTGCAGAGGCTTTTTAAATGTTTGCCGTTTGCATTTCCGCAACAACCCTGGGACCTTTAGCACTTCTTCTGCCAAAGTGACTTTTGTAATTTCCTTGTTAAAGGGGAAGGCCCTGGCCTGGGTCTCTCCTTATCTGGAACGCAATGATCCTGTGCTGCAAGATGCTGACAAATTTCTGGCTTCTCTCCAGACTGTATTTGACAAGCCAGATAGAGCTTCTGCAGCTGAGTACTCACTCTTGGACATGCAACAAGGCACCAGGTCTGTGGCACAATATGCTATTGAGTTTCGTACCCTTGCTGCTGAGACTACTTGGGACTCAAGGGCATTACGTGCAGCCTTCCGAAAAGGTCTTGCAGATCGCATCAAAGACGAATTAGTCTATAAGGATTCCCCAGAAGACCTAGAGAAATTCATAGAGCTCTGTGTTCGTCTGGATGTCCGGTATCATGAAAGGTGCCAAGAGAGACTTAGAACTCGCAAGTTTCCTCGGCCAGTCTACCGTTTGGCCCCTAACTTCCAAGCACCACCTCAGCCAGAACCTGAAATCTCAGTTGAACCCCAGACACCTGTGGAACCCATGGATGTAAGCCGTCTCCACCTAAATGAGTCTGAGAAACAAAGGAGGCGTGCATTGGGCCTATGCCTATACGGTGGACTTAAAGGACATTTATTATCTGTCTGCCCTTCCCGTCCAGTAAAAGGCAGGGTCTAACCAGTGTTGGAGGAGCTGGCTTAGACCTTACAGGTATATCCTCCAAGACCAAGATTACCATTCCTGCAATTATCCATTTACCCTCTAAACTTGTCTCCTGTGAGGCTTTTGTGGATTCTGGAGCTGCTGGCATATTCTTGGACTACACTTTTGCTAAAAAAAATAATATCCCATTTGTTCCAAAATCTAGACCCCTGAACATTACCACCGTGAATGGACAACCCTTGGGAGATGGCATTGTAAAATTTGAGACTATAACAATCACCCTTCAGGTAGGCGTACTCCACAAAGAGGAAGTTGTCTTGTCTCTTATTGATTCTCCACTTCTGCCTGTTATCCTTGGTTACCCATGGTTACAACAACATAACCCTTCTTTTGATTGGGAAAATGGAGAACTAACCTCTTGGGGGTCGTTCTGTCATTCAAACTGTTTGTCTCAACCCAAAAGACTTTCTGCTTGTATGTTGGCTTCCGTGGCCGTCCCACCTACCTTGCCTCATGAATACCATGCGTTTGCAGATGTATTTTGCAAGCAAAAGGCAGAGGTTTTACCTCCACATCGTTCTTTTGACTGTGCAATTAAATTGATTCCTGGAGCACCTCTTCCCAAAGGAAGGACCTATCCCCTGTCTTTGCCTGAACAAAAATCCATGGAGGAATACGTAAAAGACAACTTGGAAAGAGGTTTTATCCGACCCTCTTCTTCTCCAGTAGGGGCAGGTTTTTTCTTTGTTGAAAAAAAAGATGGGGGTCTTCGACCATGCATAGACTATCGAGGGTTAAATCAAATCACTGTAAAAGACTCCTACCCTTTGCCTCTCATTCTTGAACTGTTTGATGTACTTAAGGGGGCTGTTATCTTCTCCAAGCTAGACCTACGAGGGGCTTATAATCTAATTCGAATTAAAGACGGGGACGAGTGGAAGACAGCATTCAACACTCGTAATGGACATTTTGAATATCTGGTTATGCCATTTGGGTTGTGTAACGCCCCTGCTGTCTTCCAACGTTTCATGAATTAAATTTTTCATGATTTCAGCAACAGTTTTGTGATCATCTACTTGGACGACATTTTAATCTTTTCCAAGACTCATCTAGAGCACATCTCGCATGTAAAGCAGGTATTGCAACGACTGAGAGAAAACCATCTTTACGCGAAGATTGAGAAATGCAGTTTCCATCAAAGCCGTATTCCTTTCCTTGGATACATTATAAGTGCTGCCGGTTTCCAAATGGACCCTCAAAAACTTTCCGCTGTCTTGCAATGGCCCCAACCGACCACTTTAAGAGGGCTCCAAAGCTTTCTAGGGTTTGCAAATTACTACAGACGCTTCATCAAAGGTTTTGCCTCCATTGCGGCCCCCCTTACTGCTATGACTAAGAAAGGTACAAATTGCAAGGTATGGTCCTCAGAAGCAGAATCGGCTTTCCAGCAATTAAAAGACATGTTCAGCAAAGCTCCAATTCTTCAGCATCCAAATCCCGATCTCCAGTACATAGTTGAGGTTGATGCCTCTGAGGTAGGAGCAGGTGCCGTGCTCTCCCAGAGACAGCCTAAGTCTGGTAGAATCCATCCAGTAGCATTTTTTTCTAGAAAGTTTTCTCCAGCGGAGATGAATTACGATGTTGGGAATCGAGAACTACTGGCCATCAAATTGGCATTGTCTGAATGGCGACATCTTCTGGAAGGGGCTCCCAAACCTTTTTCTATCCTCACTGACCATAAAAACCTACTGTACCTTCAGACTGCAAGACGTTTGAACTCACGTCAGGCTCGATGGGCTCTGTTTTTCTCCCGTTTTAATTTTGTTCTTTCTTATGTTCCTGGGCATAAAAACAAGAAAGCCGATGCTCTTTCCAGACAGTTTGCTACCTCTGAAGAAGACCAACCTACCGAGCAGTATATAATCCCACCTCACAAAATTGTCGCACAGATCTCTACGGCTCTTTCCCAACAGTTACAAGAAACCCAGAATTGTGTTCCCCAAGGCTTGAAGATACCACCAGGTCGCCTGTTCGTAGCCCCTAGCCTCAGAAAACCTGTACTCCTCTGGGCACATGATGGTGTTTTATCTGGTCATCCTGGTGTCACCATCACTCTTAAGACCTTTCACTCTCTACCTCACATCACCCTCAAACAGATGGTCAAACCGAACGCATGAACCAGACCCTAGAAACCTATCTTCGACATTATGTCAATGCCTTACACTCCAACTGGTCTGAGTATTTGCCTTTAGCTGAGTTCGCCATTAATTCCCGTTGGCACAGTGCTCTTCATACCACACCATTCTACGCAGCCCTAGGCTATCACCCTCAGACTTTTCCCCTACTTCAGCCTTCTTCTGGTGTACCAGCAGCAGATCAGCGGGTTAAAAATATTCTGCTACATTGGAAAAAGATTTGCTTATTACTACGGAAGTCAGCAGGCAAGTATGCACTTTTTTCCAACAAACGAAGACGCCATATACCTCCATATGTGGTGGGGGACAGAGTTTGGCTATCAACCAAATATGTGAGACTGAAACAACCTTCTACCAAATTGGGCCCTCGATTCATTGGTCCTTACAGAATTATTGCTCGAGTCGGGCCAGTCTCCTATCGGTTGAAATTACCCTCCTCTCTCCGGATTCATCCTGTGTTCCACGTTTCCCTCCTCAAAAAAGCAATTTTCAATCGCTACTCCAGAACGCAACAGCTACCTCCTCCTGTTCTTGTTGATGGACAAAATGAGTTTGAAGTCTCCAAGATTCTTGATTCTAGAAGACAGGGTCGTGGCCTTCGGTATCTGGTTCATTGGAAGGGATATCCTGTCACAGACCGTTCCTGGGTTCCAGCCAAAGATCTGCATGCCCCTTCTCTTATTCGAGACTTCCATGCCTCCTTTCCCACTAAGCCCCGCTAAGCCCCCGGAGGGGTCCACTGGGGAGGGGGCCCTGTCATGTACCTGGGTGTATTTGAACCGGGATCTTCCTGGTCCCGAGGCTGCAGCCTTGCCTGTTGCGCTACTGAGCAGATCTGGACTTTTGGAAATGTCCTCTCAGTGTTAAACATTATCTTGGACTCACTAGCCCCACCTGCTGCCAGCTGTGGACAATTTTCAATCAAAGCAGCCCTTAAAAAGGAAGTGATGCTATCTCTCAGCGCCCGTTTGTGTGGAATAGCTCCCTGGGTGTTGTGACTGCTTTTTGATCCTGATTTTCGTGTTGAACTTCTGCCTGAATTCCTGACTACTCTCCAGCCTGCTGATTTTGTACTTCACTGCCAGCTCGTGTATGACCTTTGCCTGCCTGACCACTCTCTGGATTTCGATCGTGTACCATTTTGCCTGATCTGTTGCCAACCTAATCTGCCTGACTACGTTTTCGCCTGAATCCTCAGCACACAAGTTCCACTTCGGACACTACCTATCACAGGTACCTTACAGAAGCCCCTCCTGATTTCTTAAAGAGGAGCTTTCTTCCTCAGTGCACTGAGTAGATGCCTGCTCAATTGAAGTCCTTAAATCAGGCTGTAACAAAAGAAAGTTTTGAGAAGACAGGATTGTACTGGGTGAGATTTCCTTAGGGGTATCCGGAAACATTTGAGATAAGGCGTCAGCCTTCCCATTCTTCAACCCTGGCCAGTAGGTAATATGGAAATTAAACCTAGAAAAGAACAAGGCCCATCGAGCCTGTCGGGGTCTCAACCGTTTGGCCGTGCGGAGTAATTCTAAATTCTTATGATCTGTGAAGATCAAGATAGGATGGGTGGCACCTTCAAGGAAGTATCTCCATTCCTCCAAGGCGGTCTTAATTGCTAAAAGTTCACGATCCCCTACGTCATAATTCTTTTCTGGCTGACTCATCTTCCGTGAAGAGAAGGCCACGGGGTGAAGCAGTGCTTTAAGACCCTGACGTTGAGATAGTACTGCTCCTGTGGCCACCTCCGAAGCATCGACTTCCAGGACATAAGGTAGAGCAGGGTCTGGATGCTGTAAGACTGGTGCTGAGGTAAAGAAAGATTTGAGTTGATCGAAGGCGGCTTGTGCTGCTTCAGACCAAAAGAACTTGGTATGTTGGCGGGTTATCTGAGTGATAGGTGAAACAATGGTGGAAAAGTTCTTCTGTAAAAGTTGGCGAAGCCAATGAATCTCTGGCCACCCTTCTTGTCGGAAGGTGCTGGCCACTCCAGGATAGCCTTAACCTTCTGAGGATCCAAAGCTATTCCACCAATGGTGATGATGAGCCCCAAGAATTGGATTGACGTCTTCTCGAACTCACATTTTTCGGCTTTAGCGTACAGACCGTGAATCCTGAGGATGCTCAGCACCTTTTTTACGTGCGTTCTGTAAAGTTCCAGAGAGGCGGAGAATACAAGAATGTCGTCGAGGTAGACGACAACGAAGTGGTCTAGGTACTCCCGGAAAATGTCATTTATGAAATATTGAAATGTGGCTGGGGCATTGCACAGTCCAAATGGCATTACTAGATATTCGAAATGCCCGAATCTTGTTCTGAATGCTGTCTTCCACTCGTCCCCTTCCCGTATGCGGATTAGGTTGTAAGCTCCGCGTAGATCGAGCTTGGTAAAGATGCGGGCTGTGCGAAATCTCTGGAAGAGTTCGGGGATGAGGGGGAGCGGATAGCGGTTTTTAAGGGTAACCTTGTTTCGTTCCCTGTAGTCCACACAGGGTCTTAACGTCTTGTCCTTCTTCTCAACGAAGAAGATACCGGCACCGGCAGGGGATGAGGACGGGCGGATAAACTTTTTCTCAAGGTTTTCATCTATATATTGCCTGAGTGTCTCAAGTTCAGTTTCAGAAAGAGGAAAAATCTGTCCGAACGGAATCTCTGCTCCTGGCAGCAACTCGATGGGGCAATCATAAGAACGATGTGGGGGTAGAGTATCGGCTTTCTTCTTGTCGAAGACATCTAGGAAGTCCTGATAGGCTGCAGGTATACTATGGTCCACACTAGGCGTAGTTTGAACGGACAAACAACTGGGAGCGTTCTTGGATACAGGAACAAGACAATGTTGCTGGCAGTAGTAAGAGGTGAAGAGTACTTCCTTTTTGGACCAATCAACCTGAGGATTGTGCGCCTGGAGCCATGGGATTCCCAGAATGACAGGGAATAGAGGAGAGCTCAATACGTCAAAACGTAGGAATTCCTGATGGCCTGAATTGATAGAGGTCAGGATAGGGGCAGTTTCTAGAGTGACGTGCCCGGAGCTGGGCATTGAGCCATCGGCCAGGTGAACGGTCAGCTTTTGCTTCTTCTGATAAAGAGGAATAGTAAGTGTTTTTGCCAGGGCTAGATCCAGAAAGCAACTACACGCCCCGGAGTCGAGTATTGCCTGGAGATGGATTTCTTCTCCTGCCAGCTGTAATGTGATCTGAAGAGCAACATGAGCGGAGGAAGACTTGGATACTTGACAATAGACAGGCGTACGGGGAAATCGTTTCCCAGGTCTTATGGGGCAATTGTCTATGTAGTGTCCCAAGCCCCCACAGTAGAAGCAAAGGTTCGCCCGTCGGCGGCGGAGTTTCTCCTCTGAAGATAATTCTGGACGACCAGGCTAACATGCATGGAATTAGACATGGGGAGTGCTTCAGATCGTATCCGAGCAGGTCGGGAGGTTTGCATGCGTTCAGACTGGCGTTCACGTAGGCGTCTATCAAGCTTAATTGTGAGTTGAATGAGACCTTCTAGAGTTGAAGGGGTCTCTACTCTGGCTAGTTCATCCTTGAGGGAATCGGACAGCCCCAACCGATACTGAAAACTTAAGGCTGCCTCATTCCAACCTGAATCTGTGGCCCATGTGTGGAATTCCACCGTGTAATCCTTTGCAGGGCGATGGCCTTGCCGTAAGGCATGCAGAGTAGCCTCAGCAGTGGCTACCCGCAAGGGGTCGTCATATAACCGAGCCATGGCTTTAAAGAACTGTTCCACAGAGTCTATAGCAGGGTCTTTCTGTTCCAATAGGCCATGGGCCCATAATTGTGGGTCACCATTTAGCAGTGAAATGAAGAACCCCACTTTTATTGATTCAATGGAAAAAGTCAGTGGCTGCAAGTCCAGGTACAGATAACAGGCGTTTCTAAAGGCCCTGAACTTCTTCCGATCGCCAGACAAGCATTCAGGTGTGGGTACTCGTGGCTCTGGAGAGGACATCACCACAGTAGGAGGAATTACAGGTGAGCTGTCTGAGGAAGAATCCGGGACGTTGGAGACCTGTGTGGTTGGTGGATGCAGCAGGCGGGCCTCTAATCGGGAGTGTCCCTCCCAAAGTCTCTGGATGGCCTGAGAGAGAGCCGTGACGTGCTGGTTAACGGCTTCCAGGGGGGAGACACCTCCGTCTGCCTCTGACATGGCTGGTGTATACTGTCAGGAACTTGGTAGGAGGCCGAGATGCTATGAGGGCTCCCCTTGCGGCCGAGTGCAGCACACCACTGGAGGTGACACAGCAGGTGTGGTGCCCACAGAAGCACGGGTGCCTGGTAGCTGGAACTGGAGACAGGCGTGCTTGGATGGTCCAGGAAGCAGGGACCGGTGGACAGACTTGATAATGGAGTCGGGAGCCAAGCCAGGGGTCAACACAGGAAGTCAGTCCAGGATCAGATGCAGGAATCAGGCAGAGGGAAGTCAGATGCAAGCCAAGGATCAAGCCAGGGGGTCAGAAGGATCAGGTCAGGACAAGCCGAGTCGGTATCAGGAACAGCAGATTCACAGGACACAGGAACGCAGACAAGCTGAAGATACACCAGCGATGCGCCACTGTCAGCAGTGAGTTTAAATAGGCCGGGCATCCATCACGCTGGGCGTGCGCCATTGCGCATGTGCGTGCGCATCGTCATGGCGCATGTGCGTGCGCATCGTCACGGCGCCGCGCGTCCGCCTAGTCCCGGCGCGCGCCTACCCAACCATGGTGCCGCGCATCCTTGTGCGCGCATGCGCATCAAAGCGTCTATTTCCCTGATAGAGCTTGTCCTGCCCACAGGTTACATCAATGGGGTTGACCTGCCTAACTGTGCCAGAAAGTGAGCTGGGGTTGCCTTCCACCAAATGCACAGTGGAGGGACCAGGTGTTGGTAATGTCCTTCGAGCAGTGGCTAGTGTTTCCTCAGAATTTTCCCCCATCTGGGTGTAGATTAACTTCCGAGGAGGGCGAATGGTTCTCTTGGCTCTCTGTTCTCTTGGGGTGACTGTTTCATCCGCCACAGGCTCTTTTTCTGGAGTAGGTACACTGGGTTCCAATGCTTCCGATACAGCCAAATCAGGTGCAGGAAGGTGTTGAGAGTAATCTTGATGATCAGCAGAAGGTGACCATGTGGCATCTTCCCACTCTCCAGACAGAGGGCTAGATGGAACAAACTCAGTGGCTTCCACATTCAATGTACTATCCACAGTACCTTCAGAGGGTGGAAGATCTGAAGACATGGGCCCTGGGGCCGGAGAGGGCCACAATCATCCAAACACTTCTTCTTCGCTCTGTTCAGAGACCTCCATTTCTCCAGACTGACATACCTGAGACCGAGTGTTTGGCCTAGGTGTATCCAAGCTTGATGATGGCCCAGGGAAATCTTCTACAGGAGTAGGGATGAGCTTCGTGTTCGAGTCGAACATACGTTCGACTCGAACATCGGCTGTTCGATCGTTCGACGAAGATCGAACGATTTGGGCCGTTCGCGCCAAATTCGAGTGACGCGAACGGCCCACAATGCACTACGCCATCGCAGTGTCATCCAGGCGCTGTGATTGGCCAAGCATGCACTGTGACCCCGCATGCTTGGCCAATCACAGCGCCGGCAGCGAGGAGAGCAATGATTGGCCACAGGCAGGATGCCTGTGGCCAATTATTGCTGAGGGTGTTTAGTACACGCCCCACACTATAAAAGGCCGCCAGCACGGCGGCCTAGTGTAGTGTGTTCCGGAGCAGGGAAAGACAAGCATAGGCAGGGACAGTGACATTTATTTCTTTCTTGCTTAACCTGGATTCCTTTAGTTTAGGGAAAGAGAAGGATAGGTAGGGAGAGTGTCAGTGTGTTTTACTGTGCGAGTCCTTGTTTCTAGGGACAAAGAAGGAAAGTGAGGGGAATTCTCCTTGTGCTATAGTGTGCTTTAAAAAAACATTTTTTCTAGGGACAGAAAACTCTAGGTAGGGAGAGTGTCAGTTTCTTTCACTGTGCGAGTCCTTGTTTCTAGGGACAAAGAAGGAAAGTGAGGGGAATTCTCCTTGTGCTATAGTGTGCTTTAAAAAAACATTTTTTCTAGGGACAGAAAACTCTAGGTAGGGAGAGTGTCAGTTTCTTTCACTGTGCGAGTCCTTGTTTCTAGGGACAAAGAAGGAAAGTGAGGGGAATTCTCCTTGTGCTATAGTGTGCTTTAAAAAAACATTTTTTCTAGGGACAGAAAACTCTAGGTAGGGAGAGTGTCAGTTTCTTTCACTGTGCGAGTCCTTGTTTCTAGGGACAAAGAAGGAAAGTGAGGGGAATTCTCCTTGTGCTATAGTGTGCTTTAAAAAAACATTTTTTCTAGGGACAGAAAACTCTAGGTAGGGAGAGTGTCAGTTTCTTTCACTGTGCGAGTCCTTGTTTCTAGGAAAAAAGAAGGAAAGTGAGGGGAATTCTCCTTGTGCTATAGTGTGCTTTAAAAAAACATTTTTTCTAGGGACAGAAAACTCTAGGTAGGGAGAGTGTCAGTTTCTTTCACTGTGCGAGTCCTTGTTTCTAGGAAAAAAGAAGGAAAGTGAGGGGAATTCTCCTTGTGCTATAGTGTGCTTTAAAAAAAAAAAATTTCTAGGGACAGAAAACTCTAGGTAGGGAGAGTGTCAGTTTCTTTCACTGTGCGAGTCCTTGTTTCTAGGAAAAAAGAAGGAAAGTGAGGGGAATTCTCCTTGTGCTATAGTGTGCTTTAAAAAAACATTTTTTCTAGGGACAGAAAACTCTAGGTAGGGAGAGTGTCAGTTTCTTTCACTGTGCGAGTCCTTGTTTCTAGGAAAAAAGAAGGAAAGTGAGGGGAATTCTCCTTGTGCTATAGTGTGCTTTAAAAAAAAAAAAATTCTAGGGACAGAAAACTCTAGGTAGGGAGAGTGTCAGTTTCTTTCACTGTGCGAGTCCTTGTTTCTAGGAAAAAAGAAGGAAAGTGAGGGGAATTCTCCTTGTGCTATAGTGTGCTTTAAAAAAACATTTTTTCTAGGGACAGAAAACTCTAGGTAGGGAGAGTGTCAGTTTCTTTCACTGTGCGAGTCCTTGTTTCTAGGAAAAAAGAAGGAAAGTGAGGGGAATTCTCCTTGTGCTATAGTGTGCTTTAAAAAAAAAAAAATTCTAGGGACAGAAAACTCTAGGTAGGGAGAGTGTCAGTTTCTTTCACTGTGCGAGTCCTTGTTTCTAGGGACAAAGAAGGAAAGTGAGGGGAATTCTCCTTGTGCTATAGTGTGCTTTAAAAAAACATTTTTTCTAGGGACAGAAAACTCTAGGTAGGGAGAGTGTCAGTTTCTTTCACTGTGCGAGTCCTTGTTTCTAGGAAAAAAGAAGGAAAGTGAGGGGAATTCTCCTTGTGCTATAGTGTGCTTTAAAAAAACATTTTTTCTAGGGACAGAAAACTCTAGGTAGGGAGAGTGTCAGTTTCTTTCACTGTGCGAGTCCTTGTTTCTAGGAAAAAAGAAGGAAAGTGAGGGGAATTCTCCTTGTGCTATAGTGTGCTTTAAAAAAAAAAAATTTCTAGGGACAGAAAACTCTAGGTAGGGAGAGTGTCAGTTTCTTTCACTGTGCGAGTCCTTGTTTCTAGGGACAAAGAAGGAAAGTGAGGGGAATTCTCCTTGTGCTATAGTGTGCTTTAAAAAAACATTTTTTCTAGGGACAGAAAACTCTAGGTAGGGAGAGTGTCAGTTTCTTTCACTGTGCGAGTCCTTGTTTCTAGGAAAAAAGAAGGAAAGTGAGGGGAATTCTCCTTGTGCTATAGTGTGCTTTAAAAAAAAAAAATTCTAGGGACAGAAAATTCTAGGTAGGGAGAGTGTCAGTTTCTTTCACTGTGCGAGTCCTTGTTTCTAGGAAAAAAGAAGGAAAGTGAGGGGAATTCTCCTTGTGCTATAGTGTGCTTTAAAAAAACATTTTTTCTAGGGACAGAAAACTCTAGGTAGGGAGAGTGTCAGTTTCTTTCACTGTGCGAGTCCTTGTTTCTAGGAAAAAAGAAGGAAAGTGAGGGGAATTCTCCTTGTGCTATAGTGTGCTTTAAAAAAAAAAATTTCTAGGGACAGAAAACTCTAGGTAGGGAGAGTGTCAGTTTCTTTCACTGTGCGAGTCCTTGTTTCTAGGAAAAAAGAAGGAAAGTGAGGGGAATTCTCCTTGTGCTATAGTGTGCTTTAAAAAAACATTTTTTCTAGGGACAGAAAACTCTAGGTAGGGAGAGTGTCAGTTTCTTTCACTGTGCGAGTCCTTGTTTCTAGGAAAAAAGAAGGAAAGTGAGGGGAATTCTCCTTGTGCTATAGTGTGCTTTAAAAAAAAAAAATTTCTAGGGACAGAAAACTCTAGGTAGGGAGAGTGTCAGTTTCTTTCACTGTGCGAGTCCTTGTTTCTAGGAAAAAAGAAGGAAAGTGAGGGGAATTCTCCTTGTGCTATAGTGTGCTTTAAAAAAACATTTTTTCTAGGGACAGAAAACTCTAGGTAGGGAGAGTGTCAGTTTCTTTCACTGTGCGAGTCCTTGTTTCTAGGAAAAAAGAAGGAAAGTGAGGGGAATTCTCCTTGTGCTATAGTGTGCTTTAAAAAAAAAAAAATTCTAGGGACAGAAAACTCTAGGTAGGGAGAGTGTCAGTTTCTTTCACTGTGCGAGTCCTTGTTTCTAGGAAAAAAGAAGGAAAGTGAGGGGAATTCTCCTTGTGCTATAGTGTGCTTTAAAAAAACATTTTTTCTAGGGACAGAAAACTCTAGGTAGGGAGAGTGTCAGTTTCTTTCACTGTGCGAGTCCTTGTTTCTAGGGACAAAGAAGGAAAGTGAGGGGAATTCTCCTTGTGCTATAGTGTGCTTTAAAAAAACATTTTTTCTAGGGACAGAAAACTCTAGGTAGGGAGAGTGTCAGTTTCTTTCACTGTGCGAGTCCTTGTTTCTAGGGACAAAGAAGGAAAGTGAGGGGAATTCTCCTTGTGCTATAGTGTGCTTTAAAAAAACATTTTTTCTAGGGACAGAAAACTCTAGGTAGGGAGAGTGTCAGTTTCTTTCACTGTGCGAGTCCTTGTTTCTAGGGACAAAGAAGGAAAGTGAGGGGAATTCTCCTTGTGCTATAGTGTGCTTTAAAAAAACATTTTTTCTAGGGACAGAAAACTCTAGGTAGGGAGAGTGTCAGTTTCTTTCACTGTGCGAGTCCTTGTTTCTAGGAAAAAAGAAGGAAAGTGAGGGGAATTCTCCTTGTGCTATAGTGTGCTTTAAAAAAACATTTTTTCTAGGGACAGAAAACTCTAGGTAGGGAGAGTGTCAGTTTCTTTCACTGTGCGAGTCCTTGTTTCTAGGAAAAAAGAAGGAAAGTGAGGGGAATTCTCCTTGTGCTATAGTGTGCTTTAAAAAAAAAAATTTCTAGGGACAGAAAACTCTAGGTAGGGAGAGTGTCAGTTTCTTTCACTGTGCGAGTCCTTGTTTCTAGGAAAAAAGAAGGAAAGTGAGGGGAATTCTCCTTGTGCTATAGTGTGCTTTAAAAAAACATTTTTTCTAGGGACAGAAAACTCTAGGTAGAGAGAGTGTCAGTTTCTTTCACTGTGCGAGTCCTTGTTTCTAGGAAAAAAAGAAGGAAAGTGAGGGGAATTCTCCTTGTGCTATAGTGTGCTTTAAAAAAAAAAAAATTCTAGGGACAGAAAACTCTAGGTAGGGAGAGTGTCAGTTTCTTTCACTGTGCGAGTCCTTGTTTCTAGGAAAAAAGAAGGAAAGTGAGGGGAATTCTCCTTGTGCTATAGTGTGCTTTAAAAAAACATTTTTTCTAGGGACAGAAAACTCTAGGTAGGGAGAGTGTCAGTTTCTTTCACTGTGCGAGTCCTTGTTTCTAGGAAAAAAGAAGGAAAGTGAGGGGAATTCTCCTTGTGCTATAGTGTGCTTTAAAAAAAAAAAAATTCTAGGGACAGAAAACTCTAGGTAGGGAGAGTGTCAGTTTCTTTCACTGTGCGAGTCCTTGTTTCTAGGGACAAAGAAGGAAAGTGAGGGGAATTCTCCTTGTGCTATAGTGTGCTTTAAAAAAACATTTTTTCTAGGGACAGAAAACTCTAGGTAGGGAGAGTGTCAGTTTCTTTCACTGTGCGAGTCCTTGTTTCTAGGAAAAAAGAAGGAAAGTGAGGGGAATTCTCCTTGTGCTATAGTGTGCTTTAAAAAAACATTTTTTCTAGGGACAGAAAACTCTAGGTAGGGAGAGTGTCAGTTTCTTTCACTGTGCGAGTCCTTGTTTCTAGGAAAAAAGAAGGAAAGTGAGGGGAATTCTCCTTGTGCTATAGTGTGCTTTAAAAAAAAAAAATTTCTAGGGACAGAAAACTCTAGGTAGGGAGAGTGTCAGTTTCTTTCACTGTGCGAGTCCTTGTTTCTAGGGACAAAGAAGGAAAGTGAGGGGAATTCTCCTTGTGCTATAGTGTGCTTTAAAAAAACATTTTTTCTAGGGACAGAAAACTCTAGGTAGGGAGAGTGTCAGTTTCTTTCACTGTGCGAGTCCTTGTTTCTAGGAAAAAAGAAGGAAAGTGAGGGGAATTCTCCTTGTGCTATAGTGTGCTTTAAAAAAAAAAAATTCTAGGGACAGAAAATTCTAGGTAGGGAGAGTGTCAGTTTCTTTCACTGTGCGAGTCCTTGTTTCTAGGAAAAAAGAAGGAAAGTGAGGGGAATTCTCCTTGTGCTATAGTGTGCTTTAAAAAAACATTTTTTCTAGGGACAGAAAACTCTAGGTAGGGAGAGTGTCAGTTTCTTTCACTGTGCGAGTCCTTGTTTCTAGGAAAAAAGAAGGAAAGTGAGGGGAATTCTCCTTCTGCTATAGTGTGCTTTAAAAAAAAAAATTTCTAGGGACAGAAAACTCTAGGTAGGGAGAGTGTCAGTTTCTTTCACTGTGCGAGTCCTTGTTTCTAGGAAAAAAGAAGGAAAGTGAGGGGAATTCTCCTTGTGCTATAGTGTGCTTTAAAAAAACATTTTTTCTAGGGACAGAAAACTCTAGGTAGGGAGAGTGTCAGTTTCTTTCACTGTGCGAGTCCTTGTTTCTAGGAAAAAAGAAGGAAAGTGAGGGGAATTCTCCTTGTGCTATAGTGTGCTTTAAAAAAAAAAAATTTCTAGGGACAGAAAACTCTAGGTAGGGAGAGTGTCAGTTTCTTTCACTGTGCGAGTCCTTGTTTCTAGGAAAAAAGAAGGAAAGTGAGGGGAATTCTCCTTGTGCTATAGTGTGCTTTAAAAAAACATTTTTTCTAGGGACAGAAAACTCTAGGTAGGGAGAGTGTCAGTTTCTTTCACTGTGCGAGTCCTTGTTTCTAGGAAAAAAGAAGGAAAGTGAGGGGAATTCTCCTTGTGCTATAGTGTGCTTTAAAAAAAAAAAATTTCTAGGGACAGAAAACTCTAGGTAGGGAGAGTGTCAGTTTCTTTCACTGTGCGAGTCCTTGTTTCTAGGAAAAAAGAAGGAAAGTGAGGGGAATTCTCCTTGTGCTATAGTGTGCTTTAAAAAAACATTTTTTCTAGGGACAGAAAACTCTAGGTAGGGAGAGTGTCAGTTTCTTTCACTGTGCGAGTCCTTGTTTCTAGGAAAAAAGAAGGAAAGTGAGGGGAATTCTCCTTGTGCTATAGTGTGCTTTAAAAAAAAAAAAATTCTAGGGACAGAAAACTCTAGGTAGGGAGAGTGTCAGTTTCTTTCACTGTGCGAGTCCTTGTTTCTAGGAAAAAAGAAGGAAAGTGAGGGGAATTCTCCTTGTGCTATAGTGTGCTTTAAAAAAACATTTTTTCTAGGGACAGAAAACTCTAGGTAGGGAGAGTGTCAGTTTCTTTCACTGTGCGAGTCCTTGTTTCTAGGAAAAAAGAAGGAAAGTGAGGGGAATTCTCCTTGTGCTATAGTGTGCTTTAAAAAAAAAAAATTTCTAGGGACAGAAAACTCTAGGTAGGGAGAGTGTCAGTTTCTTTCACTGTGCGAGTCCTTGTTTCTAGGAAAAAAGAAGGAAAGTGAGGGGAATTCTCCTTGTGCTATAGTGTGCTTTAAAAAAACATTTTTTCTAGGGACAGAAAACTCTAGGTAGGGAGAGTGTCAGTTTCTTTCACTGTGCGAGTCCTTGTTTCTAGGAAAAAAGAAGGAAAGTGAGGGGAATTCTCCTTGTGCTATAGTGTGCTTTAAAAAAACATTTTTTCTAGGGACAGAAAACTCTAGGTAGGGAGAGTGTCAGTTTCTTTCACTGTGCGAGTCCTTGTTTCTAGGAAAAAAGAAGGAAAGTGAGGGGAATTCTCCTTGTGCTATAGTGTGCTTTAAAAAAACATTTTTTCTAGGGACAGAAAACTCTAGGTAGGGAGAGTGTCAGTTTCTTTCACTGTGCGAGTCCTTGTTTCTAGGAAAAAAGAAGGAAAGTGAGGGGAATTCTCCTTGTGCTATAGTGTGCTTTAAAAAAACATTTTTTCTAGGGACAGAAAACTCTAGGTAGGGAGAGTGTCAGTTTCTTTCACTGTGCGAGTCCTTGTTTCTAGGGACAAAGAAGGAAAGTGAGGGGAATTCTCCTTGTGCTATAGTGTGCTTTAAAAAAACATTTTTTCTAGGGACAGAAAACTCTAGGTAGGGAGAGTGTCAGTTTCTTTCACTGTGCGAGTCCTTGTTTCTAGGAAAAAAGAAGGAAAGTGAGGGGAATTCTCCTTGTGCTATAGTGTGCTTTAAAAAAACATTTTTTCTAGGGACAGAAAACTTTAGGTAGGGAGAGTGTCAGTTTCTTTCACTGTGCGAGTCCTTGTTTCTAGGAAAAAAGAAGGAAAGTGAGGGGAATTCTCCTTGTGCTATAGTGTGCTTTAAAAAAAAAAAATTTCTAGGGACAGAAAACTCTAGGTAGGGAGAGTGTCAGTTTCTTTCACTGTGCGAGTCCTTGTTTCTAGGAAAAAAGAAGGAAAGTGAGGGGAATTCTCCTTGTGCTATAGTGTGCTTTAAAAAAAAAAAATTTCTAGGGACAGAAAACTCTAGGTAGGGAGAGTGTCAGTTTCTTTCACTGTGCGAGTCCTTGTTTCTAGGAAAAAAGAAGGAAAGTGAGGGGAATTCTCCTTGTGCTATAGTGTGCTTTAAAAAAACATTTTTTCTAGGGACAGAAAACTCTAGGTAGGGAGAGTGTCAGTTTCTTTCACTGTGCGAGTCCTTGTTTCTAGGAAAAAAGAAGGAAAGTGAGGGGAATTCTCCTTGTGCTATAGTGTGCTTTAAAAAAAAAAAAATTCTAGGGACAGAAAACTCTAGGTAGGGAGAGTGTCAGTTTCTTTCACTGTGCGAGTCCTTGTTTCTAGGAAAAAAGAAGGAAAGTGAGGGGAATTCTCCTTGTGCTATAGTGTGCTTTAAAAAAACATTTTTTCTAGGGACAGAAAACTCTAGGTAGGGAGAGTGTCAGTTTCTTTCACTGTGCGAGTCCTTGTTTCTAGGAAAAAAGAAGGAAAGTGAGGGGAATTCTCCTTGTGCTATAGTGTGCTTTAAAAAAACATTTTTTCTAGGGACAGAAAACTCTAGGTAGGGAGAGTGTCAGTTTCTTTCACTGTGCGAGTCCTTGTTTCTAGGGACAAAGAAGGAAAGTGAGGGGAATTCTCCTTGTGCTATAGTGTGCTTTAAAAAAACATTTTTTCTAGGGACAGAAAACTCTAGGTAGGGAGAGTGTCAGTTTCTTTCACTGTGCGAGTCCTTGTTTCTAGGAAAAAAGAAGGAAAGTGAGGGGAATTCTCCTTGTGCTATAGTGTGCTTTAAAAAAACATTTTTTCTAGGGACAGAAAACTCTAGGTAGGGAGAGTGTCAGTTTCTTTCACTGTGCGAGTCCTTGTTTCTAGGAAAAAAGAAGGAAAGTGAGGGGAATTCTCCTTGTGCTATAGTGTGCTTTAAAAAAAAAAATTCTAGGGACAGAAATCTCTAGGTAGGGAGAGTGTCAGTTTCTTTCACTGTGCGAGTCCTTGTTTCTAGGGACAAAGAAGGAAAGTGAGGGGAATTCTCCTTGTGCTATAGTGTGCTTTAAAAAAACATTTTTTCTAGGGACAGAAAACTCTAGGTAGGGAGAGTGTCAGTTTCTTTCACTGTGCGAGTCCTTGTTTCTAGGAAAAAAGAAGGAAAGTGAGGGGAATTCTCCTTGTGCTATAGTGTGCTTTAAAAAAACATTTTTTCTAGGGACAGAAAACTCTAGGTAGGGAGAGTGTCAGTTTCTTTCACTGTGCGAGTCCTTGTTTCTAGGAAAAAAGAAGGAAAGTGAGGGGAATTCTCCTTGTGCTATAGTGTGCTTTAAAAAAAAAAAATTTCTAGGCACAGAAAACTCTAGGTAGGGAGAGTGTCAGTTTCTTTCACTGTGCGAGTCCTTGTTTCTAGGAAAAAAGAAGGAAAGTGAGGGGAATTCTCCTTGTGCTATAGTGTGCTTTAAAAAAACATTTTTTCTAGGGACAGAAAACTCTAGGTAGGGAGAGTGTCAGTTTCTTTCACTGTGCGAGTCCTTGTTTCTAGGAAAAAAGAAGGAAAGTGAGGGGAATTCTCCTTGTGCTATAGTGTGCTTTAAAAAAACATTTTTTCTAGGGACAGAAAACTCTAGGTAGGGAGAGTGTCAGTTTCTTTCACTGTGCGAGTCCTTGTTTCTAGGAAAAAAGAAGGAAAGTGAGGGGAATTCTCCTTGTGCTATAGTGTGCTTTAAAAAAACATTTTTTCTAGGGACAGAAAATTCTAGGTAGGGAGAGTGTCAGTTTCTTTCACTGTGCGAGTCCTTGTTTCTAGGAAAAAAGAAGGAAAGTGAGGGGAATTCTCCTTGTGCTATAGTGTGCTTTAAAAAAACATTTT
Organism: Rana muscosa; assembly: GCA_029206835.1. NCBI lineage: Eukaryota > Metazoa > Chordata > Amphibia > Anura > Ranidae > Rana > Rana muscosa. The sequence goes on along the minus strand of CM055125.1, from coordinate 304,283,573 downwards.
TTCTAGGGACAGAAAACTCTAGGTAGGGAGAGTGTCAGTTTCTTTCACTGTGCGAGTCCTTGTTTCTAGGAAAAAAGAAGGAAAGTGAGGGGAATTCTCCTTGTGCTATAGTGTGCTTTAAAAAAAAAAAATTTCTAGGGACAGAAAACTCTAGGTAGGGAGAGTGTCAGTTTCTTTCACTGTGCGAGTCCTTGTTTCTAGGAAAAAAGAAGGAAAGTGAGGGGAATTCTCCTTGTGCTATAGTGTGCTTTAAAAAAACATTTTTTCTAGGGACAGAAAACTCTAGGTAGGGAGAGTGTCAGTTTCTTTCACTGTGCGAGTCCTTGTTTCTAGGAAAAAAGAAGGAAAGTGAGGGGAATTCTCCTTGTGCTATAGTGTGCTTTAAAAAAACATTTTTTCTAGGGACAGAAAACTCTAGGTAGGGAGAGTGTCAGTTTCTTTCACTGTGCGAGTCCTTGTTTCTAGGAAAAAAGAAGGAAAGTGAGGGGAATTCTCCTTGTGCTATAGTGTGCTTTAAAAAAACATTTTTTCTAGGGACAGAAAACTCTAGGTAGGGAGAGTGTCAGTTTCTTTCACTGTGCGAGTCCTTGTTTCTAGGAAAAAAGAAGGAAAGTGAGGGGAATTCTCCTTGTGCTATAGTGTGCTTTAAAAAAACATTTTTTCTAGGGACAGAAAACTCTAGGTAGGGAGAGTGTCAGTTTCTTTCACTGTGCGAGTCCTTGTTTCTAGGGACAAAGAAGGAAAGTGAGGGGAATTCTCCTTGTGCTATAGTGTGCTTTAAAAAAACATTTTTTCTAGGGACAGAAAACTCTAGGTAGGGAGAGTGTCAGTTTCTTTCACTGTGCGAGTCCTTGTTTCTAGGAAAAAAGAAGGAAAGTGAGGGGAATTCTCCTTGTGCTATAGTGTGCTTTAAAAAAACATTTTTTCTAGGGACAGAAAACTTTAGGTAGGGAGAGTGTCAGTTTCTTTCACTGTGCGAGTCCTTGTTTCTAGGAAAAAAGAAGGAAAGTGAGGGGAATTCTCCTTGTGCTATAGTGTGCTTTAAAAAAAAAAAATTTCTAGGGACAGAAAACTCTAGGTAGGGAGAGTGTCAGTTTCTTTCACTGTGCGAGTCCTTGTTTCTAGGAAAAAAGAAGGAAAGTGAGGGGAATTCTCCTTGTGCTATAGTGTGCTTTAAAAAAAAAAAATTTCTAGGGACAGAAAACTCTAGGTAGGGAGAGTGTCAGTTTCTTTCACTGTGCGAGTCCTTGTTTCTAGGAAAAAAGAAGGAAAGTGAGGGGAATTCTCCTTGTGCTATAGTGTGCTTTAAAAAAACATTTTTTCTAGGGACAGAAAACTCTAGGTAGGGAGAGTGTCAGTTTCTTTCACTGTGCGAGTCCTTGTTTCTAGGAAAAAAGAAGGAAAGTGAGGGGAATTCTCCTTGTGCTATAGTGTGCTTTAAAAAAAAAAAAATTCTAGGGACAGAAAACTCTAGGTAGGGAGAGTGTCAGTTTCTTTCACTGTGCGAGTCCTTGTTTCTAGGAAAAAAGAAGGAAAGTGAGGGGAATTCTCCTTGTGCTATAGTGTGCTTTAAAAAAACATTTTTTCTAGGGACAGAAAACTCTAGGTAGGGAGAGTGTCAGTTTCTTTCACTGTGCGAGTCCTTGTTTCTAGGAAAAAAGAAGGAAAGTGAGGGGAATTCTCCTTGTGCTATAGTGTGCTTTAAAAAAACATTTTTTCTAGGGACAGAAAACTCTAGGTAGGGAGAGTGTCAGTTTCTTTCACTGTGCGAGTCCTTGTTTCTAGGGACAAAGAAGGAAAGTGAGGGGAATTCTCCTTGTGCTATAGTGTGCTTTAAAAAAACATTTTTTCTAGGGACAGAAAACTCTAGGTAGGGAGAGTGTCAGTTTCTTTCACTGTGCGAGTCCTTGTTTCTAGGAAAAAAGAAGGAAAGTGAGGGGAATTCTCCTTGTGCTATAGTGTGCTTTAAAAAAACATTTTTTCTAGGGACAGAAAACTCTAGGTAGGGAGAGTGTCAGTTTCTTTCACTGTGCGAGTCCTTGTTTCTAGGAAAAAAGAAGGAAAGTGAGGGGAATTCTCCTTGTGCTATAGTGTGCTTTAAAAAAAAAAATTCTAGGGACAGAAATCTCTAGGTAGGGAGAGTGTCAGTTTCTTTCACTGTGCGAGTCCTTGTTTCTAGGGACAAAGAAGGAAAGTGAGGGGAATTCTCCTTGTGCTATAGTGTGCTTTAAAAAAACATTTTTTCTAGGGACAGAAAACTCTAGGTAGGGAGAGTGTCAGTTTCTTTCACTGTGCGAGTCCTTGTTTCTAGGAAAAAAGAAGGAAAGTGAGGGGAATTCTCCTTGTGCTATAGTGTGCTTTAAAAAAACATTTTTTCTAGGGACAGAAAACTCTAGGTAGGGAGAGTGTCAGTTTCTTTCACTGTGCGAGTCCTTGTTTCTAGGAAAAAAGAAGGAAAGTGAGGGGAATTCTCCTTGTGCTATAGTGTGCTTTAAAAAAAAAAAATTTCTAGGCACAGAAAACTCTAGGTAGGGAGAGTGTCAGTTTCTTTCACTGTGCGAGTCCTTGTTTCTAGGAAAAAAGAAGGAAAGTGAGGGGAATTCTCCTTGTGCTATAGTGTGCTTTAAAAAAACATTTTTTCTAGGGACAGAAAACTCTAGGTAGGGAGAGTGTCAGTTTCTTTCACTGTGCGAGTCCTTGTTTCTAGGAAAAAAGAAGGAAAGTGAGGGGAATTCTCCTTGTGCTATAGTGTGCTTTAAAAAAACATTTTTTCTAGGGACAGAAAACTCTAGGTAGGGAGAGTGTCAGTTTCTTTCACTGTGCGAGTCCTTGTTTCTAGGAAAAAAGAAGGAAAGTGAGGGGAATTCTCCTTGTGCTATAGTGTGCTTTAAAAAAAAAAATTTCTAGGGACAGAAAACTCTAGGTAGGGAGAGTGTCAGTTTCTTTCACTGTGCGAGTCCTTGTTTCTAGGAAAAAAGAAGGAAAGTGAGGGGAATTCTCCTTGTGCTATAGTGTGCTTTAAAAAAACATTTTTTCTAGGGACAGAAAACTCTAGGTAGGGAGAGTGTCAGTTTCTTTCACTGTGCGAGTCCTTGTTTCTAGGAAAAAAGAAGGAAAGTGAGGGGAATTCTCCTTGTGCTATAGTGTGCTTTAAAAAAAAAAAATTTCTAGGGACAGAAAACTCTAGGTAGGGAGAGTGTCAGTTTCTTTCACTGTGCGAGTCCTTGTTTCTAGGAAAAAAGAAGGAAAGTGAGGGGAATTCTCCTTGTGCTATAGTGTGCTTTAAAAAAAAAAATTTTCTAGGGACAGAAAACTCTAGGTAGGGAGAGTGTCAGTTTCTTTCACTGTGCGAGTCCTTGTTTCTAGGAAAAAAGAAGGAAAGTGAGGGGAATTCTCCTTGTGCTATAGTGTGCTTTAAAAAAAAAAATTTCTAGGGACAGAAAACTCTAGGTAGGGAGAGTGTCAGTTTCTTTCACTGTGCGAGTCCTTGTTTCTAGGAAAAAAGAAGGAAAGTGAGGGGAATTCTCCTTGTGCTATAGTGTGCTTTAAAAAAACATTTTTTCTAGGGACAGAAAACTCTAGGTAGGGAGAGTGTCAGTTTCTTTCACTGTGCGAGTCCTTGTTTCTAGGAAAAAAGAAGGAAAATGAGGGGAATTCTCCTTGTGCTATAGTGTGCTTTAAAAAAAATTTTTTCTAGGGACAGAAAACTCTAGGTAGGGAGAGTGTCAGTTTCTTTCACTGTGCGAGTCCTTGTTTCTAGGAAAAAAGAAGGAAAGTGAGGGGAATTCTCCTTGTGCTATAGTGTGCTTTAAAAAAAAAAAATTCTAGGGACAGAAAACTCTAGGTAGGAAGAGTGTCAGTTTCTTTCACTGTGCGAGTCCTTGTTTCTAGGGACAAAGAAGGAAAGTGAGGGGAATTCTCCTTGTGCTATAGTGTGCTTTAAAAAAACATTTTTTCTAGGGACAGAAAACTCTAGGTAGGGAGAGTGTCAGTTTCTTTCACTGTGCGAGTCCTTGTTTCTAGGAAAAAAGAAGGAAAGTGAGGGGAATTCTCCTTGTGCTATAGTGTGCTTTAAAAAAAAAAAAATTCTAGGGACAGAAAACTCTAGGTAGGGAGAGTGTCAGTTTCTTTCACTGTGCGAGTCCTTGTTTCTAGGAAAAAAGAAGGAAAGTGAGGGGAATTCTCCTTGTGCTATAGTGTGCTTTAAAAAAACTTTTTTTCTAGGGACAGAAAACTCTAGGTAGGGAGAGTGTCAGTTTCTTTCACTGTGCGAGTCCTTGTTTCTAGGAAAAAAGAAGGAAAGTGAGGGGAATTCTCCTTGTGCTATAGTGTGCTTTAAAAAAAAAAATTTCTAGGGACAGAAAACTCTAGGTAGGGAGAGTGTCAGTTTCTTTCACTGTGCGAGTCCTTGTTTCTAGGAAAAAAGAAGGAAAGTGAGGGGAATTCTCCTTGTGCTATAGTGTGCTTTAAAAAAACATTTTTTCTAGGGACAGAAAACTCTAGGTAGGGAGAGTGTCAGTTTCTTTCACTGTGCGAGTCCTTGTTTCTAGGAAAAAAGAAGGAAAGTGAGGGGAATTCTCCTTGTGCTATAGTGTGCTTTAAAAAAAAAAAATTCTAGGGACAGAAAACTCTAGGTAGGGAGAGTGTCAGTTTCTTTCACTGTGCGAGTCCTTGTTTCTAGGAAAAAAGAAGGAAAGTGAGGGGAATTCTCCTTGTGCTATAGTGTGCTTTAAAAAAACATTTTTTCTAGGGACAGAAAACTCTAGGTAGGGAGAGTGTCAGTTTCTTTCACTGTGCGAGTCCTTGTTTCTAGGAAAAAAGAAGGAAAGTGAGGGGAATTCTCCTTGTGCTATAGTGTGCTTTAAAAAAAAAAAAAATCTAGGGACAGAAAACTCTAGGTAGGGAGAGTGTCAGTTTCTTTCACTGTGCGAGTTCTTGTTTCTAGGAAAAAAGAAGGAAAGTGAGGGGAATTCTCCTTGTGCTATAGTGTGCTTTAAAAAAAAAAATTTCTAGGGACAGAAAACTCTAGGTAGGGAGAGTGTCAGTTTCTTTCACTGTGCGAGTCCTTGTTTCTAGGAAAAAAGAAGGAAAGTGAGGGGAATTCTCCTTGTGCTATAGTGTGCTTTAAAAAAACATTTTTTCTAGGGACAGAAAATTCTAGGTAGGGAGAGTGTCAGTTTCTTTCACTGTGCGAGTCCTTGTTTCTAGGAAAAAAGAAGGAAAGTGAGGGGAATTCTCCTTGTGCTATAGTGTGCTTTAAAAAAACATTTTTTCTAGGGACAGAAAACTCTAGGTAGGGAGAGTGTCAGTTTCTTTCACTGTGCGAGTCCTTGTTTCTAGGAAAAAAGAAGGAAAGTGAGGGGAATTCTCCTTGTGCTATAGTGTGCTTTAAAAAAAAATAATTTCTAGGGACAGAAAACTCTAGGTAGGGAGAGTGTCAGTTTCTTTCACTGTGCGAGTCCTTGTTTCTAGGAAAAAAGAAGGAAAGTGAGGGGAATTCTCCTTGTGCTATAGTGTGCTTTTAAAAAACATTTTTTCTAGGGACAGAAAACTCTAGGTAGGGAGAGTGTCAGTTTCTTTCACTGTGCGAGTCCTTGTTTCTAGGAAAAAAGAAGGAAAGTGAGGGGAATTCTCCTTGTGCTATAGTGTGCTTTAAAAAAAAAAATTTCTAGGGACAGAAAACTCTAGGTAGGGAGAGTGTCAGTTTCTTTCACTGTGCGAGTCCTTGTTTCTAGGAAAAAAGAAGGAAAGTGAGGGGAATTCTCCTTGTGCTATAGTGTGCTTTAAAAAAACATTTTTTCTAGGGACAGAAAACTCTAGGTAGGGAGAGTGTCAGTTTCTTTCACTGTGCGAGTCCTTGTTTCTAGGAAAAAAGAAGGAAAGTGAGGGGAATTCTCCTTGTGCTATAGTGTGCTTTAAAAAAACATTTTTTCTAGGGACAGAAAACTCTAGGTAGGGAGAGTGTCAGTTTCTTTCACTGTGCGAGTCCTTGTTTCTAGGGACAAAGAAGGAAAGTGAGGGGAATTCTCCTTGTGCTATAGTGTGCTTTAAAAAAACATTTTTTCTAGGGACAGAAAACTCTAGGTAGGGAGAGTGTCAGTTTCTTTCACTGTGCGAGTCCTTGTTTCTAGGAAAAAAGAAGGAAAGTGAGGGGAATTCTCCTTGTGCTATAGTGTGCTTTAAAAAAACATTTTTTCTAGGGACAGAAAACTCTAGGTAGGGAGAGTGTCAGTTTCTTTCACTGTGCGAGTCCTTGTTTCTAGGAAAAAAGAAGGAAAGTGAGGGGAATTCTCCTTGTGCTATAGTGTGCTTTAAAAAAAAAAAAATTCTAGGGACAGAAAACTCTAGGTAGGGAGAGTGTCAGTTTCTTTCACTGTGCGAGTCCTTGTTTCTAGGGACAAAGAAGGAAAGTGAGGAGAATTCTCCTTGTGCTATAGTGTGCTTTAAAAAAACATTTTTTCTAGGGACAGAAAACTCTAGGTAGGGAGAGTGTCAGTTTCTTTCACTGTGCGAGTCCTTGTTTCTAGGAAAAAAGAAGGAAAGTGAGGGGAATTCTCCTTGTGCTATAGTGTGCTTTAAAAAAACATTTTTTCTAGGGACAGAAAACTCTAGGTAGGGAGAGTGTCAGTTTCTTTCACTGTGCGAGTCCTTGTTTCTAGGAAAAAAGAAGGAAAGTGAGGGGAATTCTCCTTGTGCTATAGTGTGCTTTAAAAAAAAAAATTTCTAGGGACAGAAAACTCTAGGTAGGGAGAGTGTCAGTTTCTTTCACTGTGCGAGTCCTTGTTTCTAGGAAAAAAGAAGGAAAGTGAGGGGAATTCTCCTTGTGCTATAGTGTGCTTTAAAAAAACATTTTTTCTAGGGACAGAAAACTCTAGGTAGGGAGAGTGTCAGTTTCTTTCACTGTGCGAGTCCTTGTTTCTAGGAAAAAAGAAGGAAAGTGAGGGGAATTCTCCTTGTGCTATAGTGTGCTTTAAAAAAAAAAAAAATTCTAGGGACAGAAAACTCTAGGTAGGGAGAGTGTCAGTTTCTTTCACTGTGCGAGTCCTTGTTTCTAGGGACAAAGAAGGAAAGTGAGGGGAATTCTCCTTGTGCTATAGTGTGCTTTAAAAAAACATTTTTTCTAGGGACAGAAAACTCTAGGTAGGGAGAGTGTCAGTTTCTTTCACTGTGCGAGTCCTTGTTTCTAGGAAAAAAGAAGGAAAGTGAGGGGAATTCTCCTTGTGCTATAGTGTGCTTTAAAAAAACATTTTTTCTAGGGACAGAAAACTCTAGGTAGGGAGAGTGTCAGTTTCTTTCACTGTGCGAGTCCTTGTTTCTAGGAAAAAAGAAGGAAAGTGAGGGGAATTCTCCTTGTGCTATAGTGTGCTTTAAAAAAAAAAAATTTCTAGGGACAGAAAACTCTAGGTAGGGAGAGTGTCAGTTTCTTTCACTGTGCGAGTCCTTGTTTCTAGGAAAAAAGAAGGAAAGTGAGGGGAATTCTCCTTGTGCTATAGTGTGCTTTAAAAAAACATTTTTTCTAGGGACAGAAAACTCTAGGTAGGGAGAGTGTCAGTTTCTTTCACTGTGCGAGTCCTTGTTTCTAGGAAAAAAGAAGGAAAGTGAGGGGAATTCTCCTTGTGCTATAGTGTGCTTTAAAAAAAAAAAAATTCTAGGGACAGAAAACTCTAGGTAGGGAGAGTGTCAGTTTCTTTCACTGTGCGAGTTCTTGTTTCTAGGAAAAAAGAAGGAAAGTGAGGGGAATTCTCCTTGTGCTATAGTGTGCTTTAAAAAAAAAAAATTCTAGGGACAGAAAACTCTAGGTAGGGAGAGTGTCAGTTTCTTTCACTGTGCGAGTCCTTGTTTCTAGGAAAAAAGAAGGAAAGTGAGGGGAATTCTCCTTGTGCTATAGTGTGCTTTAAAAAAACATTTTTTCTAGGGACAGAAAATTCTAGGTAGGGAGAGTGTCAGTTTCTTTCACTGTGCGAGTCCTTGTTTCTAGGAAAAAAGAAGGAAAGTGAGGGGAATTCTCCTTGTGCTATAGTGTGCTTTAAAAAAACATTTTTTCTAGGGACAGAAAACTCTAGGTAGGGAGAGTGTCAGTTTCTTTCACTGTGCGAGTCCTTGTTTCTAGGAAAAAAGAAGGAAAGTGAGGGGAATTCTCCTTGTGCTATAGTGTGCTTTAAAAAAAAAAAATTTCTAGGGACAGAAAACTGTAGGTAGGGAGAGTGTCAGTTTCTTTCACTGTGCGAGTCCTTGTTTCTAGGAAAAAAGAAGGAAAGTGAGGGGAATTCTCCTTGTGCTATAGTGTGCTTTAAAAAAACATTTTTTCTAGGGACAGAAAACTCTAGGTAGGGAGAGTGTCAGTTTCTTTCACTGTGCGAGTCCTTGTTTCTAGGAAAAAAGAAGGAAAGTGAGGGGAATTCTCCTTGTGCTATAGTGTGCTTTAAAAAAAAAAAAATTCTAGGGACAGAAAACTCTAGGTAGGGAGAGTGTCAGTTTCTTTCACTGTGCGAGTCCTTGTTTCTAGGAAAAAAGAAGGAAAGTGAGGGGAATTCTCCTTGTGCTATAGTGTGCTTTAAAAAAACATTTTTTCTAGGGACAGAAAACTCTAGGTAGGGAGAGTGTCAGTTTCTTTCACTGTGCGAGTCCTTGTTTCTAGGAAAAAAGAAGGAAAGTGAGGGGAATTCTCCTTGTGCTATAGTGTGCTTTAAAAAAACATTTTTTCTAGGGACAGAAAACTCTAGGTAGGGAGAGTGTCAGTTTCTTTCACTGTGCGAGTCCTTGTTTCTAGGGACAAAGAAGGAAAGTGAGGGGAATTCTCCTTGTGCTATAGTGTGCTTTAAAAAAACATTTTTTCTAGGGACAGAAAACTCTAGGTAGGGAGAGTGTCAGTTTCTTTCACTGTGCGAGTCCTTGTTTCTAGGGACAAAGAAGGAAAGTGAGGGGAATTCTCCTTGTGCTATAGTGTGCTTTAAAAAAACATTTTTTCTAGGGACAGAAAACTCTAGGTAGGGAGAGTGTCAGTTTCTTTCACTGTGCGAGTCCTTGTTTCTAGGAAAAAAGAAGGAAAGTGAGGGGAATTCTCCTTGTGCTATAGTGTGCTTTAAAAAAACATTTTTTCTAGGGACAGAAAACTCTAGGTAGGGAGAGTGTCAGTTTCTTTCACTGTGCGAGTCCTTGTTTCTAGGAAAAAAGAAGGAAAGTGAGGGGAATTCTCCTTGTGCTATAGTGTGCTTTAAAAAAAAAAAAATTCTAGGGACAGAAAACTCTAGGTAGGGAGAGTGTCAGTTTCTTTCACTGTGCGAGTCCTTGTTTCTAGGAAAAAAGAAGGAAAGTGAGGGGAATTCTCCTTGTGCTATAGTGTGCTTTAAAAAAACATTTTTTCTAGGGACAGAAAACTCTAGGTAGGGAGAGTGTCAGTTTCTTTCACTGTGCGAGTCCTTGTTTCTAGGAAAAAAGAAGGAAAGTGAGGGGAATTCTCCTTGTGCTATAGTGTGCTTTAAAAAAAAAAATTTCTAGGGACAGAAAACTCTAGGTAGGGAGAGTGTCAGTTTCTTTCACTGTGCGAGTCCTTGTTTCTAGGGACAAAGAAGGAAAGTGAGGGGAATTCTCCTTGTGCTATAGTGTGCTTTAAAAAAAAAAATTTCTAGGGACAGAAAACTCTAGGTAGGGAGAGTGTCAGTTTCTTTCACTGTGCGAGTCCTTGTTTCTAGGAAAAAAGAAGGAAAGTGAGGGGAATTCTCCTTGTGCTATAGTGTGCTTTAAAAAAACATTTTTTCTAGGGACAGAAAACTCTAGGTAGGGAGAGTGTCAGTTTCTTTCACTGTGCGAGTCCTTGTTTCTAGGAAAAAAGAAGGAAAGTGAGGGGAATTCTCCTTGTGCTATAGTGTGCTTTAAAAAAAATTTTTTCTAGGGACAGAAAACTCTAGGTAGGGAGAGTGTCAGTTTCTTTCACTGTGCGAGTCCTTGTTTCTAGGAAAAAAGAAGGAAAGTGAGGGGAATTCTCCTTGTGCTATAGTGTGCTTTAAAAAAACATTTTTTCTAGGGACAGAAAACTCTAGGTAGGGAGAGTGTCAGTTTCTTTCACTGTGCGAGTCCTTGTTTCTAGGAAAAAAGAAGGAAAGTGAGGGGAATTCTCCTTGTGCTATAGTGTGCTTTAAAAAAAAAAAAATTCTAGGGACAGAAAACTCTAGGTAGGGAGAGTGTCAGTTTCTTTCACTGTGCGAGTCCTTGTTTCTAGGAAAAAAGAAGGAAAGTGAGGGGAATTCTCCTTGTGCTATAGTGTGCTTTAAAAAAAAAAATTTCTAGGGACAGAAAACTCTAGGTAGGGAGAGTGTCAGTTTCTTTCACTGTGCGAGTCCTTGTTTCTAGGAAAAAAGAAGGAAAGTGAGGGGAATTCTCCTTGTGCTATAGTGTGCTTTAAAAAAAAAAATTTTCTAGGGACAGAAAACTCTAGGTAGGGAGAGTGTCAGTTTCTTTCACTGTGCGAGTCCTTGTTTCTAGGAAAAAAGAAGGAAAGTGAGGGGAATTCTCCTTGTGCTATAGTGTGCTTTAAAAAAAAAAAATTTCTAGGGACAGAAAACTCTAGGTAGGGAGAGTGTCAGTTTCTTTCACTGTGCGAGTCCTTGTTTCTAGGAAAAAAGAAGGAAAGTGAGGGGAATTCTCCTTGTGCTATAGTGTGCTTTAAAAAAAAAAAATTCTAGGGACAGAAAACTCTAGGTAGGGAGAGTGTCAGTTTCTTTCACTGTGCGAGTCCTTGTTTCTAGGAAAAAAGAAGGAAAGTGAGGGGAATTCTCCTTGTGCTATAGTGTGCTTTAAAAAAACATTTTTTCTAGGGACAGAAAACTCTAGGTAGGGAGAGTGTCAGTTTCTTTCACTGTGCGAGTCCTTGTTTCTAGGAAAAAAGAAGGAAAGTGAGGGGAATTCTCCTTGTGCTATAGTGTGCTTTAAAAAAACATTTTTTCTAGGGACAGAAAACTCTAGGTAGGGAGAGTGTCAGTTTCTTTCACTGTGCGAGTCCTTGTTTCTAGGAAAAAAGAAGGAAAGTGAGGGGAATTCTCCTTGTGCTATAGTGTGCTTTAAAAAAAAAAATTTCTAGGGACAGAAAACTCTAGGTAGGGAGAGTGTCAGTTTCTTTCACTGTGCGAGTCCTTGTTTCTAGGAAAAAAGAAGGAAAGTGAGGGGAATTCTCCTTGTGCTATAGTGTGCTTTAAAAAAACATTTTTTCTAGGGACAGAAAACTCTAGGTAGGGAGAGTGTCAGTTTCTTTCACTGTGCGAGTCCTTGTTTCTAGGAAAAAAGAAGGAAAGTGAGGGGAATTCTCCTTGTGCTATAGTGTGCTTTAAAAAAAAAAATTTCTAGGGACAGAAAACTCTAGGTAGGGAGAGTGTCAGTTTCTTTCACTGTGCGAGTCCTTGTTTCTAGGAAAAAAGAAGGAAAGTGAGGGGAATTCTCCTTGTGCTATAGTGTGCTTTAAAAAAAAAATTTCTAGGGACAGAAAACTCTAGGTAGGGAGAGTGTCAGTTTCTTTCACTGTGCGAGTCCTTGTTTCTAGGAAAAAAGAAGGAAAGTGAGGGGAATTCTCCTTGTGCTATAGTGTGCTTTAAAAAAAAAATTTTTTCTAGGGACAGAAAACTCTAGGTAGGGAGAGTGTCAGTTTCTTTCACTGTGCGAGTCCTTGTTTCTAGGAAAAAAGAAGGAAAGTGAGGGGAATTCTCCTTGTGCTATAGTGTGCTTTAAAAAAAAAAAATTTCTAGGGACAGAAAACTCTAGGTAGGGAGAGTGTCAGTTTCTTTCACTGTGCGAGTCCTTGTTTCTAGGAAAAAAGAAGGAAAGTGAGGGGAATTCTCCTTGTGCTATAGTGTGCTTTAAAAAAAAAAATTCTAGGGACAGAAAACTCTAGGTAGGGAGAGTGTCAGTTTCTTTCACTGTGCGAGTCCTTGTTTCTAGGAAAAAAGAAGGAAAGTGAGGGGAATTCTCCTTGTGCTATAGTGTGCTTTAAAAAAACATTTTTTCTAGGGACAGAAAACTCTAGGTAGGGAGAGTGTCAGTTTCTTTCACTGTGCGAGTCCTTGTTTCTAGGAAAAAAGAAGGAAAGTGAGGGGAATTCTCCTTGTGCTATAGTGTGCTTTAAAAAAACATTTTTCTAGGGACAGAAAACTCTAGGTAGGGAGAGTGTCAGTTTCTTTCACTGTGCGAGTCCTTGTTTCTAGGAAAAAAGAAGGAAAGTGAGGGGAATTCTCCTTGTGCTATAGTGTGCTTTAAAAAAAAAATTTTCTAGGGACAGAAAACTCTAGGTAGGGAGAGTGTCAGTTTCTTTCACTGTGCGAGTCCTTGTTTCTAGGAAAAAAGAAGGAAAGTGAGGGGAATTCTCCTTGTGCTATAGTGTGCTTTAAAAAAACATTTTTCTAGGGACAGAAAACTCTAGGTAGGGAGAGTGTCAGTTTCTTTCACTGTGCGAGTCCTTGTTTCTAGGAAAAAAGAAGGAAAGTGAGGGGAATTCTCCTTGTGCTATAGTGTGCTTTAAAAAAAAAAATTTCTAGGGACAGAAAACTCTAGGTAGGGAGAGTGTCAGTTTCTTTCACTGTGCGAGTCCTTGTTTCTAGGAAAAAAGAAGGAAAGTGAGGGGAATTCTCCTTGTGCTATAGTGTGCTTTAAAAAAAAAAATTTCTAGGGACAGAAAACTCTAGGTAGGGAGAGTGTCAGTTTCTTTCACTGTGCGAGTCCTTGTTTCTAGGAAAAAAGAAGGAAAGT